>CM035102.1:2159978-3359978 GCA_020205505.1 Panax japonicus
TTTTTTCCTTTTGTTGATTTCTAATCCTTACAATAACCTAGGGGGAGGGTAACAAAAAAGAGGATAAAGATCAATTATAGATCATACTCCTATTAGCATTAGCAACGAAATGAATGAAATTTTTCCCTCCTATATTTTCTATTTTTAGGAGTCCTGCCAACAAAAGAATACTTCATTTGACGATAATACTTCATTCCACTATACTTTCTTTTTTTTTTGTTTGAAAAATAAGAATAGAATTTTTGTGAGATAATTTCAGGAATTGTATATTTTATATCAATGATGAATAAATTCTAATTAATAATTAAAGTCTATTAAAGTATATAAATTATATATAGCCTGGTATTAGACAATGAACAAAAGCATAGTTCTCATAGAGCTCATAAAGTGCTCTTTTCACAAGTTTAATGTTTCTATCAGCTTCAAACTCAGTTTAAATTATATATTTTATTTATTTATTTATACTGATAATAGTTTACGGTAGTTATGTTGTCGAAACTCTTCCTTTGTCTCTCATATTTCCCAATAAGTCTGATTTTGCAGGAAATTCAAAAGTTCTTTGTTGATTAATTATCTGATCAATGATACCTTGGGTACAATCTCTACTGCACATTTAGTACATGCAGACGTTGAGTCAGATAAAGCAACAAGTATAAAATGTCTCAGTTGACAACCCTTCACTCTATGGCAGTTGATTTTGCAAAACAGGAGTAACAGCTGAAATGTCTAGGACTATAAAACCGAGGATATGTTTCTCGATTCCATGGAGAGGTGGACCACAACTAGATTACACTTCTCAAGGAGTACTGGAGATAAACTTATCAACGACGACCTACTATCAAGATCTTAATCTTCTTCTTACACTTAGCGGGTATTTGCAGTCTCTGAGTCTTGAGGAGTTAGCCTATGCAGTGGCGAGAGCAGCATAACATCAGTATGATGATGCCGGAGTAATCTTGTCATTGTTTAGCTTTATGTTTACCTTTGCATGTGTAGTTTAGCATACTTTATATTTAATTTCTACTTTAAACATGGTACTTAAGAAAGTATGATGAAGAAACCAAGTCAATTTTAACAAAAAAATATATAAATCCATCAACTAAACTTAATTGTATAACAAACATTTTGTATATGTATGCTAAAACTATACTTGTTTCATTAAATTGTGATCCATATGGTTACATTTGCCTAATTTATCTTCATTACAAATTTTATTCTTCTCGGATGACTTGCTTACTCTTTACATGGCTTGCCTTGTTTAACATGTTTTATTCTTTTATTATAGTCTCATCTGAAGTTATTATTGATATTGTGAAGACATTTGTATTGTTCTATTCTCTTATTCTACATTTGTATTATTCTTTTTTTACTGAATGAATGTATGGAGTTTATATTGTACGTTATGACATTTAATTTGTATATAAATTTTAGTCGGACGGTATTTGTTAATGTTTATACGTACGTGGATATTTATATATATATTGTGTTGGTTTTTATTTTAATATATGGATGAATCTCGATGAATTTGTATGGTTGTTGGTTTATTTATAGATACTACTGTGTGTTGGGATATGAAGCATGTACAAAAAAGGTACAATTTTTTTTGGAAAATTCACAAAACAACTATTTTTTTAAAATTAGAAATCAGCGACCGCATACGGTCCCTAATAAATATTAGCGATCGCTAATGGCTCCATGATGTTAGTAACCTCGACGGTCGCTAATGTTGATCGCTGCCACATGGGCCCCGTCACCTATTTGATCTGACTCATGGTGACTCAGTTTAGCAACATAATCGATCATTTTAGGGGCTGTTGCTGATATTTCGGTCACTAAAAGTGGTCGCTGGTGTGCAGACAACGACCAGATTATATGCGACCAATATTAGCGACCCCATTTGGTTGCTGATAGATATATGCGACTTCATGCGGACGCTGATGATCGGTAGCATATAAGCCTTTTTCTTGTAGTGTATCACCCATTTTTCAATCACAAATACTTTGTGTTGCACACACCAAAAGCACGACTGTAAACCCAAAATATAAAACTCAAACACAAAAGAGGGGGGAAAAATAAATAGAACCGTACATGTAAACATATATTCTCATAATTCAAATAAGTCATTACCCAAAAATAACTTCCAAAATGCACTAAATCAAAATCCCATACACATAGGATCCAAGATTGTACAAAGTGACCATTGTATTGCAAATTGCAACATAAATATTTATTAAAAAGACTCCTAGAAGAGGTTCAAAATTATAATACAATAAAACAATTGAAATGACATGAATTATATATTACTTCTTTAATTTGACTTAACATACTCGAGACATGTAAAACCGTTCTTAAGAATGTATAGTTCTTTCAAAGTTCTCAAAGTTTAATGTGATTCAAGCAATTTGGATTCATAACACTATGAATCTGAATTGCCCATAACACCATCCCTTCTTTTACTACAACAATAAAATTTATTAAACTCCATAAAAGAATTATAACCTAAGAGACTTCATTAATTCAGATACATAAATACTGATAAGGGATAAAGGCAAGTGCTAAGTCATGAACTATGTCAAAATAAATAACCTAAATGTTAAAATTAGGGTAGAAATACTGTAACACTGTCAAAAGAATACCTTTATATTTACTGTGGCAATGAGACTATGACGACGTATCCTTAATTCTACCTTGAAAAAGTTTCTCCCAAAGTTCTCAAGCAATCTAGATTCATCACACTATGACTCTGAAGTGCACGTTGCTTCTAATGTCATTACCTTATTAGTTCAAATAGATTTTGAAGAGTCCAATAATTTGATATTTGAGGCAACATTATAGATTATGTAAACCACATTTCAAGTTGTAGTATTTTAGGGAATATTATTTTCATATGTGTTTTTGATATTTCCACATGTTTCCTACTCACATGAAGGTGGGACTTGTAGTATATTTATGTGAGAGAGAATTATGTAAAAATATCAAAAATAAAATAAAATACATTAAAACACATTATCCAGAAAAAATAAAATGTCCGTAAAACATTTTACAACATTTTGCAGTCCGTAACTCACACTAATTATTATGATATATCCTAGGTGAGAAATAAATCTAGAAATATCTTACATTGTCGAAAATCAATATAATGAAATTCTATTATTTTAAATGAGAAAAAATAATTTCTAATAAGAAAAAAAAATATTTTAGCAGAGTTAGACGTGATAATGAAACCCGGTCTAATGAGAAATAAATCAATTCTCTCGCACATAGACATGCAAAGTCAAGTCATTACAAGAAAAAGGCCTAATTTCGACGGAAATTTCCGTCGGAATTAGGCTTAGTCTTTCGAGTTTGTATTATTTTGAAATTTCAGTCGAATAAACACTAGTCGGGGATAAGTCCATCGAAAATAGGAATTAATTATGGCTGGTGGAATTAATTAAAGGTGCTTGTTTCAGACGGAATTTTCGTCGAGAGTGACCTATTTCAATCGAAAATAATTTTTTCATTATTAATTATGAAAACTTATTTCTGACAGAATTTGCTTCGATCGTAACTGATTCTGTCAGAAATAATTTTTTTTTTTGCATATTCCAAGTTTTTAATCCACATTTTGTTACCTATAAACTTATTTTATCCCAATAACACGTATAATAATCTATATGAAGAACACATACAACGTAAATATACCAACAACAAACATACACGTCCCGAACAATAATTTATAACAAATATAAACTAAATTACGATAAGTTATACAAAAAATTAGTTAAAAGTACAATGATTTACAAAACTCAACTAAAATACAATGATTTATAAAAAATCAACATTAACTACAATGTTTTCATTCTAAACTACAATGATATACAAAAAATAAAGATAAACTAGTACTATCACTGGCGTTAGGAGGATCATCAAGCAGGGGTCGACTGTGCTGGTCTAGTATTTGATAATCATCGTCATCATCCCATCGATCAGCATCACCATCCTGTTCATACAATTAAAAATTTAATTTATTAGTCTATAATTGAGAATTAAAGAAACATCTAAATTATAATTACATGTCATGCGGAATATATCTAAATAGTCGGGGGTTGACTCAGCATCGACTCAATTAATTAAAAATGTATTTACAACCCCTGCTTAACTAATTGAATACACACAGCCATATCACAAAATCAAATGTAAATTAGGGAGACATTAAAATAACTCGGGTCAAATCCCGAGTCCAGAACAAAACTCGGGTCAAATCATAATTCCGAATCGAATCCATCTAAATTTATCGTCGTTGACCCCGCAAGATTATTTAAATTAATAAGTATTTTTATTTTTTTATACCAATAAATCTCACTAAATAACATATTTAATATTCACCTTATATATTTTATCTCATCATTTTAAAAATAAAAAATTTTATATCTTTTTAAAATAGATAAAATATATTTTTGTATGCTCAATTGCCAAAAGTACGTACATAATTAAAATACGTACATAATGTTCACATGTTTTCCTTACGGTCATAATATATAGTCCTCTCGTCCAAATAAAAAAGGCTTAAATATATAGCATCAAAATGTGGGATAAAATTAAAATTAAAATTAATGAATTTGAAATCATCGTGTATCTATCTACCTACTTATCTATCTTAGGAGGAGTTCAACAAAATCTTGAATTGAATCCGAATAATTTAAACTTTTTAAATAAATATGATCTGAGTATCAATAGAAAATTACAATTGAAAAATATTTAAATAATTTATCAAATTTTAAAAGTTGCTCATATTTGAATCATTTATATTTTGAGCGAGTTCGAATTGAATCGAAAAGTTAGTCGAGTGAATATGAATCGAACCCCAACTATTTGGTTTATTTTATAACCTTAATCTATCTATCTACATTAAAATTAAAATTAAAATTAAATATATAGCACCAAGTGTCCAAAAATCTTTGTCAACCAATCAGAAATCGTATATCTATCTATTTATCTATTTATATTATATGGTGCTAATATATGTACACTTAAAATTATATGACGGATCTAAAGCACTCATCTTAAATAGCATTCCCTTTTAAATAACATTCGTTTATTAAAATTACGTCATTTTGGAGATTCCTTTAAAAAGAAATGGGACCGCGGATGACATTTTTGTAAATAAAAAAGAATGCAAGTGGGACTACTCTATTTTAATATTATTTTTTGTATTTTAAAAAAATCTCCAAAACGCCGTAATTTTAATAAAGAAGTGTTATTTAAGAGAGTGTTATTTAAGAGGAGTGCTTTAGATCCGTTCTGCCTAAAATTATTATTTACACACCCAAATATAATTAAGTGACTAATTTACCCTAATAAATAAGATTCAAATTCATTTATTTACCATATTAACTATAAAACAAAATGCAACTTAAATAAATACAACAATTATATATGTAATGTGACACCCCCAAATCTAGGTACTTCATTCCCACAAGATTTGGTGTTCACTATCCATACATTCATACTATCTACCCAAATAAATAATATTTAAATCATAAATACTACCCTTAAATAGGGTTACATTAATAAATTCAAATATAATACCATGTTATCTACCTTTAAACATCATTCATGTGCGAAAATAAAACTTATTACATCACATCAATATTAAAAAGTCTAAGATCATCATAATAAATAAAAGTACAAATCAGCATCACTTGTACAATTTTCCCTTTTCTTTACTAGTTGAAGGATCATCTATCTTCTCCACTTTAGCTGCAATGAGTTTATCAATACGCAAGAGTGAGCAAAACAATTTCTCACTGGATATAATAATGAATCAACATGAGAATAACAATAATAACTGCCAATGAATAGGCTCATCAAAACTAAATAGTACTCTAACAATGATAATCAAGAACTGGAATCCAAAATAGTACTCTAATAATGATAATTAGGAACAATTGACTTATTCAAAAATAGCTAAGATAGAAAGCTTGCTCAATAAAAAGAATAAAGTTACACAATATAGTAATGAAACTAACTCAACGAAAGTGTAGAGTTAGAAACTTTCTCAATGTAAAAAGATAGGGATTAGAAACTTGCCTCAAGCATAAGCTACAATATTAAACTCACGTTCACCTACACATTATTTTAAAACCACATTATTTTTTAGATATGCTAAAATACTATAACATGTATACTTCTATCTAAACTCATCATTTTAGCACAAGTCTTTCTTTACCATCTACATTTCAGAAATTCCAAGTGTTTACTTCGCAACACTTGCCTAACATTTATTTTGTATACCAAATTATCGCATAATGCGTTCTCGATTTACTAACCACTTTTACAAATTTTGAGTTCATAATCTACATCACATGACTCCATTTAACCTTGTTGTTACATGATTCTAACATTACCATAACCTTAGGCTAAGCTACAAAGAACGACCAAGGTCTGCAGTACAAGAAGACTTCAGTGTCTGAAAATGGGCACTGGCGCGACCGTGCCAGTTTTTTACTGGGATGCGGCGCGCCCGCACGGCAGCTGCACTCCCGCGCCTAAGGGCTGCGCGACCGCGTGACTCAAGAACTCAGTTTTACAGAATAGAGCTTCGACACTTTTCGTAAGCCAACTAACACGAATTTCACCCATCAAACAGTGACAATAACACATAAAATAAATATACAACTATCATAAACATGATTGCTAACATATACAACCACTTAACACAATTTAACAACAACTAAAACTATTTTAATTTCTCAATTTTCATGTTTTTTTCATGTAAAACTCCATTTTTGATATTCATCCCAAAATTATCACTGTAAATTCATTACATGATCAAATCATCTCATTCAAATTACATTATGTTCGTATCTCAATGAATTAACATATACAAGCTTCAATTTATACTTTCACATAAAAATTGACCATTAAAATATACTGACATATATATACTAACATAATTTCTACTGATATCCAAAATTTGCATGCAATTATTGTTTAAACATAATATCTAATCATCATAGACACATGCAATCATCATAACTAATTCAAGAACATCAATTCTAAACACATAAAATTCACAGAGTATGAAAATTGTTGTCGTAATATTCATATATATGCTTATAATATCAAAGTTGTAAAACATACCTTCAATTACAAATACAGTCGCTGTTAAATCACTTAAATTTGCTGTGAAAATTCTTAAATCTTATAATATCCATAAGGCTTGTTTAGCAACTCTTTAACTTTTAAAGAATTAAAATACTTTTAAGCCTTGATTGGCAAAAACTAAATTAAACCCTTTTTAAGTTATTTTAATAAACACTTTAGTTTATAATTTATAATTACATATTATTATTTAGATTTCCATATCCAAAATTGACCCTTTAAATTAAACACATACTATATTTTCATTAAATATAACATTTTAACAAATATCACAAAATTATACTTTTTATTATAACTTTATTTAATAATTTAATATATCATTTAAATTATTAAATCAAAACAACAGTATAACATCTCATGTTATTATACAAACCTCTAAATTATAACTTAATTTAATTTAGAAAAATTCTCTAATACATTTAGATTCATCAACTATCACATCAAAAATAATTATTTAACAATAAACACCTCAAATAATATTTATATAACCCAATAAATATTTAAATTACAATTTAAAATTTTGGATCGTTACATCCTTCCCTCCTTACAAGGATTCTGTCCCCAGAATCACAATTCAAACAATTAAATCGTCACAGTCTCCACTACTTACAAAGATCCTGTCCCTAGAATCGAAGACAAAGACTAAATAAATAACTCAGGGTAATTCTTCATCATTTTCGCTTCGAGTTCCCACGTAGCCTCTTCGACTTTGTGGTTCCTCCATATCACCTTCACATAAGGTATCACTTTATTCCTGAGCACTTGTTCTTTCCTGTCGACTATCTGGATAAGAATCTCTTCGTAAGACAAATCTTTACTGAACTGCAACGGTACATACTCGATCACATGCTTGTAATCGGGTTTATACGGTTGCAACACCAACACATGAAAAACATTATGCACATGCTCTAATTCTGGAGGTAAAGCTACTTCGTAAGCCACCTCTCCCACTCTGCGTAGAATTTCGAAAGGTCCAATAAACCTCGGGCTAAGCTTGCCTTTCTTGTTGAAATGAATCTTCCCCTTCCAAGGAGAAACTTTCAGGAATACAAAATTTCCTGCTTCAAACTCACGACTCTGCCTGTGTTGATTAACATACTTTTTATGTCGATCTTGAGCAAATAACAATCTTGCTCTGATGAGTTTGACAATTTCAGTAGTCTACTGAACCAGTTCTGGGCCTAACAGTTATCGTTCTCCAACTTCATCCCAGCATAGCGGAGTTCTACACTTTCTGTCGTATAACGCCTCGTATGGCGGCATACCAATGCTTGTGTGGTAACTGTTGTTGTATGAAAATTCCACCAACGATAGATGAACATCCCAGTTTCTTTTGAAATCCATGATGCACACTCTGAGCATATCTTTAAGCGTCTGGATTGTTCTTTCGCTTTGCCCATTTGTTTGCGGATGATATGATGTACTCATTTTCAGTTGCATTCCCATGCATTCTTGAAGTTTCTTCCAGAAATTTGAAGTGAATCTCAGATCTCTGTCTGATATAATTGACACTTGAACTCCATGTCTTGAGACAACCTCCTTAACGTATGGCTTTGCCAGCTGATCAAGATTAAATCTAATCTTTATTGGCAAAAAGTGTGCAGATTTTATTAATCTGTCCACTATCACCCATATCGCATCGCATCCTTTCTATGTCGTTGGAAGACCTACCACAAAATCAATTGTGATATGCTCCCACTTCCATTTTGGTATCTCCAACGGTTGAAGTAATCCGCCTGGTCGTTGATACTCGACCTTCACTTTCTGACATGTCAAGCACTTTGCAACACATTCTGTAACATCCCTTTTCATGTTCGGCCACCAAAAATGACGCCACAAATCTTGATACATTTTCGTACTTCCCGAATGAATTGAATATCTTGAGCTATGTGCTTCCGTCAAGATTTTTTCTTCAATATCCTGAACTTCTAGGACCCAAATTCGTCCCTCGAATCTTAGCATTCCCGCAGTATCGACCTGGTATTTCGCTTCTTTAACCTCGACTACACTTTGCTTTATTTTCTTGCATTCTTCATCCTATAGCTGACGTTTTTCACTTTGTCCACTAAAGTTGGACTGGCTTCCATCTGGAATAATTTTTCATCGGATTCTTCTGGAAATTTGATTTCCAGCTCTAGCCTAGCCATTGCTGAAATAAGCTCCTCCTTATTTGTTAACTGTAAGACCCCAACTTTTATGAATAAAGAATAATTTTCTCGAAATATATTTTTGAATATTATGGTGTGGATTTGATATAATGTTATAGTTGTAGGTAATATTTACAAATTTTGCAAAGTAAGCAAGTGGTTATATAATATTCGATTGGTCGGGAAATATTCGTTTTAACAGGAAATATTTGTACGATGGCACAATCATTAGTGGACCCCACACCAGAAGTATTTCCGTAGTTAGAAAACGACATAATTATCTTTTTATAAAAATAACGGCGGAAGTTTTACCGTTAAACTATTGAACTATAAACAGTGGAGGTAACGAAAGTTTCTCCTAACGAAGTTTGAACCAATAAGTCAAGGTCTAACTTCTCAGGAGTCAAATTTAAACGTTGAACACAACTAGGTGAAATACAAGAGTGGGTGGAACTAATATCGAATAAGATATAGACTTCCCAAGAGTTTATAATTAACTTACCCGTAATAGCTTCGTTCGGGTTTCTTGACAATCGCTGTCACTTAAACTACCGGATTTGACTTTACTATAGGGTACATTCCACCCTTAAGTGCTTCGTTACATTCTTAATCCATAATTTAAATCACTATTCTCCGATCCATATCGAATTCGGGTTGGCCGCTATGCACAGGGTAATGCCGAATTCGATGTTGGATTCTCCTAATTGTTGTCCAAAAAGCAAAATCCATTTCATCTATTTTTGATTTATTGGATCGGACGTCTTTTTTGACAATATCAACGCGTCATGCGGCTTCTACCCACGCACCATCTATTCTCCTTCGTTCAGTTGTTTCTGCTTTCATCAGATTTTTGATCAAAACATTCTTAGATTCCAGCTCTAATATCTTATACTCTGCCAAAGAGTGCTTCTGTTCAAGTATCGTACATCGGGTAACACAATTTTGAATTGTTGCATCTCTTTGCTCTACAATCGCTTGCCGTTCTTCTGCCTGCTCTTCTAACTCATGAATACGATTTTGAAATTCTAAATCTTGATCATAAGCTTCTTCTAACCAATTCTCCTCGGGTTCTTCTTCCTCACTCTCAGCTGCTACCTCTGCAACTAGCTCGGGTGCAACTATTAGTTCTTTACTTACCACGTAGATATCTCTAATTTCTTCTTCGTGTGACATTACATTAACCTGGTTAGTGATTAAAGGTGTCTCAACGGCCTCATTCACTCCGTTGTGAACATTCCCAGCTGCCATTTTCAAACACTGCCACAAAACAAGAGTTAATAACATATCACATATTATCTCTATACTCCGACCAATTTAAATACCAAATAAACTTTAGGTAGGTCATACTAGCGAAGGAATTCTCCATCTCTCCCCTCCTAGTTCTTATCTCACATCTCAGCCAGGGATCATATCCCTAAGCTTTGATACCAACTGTGACGCCCCCAAAATTAGGTATTCATCACCCATTTTGAGTCGCCAAATACATGGTACAAAATACAAATACAAACTTAATTATACAAATGTCGTGTAACATACGACAATACATAAACTGAGGGTTCTAATAGGAATATTTTCATCTAGACAATATCCATACTCAAGGAGTCCTCAATACATTTATTGTCACAATATTTAACAGAATAGTGAGGACTACTAATGCTATTTTCTGGACCATCACTCCTTTCCCTGACTCGTCCCAGCTATATTCTCATTTCCTGAAGAGAACATTGAAAGAAAAGGTGAGCTCAACTAGCCCAGTAAGAAATATTATGACAAAGATAATGCAGAATAAATTATCAATAGTCTTCAAATATGTTAAACTGATAAAATACAATAGACATCAAGTTTAACTGCAGCGGAATAAGCAATCCATTAGAAGAGTCAAGTAGAGAATAAAATCTACTATCTTCTATGATTTAAAAAGTTTTTCATCACTTTTATCAAAATAAATGAACCGCATCATCGAATCATCCCTGCACTATGGGCCAAGGATATTCATTAAATCATCAATGATCATGTCTATACCGAATAATCCCTGATCATAATCATACCCAGTTTATCTCTGCACGTAAGCCAAAGATATACAACAATAAAACCAATAATCAACAACCCATCTTTGCATGTAAGCCAAAGATATACAACAATAAAACCAATAATCAACAACCCATCTTTGCACGTAAGCCAAAGATATACATTTCAATAATCATCAGTTCATCTTCGCACATAAGCCAAAGATATCTTTCATCACCATATAAGCATGAAGATGATGACAATGATATAAATATTAATCAACTGAAAACAAGGATAAATATTAAAGACTTTAAATTTATCCAAACATTTTCAATCACATAATAAATTCATAATCTAATATTATTAATATCATAATAATGTTTTAATCACTTCTTAAACTTATAAACAATTTATTTCAATTGTTTACACATTACCAATTAATGCATTTAATCATTCAAGAATGCCATACTTATAAGATTTCATCACCAATGATCAAATTACTCATCAACAATATGCATATACTTTATTTAGGATTTCCAAGCCACAAAATCCTATTTTCCAACTTTGTTACTTCACATAACATATTTAATTCATATATTTGTAACCAAACTATTTTCATGAAAAATACCAAATCAGCCCCACAAATATTTCTTTTCTGGGATTTAGCATAATATAGTCCCATAATGAAAATATATTTTTCTCGGAATTTTTAAAATTCATTTACTATTTTTCAAAAATCAATTTCCAATTAATTCCTTAAGAAATTAGCTACCTCATGTTTAACTCCAAAATTCCCAAATCTTGGTAGGACCTTACACATGTTAATGTGAGACTCCAGTTAAAATTTCATGGTCATCGAAGTTGTAGAACTCCGATTATAGCATTTTTTGTCGGAAAAAACCTAAATATTGAAATGGTCATAACTTGCTCATTTTAAGTCGGAATGAGCTCATTTTTGGACAGGAGGTTCTTCATACCATATACTTTCATGTCCCAAAAGGCTTGAATTTTTCTCACAATTTAAGTGGACGAAACTGCCCCTTCAAATTTTGGACAGCAACTTTTTGGCAATTTCCAGCTTTTACATCCTTTACTAAAATCAGTCCACACAAAAATTTACAACATCTTTTCCAGTGATTCCACTTGGATTAGTTAGGTAACTCATAGATCTAACTCTAGGACTTGACCACACTCAAAAATTCGAAATATAATAGGAGATATGATCAATTGAATTTCTTGTTCCGTTTTCACTAAAATTTGATTTTTCAACCCTTTATGATTTCTAAGAAACTTTCATGTTTTCACATAATAACCAACATACCTCATCATGACAATGACATATAACTTAATACAACAAGTTCAAGAATAAATTTTAAAGGTTTATAAGTTAATTTATCCTGAACTCAATAATGTCCAAATTGTCAACATGATACTTCTTTGTAGAGTAAAATTGAGGAATGCTCAGAAGAATGTTTTCATGAAAAGATACTGGATGAAGCGCAAATATTAAAGATATTTCACTAATTTCATGGAG
This sequence comes from Panax japonicus, assembly GCA_020205505.1. NCBI lineage: Eukaryota > Viridiplantae > Streptophyta > Magnoliopsida > Apiales > Araliaceae > Panax > Panax japonicus. The sequence goes on from CM035102.1 coordinate 2,172,813, forward strand.
TATAGAAGTCAAAACTTTAACCAACTGAGTATAATAAAGAATATATGAAACTGTAAATGGATTTTCACCCGCCATGTGGTAATCCACGTATACAGATCATTTTCATAATTTAATAAGGAATGAATACAAAGAATCATTCACCATGCATGTGGCAATCCACATAGACAATTTATTCTAACAGAATAATAAAGAATGGAATAACAGAAGGATTCACCATGCATGCGATAGAGACCGCACAGACAGGTTATTCCCAACAAAATAATAAATGCGAAATAATAAATATGGAACCAGGTCAGGTGAAATTCACACCGACAGGATATTCTGACAGAATAATAAATGCAGAATAATAAGTAATGGAACCAGGTCCGGCGTAAAGCACAGACATGATATTCCGACAGAATAATAAATGCGGAATAATAAATATGGAATCAGGTCAGGTGAAATTCAAACCGACAGGATATTCCGACAGAATATTAAAGAACGGAATAATAAAAGAATTTCACCAAGTATGCGGTACTTCGCATAAACAGGTTATTCCAACATAATAATAAAGAATGAAATAACAGAAGAAGATCACCAAGTATTGGGTAAATCGCATATACAGGTCATTCCACCAAGTATAGGGTAAACCACGCATACAGGTTATTCCAACAGAATAATAAAGAATGGAATAACATAAAGATTTCACCAAGTATAGGGTATGCCGCGTATACAAGTTATGTATAGGGTATAACCCTTTTACAGGTTATGCCAACAGAACAATAAAGAATGGAATAACAGAAGTTCTCTTCATGAATAAGAAAGAATAACACCCTTTGCAACAAAACTTTTACGTTGACAAAATCTTTCCGTTGATAATTTTTGTTTCGTTTCTCAAACTTGATTACGTTACTACTGATAAGAACAGTCTCAACAAATATTGACGTTGCAAGTACAAATATTAGATAATTACAAACATATATTTGACTCTTCAATTAGTTATCCACAAAGAAACCAAGTCAGATAAAAACTCTTCTAGACTTAAAAGTCTGCCAACAGTTGCAACAAAAGATATCATGATTTCATGAAGTATACCGCCACTAATATAGCAACCAAAATAAGCAAATAGGAGAGAGATAAAGATATGTACATGATACTCAAGATAATGATCATCTTACATTTCCAAGAAATGTGCAGTACAAAGACTTCATACTCTACTTAAAGTAAATATAGAGTAATCATTACTTTTAAAATACCTACTCCCATATATCATATATCAATTCCGTAAATCATGTAATAAATTTAAACAAAACAACTATTTTCAAGGATATTCATGCATGACATAAAATAAATACTAACCACTAAAAATTAAGCATTAATATCAGTTAGCATATTATATAAAATTCTTAAGCATGCATAAAATATTTAATCACACAATAAAGTGACCTAGAGCCTTGTATCGAAAAATCAAATATTTGCAATGACCTTACACATTTTTCTTAAGACTCAAATCTTCAAAATCTTTCATATCAACGATCATTCATCAATTTCCTGAAATTTCACAATAGACAAATTAGTCTATAATATTAAGTCATCATCAAAACAAAAAGGTTAGAATATTACAAAACAACACCTTTGAAAGAAACTGGATAAAGGAGTAGTGAGGTAGCAGACTCCTATTCTTCTTCAGATTTTCTCTCTACAATTTCTCTCTATAATAATTGCTCAATAGCTTTAGTGAATTGGTGAGAAATGAAGATGAATGATCTTCTATTTATAGAAAAATATAGTTTCAATAATTGTACGTTTTGGGGCTCAGAAAATTACAGTAAAATACCTCCAACTTTTTTTTCATTTTTAATTCAGTCATCCAAGTATTATCAAACTTGCACCAACTCCCCTAATAGTAAATCATGTGATTTAATAGTAAATCATGTGAACAAATAGTTCTAGACATGTGAAAATATGAATTACAGTCTAGTACCTCCATCTATACCTCCATTTTTAACTTAGTCATGCAAGTATTATCAATCTTACACCAACTCCCCTAATAGTAACAAGAATGTGAATCAATAGTATCATATGTGAACAAATTGTTATAATCATATGAAATAATAGCAATCAATTGCTCATTTATCAGGTTAAATACCCGATTGGTCAATATAACCTCCAGACATCAATTTTTATCGAAATAAATGTCGATTTTCACTAACACAAACAATTCCAACATAATGAAACTATTTTTATCAAAAATATAAATTTTGAAATTTCAAAGTTTGACTTTTCCAAAAAAAGTTAACTGTTGACATTTTTGACCAAATAGTGAATTCCGTAAAATTTTGTGTTTATAGACTATTTTTACTAATTTCGACGTTTCGGACTCAAATATCACGTCCGCGTCTCCAAATTCAACTCCGAACAACATTCATCATTAATATTATAACTCACAATATTTATCAATCAGGTTGTTCCCAGGAAAGAGGGGGCTTTCCAATAAGGATTTCTCCCTATTGGCGCGCAATTAGGTGACCAAACCTCTCCTTGACAGAACTTCTAGACATTGTAAATATTGCAATTTAATAACATGAATAACTTTATCATCTCAATTATTGATCTAATAATATATCACATTATGCAGATGATACTGTGACAACAATCGAATCAATAATATGAGAGATATGATGCAGCAGTTATTGTAACAATAATTAAGTATAACTGAGTGACTTCTTACGTAAGCATCAATAATCAATACCGTGTACTACTATGCAACCACGCATATTACTGTACTTTTACTACTGGGTAGTTCAATAGTATTAACGGTAAAACCTCCGTTGTTATTTTTATAAAAAGATAATTCTGTCATTTTCTTACTACGACAATACTTCTGTTGTGGGGTCCATCAATGATTGTGCCATCGTACGATTATTCCTCGACAAAAAGAATATTTCCAATTAAAACAAATATTCCCTGACCAATTAAATATTATATAACAACTTGCGTACTTTACAAAATTTTTAAATACTACTTACAATTATAACATTATATCAATTTCACACCATAATAAAAAATATTTTGAGAAAATTAAATATTTATTCATAAAATCTGGGTTCTCACAAAAGAGGTAGAGTTCATCAAGTTGGAACAAAACAACATGACCGTGTCGCAGTACGAAGCCAAGTTTGCCGAGTTGTCCCGATTTGCATCCCATTTGGTCGATAATGAGGAGAGAATGACGCGAATATTTTTAAGAGGTTTGAAACCTGAGATACGTCAATAACTTATCTCTCATTAACTGTGTTGCATTCAGATGTTGTTAATAGGGCTCAGTTATTGGAGCGTGATAATGAGTTAACCCAACCTAAAGAGAGCAGCCGACAAAATGATAATACCAGTGATAACAGTCATCGAAGCGGTGACAATAAGCATGGAGGGAATCAACATACTAGAAATGGTAACCACTTCGGTGGTAATCATGGCCAAACCAATAAGAATGATTATTTCAAGAAGAGAAGGTTTAACAATGACGTGAAGACGGCGGCACCAGCACCCGTTTCAAAGGAAGAAGAACGACCACCGGTCATATGTTTCAAATGCGGACAGGAGGGACATATCCGTCCAAACTGTACGCAACAATCTAAAGCGTGTTTTAATTGCGAAAGAGACGGTCACCTAGCTCGATTTTGTCGTATAGTGAAGTTAAGTCCAGCTGGGATAGTGATGTCAAAGGATGTCCCAGACAAGCCAAAGCCGGTAGTTTAAGAGAAAGCATTTTTTTTCTCGTGACGAGGAACATAAATAAAATTATCACGGTTAAGTTAATCATCAACTCTTGCAAAGTGTATACCGTGTTAGATACCGGTTCTACTCGCACTTTTATTTCACCTAGTTGTGTTCAATGTTTGTACTTAACTCTGGAGAAGTTAGACTTTGATTTATCTATTGAAAATCCGTTGGGAGAAACCTTCGTTACCTCTTCTATTTATAAATCTTTTTTGATTCAAATCAACACTTTTACGTTACCTGTCAATCTTATCTCTTTGAAAATATTTGCCTTCGATGTAATTTTAGAAATCGATTGGTTAACTATTCATTATGCTTTTCGTCAGGTTATTAGCTTTCATACTCCTAACCAACCTGTTATGTGAATTAAAAGTAACCAATCCACTAAGGTCAATCATTGTCATATCAAGCCATAAGTAAAGAGCCCGATCCTTTCATTGTTGACTTCCTTGTGTGGAATGCACCGAAGCCAGACTTTCTGAAGGCGACATTATAAATGACGATGGCAAGTTGATAGGTATCAGTGTGACGTGTTATCCAAGTCTTGGATGAGAGTCACAGTTTTGAGTGATATTTCTATTATTAATAAATTTCCTGACGTATTCTTGAAGACTTCTTAGCCTACTCCTAGAGCGTGAAATTGAATTTTGTATTGACCTCAGTACAAAATCCATTTCTTAAACCCTCATAATATTTAATCAACCAAAATGAACGTATCATGCGCCAAGGACATTGGCTCGAGCTGTTGAAGATTAGGACCATACCATTTAATATCATCGTGGAAGAGCGAACGTGGTAGCTAACGCGTTGAGTAGAAGATCGTATGCATTTACGAGTGTGATATTGTTAACACAAAAACCCATTCGTATAACTTGCAATTGATGAAGATAGAGTTAAAGACTCTAGGGACCCACGTGAAGATAACGAATATATGAGTAAAATCGACTTTAATCGATAAAATTAAAGCCGCTCAAGCTACACACCCGGAGCTGATGATTGTGAAGAAGAAGGTTCAAGAGGGCGTTATTCTAGAAGCAAGAATCAACCAAGAGAGGAAATCTTAACTATAAGACCCCAAAAATTTTTAAATAAAAAGGAATTTCCTTTATTTATTTTTTTTGAAATAGTAAGGGTGAATTTGATTAATGTGGTTAGTTATGGGTAAAATGCGCAAATATTTTAAATAAGCAGGTGGTTATAAAATATTCATTGTTGTCGGGGAATATTCGTTTGGTCGTGGAATATTCTTGCTGTCGGGGAATATTCGTACGACGGAGCAGTCTTTTGTGGGCCCCGTAACGGAAAGCGATTGGATGAAGAAAACGACAAGTATAAGTTGTTTATAAATAACGACGTAGTTGTTACCGTTAACACTGTTGGAATACCCGATGGTTAAAACACAGTAATACGCGTTGTTGCACAGTAACACACGGTATTGCACTAATTATTGATTCTTACGTAAGAAGGCACTACTCAATAATGGTTACAGTAATTACTGTTCAGTATTTTATTTTATTGATTCAATAATTGCTGCGTTGATAATTTATATTACTGTTGTTTCAATAATTGTCATTACACAGTATTTTTTATTATCGAAGCAATAATTCATATTATCTGAATAATATTATTTGATAACATTATTGGCAATGTCTAGAAAGTTCTGTCTAAGGAGAGGTTTGGTCACCTAATTGCGCGCCAGTAAGGAGAAATTCTTATTGGAAAGCCCCCTCTTTCCTGGGAACGGCCTGGTTGTCAATATTGTGATTCTGTAATATTATTTGTGAATAATTAATTATTGATTCATATGATGAGGAAAATATTGATTTTATGTGGATATGGATGGAGAAAATTTTTAATATGACAATTGTTGAAAATTAATATTTTATCTTTTTCTGATGAAATAATTCATTTAAATATATTATTATATTTTAATAATATAATAATGATGATATTTTTTACGATGAATGTGGGGTATATGAGTATATGTGGAGGAGTATTTTTGTTACCAAAAATATTTAAAACATGTTTTTCATGTTGGTGGACCCCATTTATTGACTGAAATTTGATTATAGCCTGTAAAATCGTCTGTTTATTAATTTCGGTCAATTTCTGTTTGGAATTTGGAAAAACTTCCTTCTGCAAAGTTGTAGATAATGGAATTTCCTATGGAAAGTCGCAAGTTTCGAATTTTTCTGACAAAAGGGCTATTTATTATGAATTATTGAAGTTCTGAAACTCCGAAATAATTGATTTTTGGAAGTTTAAAATATTTTAAATAACAAAAACGTTTTTTTTTGTTTTGTGGGCAGCCCTAGCATGTGCTTAATGAACTGAAATCAGATTCAAAGAGTGGGCGTAAGAATTTATATATATATATATATATATATATATATATATATATATATATATATATATATTATATTTTCTGCTTTGGTGTTCTAAGCAATTTCTTATAAATAGGGTGCTTGGTTAGAATTGAAAATCACACCAGAAACTGAAGTTTTCTCTCTCTATATTATCGAGTGTATTCTTGTGAGTATTTTGAGTATACTTTGAGTATTGCTATACGGTGCAAGTTCAAGTCATAGCCTATATCCGGTGTTTCAACTAGAAGTACTGTCTTTCGAGGTAAGGGGTGTTATTTTCTTCTCAAATGATATTATTTCTTCAATATCATTATGCTGAAATATTGATTGGAGCTTTTTATCAAATTTGGAACTTTTTTATGTCGGGGTTACTATTCATGAGTTACTATTCATGAGTTACTATTCATAAGTTACTATTCACGAGTTACTATTCACGATACTATTCACGAAGCGTGAAGATGTTTTTTGTGAAATTTCCATCTTTTGGTGTCGGAGTTACTATTCACGTATACGGCACTATTCACGTATACGGCACTATTCACCAAAAAATAAAATTTCTTCTTTTTGTCCAAAATATCTATTCTGGATACTAGCTTTGATTGGATCTATGTTTTGATTATTCTTGAATTTTACTTCTGTATGATTATTTATGAAGTATTTTTGAACTCGGATTGTTTAAAGTACGAATCCTTAATACTTGTTATTTTGTTTCACTGGATTCGTTTCCTTTAAAATATTTTTCGTCATCCTCAGTCCTAAATGATGGTGTTACTGAATATCTTTGGCCTGTATTGCAAAGATGATTGATTTTATTATGAATATCTTTGGCCCGTAGTGCAAAGATGTACAGGTGTTGAGATGAACATGAACAATTGGTGAATATCTTTGGCCCGTAGTGCAAAGATGAACAGGTGTTGAGATAAACATGACCGACTGATGAATATCTTTGGCCTGTAGTGCAAAGATGAATATTTGATTTGATTTGAGATATATATTGATTGATGTTACAGGGATAAAATATTGATGATTGATTTTTAAATTCATAGATGTTAGTAGATTTCATTCTCTACTTAACTCCTCTAATGAATTATTGTTTCCGCTGCAGTTGTTGATCTAAAACTTGTTGTCTATTGTATTCTATCAGATTTATCCCTGTTGAAGACTAAGGATAATTTGTTGTACATTATCTTAGTCATAATATTCTTTACTGGGCTAGTTGAGCTCACCATTTTTCTTGTTGTTCTATTTTTTCTTCTTAGGAGACGAGAATGTAGCGAGTACGAGTCGGGGGATGTAATGATGGTTCTAGAGAGAGTTGTTTAGTAGTCCTCACCATTTTTGTAAAATAATGTATCAATAATTATGATGGGGATTTATTTGTATGTGGATATTGTCTAGACGGCAATAGTTTATATGTTGTAATAATAAAGTTGTAGTTGTTTCTGTACCATGTATTTGGCGACTCAGAATGGGTTGGATGGAATGGACCTATTTTGGGGGCGTCACATCAACCCTCGATTTAATTGGCCCATTTGAAATCCCCGATCGAGTAGGAACTGTGTCTTATAGACTCATTTTACCGCCAAGCCTGTCGCGTGTTCATAACGTTTTGAACGTGTCGATGCTACGTAAATATGTGGATGACCCGAACCACATTATTAATTTAGAACCGGACGAGATAGCGGATGATTTAACATTTAAAGAGATACTTGTTAAAATCTTGGATAAGAAGAATCGTATTCAACAGTCAAGGGTTATACCTCAAGAGTTAGAATTTGAAATGAGGTCGAGGTGTCATCACCTGTTCGGCATACCAGGTATGTACGTAAATTTCGAGGGCAAAATTCCATAAGGAGGGGAGATTGCGAGACCCCAGATTTTATGAATAAATATTTAATTATCTCGAAATATTTTTTTAAATTTGAGATAATGTTATAGTTGTGGGTAGTATTTAGAAATTTTGCAAAGTATGCAAGTTGTCATAGTATATTCGATTGGTCGGGAAATTTTCTTTTTGTCAGGGAATATTCGTACGACGGTTCAATCATTGGTGGACCCCACAACAGAATTATTGTCGGATTAAGAAAACGACAAAAATATTTTATTAAAAATAACGGTGGAAGTTTTACCGTTAATATTGTTGAACTACTCAGTAGTAAATGTACAGTAATACGCATGATTGCATATTAGCACACGGTATTGATTATTGATATTTATGTGAGAAGTCACTCAGTTTTGTTCAATTATTGCTACAATAGTTGTTGCATAGTATCTCATATTATTTGATTCAATTATTGTTGATTTATAAGTTTTGTTTTATTAGTATTATTAACGTAATAAAACAAAAAAGCTTTTTGTATAAAATAGAATACTTTATTAAAGTTATTCTATAAATAGAATATATTGTATTTTATTATGCATAGTGCCTGCATAGTATTTGCATAGTAAAAATCTTTTTATATAAAATAGAATATATTATATTTTATTTAAAAGATTTTGCTTTAAATATGGACCGTCCGATTAAAGTAAATCAATCTGGACCGTTAATGAGTTGGTTACTATTCATTCCATTCTTCTATAAATAGAAGCTCATTCCTTCATTATTTCTTACGAATTCACTGAAACTCTAGAGAGAAATTATAGAGAGAAAGAAGAAAAGTATTCTGCTACTTCACTACTTCTTTATTCAGTTCTTCTTTATACGGTAAGGGATATTATTCTTTTGTGTTCAAGAAGAGAACTTCTGTTATTCTATTTCTTTATTGTTCTGTTGGAATAACCTGTATACGCGGTCTACCCTATACTTGGTGACATTCTTCTATTATTCTGTCTTTAATATTCTGTTGGAATATCATGTCTGTGTGTTTTACACCGGACCTGGTTCCGTCTTTATTATTCTGTTGGAATATCCTGTCTGTGTGTTTTACACCGGACCAGGTTCCGTCTTTATTATTATTCTGTTGGAATATCCTGTCTGTGTATTTTACACCGGACCTGGTTTCGTCTTTATTATTATTCTGTTGGAATATCCTGTCTGTGTGTTTTACACCGGACCTGGTTCCGTTACTTATTATTCTGTTGGAATAACCTGTCTATGCGAAGTACCGCAAGCATGATGATTTCTGTTGTTATTCCATTACTTATTATTCTGTTGGAACATCCTGTCGGTGTGAATTTCACCTGACATGGTTCCGTTATTATTATTCTGTTGGAATAATCTGTCTATGCGAAGTACCGCATGTATGGTGATTTCTTTTTTTATTCCATTCGTTATTATACTCAGTTGGTTAAAATTTTGACTTCTAGACTCCATGAAATTAGTGGAATATCCTTGATATTTGCGCTTCATCAAGTATCTTTTCATGGAAATATTCTTCTGAGCATTCTTGAATTTTACTCTACAAAGCAGTATCATGTTAACAATTTGGACGTTATTGATTCCTGGACAAATTAATTCCTGAAATTGTTTTATTGAATTCTTAAATCATTGTCATCATCCTCATGTTTATATTATGTTGAAAGTTATCTGTGGCCTGTAGTTCATAGATGGACTTGATATGATTATGACCAGGGATTATTCGGTATAATCATGACCGTAATGTTACAAATGATGTGGTAAAAGTCCTCATTGACCCGTAGTGCATTGATGGACAGTTTTTGGTATGATTATGGCTATGGATTCTCTTCGGCCAAGGGAGAAAAGATGAATTGTTTTATGGCATGATCAGGACCGTTGATGAAAACACGATTATCTTTGGCCCATAGTGTATGGATAATTCGTGATCGTGATACTAAAGAATATCCTTGGCATGTAGTGTAAGGATGATTTAATGATGTGGATTATTTATTGAGCCGAGTCTCAGCGATAAAAGTGATGAAAAACTTTTTAAATCATAAAAGATAGTAGATTCTATTCTCTACTTGACTCTTTTAATGGATTACTTGTTCCGCTGCAGTTAAACTTGATGTCTATTGTATTTTATCAGTTTAACATTGTTGAAGGCTAATGATAATTTATTCTGCATTATCTTAGTCATAATATTTCTTACTGGGCTAGTTGAGCTCACCCTTTCTTTCACTGTTCTCTTCAGGAAATGAGAACGTAGCTGGGACGAGTCGGGGATCGGAGTGATGGTTCGGATGATAGTATAGCCAGTAGTCCTCACTATTCTGTTAAATAGTGTGATAATAAATGTAACGAGGACTTATTCTGAGAGTGGATATTGTCTAGAAGACAGTATTTGTATTTAAACTCATAGCTCTCTTGTTGTATAATTAAGTTATATTTGAATTTTGTACCATGTATTTGGCGACTCAAGATGGGTGATGTATACCTATTTTGGGGGCGTCACACATTGGTCCATTTGTAATCATCGATCGAGTAGGAAATGTGGCCTATAGACTCGCCTTACCGCCAAGTATGTCTCGTGTTCATAATATTTTTCACATATCTATGTTACGTAAATATGTGAAAAACCCGAACCACATTATTGAATTAGAAGCAGACGAGATAGCGGAAGATTTAACGTATGAAGAGTTACCTGTTAAAATCTTGGATAAGAAAGATCATATTTTTTGCTCCAAGGTTATACCTCAAGTCAAAATTTTATGGAAAAACCACGATATTGAGAAAATGACCTGGGATTTAGAATCTGAAATGAAATCAAGGTATCCTCACCTCTTCGACATACCAGGTGCGTACCCTAATTTCGACGATGAAATTTCATAAGAAGAGGAGGTTGTAAGACCCCAACTTTTATGAATAAAGATTAATTTTTCTCGAAATATATTTTTGAATATTATGGTGTGGATTTGCTATAATCTTATAGTTGTGGGTAATATTTACAAATTTTACAAAGTAAGCAAGTGATTATAAAATATTCGATTGGTCGAGGAATATTCGTTTTAACAGGGAATATTCGTACGACGACACAATTATTGGTGGACCCCACAAATGAAATTAATATTGTCTGAGTTAGAAAACGACAGAATTATCTTTTTATAAAAATAATGGCGAAATTTTTACTGTTAAACTGATGAAATACCCGGTTGTAAAAGAACAGTAATACGCGTGGTTGTATAGTAGCACAAGGTATTGATTATTGATGCTTACGTGTGAAGTCACTTAGTTATACTCAATTTTTATTTATGTAATTCCTACATATATACAAAATACAGTACAATCTTATACCAATTTCAGACCAATTTGATCATTTCAACCCTATCTTATACCAATTTCAGTCCTATTTCATATCTTCGGTACCAATATATCCAATTTCAAACCTAATAAAAACCAATTCCAGTACAATCTTCAGACCCACTAATTTTCAAACCCAAATTAACATATATACAAAATACCCACTAATTTTCAGACCCAAACATTCATATATACATAATACATAGCAATATATACTGTAATAAAACCCAATTTATAAAAATAGGGCATGGATTTAAAAGACATTAATCAAAATCAAATGACAGATTCATCAAATATACCTAATTAGCTTGAATTTTTAACAAAAAGTAGAAGCTTTCCTAGCTAAAAACCACCAATTTGAGAAGAAATCGACCACAATAGTTGGGCTAGCTTCTGCGCGTAGCAGGTGGGCGGAGGTGGTCGTCGGAGATGGTGGTCGGAGGTGGTGGTTAGAATTCGACGAGGTGGTGGTGTGGGCGGAGTGAAATGAGGGAATTTTAGTGAGAGAGAGGGAATGAGCGAGCTGACTGAGAGAGTAAGGAGAAAGTGAGTGACGAGAGGAGGCGCTAAAGAAAACATTCTGATTAGGTTTTTAATCATTATTCTAGACAGAATTCCTTCAAGGTTAGTTCCGTCGACTTTAAGATACTTTCGACGAACTATTTCGTCGAGGATAACACATATTTCGTCGAATTTATACTCATGCTGGCGGGAAAGCTTGGCGCCAAGAAGGAGGGTTTAATTCCGACAGATGTCCGTCGAGGATACATTAAAGTTGACTGACTTAATATCGACGAAATATTCAGTCGGTCTTAGCTTAAAGTTGACTGAATGTGTTCAGTCGACCTTACTTCCGTCGGAAATAAAGCTTTTTCTTGTACAATATTATAGAAGGAGAATTCTCTAATTCTGGTGTGATTTTTATTTCTTAACTAAACATCCTATTTATAGGAGAATGACAGGGCAATACTTAAGAAAATAATCACGGATGAACAGAAGTGAATTCACAGACGAATTCGCGTGATTTTTTTAATTTTTACTATTCATCAATGTGCAATAAAATATTCTAATAAAACAAAAACTTTATATAAAATATAATATATTTTAATTATAATCTAATAAAACAAATAACTTTATATATAATATAAAAAGTATTCTGTTTTATATAAAAAGTTTTTTGTTTTATTACTATTATAATAATAATAATAAAACAAAATTGAGACAACTTTGTACCGGCGATTTTGAAAATGAGTAAGTGGAGGTCCATATAATAAGCCAAACTTATAATAAATACTTCATAACAAAACCCCTCTATTTATATCAAAAATTGAATAAATATTTACCACATATCACTTATCTTCAATAAACACATTTTAATATTTCAACAATTATTCATCATTAATATTATAACTCACAATATTGACAATCAGATCATTTTCAAGAAAGATGGGTCTTTCCGATAATGATTTCTCCTTATTGGCACGCAATTAAATAACCTAACCCCTTTCCTCGACAGAACTTTCTAGACATTGTCAATAATACAAATAATAATATGAATAATTGTGTCGTCTCAATTATTGATTTAATAATATAAAATATTGTGCAGATGATACTGTGACGATAATTGAATCAATAATATGAGGTACTATGCAACAACTACTGTGGAAATTATTAAATGAACTAAGTGACTTTTTACGTAAGTATCAATAATCAGAGATATTGTACAATAACGTGTGCTACTGTGCAATCACGCGTATTACTATTTTTTATCACCGATATTTCAATAATTAACAGTAAAAGTTTTGCAGTTATTTTTGTCTCTTTATATATCCGACAGTCATTCCGTTGTGGGATCTACTAATGATTGTGTCGTCGTACGAATATTTTCCGACCAAACAAATATTTTATGACAACTTTCTTACTTGCAAATTTTGCACATATCACCCATAACTATAATATTATATCAAATCATACCTTATTATTCAAAATAATATTTAGAGAAAATTAAATTTTTATTCATAAAAATTTGGGGTCTTACAATATATATAACATATATATGTATTATATATGGAATATATTTTTTAGGAGCAGGGCTCTTTCTTTTCTAATTGATTTACATATAAAAATATATTATGAATAATTAATAAGGAATTGAGGATCTAAAACATGTCTCTTAAATAACATACCTCTTTTAAATAACATACTTTTATTAAAATTACGTAGTTTTGATGATTTTTTTAAAAACAAGTGGGGTGCATTTTTGTGAGACCCCAGATTTTATAAATAAATATTTAATTATCTCGAAATATTTTTTTTTAAATTTGAGATAATGTTAGAGTTATGGGTAATATTTACAAATTTTGCAAATTATGCAAGTTGTTATATAATATTCGATTGGTCGGGTAATATTCTTTGTGTCGGGGAATATTCATATGACGGTACAATCATTGGTGGACCCCACAACAGAATTATTATCGGATTGAGAAAACGACAAAAATATTTTTATGAAAATAACGACGGAAGTTTTACCGTTGATACTGTTAAACTACTCGGTAGTAAAAGTACAGTAATACGCGTGATTGCATAGTAGCACACGGTATTGATTATTGATGTTTATGTGAGAAGTCACTTAGTTTTGTTCAATTATTGATACAATAGTTGTTGCATAATATCTCACATTATTTGATTCAATTATTGTTGATTTATAAGTTTTGTTTTATTAGTATTATTAACGTAATAAAACAGAAACATCTTTTAATATAAAACAAAATACTTTTATAAAGTTATTCATTTTATTAGATATTAATTAGATTATATTATGTTTTATTATGCATAGTATTAGCATAGTACCTGCATAGTGTTTGCATAGTAAAAATCTTTTTATATAAAATAGAATATATTATATTTTATTTAAAAGATTTTGCTTTAAATATGGACCGCCAGTTTAAAGTGAATCAATCTAGACCGTTCATGAGTTAGTTACTACGCAGTCCATTTTTCTATAAATAGGAAACTTAGTTAGAATTGAAATCACACCAGAAGTTCAGAGAATTCTCATTCTATAATCTTGAGCGTATTTCCTTAAGAGTTTTAAGAAACTTTGAGCGAAGAACATAGTATAAGTTTTCTTTAAAAAAATCCTCACCCTATCAGTCGGAATATTCTTCTTTTACGGTAAGAGATATTATTCTTTTGTATTCAAGAAGAGAACTTCTGTTATTCTATTTCTTTATTATTCTGTTGGAATAACCTGTATACGCGGAATACCCTATACTTGGTGACATTCTTCTATTATTCTGTCTTATTTATTCCGTTGGAACATCCTGTCTGTGCTTTACGCCGGACCTGATTCCGTCTTTATTATTATGTCTTTATTATTCCGTTGGAACATCCTGTCTGTGTGTTTTACACCGGACCTGGTTCCGTCTTTATTATTTTGTCTTTATTATTCTGTTGGAATATCCTTTCTGTGTGTTTTACACCGGACCTGATTCCGTCTTTATTATTCTGTATTTATTATTTTGTTGGAATAACCTGTCTATGCGAAGTACCGCATGCATGGTGATTTCTGTTGTTATTCCATTCATTATTATTCTGTTGGAACATTCTGTCGGTGTGATTTTCACCTGACCGGGTTTCGTTATTATTATTCTATTGGAATAACCTGTCTATGCGAAGTACCGCATGCATAGTGATTTCTGTTGTTATTCCATTCTTTATTATACTCAGTTGGTTAAAGTTTTGACTTCTATACTCCATGAAATTAGTAGAATATCCTTGATATTTGCGCTTCATCCAGTATCTTTTCATGGAAAAATTCTTCTGAACATTCTTGAATTTTACTCTACAAAGCAGTATCATGTTGACAATTTGGACATTATTGGTTCTTGGATAAATTAATTCTTGAACTTGGTTTATTGAATTAGTATGTCATTGTCATCATCCTCATGTTTATATTATGTTGAAATTCATCTGTGGCCGTAGTGTATTAATAGACAATTTTTGGTATGATTATGGCTATGGATTCTCTTCGGCCAAGGGAGCAAAGATGAATTTTTTATGGCATGATCAGGACCGTTGATGAAAACACAATTATCTTTGGCCCGTAGTGCATGGATAATTCGTGGTCGTGATACTAAAGAATATCCTTGGCCTGTAGTGCAGGGATGATTTAATGATGTGGATTATTTATTGAGCTGAGTCTCAGCGATAAAAATGATGAAAAACTTTTTAAATCATAAAAGATAGTAGATTTTATTCTCTACTTGACTCTTTTAATGGATTACTTGTTCCGCTGCAGTTAAACTAGATGTCTATTATATTTTATCAGTTTAACATTGTTGAAGACTAACGATAATTTATTCTGCATTATCTTAGTCATAATATTTCTTACTGGGCTAGTTGAGCTCACCCTTTGTGACGCCCCCAAAATAGGTCCATTCCATCCAACCCATTTCGAGTCGCCAAATACATGGTACAGAAACAACCACAACTTTTACAACCCATAAACTGTGAGTTTGAATACAAACATTGTCATCTAGACAATATACATACCCAACTATGTCCTCAATACAATTATTGATATATTATTTTACAAAAATGGTGAGGACTACTAAACAACTCTCTCAAGGACCATCAATTCATACCCGACTCGTACCTGCTATATTCTCGTCTCCTGAGAAGAAAAATGGAACAAAACAGAAAAGGGTGAGCTCAACTAGCTCAGTAAAGAATATTATGACTAAGATAATATACAACAAATTATCGTTAGTCTTCAACAGGGAAAAATCTGATAGAATACAATAGACAACAAGTTTTAAATCAATATTCGCAGCGGAAAATATTAATTCATAGAAGAGTTACGTAGAGGATGAAATCTACTAATGTCTATGAATTTAACAGTCCATCAACAGTATTTTTTATCCCTGTAACATCAATCAATGCACATCTTGAATCATATATTCATCCTTGCACTACAGGCCAAGGATATTCATCTGTTGGTCATGTTCATCTAAACACCTGTTCATCTTTGCACTACGGGCCAAAGATATTCATCAGAAATCATTCATCTTTGCACTACAGGCCAAAGATATTCAATAATAACCTCCTTTAAGACTGAAGATGATAAAAAATATTTTTAAAGAAGCGAATCCAGTGAAACAAAATGACAAGGATTAAGGATTAAGGATTCGTACTTTGTTTTATCCATGTCCAAAAATACCTCAAAAATAATCATAGTGGTGTAAAATTCAAGAATGATCAAAACATGGATACAATCAAAGCTAGTATCCACAATAGATATTTTGGACGAAAAGAAAAAAAATAATTTTTCTGTGAATAGTGCCGTATTCGTGAATAGTGCCGTATACGTGAATAGTACCGTATACGTGAATAGTAACTCCGGCACAAAAAGTTCCAAATTTGATAAAAACGTTCACCAATATTTCGGCATAATGATATTGAAGAAAATAATATCATTTAAGAAGAAAATAACATCTCTTACCTCAAAATAGCCGTACTTCTGACTGAATTTCGGTATAGTGCTGACAGAAACTCGCACCGTATAGCAACACTCAAAGTATACTCACAAGAATACGCTCGATAATATAGAGAGAGAAAGAGAGAAAACTTTGTTTCTGGTGTGATTTTCAATTCTAACCTAGCCCTCTATTTATAGGAAAATGTTAGAACGCCAAAGCAGACTAAATTAATATAATATTAATAATTACAAAACATTCAAGCCAACCACCAAGGAATCTGATTTTAGCCATCAAACACATGTTAAAGATGCCCACCAACCTTTGAAAAACGTTTTTGTTGATAATAATAATTAAAACTTCTAAAAATCAATTATTTCGGAACTCCGGAACTTCAATAATTCACAATAAATAGCTCATTTGTCATAAAATTCGAATCTCGCGATTTTCCATGGGAAATTCCATTCTCTACAACTTTACAGAAGAAAATTTTTCCAAATTCCAAACAGAAATTGACCGAAATCCACAAACGGGTGATTTTACAGTCTATACTCAATTTTTCGGTCAAAAATTATGTCTACCGACACACAAAATATGTGTTAAACATTTAATGCCACAAAAATACTCTACCTCCTCATATATTCATATATCCCACATTCATTATAAAAATATCACCGTTAATATATTATTAAAATAATATATTTAAATAAATTATTTTATCAGAAAAAGATAAAATATTAATTTTCAACAATTGATACATTAAAATTTTTTCTCCATCTATATCCACATAAATAAATATTTTCTTTATCATAATAATCAATAATTAATTATTAAAAATAATATTACAGAATCACAGTACTGACAACCAGGCTGTTCCCAGGATAGAGGGGGCTTTCCAATAAGGATTTCTCCTTACTGGCGCGCAATTAGATGACCAAACCTCTCCTTGACAGAACTTTTTAGACATTGCCAATAATGTTATCTGATAATATTATTCAAATAATATGAATTATTGATCAGATAATGGAAAATACTGTGCAATGACAAACAATAAAAATATAAATATCAACGCAGCAATTATTGAATCAATAAAGTAATGAACAGTAACTCCTGTAGCAATTATTGAGTAGTGCCTTCTTACGTAAGGATCAATAATTCAAAATACTGTGCAATACCGTGTGCCACTATGCAACAACGCGTATTACTGTATTTTAACCACCGGGTATTCCAACAGTGTAAACGGTAACAACTACGCCGTTATTTTTAAACAGCTTATATTTGTCGTTTTCTTCCTCCAATCGCTTTCCGTTATGGGGCCCACACATGGCTGCGCCGTCGTACGAATATTCCCCGACAGTACGAATATTCCACGACCAAACGAATATTCCCCGACAACAATGAATATTTTATAACCACTTGCTTATTTTGAAATGTTTGCGTATTTTACCCATAACTATCCACATTATTCAAATCAACCCTTACTATTCAAAATAATAATTAAAGGAAATTAAATTTCATTTATTAATTATTTGGGGTCTTACAACCTCCCCTCCTTATGAAATTTCGTCCTCGAAATTGACATACGTACCTGGTGTTTCGAAAAGGTGAGGATACCTCGCTTTCATTTCCGTTTCCAACTCCCATGTCATTTCCTCTATAGCATGATTCCTCCACAAAACTTTAACTTGTGGTATTACCTTCGTGCGTAGGACATGCTCCTTCCTATCCAATATCTTGACAGGTACCTCCTCATACGTTAAATCTTCGGCTATCTCGTCCGGTTCTAACTCAATGACGTGGTTCGGGTCTTTCACATATTTACGAAGCACAGATTTATGAAAAACATTATGAACACGAGACATACTTGGAGGTAACGCGAGTCTATAGGCTACATTACCTACTCGATCAAGAATTTGAAACGGACCAATAAATCGTGGATTAAGCTTTCCTCTCTTCCCGAATCTTGTAACTCCCTTCCATGGGGCAACACGCAACAATACATGATCCCCAACACTAAATTCTACGTCCTTTCGATGAAGATCCGCATAACTCTTTTGTCGATCTTGTGCCGTTTGTATACGTTGTCGAATCGTTTGGATCTTCTCTGTAGTCATACGTACTAACTCGGGTCCCAACAATGTTGCTTCACCCACCTCGTCCCAACATACTGGAGAGCGACACTTTCGTCCATACAATGCTTCAAATGGGGCCACACCAATGCTTGCCTGATAACTGTTGTTGTAGGAGAATTTCACCAATGGTAAATATTTATCCCAACTGCCCTTGAAGTCTAGGACACAGAGTCTTAATAAATCTTCAAGAGTTTGAATAGTCCTCTCTGATTGTCCGTCCGTTTGAGGATGGTATGCCGAACTGAATCGTAACTCCGTACCCATAGCTTTTTGCAAGCTAACCCAAAATCTTGAAGTAAATCTTGGGTCACGATCCGAAACTATGGATACTGGCATGCCATGCAATCTTACAATCTCATTTATGTACATTTGAGCAAGACGTTCAAGGGAATAAGTCTCTCGTATCGGCAAGAAATGAGCAGATTTGGTTAATCTATCAACAATAACCCAAATAGCATTGATGCCTTGAGAAACCGTAGGAAGACCCGTAACGAAATCCATAGTAATGTGTTCCCACTTCCATTTCGGAATCTCAAGTGGTTGCAATGGACCCTTTGGCACTTGATGCTCCGCCTTTACACGTTGACAAGTTAAACACGTTGAAATAAACTTTGCAATCTCTCTTTTCATATTGTTCCACCAAAATGTATGTCGAAGGTCACGATACATTTTGGTACTTCCAAGATGAATTGCAAACGGTGTATTGTGTGCCTCCATCATGATCTTGTACTTCAAATCAGGATTGTTAGGAACACAAAGTCTGGAGTGGACTCGAAGTATTCCTTCTTCATCAATTCTCGCTTCTGGAATGGCACCTTCTTGTACTTTCGTCTTCATATGCATCAGCTCCGGATCGGTGGCTTGAGCAACCTTAACTTTTTCTATTAAAGTTGGCTCTATGCGTATACTTGACATCATTGCACTCATTCCTGCATATGATCTTCTACTCAATGCATCAGCTACCACGTTCGCTTTTCCAGGATGGTATTGAATAGTGTGGTCGCAATCTTTCAACAACTCGAGCCAACGTCGTTGCCGCATGTTGAGTTCTTTTTGAGTGAAGAAATATTTGAGGCTTTTATGATCTGAATATATCTCCACTTTCTCCCCGTATAGATAGTGCCTCCAGATCTTTAGCGCGAAAACGACTCCTGCCAACTCTAGATCATGAGTAGGATAATTCCTCTCATACTCTTTAAGTTGTCGCGAGGCATAGGCTATGACTTTCCCACGTTGCATGAGAACACATCCTAACCCTTTGCCTGAAGCATCACTGTAGATAACAAATCCATCCGAACCAGATGGTATTGTTAGAACAGGTGCCGAAATAAGTCTCCTCTTAAGCTCTTGGAAACTCTTCTCGCATCCCTCGCTCCATACGAATTTTGTATCCTTCCGAGTTAGCTGAGTTAATGGAGTAGCAATTCGAGAAAACCCTTCCACGAATCTCCGATAATAACCAGCTAAGCCCAAAAAGCTACGTACTTCAGTGACCGACTTCGGTTGCTCCCAACTTTGTATTACTTCAATCTTCGCCGGGTCAACAAATACTCCATTTTTTGACACCACGTGCCCAAGGAATGCTACTTCCTCAAGCCAGAACTCGCATTTCTCCAACTTAGCATATAACTTGTTTTCACGAAGCCTTTGGAGTACCAGCTTCAAATGGTGCTCATGATCTTCATGGCTTTTGGAATATATGAGGATGTCATCAATAAAGACAACAACGAATTGATCCAAATAATCTTTGAATACTCGGTTCATCATATCCATGAAAGCAGCAGGAGCATTAGTCAATCCAAAAGACATGACTAAGAATTCATAATGCCCGTACCGAGTTCTGAAGGCAGTCTTTGGAATATCCTCAGTTCTAATTTTCAGCTGATGATATCCAGATCGAAGATCGATTTTTAAAAAGAATTGTGCTCCTTGCAACTGGTCAAACAAGTCATCAATACGAGGTAGAGGATACCTATTCTTGATGGTGACATGGTTCAATTCCCGATAGTCAATACAAAGTCGCATACTCCCGTCTTTCTTCTTTACGAATAAAACAGGAGCACCCCAAGGAGATGTACTAGGACGAATGAAACCGATGTCCAATAACTCCTGTAGTTGGACTTTTAACTCCTGAAGTTCAATAGGAGCCATTCGATATGGGGTTTTAGAAATGGGCTTTGTACCAGGTTCAAGATCAATAAAGAATTCAACTTCACGTTCTGGGGGTAGACCGGGAAGTTCTTCAGGAAATACGTCAGGAAAGTCAATAACAACAGGAATATTATTCAATTTTGATGTGTCTTTATTCAAATCCATAACATGGGCTAAGAAAGCTTGACATCCGTTTTTCAATAAACGAATAGCTTTATGATTAGATATGATAGTGATTGATTTTAATGGTTTAGTTGCCTAAATTCGAACAACAGGTTGATTAGGAATATGAAAACTAACAACCTTACGAAAACAATCAATTTTGGCATGATGAGTAGTTAACCAATCAATCCCTAAAATCACATCAAAAGCAAGTATCTTTAAAGAGATCAGGTCAACAGGTAAGGTGATGGTGCCAACTTGAATGAAACAAGATTTATAAAAGTGGATGTGATAAAAGTTTCTCCTAACGGAGTTTCCACAGATAGGTCAAAGTCTAATTTCTCCGGAGTCAAGTTTAAACGTTGAGCGCAAGCAGGAGAGATAAATGAATGGGTAGCACCGGTATCAAGTAAGGTATAAACTTCGCAAGAATTTATAAATAGCTTACCCGTGATCACCTCGTTTGGGTTCCTCGCATGTTGACTAGTCACAACAAACGCTCTTCCAGGAACCATTGACTTTGGCTTTTCTGGGACAGTCTTTTGAGTCACCGTCCCCGCTGAACTAGGTTTTGCTACCGTACAATCTCGAGCGATATGTCATTCCTTTCCACAATTATAGCATACCTTGAACTGTTGTGGGCAGTTTGGACTGATATGTCCCTCTTTCCCGCATTTGTAGTATATAACCGGTGGTCTTTCTCCTCCCTTAGAACTAGTTGCTGCCGGCACTGTCGTCTTCACATGGTCGTTGTTAAATCTCCTCTTTTTAAAATCTCCTCCTGACTCGCTTCTTCTATTTTCATGGCCATGATTACCACCAAAGTGGTTACCATTTTTGTCCGTCTTTTTCTTTCTCCACTGGTTATCGTTATTTTGTTAACTGCTATCTCCGGTATGATCCTGATTGTGGTACCTCGGTTGACCGTACTCGTTATCTCGCTCCAACAATTGAGCCCTGTTAACAACATCTGAATAGAGAGAAAATTTATGAGAGATGAGATATTGTCGTATGCCGGGTTTCAAACCTCTCAGAAACATCCACGTCATACGTTCCTCATTCTCCACCAAATGAGGTGCAAACCTGGATAACTCTGCAAACTTTGCCTCGTACTGAGACACCGTCATGTTATTTTGTTCTAATCTGATGAACTCCACTTCCTTCATATGACGAACACTTTCAGGAAAGTATTTGTCATTAAATAGTTTCTGAAACGTCTCCCAAGACATGCTGAGTGCGGCTGGATGGGTACGCTTCACAGACTCCCACCAGTAGTCTGCCTCGCCACGGAACATAAAGGTGGCAAACGGAACCTTCTGTTCCTCTGTGCATCCCAAGACATCGAATATCTTTGTAATTTGCTTGACCCATGTCTCCGCCATGATCGGGTCTGGCTTTCCCTTAAATTCTGGTGGTCCCAGCTCTTTGAACTGCTTGGCTGTGACAACCCGTGAATTGTTATCATTTCCTCCTGTATTTTGAACACGAGTCTCCCTCGTCTGATTTTGCATGAACTGCAAAAAGCTTCTAAACATTGCGTCGTTCATTGTCTGATCAGTGGTGTTGTTCACAGGATGAACATTGCCAGCCTGTTGCACGTTCTCCTCGTTGGTGAGTACAGGCGTCTCCACGGTCTCATTTCCATTGTTAATATTCTCAGTCGACATTCTCAAATACTGTCATAAAACAAGGGTTAATTAAGGAAATCAATATATCACATAATATCCCTATATACTGACCAACTAACAAATAAGCTTAGGTAGGACACACTAGCGAAGGATTTACTCGTCTCTCCCCTCCTAGTTCTATTCCCCGATCTCCGCCAGAGATCATATCCCTAAGCTCTGATACCAACTGTGACGCCCCCAAAATAGGTCCATTCCATCCAACCCATTTCGAGTCGCCAAATACATGGTACAGAAACAACCACAACTTTTACAACCCATAAACTGTGAGTTTGAATACAAACATTGTCATCTAGACAATATACATACCCAACTATGTCCTCAATACAATTATTGATATATTATTTTACAAAAATGGTGAGGACTACTAAACAACTCTCTCAAGGACCATCAATTCATACCCCGACTCGTACCTGCTATATTCTCGTCTCCTGAGAAGAAAAATGGAACAAAACGGAAAAGGGTGAGCTCAACTAGCTCAGTAAAGAATATTATGACTAAGATAATATACAACAAATTATCGTTAGTCTTCAACAGGGAAAAATCTGATAGAATACAATAGACAACAAGTTTTAAATCAATATTCGCAGTGGAAAATATTAATTCATAGAAGAGTTACGTAGAGGATGAAATCTACTAATGTCTATGAATTTAACAGTCCATCAACAGTATTTTTTATCCCTGTAACATCAATCAATGCACATCTTGAATCATATATTCATCCTTGCACTACAGGCCAAGGATATTCATCTGTTGGTCATGTTCATCTAAACACCTGTTCATCTTTGCACTACGGGCCAAAAAAGATATTCATCAGAAATCATTCATCTTTGCACTACAGGCCAAAGATATTCAATAATAATCTCCTTTAAGACTGAAGATGATAAAAAATATTTTTAAAGAAGCGAATCCAGTGAAACAAAATGACAAGGATTAAGGATTAAGGATTCGTACTTTGTTTTATCCATGTCCAAAAATACCTCAAAAATAATCATAGTGGTGTAAAATTCAAGAATGATCAAAACATGGATACAATCAAAGCTAGTATCCACAATAGATATTTTGGACGAAAAGAAAAAAAATAATTTTTCTGTGAATAGTGCCGTATTCGTGAATAGTGCCGTATACGTGAATAGTACCGTATACGTGAATAGTAACTCCGGCACAAAAAGTTCCAAATTTGATAAAAACGTTCACCAATATTTCGGCATAATGATATTGAAGAAAATAATATCATTTAAGAAGAAAATAACATCCCTTACCTCAAAATAGCCGTACTTCTGACTGAATTTCGGTATAGTGCTGACAGAAACTCGCACCGTATAGCAACACTCAAAGTATACTCACAAGAATACGCTCGATAATATAGAGAGAGAAAGAGAGAAAACTTTGTTTCTGGTGTGATTTTCAATTCTAACCTAGCCCTCTATTTATAGGAAAATGTTAGAACGCCAAAGGAGACTAAATTAATATAATATTAATAATTACAAAACATTCAAGCCAACCTGCCGCACTGAAGATGTCTTGGGAGAAGTTCCAAGAACTGTTAAACGACAAGTAATTTCCCAAAATTATTCGTCACATGAAAGAGGTAGAGTTCATCAAGCTGGAACAAAACAACATGACCGTGTCGCAGTACGAGGCTAAGTTTACGGAGTTATCCCGGTTTGCATCCCATTTGTTCGATAATGAGGAGAGAATGACGCGAATATTTCTGCGAGGTTTGAAACCCAATATACGTCAATACCTCATTTCTCACAAACTTTGTTTATATTCAGATGTTGTGAATAGGGCTCAGTTATTGGAGCGCGATAACGAATCAGCACAACCAAAAGGCAACGACCAACAACACGATAATAATCATACCGGTGGCAACGGTCATCGGAATAATGATAACCATCGTGGGGGAATTTATCATGCCAAGAATGGTAACCACTTCGGTGGTAATCATGGCCAAGATAATAAGAATGGACATTTCATGAAGAGAAGGTTCAACAATGACGTGAAGACGTTGGCAACACCTATTTCAAAGGAAGGAGAACGACCGTCGGTTGTATGTTTCAAATGCGGACAGGAGGGACACATCCGTCCAAACTGTACGCATCAATCCAAAGCATGTTTTAATTACGAAAGAGAAGGTCACCTAGCTCGATTTTTTTGTATGGTAAAGTCAAGTCTAGCTGGGATAGTGATGCCAAAGGATGTCCCAAACAAGCCAAAGCCGATAGTTTAAGAGAGAACATTTTTTTTCGTGACGAGGAACCTGAATAAAATTACCATGGGTAAGTTAATCATAAGCTTTTGCGAAGTCTATACCGTGTTAGATACTGGTTCTACTCACTCTTTTATTTCACCTAGTTTTGTTCAATGTTTGAAGTTAACTCCGGAGAAATTAGACGTTGATATATCTATTTAAACTCAGTTGAGAGAAACCTTCGTTACCTCCACTATTTATAAATCTTGTTCAAATCAGCACTTTTACGTTACCTGTCGATCTTATCTCTTTGAAAATATTTGCCTTTGTGATTTTTGGAAACGATTGGTTAACTACTCATCATGCTTTTTGTAAGGTTGTTAGCTTTCATCCTCCTAACCAACCTGTTATGCGAATTCAAACAACCAACCCACTAAAGTCAATTACTGTCATATCAAGCCATAAGTAAACAGCCCCAAGCCTTTCGCTGATGACTTCCTTGTGTGGAATGCACCGAAGCCAAACTTTCTGTAGGCGACGTCGTGAATGACGATAGCAAGTTGATAGGTATCAATGTGTCGTGCTATCCAAGTTTTGGATGAGGGTCACAGTTTTGAATGATATTTCTATTGTTAATAAATTTTTTGACATATTCTTGAAGACTTCTTAGCCTACCCTTAGAGTGTGAAATCGAATTTTATATTGACCCCAGTACAAAACCCATTTCTTAAACCCTCAAAATATTTCTTCAACTAAAACGAACATAACATGCGCCAAAGACGTTGACTCGATCTGTTGAAGATACGATCGTACTATTCAATATCATTGTAGAAGAGTGAACGTGGTAGCTGACGTGTTGAGTAGAAAATCGTATGCGTTTACAAGGATGATGTTCTTAACACAAAGACTAATTTCGTATAACTTGCAAATGATGAAGATAGAGTTAAAGACTCTAGGGACCCACGTGAAGATAACGAATATACGAGTAAAATCGACTTTAATCGATAAAGTTAAAGCCGCTCAAGCTACCTACCCAAATCTGATGAATATGAAGAAGAAGGTTCAAGAGGGCGGTATTTTAAATAGCAAGAGTTGCTAAAATCTCAACCTTTGATTTTATTGACCCATTTCAAATCCTCGATCGAGTAGGAACTGTGGCTTATAGACTCGTTTTACTCCCAAGTATGTCGCGTGCTCATAACGTTTTTAACGTATCGATGTTACATAAATATGTGGATGACCCGAACCATATTATTAATTTAGAACCGGACGAGATAGCAGATAATTTAACGTTTGAGGAGATACGTGTTAAAATCTTGGATAAGAAGAATCGTATTCAACACTCAAAGGTTATACCTCAAGAGTTAGAATTTGAAATGAAGTTAAGGTATCCTCACCTGTTCGGCATACCAGGTACGTACGTAAATTTCGAGGGCGAAATTCCATAAGGATGGGAGATTGTGAGACCCCAGACTTTATGAATAAATATTTAATTATCTCGAAATATTTTTTTTATTAAATTTGAGATAATGTTATAGTTGTGGGTAATATTTATAAATTTTACAAAGTATTCAAGTTGTTATATAATATTCGATTGGTCGGGGAATATTCTTTGTGTCGGGGAATATTCGTACGACGGTACAATCATTGATGGACCCCACAACGGAATTATTGTTGGATTGAGAAAACGACAAAAATATTTTTATAAAAATAACGGCGGAAGTTTTATCGTTGATACTGTTGAACTACTCGGTAGTAAAAGTACAGTAATACGCGTGGTTTCATAGTAGCACACAGTATTGATTATTGATGTTTATGTGAGAAGTCACTCAGTTTTGTTCAATTATTGCTACAATAGTTGTTGCATAGTATCTCACATTATTTGATTCAATTATTGTTGATTTATAAGTTTTGTTTTATTAGTATTATTAACGTAATAAAACAGAAACATCTTTTTATATAAAACAGAATACTTTTATAAAGTTATTCATTTTATTAGATAATGATTAGATTAGATTATATTTTATTATGCATAGTGTTTGTATAGTAACTTTTTTTTTTATATAAAATAGAATATATTATATTTTATTTAAAAAAATTTGCTTTAAATATGGACTGTCAGATTAAAGTAAATCAATTTGGACCATTCATGAGTTAGTTACTATGCAGTCAATTTTCCTATAAATAGGAAGCTTAGTTAGAATTGAAATCACACCAGAAGTTCAGAGAATTCTCATTCTATAATCTTGAGCGTATTTCCTTAAGAGTTTTAAGAAACTTTGAGCGAAGAACATAGTATAAGTTTTCTTTAAGAAAATTCTCACCCTATCAGTCGGAATATTCTTCTTTTACGGTAAGGGATATTATTCTTTTGTATTCAAGAAGAGAACTTCTGTTATTCTATTTCTTTATTATTCTGTTGGAATAACCTGTATACGCGGAATACCCTATACTTGGTGATATTCTTCTATTATTCTGTCTTATTTATTCCGTTGGAACATCCTGTCTGTGCTTTACGCCGGACCTGGTTCCGTCTTTATTATTCTGTCTTTATTATTCCCTTGGAACATCCTGTCTGTGTGTTTTACACCGGACCTGGTTCCGTCTTTATTATTTTGTCTTTATTATTCTGTTGGAATATCCTGTCTGTGTGTTTTACACCGGACCTGGTTCCGTCTTTATTATTCTGTTGGAATAACCTGTCTATTCGAAGTACTGCATGCATGGTCATTTCTGTTGTTATTCCATTCATTATTATTCTGTTGGAACATTTTATCGGTGTGATTTTCACCTGACCTGGTTCCGTTATTATTATTCTATTGGAATAACATGTCTATGCGAAGTACCGCATGCATGATGATTTCTGTTGTTATTCCATTCTTTATTATACTCAGTTGGTTAAAGTTTTGACTTCTATACTCCATGAAATTAGTAGAATATCCTTGATATTTGCGCTTCATCCAATATCTTTTCATGGAAATATTCTTCTGAACATTCTTGAATTTTACTCTACAAAGCAGTATCATGTTGACAATTTGGACATTATTGGTTCTTGGATAAATTAATTTTTGAACTTGGTTTATTGAATTAGTATGTCATTGTCATCATCCTCATGTTTATATTATGTTGAAAGTCATCTGTGGCCGTAGTGTATTGATAGACAGTTTTTGGTATGATTATGGCTATGGATTCTTTTCGGCCATGGGAGCAAAGATGAATTTTTTATGGCATGATCAGGACCGTTGATGAAAACACGATTATCTTTGGCCCGTAGTGCATGGATAATTCGTGGTCGTGATACTAAAGAATATCCTTGGCCTGTAGTGCAGGGATGATTTAATGATGTGGATTATTTATTGAGCTGAGTCTCAGCGATAAAAATGATGAAAAACTTTTTAAATCATAAAAGATAGTAGATTTTATTCTCTACTTGACTCTTTTAATGGATTGTTTGTTCCGCTGCAATTAAACTTGATGTCTATTATATTTTATCAGTTTAACATTGTTGAAGACTAATGATAATTTATTCTGCATTATCTTAGTCATAATATTTCTTACTGGGCTAGTTGAGCTCACCATTTCTTCCACTGTTCTCTTCAGGAAATGAGAACGTAGCTGGGACGAGTCGGGGAACGGAGTGACGGTCCTAGATGGTGTATTAGTAGTCCTCACTATTCTATTAAATAGTGTGACAATAAATGTAATGAGGACTTATTCTAAGAGTGGATATTGTCTAGTAGACAATATTTGTATTTAAACTCACAGCATATGTTTTATCGTATTTTACACGACTGATGTATTATTAGTTTGTATTTGAATTTTGTACCATGTATTTGGCGACTCAAGATGGGTGATGTATACCTATTTTGGAGGCGTCATAATTTTTATAAAAAAAAGGTAAATTAGACTACTCTTTTTTAATATTATTTTATTTTTTAAAACAATCATCAAAACGAACATCTTTGTACTGGTACGTTAGAATTAAGAGCAATTCTGGGCCGACATGTTCTAGTGACCGGGCTTGGCGACCGGTCAAAATTTTTTTAATTTTATTTTTTATTTTTTTTAAAATATCTCCCAAATAAATTATAAGATTTATTGTGACATCCAAATGTATCTAAATGACATCCAAATGACATGTATCCAAATAACATCCAAAATACTTTTTTCTGTAAAAATTAGTATGTCTAAGTCATGACTCGCAATTATTCCATCAATTATTCAGACCCACCCCCACCCCCATCCCCACCCCCACCCCCACCCCCACCCCCACCCCCATCCCTCCCTCCCTCCCTCCCTCCCTCCCCATATTTTCCTCGTGCTTTAACCCTCAATTTTATTTTTCTGTCAGATTTTAGCAACCGACTTCACTTCATTCAATTTCTGTTTCTGTATTTAATCAGGCAAATTCCGCTATTACCTGGAAAGTATGTCCACCTCATCATATTTTTGTAGGTATTGAGTACTCAATATGCATGCATTCTTTTTCACGTGGACTAATTAAACCAATGGCCAATAATGGAGATGAAGCTGATGACTTTCTTGATTCTTCTTCTATATAAAGAATCTCAGACCTCTACCGAATCATGCACCAAACCCTAGTGAAGAAACATAAACACAATGTTGAACTCTCAGCTTCACAATTTCTCTTCCTCACATTTCTCATGCAAAACCCTAATTCCATGCCACAAACCCTTTTTGTCTGGCGACGCCGCCAGAGCTTCATTATTTCCCGGCCATCAGAATGCTAGGTCAAGTAAGAAAAACAAGCCCTTTCGGGTTCGTTACGTGCCCGGAAGTAACATTAAAGCTGTGGTTACCCCCGCTCCTGCCGCCACCGAGGTTTCAGCAAAAGCTACTGTCCAAGCTAATTTATCCGGTTTGATTGGTAAATCCATTCAATTGGAGCTTGTTGCTGCAGATCTTAATCCTGGTAAGTATTTTTGTCCTAGTAGATATATATAGTCTTTAGAGTCATATTACGTTTTATATTAAATTATAATTACGAAAAATTATTGATATATGAAATTGAATACCATTATAAAAATGATCCAATATATATAGTCCACTTTTCTAGCGAACTAGAGGGAGCGAACTAAGAATGAACCAGCTATACCGACGGTTTTTTTCATCGCTATAGCATAGAAAGTCGGGTTTTTATGCTATAGCGACGATTTTTTATAGCATAGAAAGCCGGTTTGTTCTTAGTTCGCTCGCTCCAGTTCGCTGGAGAAAGCTGAACTATATATATATATATATATTACATATAAGTTATATAAAAATATATATATATAAATGATCCAAAAAATATATATTATATATATATAAAAAAATCTAATGGATTTTAAATTTGTTTGTCAAGCTACTGGATCTGAGTGGGAAACTATCAAAGCGACAGCATACCGGCCGGATGAAATAGAAGGATTGTTTGAAATAGAGTATGATTGCGAATTTACCGTTCCGAATGAGTTTGGGGAAATTGGAGCTGTTATTATACAGAATGATCACGACAGTGAGATGTTTTTCAAGACCATTCAACTTGACGGGCTCACTAAAAGTGGAAAACAAATTATAATTAATTGTGAATCATGGGTTCATTCCAAGTATGATAATCCTGACAAGAGAATTTTCTTTACAAACAAGGTAACCCAATTAATATTATTTTTCTTAATTTCCATCTTCGATTCTATATTGCAAATGTTTTTTGTCATTTCTATTTAGTGTGAATTCTATATCAGCAAGGGCGGAGCCAAAAATTTTTTCGAACGAATTTTAAGTAATTTTTTTGTTGAAATTAAATAAAGAAAATTTGAACTAATATTAACTAATCATAATAATGTTTACAAATTACAATAAATATTCATAATCTAAACTAAAAAAAATTTTAATAAAAAATATTTAGATACAATTTAAAAGACAAAAGTAGAATGAATCTATATTTGTTTGTACTTGTATTTAGAATATGAATGAATTTTTTTTGCTCTCCAAATTTAACTCTTTTATTAATTTGTCCACTTAAATTTATTCATTTACATATTAACCCCTACCCCTATACCTATAAATAAATAAATTCATTAGGGGCAGCTGCCTATGTTGCCCTCTAAATAGATACCCTGTATATGAGTATTGATTTATTATAGTACCAAATAGTTGAAAGGAAACTGATATTTTTACTAGTGCGATTAAAGGAGACTAAACGTGAAATACAAATATAATTACTAAATGTGAAAATAGTTCATGTTTAGGCCCCAAAAAAAAAATTCTTCTTTTAGTCTTGTCCTCTAATATATTGCTTTATTTGTGTAAGATTAAACTGCAGAAATTTAGAGTTCGATGATTAAATACCTGAAAATGACTATAATTTTGGGGCTAAGTGACGAATTATCCCTAAATTTGATTATAAAAACTTGATGTTAATCCCCATATTTTATCAAAATTTAATTATATACCCCATCCAAAACATTTAGCAATTTGCAATTTCTGATTATTTTTTTCATTACTTATGACAGTCATTCTTACCATCTCAAACCCCAAAAGGATTAGTACAGCGAAGAAAAGATGACCTGTTAGTTAAGAGAGGCAACGGCACCGGCCAGCGGGAGGCTGGTGACAGAATCTACGATTACGATGTCTATAACGATCTCGGCCAACCCGACAAGGATGAGAATTTGGTCCGACCAGTCCTCGGCGGCAAAGACTATCCCTACCCTAGGCGCTGCAGAACCGGCCGCACGCACACCAAGGTATTAAATGCAAAATGATATACATACATAGGATTATCTGCAAATTTGGCATAACGCAACAATTGGCTATTTTTTGACTATGCTGCTTGTGGTATAAGTAATATATACAGATCCATTGTCAGAATCAAGGGAGGTCGACAAGTTTTACGTGCCAAGGGATGAAACTTTCTATGATGTAAAGGAGACATCGTTCGCACTAAAGGGGCTATTAGGAATCCTTCAGAGATTGTTACCTTTGCTGAAAAAGCAAATGGACAAAGACTCTGGATTTCCATACTTCACAGCCATATACAAACTGTTCCATGAAGGGGTTGATCTGGGAGAAGAATCTAAAGACACTCTTCTCAATCTTGCTCCTAGAGTTGTCAAATCTACTAGTGTTATAGGAATAATAAAACAGATCTTGCGATTTGAGACTCCTGAATTGCTTGATAGTATGAACAAAATCTCTCTCTCTTCCCCTCTCTGTATGTGTATGCGTGTGTTTGTTGGCCTGTTGCGTGTATTTCACCATTTTGGTCATGTGTGTTGATCTGCAGGAGATAAATTTGCTTGGATGAGGAATTCGGTCGACAAACCTTAGCTGGTCTTAACCCTTGTAGCATAAGATTGGTTAGGGTATGTTCTACTAACACTTGTCAAAAATGCATAAGCATATTTTTTTATTAAAAATAAAAAATAAAAATTTAAAGTGTATGAATCCGGCACATTCACAATAAACTCCTAGAAATTAAATGGCCTAAAAGTTCTTCTATGTAAGCAATAATTCTAGATAAATTGCTTTAATTATTCTTATGTGCAGGAATGGCCATTGAAAAGCGACCTTGACCCAGTGAGCTACGGATCTCCTGAATCAGCAATCACCAAAGAGGTGGTCGAACAACATATCTTCATGACCGTTGAGGAGGTAATAACAATTCCACATAGCAACACATGACCTGATTAGTCTCCCTTGTGTTTTGTAACTCATTTCATTTGTATATAAATGCAGGCCATTAGTCAAAAGAAGCTTTTTATTCTCGATTACCATGATTTGCTCTTACCATATGTGAACATAGTAAGAGACTTAGAAGCGACAACTCTTTATGGATCGAGGACATTGTTTTTCTTAACTCCTACTAACATTTTAAAGCCAATAGCCATTGAGCTAGTTCGGCCACCGGGAAAAGGAAAACCCCAGTGGAAGCAAGTATATAGGCCTGGTTCGGATTCTACAACTGCCTGGCTTTGGAAGCTAGCGAAAGCTCATGTCCTGGCACATGACTCTGGTTATCACCAGCTAGTTAGTCATTAGTAGGTTACATTTAGACATCTCTCTCTGTGTGAAATATGCTGGTATCTTTTCTCATTTATATGTTTTAATATTTTGCAGGCTAAGAACTCATTGTGCCATAGAGCCTTATGCAATTGCTACCAACCGACAACTTGGTGCGATGCACCCAATTTATAGGCTATTACACCCTCATTTTAGATACACAATGGAGATCAACGCTCTGGCGCGGCAAAGTCTCATTAATGCAGGTGGAATCATTGAAACATCCTTCGCACCTGGCAAGTACTCTATGGAGTTTTGCTCTGTCGCTTATGACAAGCTGTGGCGCTTTGATCAGGAAGGATTGCCAGCAGAACTCATTAGCAGGTAATTTAATTAATCCAAAAGCCTGATTAGAAACCAAACTATAAATCCAGCTAATCACATGCCATTAATTCCATATTTAAACTAGTAAATAGTAATAGCAATATTTTTACAACTACACTCCTGCTAGTCATCAGAGTTGTCAAATTGCCCCATGTAGATGATGCTAATGATTTCTAATTAATCATGGTTGTAAATTTCTAGGGGGATGGCCGAGGAAGATCCAGAAGCACCCTATGGCCTGAAGTTGGCAATAGAAGACTACCCTTATGCTAATGATGGTCTCATCCTTTGGGATTCCATTAAAACGTGGGTTACAGACTACGTCAGCCATTACTACCCGGAAGCAAGCCTCGTAGAATCTGACGAAGAACTGAATGCATGGTAGACAGAAATCCGAACAGTAGGCCATGGAGACAAAAAGGATGAACCATGGTGGCCCGTCCTCAAAACCCCTCATGACCTAATCGAAATCCTCACAACCATCATTTGGGTAGCATCTGGGCTTCACGCTGCTGTCAACTTTGGGCAATATGACTACGCGGGTTATTTTCCAAATAGACCTACAATCACAAGAACTAACATGCCTACAGAAGATCGATCCAAGGAATCCTGGAAATCATTTTTATCAAGACCTGAGGGTGAGATCCTCTCCTGCTTTCCTACTCAATTTCAAGCTACATTGGTCATGTCGATTTTGGACGCCTTGTCAAATCATTCACCGGATGAGGAGTATATTGGAGCGAAACCAGAGCCGGCATGGGAAGACGAACCGGTTATAAGGGTGGCATTTCAAGTGTTTAGTGGCAAGATGAAGGAGCTTGAAAGAATTATTGATGAAAGAAATGCAGACGAGAAGTTGAGAAACAGAGCCGGAGCTGGGGTTGTGCCGTATAAGCTTCTCAAGCAATTTTCGGAACCCGGAGTTACAGGGCAGGGAGTGCCTAAAAGCGTTTCCATTTGAATAAGATGAAACAAAGAAAAAACTATTATTCAGATGGAAGTAGTAGTGACTAAATAAAGTACTTTCACTCCTATGTGATAATATGAGGAGTGAATGTGTTTTATAGCAAATAAAAATCCTCGAAAATTGATTCGAAGATATATTAAAATAAATCCTTGTCCTTTTATTTTATTAAATAAAGTATTAAAATAAATCATTGTCTTCATTGTTTTTATTAAATAATGTCCCGATGTCCGATCGAGTATATTCAAAAATTAGCGTATAAAAATAAAGTTAAGCCGAAAGAAAATGCATTAATAAAATGAATAAAGCATATATACACTACATTGAATAATTTAATTATCAGTATTTTATTTTATTTAAACGGAGTTGGGGTTGTTCGAGAGTAGTTGCAAGGTACATTAGTAACATAAGTTAGGATTAATATTGTATTATGTAACTTATCATCTCGTTGAAAGGATTATCTTCGTCTCGCTGCGGTATTCTTTTCCCGCTCAAAACCTCTGTAACTTTTAAAAACATATATAATCGCAAGTTCTACAGTTGTTCAGTTAGTTGTTTTTGTTTGCTCATTCATATATAGTTCAGTGTAATTTATGAAATTTTTACAAGATAAAAGATGTAATACTTTTAAGTGAAAAGATAAGTGGGGAGAGGAGAATTTATAAATGTCCCAAACTACAGTTGTGGGATGAGATATTGAAGAAAGTTAAGACAGTTAATATTTTCTTCGCAATGAGTTGGGTGATAAGTTACATAATACCATGATGATGCTAACTTTTGTTGCCCCTGCACCTTGCAACTGCTCTCGGATTACCCCTTGCATGCTAGGTCAACTAAGGTCGTCAGCATATATTTTTGCAAGAATATAAATACATATAACCCTTATATATTTTACTTTAACTCCGCCAACAAGTAATTTTTATAGTACTTCAAGAAGGCAACAAACTAGATCAAAGACGTGTAATGAGATGATACGAAAAAACATATTTACTTTTCAATTGAAAAAGAAAAGTTAATATGATTTCAAATTTAAAGTTATGTAAATTCATTTATTTTAGTTGAATATTTAAAAAGTAATAAGAACTACTAAATTTTTGTTTTGAAAGAAAGAAAGCATACTAAAAGATTATTTGTGGAAGTAATTCATTACTTTCCGGATGTATCATCCAGGACTTAATGACAGATGCGAGGTCAAAACATGATTTTGGTTACCCTACTCACGGAGGCTTTTGGTCCGTTGTTAAATATGGCCTTATGTAATGGAATGGAGCACGAGGCTTATGAGATGGACTAGACCCATCATTTGCCCCCCAATGCCCCGCGTCTAACAGAACTTGGAGAGGAGGGCATTCGGCTTAAATTCAAATTTCTTACAAAATTGGAA
Organism: Panax japonicus; assembly: GCA_020205505.1. Taxonomy (NCBI): domain Eukaryota; kingdom Viridiplantae; phylum Streptophyta; class Magnoliopsida; order Apiales; family Araliaceae; genus Panax; species Panax japonicus. Next base: position 2,208,666 of record CM035102.1, read on the forward strand.
AAAACTTCAGTAGGCCAAAACATGCGCTTCAGAGGCTTTTTTGGGCTTTTAATAGCATGCGTCATGGCTGTAGGTGATGACTTTTGTAGAGCTCGTCGATACGGTCGCTTTGATATATTACGGGCCCCGATCGGAGTTACGAATCAAAAGTTATGACTTAAATTGTAAAAGTACCTTTAAATCCGATTTCCTTAGAAATTCCTTTTAATTCGTGACCCTCCCCTTCTCAGATAAACTCCTCTAGTTTGTGGGACTCCTTCTCTCCTATTCTTGAAAACATAAGTTAAAAATCTGGGGGTTTTGTGCCCTGTTCTTTTCAGATCTCTTTTAAGTGAGGATTTTTCAAAGATTAATGTCGAATAGAGGAAGAGATAGCCATGGGAGTGGACTAACTGATGAAGTGAGCTCCCAAGAGGCCGCTATGGTGGACAACGCCATGCACAGTGCTGTTGGGAGTGCAGATTCGTTTGGGGTTCATGGCGGAGCTGGACAGGGGCGATCTGGTGATGGGCGAGCTGTTAGTGGGCGAGATGTTGGTGAGGGGCGAGATGCTCTAGGTGCTGGATCGTCCCATTTGGGTGAGTAGGGGCGAGCAGTGCAGGCCTTGGGCGAGCATTGGGCAAGCTGAGAAAGTTTTGGGCGAGCATGAGCTGGACTTTGGCAAACATGGGCTGGTTTTGGGCGAGCAGGGGCTGGTCTTGGGCGAGCAGAAGCTGGTCCTGGGCGAGCAGGAGCTGGTTTTGGACATGGGCGAGCATGGGTCAGTACTTTTGGGCTAGCAGATGGCTTCGAACGCTACTCTAGGTGTTGGATCGTCCCATTTGGGCGAGCAGAGGCGAGCTGAGCAAGTTTTGGGCGAGCAGGGGGTTTCAGATGTCTCACTAAGCACCAGGCAGAGCATTGCAAAAGCACCCCATTCTTTAAGACCCCGGAAGATGAAACACAAAAGCAAATTAATTCCCGATGATGATAGGTCTAAAGTAAGTACCCTTTTCAGCTCACTCAATTCTGATGATGAGATTTTGAGGATTATTTCTACTTATTATATTCCACCCACTGTGTCGTGTCGCCGGGTCGAGAAGGGTGAATGTAGTGAGAACCCAGATTTTATGAATAAATATTTAATTTTTTCGAAATATTTTTTTAAATATTATGGTGTGAAATTGATATAATGTTATAGTTGTGGGTAGTATTTAAAAATTTTACAAAGTACGCAAGTTGTTATATAATATTCAATTAGTCAGAGAATATTTGTTTTAACTGGGAATATTCTTTTTGTCGGGGAATAATCGTACGACGGCACAATCATTGATGGACCACACAACGGAAGTATTGTTGTAGTAAGAAAACGACAGAATTATTTTTATAAAAATAACGGCGGAGGTTTTACCGTTAATACTGTTGAACTATCAAGTAGTAAAAGTACAGTAATACGCGTGGTTGTATAGTAGCACACGGTATTGATTATTGAAGCTTACATAAGAAGTCACTCAGTTATACTCAATTATTGCTACAGTAACTGCTGCATCATATCTCTCATATTATTGATTCGATTATTGTCACAGTATCATCAGCATAATATGATATATTATTAGATCAATAATTGAGAAGACAAAAGTTATTCATATTATTAAATTGCAATATTTACAATGTCTAGAATTTCTGTCAAGGAGAGGTTTGGTCACCTAATTGCGCGCCAATAGGGAGAAATCGTTATTGGAAAGCCCCCTCTTTCTTGGGAACGACCTGGTTGTTAAATATTGTGAGTTATGATATTAATGATGAATGTTATTGAAATTAAAGTTGTGTTCGGAGTTGAATTTGGAGACGCGGATGTGATATTTGAGTTCGGAACGACGAAATTAGTAAAAATAGTCTATAAACACAAAATTTTCCGAAATTCACTATTTGGTCAAAAAGTCAACAATTGACTTTTTCGAGAAAAGTCAAACTTCTAAATTTCAAAATTTATATTTTTGATAAAAATAATTTCATTATGTTGGAATTGTTTGTGTTAGTAAAAATCGACATTTATTTCGATAAAAATTGATGCTTGGAGGTTATATTGACCAATCGGATATTTAACCGGATAAATGGGTAATTGATTGCTATTATTTCATATGATTATAACTATTTGTTCACATGTGATACTATTGATTTACATTCTTGTTACTATTAGGGGAGTTGGTGTAAGATTGATAATACTTGCATGACTAAGTTAAAAATGGAGGTATAGATGGAGGTACTATATGTAATTCGTATTTTCACATGTCTAGAACTATTTGTTCACATGATATACTAATAAATCACATGATTTACTATTAGGGGAGTTGGTGCAAGTTTGATAATACTTGGATGATTGAATTAAAAATGAAAGAAAAGTTAGAGGTATTGTACTGTAATTTTCTGAGCCCCAAAACGTGCAATTATCGAAACTATATTTTTCTATAAATAGAAGTTCATTCTTCTTCACTTCTCACCAATTCACTAAAGCTCTAGAGAATTTATTATAAAGAGAAATTATAGAGAAATTGTAGGGAGAAAATCTATAGAAGAAGAGAAGCATGTTACCTCACTACTCCAGTATTCAGTTTCTTTCTAAGGTAAGGGATATCATTATTGTGGTAAGGGATATTATTTGTTGTACCCGTAAGGGGTGTTATTCTTTCTTATTCATGAAGAGAACTTCTGTTATTCCATTCTTTATTATTCTGTTGGAATAACCTGTATACGCGGCATACCCTGTACATAACTTGTATAAGTGGCATACCCTATACTTGGTGAAATCCCTCTGTTATTTCATTCTATATTATTATGTTGGAATAACCTATTTATGCAAAGTACCGCATACATCTTGAAATTCTTCTATTATTCCATTCTTTATTATTCTGTCGGAATATCCTGTCGATGTGAATTTTACCTGACCTGGTTCCATATTTATTATTCCGCATTTATTATTCTGTTGGGAATAACTTGTCTGTGCGGTCTCTATCGCATGCATGGTGAATCCTTCTGTTATTACATTCTTTATTATTCTGTTGGAATAACCTGTCCATGTGGATTGCCACATGCATGGTGAATGATCTTTTGTTTTCATTCCTTATTAAATTGTGGAAATGATCTGTATACGTGTATTACCGCATGGCGGGTGAAAATCCATTTACAGTTTCATATATTCTTTATTATACTCAGTTGGTTAAAGTTTTGATTTCTATAATTCATGAAATTAATGGAATATCTTTGATAGTTGCGCTTCATCCAGTATCTTTTCATAGAAACATTCTTCTGAGTATTCTTCAATTTTACTCTACAAAGAAGTATCATGTTGACAATTTGGATATTATTGAGTTCAGGATAAATTAATTTATAAACCTTTAAAATTATTCTTGAACTTGTTTTATTGAATTAGATGTCATTGTCATGATGAGTTATGTTGGTTATTATGTGAAAACATGAAAGTTTCTTAGAAATCACAAAGGGTTGAAAAATTAGATTTTGGTAAAAACGGAACATGAAATTCGACCATATCTCCTGTTATATTTCAAATTTTTGAGTGTGGTCAAGTCCTAGAGTTAGATCTATGAGATACCTAACTAATCCAAGTGGAATCACTGGAAAAAATGTTGTAAATTTTTGTGTGGACTGATTTTAGTAAAGGATGTAAAAGCTGGAAATTTCAAAAAGGTTGCTGTCCAAAATTTGAAGGGGCTGTTTCGGTCACTTATTTTGTGAGAAGAATTCAGGCCTTTTGGAACATGAAAGTATATGCTATGAAGAACCTCCTGTCCAAAAATGAGTTCATTCCGACTTAAAATGAGCAAGTTATGACCATTTCAATATTTAGGTTTTTTCGACGAAAAACACTATAACCAGAGTTCTACAACTCCGATGACCATGAAATTTAAACTGGAGGCTCACATTAACATGTGTAAGGTCCTGCCAAGATTTGGAAATTTTTGGAGTTAAACTTGAGGTAGCTAATTTCTTAAGAAATTAATTAGAAAATGATTTTTGAAAAATAGTAAATGAATTTTAAAAATTCCAAGAAAAATATATTTTCATTATAATACTATATTATGCTATATCTCAGAAAAGAAATATTTTTGGGACTGATTTGGTATTTTTCATGAAAATGGTTTAGTTACGAATATATGAGTTAAATATGTTATATGAAATAACAAAATTGAAAATAGGATTTTATGGCTTGGAAATCTTATATAAGGATTATGCATATTGTTGATGAGGAATTTGATCATTGGTGATAAAATCTTATGAGTATGGCATTCTTGAATGATTAAATGCATTAATTGGTAAATTGTAAACAATTGAAATAAATTGTTTATAAGTTTAAAAAAGTGATTAAAATATTGTTATGATATTAATGATGTTGGATTATGAATTTATTATGTGATTGATAATATTTAGATAAATTTAATGTCTTTAATATTTATCCTTGTTTTTAGTTGATTAATGTTTATATCATTGTCTTCATCCTCATGCTTATATGGTGATAAAAGTTATCTTTGGCTTACGTGCGAAGATGGACTGTTGATTATTGAATTGTATATCTTTGGCTTACGTGCGAAGATGGACTGTTGATTATTGAATTGTATATATTGGCTTACGTGCAAAGATGGACTATTGATTATTGGTTTTATTGTTGTATATCTTTGGCTTACGTGCAGAGATGGACTGGGTATGGTTTTGATCAGGAATTATTCGGTATAAGTCATGACCATTGATGATTTAATGAATATCCTTGGCCCGTAGTGCAGGGATGATTCGATGATGTGATTCATTTACAAGGATAAAACATTATTGGTGGACTTTTAACATGGATAAGATAATAGACCTGATGGTCTATTTGACTCTTTTAATGGATTACTCATTCCGCTGCAATTATGGTTGAAAAGTTTTATCATCTACCATATGTTCTAAATCTCTGAGTTATTATTAATGAAAACTATTGATAGTGTAATTATCTTTAGTTATGATATTCTTTACTGGGCTAGTTGTGCTCACCCTTTTGCTTCACAATTCCTTTCAGGTAATAAGAGTGTAGCTGAGTCGAGCGGGGACAATAGGGAAAGAGTGAGATGGTCCGAGACTGTTGAAGTTTCTCAATACATTATAAAACGGCATGACATGCAATATATAATTGCATTGAGGACCTAAGATGTGTGTGTCGTATATTATACGTAACGTAATATTTAATTTTGGTGAACTATAATAGGGTGAAGTGAACCCAACTTTGGAAGGGTGTTTTGCCACTATTATACAAGATGTCTAATGACATACAAACTCGTGTTATCATAAGACAGGGTTGTGCACATCCACTTGATGAGTATATCTACGAGCACTACCTATATGATCTTGGAGTTTATTTGAAACATAATTTCCACTTGGAGATAATAGAGATAGTTATATGCCAAGAGAGGACTCACCATTGGAAAGAAAATGATAGTAATCTTCTCGTGTTTCTTTGGGGTCTATTGGGTCAACCAAGGATAATTCTGTGGACATATGATATCTACCATAACCTAGACGCATGGCCTCCCATGTATGAAGGTTTCATTGAGAACTTCACAAAGATTTTAATTCCAAAAAATAGTTTTTGATTATACTTTTATGTAAAGTATCATTGTAAGGTTGTGGTCGAGGCTCCGTGAGAGTTACATACATTGTATTAAAACTCATAGTTAACTGTGGTCGTATTCTACATGACAGTTCAACAGTTGTATAATTAGTCTTGTATTTGTATTATGTACCATGTATTTGGCGACTCAAGATGGGTGATGAATACCTAATTTTGAGGGCGTCACAAATGTGCTTTGCGACAATTCCTCTGGTGACATTGTCATTTACGAGGAGATGCTCGAGGTCGGGCTTAGGTTCCCCATGTCCCATCCCATTTGTCAAATTCTGTACTATTTTTCTCTTACTCCAGGGTAGTTAGCGCCCAATGGTTGGAGAGTCTTGTTGGGTTTTCTCATATTATGGAAGAAGGTGCATCACGAAGATGTTTCTCCCAAAGAGTTCCATGGAGCTTATAACTTGAGTGAGACTCCTGCACCAAATAGGGGCTGGAATTATTTTACTTCAAAGAGTGGTATGGTGTTCACTGGGTTACGCTCCAATTGCCATGGCTAGAAATCTCGCTTTTTCTTTGTCGACAGGAGAATGGGCTGTAGAGGCTGATAAGGCCTTGGTTTCAATGTGTTGGGGTGCTGCCAAGAAAACCGGTGCATTTTTTGAGTTTACTATTTTTATTTTTGTATATATATATGCTCACCATCTCCTTGCAGGTATGCCGGTGTTCTCCAAAGAACAAGAGTCAAAGTTACAGGCTGTGAAGGCTCACCCTGATAAAGTCCTGAGCAGTTCTTCTGCCTAAGTACGGTAGTAGAGCCAGGTTCTTCGCCGAAATTAGGTGGTTCTTTGTTAAAGAGAAAAGGTATGTTGACTTACCTTTATAACTTATCTTTTATGAGATGATGGTCACTCAGATAACGCTTTGTCTCATTTGCTGCAGTGGATATGACGGTGATTGGATCAATCCTCTCTAGGGGCGCCAGTAGGGTCTCTTGTCCTCCCAAGGTGGCGAGGACGGATGATGTGCACGTCAAGGTGAGCGTTCATCAAGTGACACCTTCAGCTGTGCCTTCCCAGTTGGTAACTTCGAGCTGCTGCTCCAGAGACTTCCCTGCCTATACCTTATGACCCCCTGCCTGTCCATGCCTCCTGTAGGAGCTCATGTAGGGGCACCGATTCAGTCCAGTTCTATGCTTGGGAGGATCCTCAAGTCATTAGAGAACGACTTGGGAGGTTTGTGGTTCCATCTGATATTCAACAGATTAGTGCTTTGGGCACTGAGGGGGTTATCAAAACATTTCTGGAGGGCTTGGCTCAGGCGAGGATTTTTTTTTATTTTTTTATGCGCTTGGTCATTCTTTGTCTTTTGCCTTCTCCAGATTTCTACAGCATCTGTATGCTTGTTCTCAAGGGCTCATTTTTACGGCCAATTGAAGCTTAACCATGAGGCTATGCAGAAGGAGCTTCTTGCTGCTCAGGGAGGATTGTCGAGCTCGAAGCTATTGATAGGGCTTCTCGGGCTGAGATTTTGGCGACTCGTGGGAAGGCCGCGCTTAGTGAGGCAGCTTGCTCGAAGGCTGAAACTAGATCTTTCGGCTATCCGTGGGAGGACAGTTAAGCTTGAAGATGAGCTTTTGGCAACCCGTGAGAGGGATGCGCTCAGGGACGTGGATCTTGTTGTGGCCCGTGGGAGGGCAACTAAGCTTGAGACTGAAGTTTCAGACGGCCCGTGAGAGGGACGCGCTCAGGGAGGTTGCCTGTTCGAGAGCGGAGGCAAAATTGAAGGCAACTCAAGAGAGAGCTTCTCAGGCTGAAGCGGATCTGGAGTATGTTGTTGTAGGTGCTTTCATTGATGGCTACGAAGAGCTTTCGAGGAAAGATCTCTGCTTCTTTCCCCTGATATTGATTTCTCAAGCTTTGTGCCAACTGAGGCGCCTGACGATGTAGGTTCTGAGGATGCTAAGGATGATGAGGACGACCATGATAATAGATAGAGTGCTAGGGACTTTTAACCTTTTTTTTAAGAAAGGTAGTATGCATCCTTACTTTTGTACTGGTACTCCTTTGAAATTGAATGAAAAATGCAATCTTTTGGAGTAAAATATAGAAAATTTCATTGCTGACCCAAAAAAGGTATTTTCAACATTGGATAATAATCCTAAGAAAGACAAATAAAACCAAGTCCCTAACTATACTACTTTTACTTCTTTCAAGTGTCACTGGTAATACCTCTTCAAGTGCTCAGCATTTCATGGATGGGGTAAGACCTTCCCTTCAAAATTCTGGATCTTGTAAGTGCTTGATCTCACCACTTTTGCTACAAGGTATGGACCTTCCCAATTTGGTCCTAGTTTTCCTTCGCGCGAATCCTTTGTTGCGAGGATCACTTTCTTGAGGACCCAGTCTCCTGGTTGGAAGGAACGAGGCTTCACCCTTGAGTTGTAGTACTTTTCCATGCGACTCTTATACTCTGCGTTGCGGACCACAACCATCTCCCTTGCCTCCTTTACCAAGTCGAGGTTGATGCGGAGTCCTTCCTCATTGGTAGTACGGTCGTGGTGTTGGACCCTTAGAGAGTTCACCCCGATCTCTATAGGGAAAAAGGGGTTTCCCAAGTTGAAGTTCTTGGCGTGGTTCGGTAGGCCCATAATACGCCTGGGAGTTCATCGACCCAAAGCCCTTTCGCCCTTTCAAGCCTTGTTTTTAAATTGTGTAACACTGTTCTCACCATGATTTTTGCTTGTCTATTTGCCTGCGGGTGAGCTGGGCTAGAGAGTGGATGCTTTATTTGAAGGTCAGAGCAGAAGGAGTTTAGCAGCTTGTTGTCGAATTGTTTGGCGTTGTCACTAATAATGGCGTGGGGTATGCCGAAGCGACATACTAGATTCTTCCAAATGAAATCTTTAACCTTTGCGTCTGTGATTTTTTCTAAGGGTTCAGCTTCAGCCCACTTGGTAAAATAATCAACTGCTACCACCACAAACTTGCACTGTCCTTTGCTTAGAGGCAACGGGCCGAAGATGTCGATGCCCCATTTAGAGAAAGGCCATGAACTTGAAATGGTCGTTAGCTCTTCTGGTGGTTGCCTAGGTACAGTTGCGAAGCGTTGACACTTGTCACACTTCCTGGAGAACTCCTGGGCGTCCTTTACCATAGAAGGCTAGAAGTAACCTTTCCTGAGCGCCTTGTGGGCAAGGGATCGTCCTCCATAGTGGTTCCCACATATTCCCTCGTGGATCTCTCGCAGGGCATAGTGAGCTTCCTTCGGTGAGAGGCATCGGAGCAATGAACTTTTTACAAACACCAATCAAATAATTGTAAAAGCGGTAATTAAAGTAGGAAAATGAGACAAGTATTAAAGTGGTTCGGTCAGGTTGACCTAGTCCACTGTTGAATGGCTATAGTTGCCTGACACTTTTTATTATGTGTGTTGGAGAGAATAAAAAGAGCATAAGCTTTTAGATACAAGAGTTAGTTGTCTCTCCAATGATGATAAGGCGTTCTATTTATAGAGACCGTGACAGTTCTGGGGCGAGCACGTAACCACTACCTTAGTGGAGCTCCCTACCTCCTCCTAACGTGAAAGATGGTTGACGTGCTCTACGTGAGATCCGGGGATGAGACTTAGCCACTTCCTTAATGACGTGGGCGTGCTCAATTAATCTCTGGACCTACATTTGTTGGGCTCGCCATATTTCTTGAACTGTGAGCCTATAATATGGGCTTATGTGATGGACTGGAGCACGAGGCTTATGAGATGGACTAGACCCATCAATTATTGCTGTAGATTTTAGGCTGAAATGACACTTATGTTCCTTCAAGTTGTCATTCACTTTTAAAGTTGTCTCTAAAATACATTTTTTGTCAATTAGGTCCTTAAAGTGACTTTTTTTTTGCGTTTTCGTTCCTTTTGCCCGATTTAACCCCAACCTGACCCAATTTGACCTGACCTTAATTTCACCAATTAATTTTAAAAAAACTTGAAAATTTTAAAATTATTTTTATTTTATAATATTAAAAATAGATATTATTTTAAATATATTTTAAAAATAATTATTATTTTTCAGTAAAAAATAGAAACTTTTACTTTTTTCATAAAATGAGTAAAGTATTATAAAATATAGATTCAAAAAAATAAATAAATAAAAAAATCAAAAAAAGTAATTATTTTAAACCTTTTATTTTTTTTAAAAAAAGTTAATTGGTAAAATTGGGGTCAGGTAAAACTAAGTCCGATTGGGCCAAAATTAATGAGTCGGATTTGGGGTCAAATTGGGTAAAAGGAACAGAAGTGCAAAAATAACACTTTAAGGACCTAATTGGCGAAAAAAATAAACTTTAGGAACAACTATAAAAGTTGGTGGCAACTTGGAGAAATAGAAGTGTCATTCATCCTAAATTTTAATTCAAAAGCACCAATATTATAAACATGAGCAAGTTTAACCGTAGGTAAAGACTAATTTTTTAAATGTTCTTCAAGATTGTTATAAGCAAGTTCAGTAATGTTTTTAACATTTTTCTTTTTCTTTTTTTCCTTCCTAATACTAGAGGTACTAGGGTTAATGCCTAATGATCTAAGCATTAAAGTCTCATATAATCTATAAAATTAATATTTCTCTAGCACATATGTCAATGTTTTATGTTTGGAAAAATGGAATAGCCTTTTCACGGCTATATCATTCCTTACAGAACATGCTATTTGGGTGGGGTTAAATACACTTTTCTCTACTCTACTCGATCTCAGTTTATAAATGCATCATTGGACTGAATTTTTTTTCATTCAACCCATTGAACTATAATTTTTTTACAAACCATTACAAGTTCTATTAAATTGTTTGACTTTTAACAAATTAAGTAGCATATGACAGGTAGACTATGTACATGTCATATATGTGTACGTGGCATGTTATGGTGAAAAAAGTAAATAAAATACTCAAAAGCCAACAACTAAAACAAGTTAACCAAATAAAACAATAGAAAACAAAGTAACCAAATAGAATCTTTTAATTTCACAATTATAAAATAATAAAAACAATAAACTAAATGTGATATTATATATATACGGTCCGACTCTTCAGCGAACCATAGGGAGCGAACCAAAAATAAACCGGCTATAGCGACGAAAAAAATTGATTTTTTTCTATAGCGACGAAATAAACTGTCACAATAGCCGGTTCGTTTTTAGTTCGATCCATAGAGTCCCTCCTTGTATATATATATTTTAGTTCGCTCCTTATGGTTCGCTTGAAAGTCCCTCCTTATATATGTGTGTGTATATATTGCTAAAAAAATAAATTATTTTAAATCAAAAAGTTAAATTAATAGTTAAAATATTTAAAGAAATGAGAATGAAAAGTTAATTACCTTCTCAATTTTTTTTTGACAAAAATATGGGAATTTCATTAAACATCCAAATTCAAAGCATTACAAATAAACTGAGGAGGAGAACCTCTCCAGATATGCACATCAGACATAGAAATCAACGCACGTGCCAAAACATGAGCAACCGAATTCGCTGACCTACGAACAAAACACACACGATTATCCTCAATATCCTTGAGGAGTTTCTTACACTCATCAATAACATCACCGAGGAGACTATGAAAAGAATCCTGCTGATGAAGCGTTAGAACTAAATTCAGTTAATCCATCTCCATAATCACCATACGGGAAGCCTGAGCCTTCAACCAACACAAGGCCTCCTTACACCCTAAAGCCTCAGCCATATTGGGATCAAACCCGTCCACCGCCCCGCTCCCAGATGCCACCATAACTCCAAACTGATCACGCACAACCCACCCGAAAACCAATCTTATTAGGCTGAGCAAATGTGGCCCCATCACAGTTACACTTTAACCAACCCAGATGAGGTTTTCTCCAGCATACAACTCTGTCATCCACTGTTGAGAAGACCTCAGGACCAGCAGAGCCTTGCGCCTGACACCCATTGCAAAAGAAAGGAGCTGGCCAAGTTCAGCAAACTCTTAGGTAGCTGGAACTTTTGAATTCCATAGTGTCCTCGTTCCGATTACGCCATAAAGTCCAAATCACCATACACACATGAGCAGCTTTATCCCCTGAACCACCATTGAAAATACGTAACAGCCATGGAAAAAATTCAAGATCATTAATAGGGCCATCACAAAATTACCTTCTAAATTAAATTAGCCCCTTTATAATTTTTTTTTTTGTTAAATAGACCCCAAAAGGAATTTGAGAATGAATTCATTCTCACTCAAATCAACTCATTTGCATCAACCTTTTCCTTCATTTCTCCAGTAATAGCATTGATATGATCACCGAACCACCTACTTCATCATACAAAGATTTATTCACCCTCTCTCTCTCTCTCTCTCTCTCTCTATATATATATATATATATATATATATATATAATTGGGGTTTTAAATTAGGTTATACAAATTGGATCTCAGATTAGTTACTTCGAAATGGGTTGAATGAATCAATTGATTACTTGGAATGATTTAAAGAATAATTATAGGTTTCCAAATGGGTACATAACTAATTATGCGTGAACAAATAATAATTAGTTTTTACGAAATGGGTAGTTCTGAATGTTGAGTATTGTAGAAAAAACCAGAAATCAAAATAATTATTAGTTAGTAAGAATATATACAAGGGCAAAAATTGAAGGGTACTATATACTAGAGATGTGTTGTGTGTGAGTCCTCACCCATGAAAGGAATTCAAGTTGATAAAGGATTTAGTTGTTAAATTGGTTGGAGACTAAGACAAAGTGATGTGATTCCTAGCTAATTTGATTAGGATAATAAATTATTTCTAATCCATAATAGGAATGGATTAGAAAGAGTACTATATATAAGGCTATGAAGGAATCTTATTTGATACATGAAAGAATCTTAGTAGCAAAAGGTACTGAAAGAATAAATTGAGAGAATTACAATTTGTTGCTCGTGAGTATCTGCCGCCATCTTCGTTCAATTGAAAGCCTGAAGACTTTATTATTGGGAGCATTTTTTTGGGTGGTGAAGTTAATTAGGTTTCTCAACCTAATTAAAGGTAAATTTCTACTCTCCTTATTTATTGTGTAATCTCAAGTTTTAGGACATAAAATATGGTAGGACTATTGTAAGCCTATTATTAGTGATATATTGGAGATTCGGAGTTTGGCTTGTTTTTTTCCCTTTAAGGTTTTTCCACGTTAAATATTTTTTCTTGCTTGTGGGTGATTATTCGTTATTTTCATTCTCATAATTTTTTTGTTGATTTCATATTTAATTGTATAAAGACGAAAAATTAATTTCTGGGATTGAGATTATTTTATGCGTACTTTTCCCAATAGTGGTATCAAGAGCTTGGTTATTTTTGTGGTTTTTTGTGCAAATTAAATGAAGGATTGGACAACAGGTTGCATGATTAATCTTAAGTCTACAAATTATGCAATTGGAAGCCAAGAATGGAAAATTTACTTTACTGCAAGGATTTGTACGAGCCACTTGAAAATGATGAAGTTAAACCCACAAACAGAGTGATGCACAGTGGAACAAGATGAACATGAAGACTATTGGTCTGATCAGATCGTGGATTGATCAAAATGTGTTTCATCATGTTACCACGGAAACTAAAGCCTATTCTATGTAGCAGAAATTGGAGTCCATGTATAAAAGGAAAATGGTGCAAAATAAAGCTTTTTTATTATGAAGCTTGTGAATTCTAAATTGAATGATGGAAACTCCGTTGCAGAACACTTGAGTGATTTTCAAAGTTTGATAAATCAGTTAAGTACGATGAAGATGATCATTGACGATGAGATGAAAGCTTTGTTGTTGTTGAGCTCTTTGCCTAATAGTTGGGAGACGTTGGTTGTATCATTGAGTAACTCTACTCCCAATTGTACGTTCGTTATGGATACAGTCAAGGATAGTGTGTTCAACGAGGAACAAAGGCGAAGAGATACCGTAGTGACTAGTGTTAAGTCAAAAAATTTTGTCGCACGGGGTAGTGGCACACACAAAAGGAGAAACTCTCCTGAAGATGAAAAATTCAGGAGAATGGTATAGGGATCAGAAAGAGGTATTTTATTTTCACTGCCAGAAGTCGGGTCACATAAGGTGAAAGTGCAGAATTTTAAAGGAGCAGTCTAAGGAAGAAGATGATGATAAAGATTCGACTATGTATCTATTTGACGTTGATGTAGCCATTGTTTGTGATGATAAACCTAAGTGTATTGTTAATGATTGGATTATTGATTCTGGTGCTTCATTCTATGCTACTTCGCTTGGTGAAGATATTCACATCCTATACTAGTGGTGATTTTGGCTAAGTAAGGACGAGAAACGAAAATGAATGCAATATTATAGGCATTGGAGATAATTTTTTGGAGACTAACTGTGGTTCCAGGTTGATGCTGAGAAAAGTCAAATATGTTCCAGATATTCGTCTTAATTTGATCTCTACTGGTTATAAGCTTGATGATAATGGTTATAAAAGTTACTTTGGTTAAGGTCAGTGAAAGCTCACTAAAGGGTCTCTAGTGACGACTAAAGGTAAGAAGGTAGATGTTCTTTATACGGTGCGGGCGCATGTGAGAGGTGTTGAAGATGGGGGAGTTAAGCGAATAAAGGTGTGGTACAAAGTCGTCCGAGATGGGAGAAAAGTACTTGCATGAGAACCACAAAAGGAAATATCTTCACTTTAAATGGGTACCAAATGTGAAGAAGGAAAGTGATAGCATTGCAGCCAGGGTACAAAGCAGTTGTGAATAAATTTGGCTAGCAAAAATATGTTAAGTTTGAGTTAGATCCTCCCATTGAGAAGAACCATGCCGACGAGACAAAGTCAGACATGAAGAAAATTAAAATTTTACCAAAACAATTAATACCAAATAAATTAAATTTAATTCTTTACAAATAATAATATAAATTAGAAAATTTTCCAAAAAAATAAGAAAATAAATAAAAATTAAATTTAAATATTTTTTAATTAATATCAAATGAATTTTTGTTTAATGATTTACAAATATAATAATATAAATTAGAAAATTTAGTCAAAAATAAGAAAATAAATAAAAAATATATTTAATTATTTTGTAATAATTCTTCACAAATATAATAATATAAATTAGAAAAGTTAGTCGAAAAATAAGAAAGTAAATGAAAATTTTATTTAATTATTTTTGTAATTAATACCAAATAAATGTTTATTTAATTCTTTACAAATATAATAATATAAATTAAAAAAATTTGCCAAAAATAAGAAAATAAATGAAATATATATTTAATTATTTTTATAATTAATATCAAATGAATTTTTGTTTAATTATTTATAAATTGAATTAAAAATTTGCTATAATAACACAATCAATTCAAGCCAACACAATCAATCTAGACAAGAAAATTAAAATGAACAACTTAGGCAAGATCGAAAGATAGCAAAGGAACCATCCCAAATTGGTATCACCACTAGTGTAGGATGTGAATATCTTACCACGCGAAGTAGCATGGAACAAAAAACCCGAATCAATAATCCAATCATTAACATAACACTTGGAGTTCATCATCACAAACAATGGTTACATCAACGTCGGATCGATACACAATCGAATATTTATCTTCGTCCTTTTCCTTAGACTTCTTCTTTAAAAAATTGCACTCTCGCCTTATGTGACCCGACTTCTGACAGTGAAAACAATTTACCTGTTTCCAATCTCACGATATTCTCCTGCATTTTTCATCTCCAGGAGAGTTTCTCTCTCTGTGTCTGCCACTACTTTGTGCGACAAAAACTTGTGACTTAACACTAGTCACTACAATATCTCTTTGCTTCTGTTTCTCGTTGAACAAACTATCATTGACTGTATCCATAGTCAGCGTACCATTGGGAGCAGAGTTACTCAATGATACAACTAAGGTCTCCTAACTATCAGGCAATGAGCTCAACAACAACAAATCCTGCATCTCATCGTAATGATCATCTTCATTATACTTAACTGATTTATCAAACTCTAAAAATCACTCAAGTGTTCTGCAATGGAGTTTCCATCCTTCAATTTAGAATTCACAAGCTTCGAATCCTAATCAAAAAAGCTTTATTTTACGCCGTCTTCCTTTCATACATAGGACTCCAATTTCTACCAGAGAGAATAAGCTTTAGTTTTTGTGGTGAGAATTAACAAGAATTATAAATAAAAATCATTAGTCTGTATATATGTGAGAATTAACAAGCTAGCCTTAATTGAAAAAAACATTAACAATAAAAATACATGAGTAGGCGGGGACGAACGAAAAGCCTCCTCCAAGAGGGTAATCACCATCCGGAGCATCTTGTCGCTGAAAGCGTTGAACTACTCCCACGGTAATCCCGTACTCTCTGCGGAGGACCCTGCTATAATATCCTGAGCAACCTGGTGAAGACTGAGAACTACTAGGAAACTACTGACGCCGAAAGACCGGATCGGTACAAAACCTATCCAACACGGTCCCTTTCAGCCTCTTGAAGATCTCGTCATCCAAGCCAATGCCTGTATGAGATGGTCCGACATGTGCTCTCGGACTCTGCCACTGGCTGGAGCCTACAAAAAGATACAAATTTGATTACTAATAATAATTTATATAATGTGATAAATTCTGATAATTTTGTGAAACATTAAAAATATTACCTCCAGAAAGTGTATATACGGGTATCCTCGGCAGACCCAACACTCGATATCTGTCGGTACTGCTAGTAGGGGGATCCTGAGACGCGACCCATAGTACCAACTCCTCATCCCGATCTAATACAATATCTGGAAGGGGGTGGCAAAATCCAACGGCTCAGAACCCATCCTAGTAGCCTCCAGCTCAGCTATACGCTCGTCTCGAAGACTTTGAAATAGGCACTGTAATTTATTTTGTATACGTATGTTAATTATATCATTTTATTTACGATTGAATATTACTAAAAGATAAATAGTAAGATGAGTTTTATCCGTATAGCTAAAGCTGCCCGAGACAAAGCACGCTCGTCCTTAGGCGTGTGGGCTCGATCCCAAAACTCTAAAATGGTGGGATCTCGGCCCAAGTTCCTCCTCAAGGCCTAATAAAAAAATTTCATAAAACAAATATTAATTATTTGTGTGAGAACTTGATAACCAAACAACTAAATGAGCACAAAAATGTTCTTAGCATCAAATGAATGTGTTTTAGTTGTGACTACTGTGTACTAGGGGCTTCGAGTATTTATGACATTAGAAGCGTAATACACTTGAGTCGCTTGACTTGCTAACATGAACACAGAATTATAATTTAACACGAACTTGATATCTACGGTTGTGATTATATTACGATCAACTTTAACCCCCTTTTCAGCATCAAACCAGTTACACATAAATGTAACTACCTTTTTACCCCTGTGATAATTGAGCACAACCACATCCTGTAAACGGCCATAGTAATTGGACTCAGAATCTTGGTAGCAACTTCCCAACACCACAACCCTAGAATTGACTGATGTGAGTTCATTCAAGTCATCGACCCTAAATCTATACCCACTCACGATGCAACTGGGAAATGAACTAACAACTTTGTAAGGTCCTTGGATAACATCTATAAAACGCTCAGAAATATTTTCTGCTTTAACCCTTTTCTTAAATCACTGTTGAAAATTAGCATTAGTGAATGTTTTCAACTCTACTTCAGTAAAAGTTAGGTTAGAAGCATACGCTTCCTCTTCGAATGAACTGTGAAAATAGTAAAATGTCTTTAACATATATAGATGTTAAAGAATCCTGGAGGGAAGATCATTTCAAGCTTGAAATTGGTAAGCACAATATTTTTCTCCATTTGCTCCACATCACTGTACTTAATTACAGTTGAGCAAAGATCTCGAATGAAATTTGAAAGTTCGGTCAATTCATCCACAACTTTTTTGGGTAACATCTCACGAAATGCAATTCGGATCAACTTCTGCATGAATACATTACAATCGTGACTCTTGAATCCATAAATTTTTCAATTGCTTGACCTTACAACAGCGCGTTATGTTCGATGCGTATCCATCTAGGAGCTTCAACCCACTAACCCACTTATACACGTCTTTAACTTGTTGCTTAGTAAGACAAAATGGAGCTTTAGGTTTCGTATTGTTAGGGGTGAAGCCACATTTCTGGCCTAATGTTCAATGCCTCCAAATCTTTTCGAGCGTTGTCATTATCTTTGGTTTTACCATACGCATCTAACAAGTTCTCAAATACATTCTTTTCGGTATGCATTACATCTATACAATGACGAACTGAAAGTGTTCCCCAATACGGCAACTCAAACCATATGGGCGAGTGTTTCCAATTATGAGTCTTCTTGTACCCGGATGCTCTCAATTTACTTTGTTCCTTCCCCGGTAAAAGAAAATCAAGCTGGTTCAACCAGCCCAAGACTTCACTGCCCGACAGTTGACCAATAACCCCCTTTTTCTCTATCTTTCTGTTGAACTGTGTAGACATCTTTCTGTAATTGTGATCAAGAGGCAAGAATCTACGAGCAGTTCCAAAGAAAATACACTTCCGCTCATACTACAACTGATTGTCTTGCACATCCCCCATACACACTGGACAGGACAGCTTCCCGTGAGTTGTCCTACCACTAACGATTTACCAACAGACTGGACAAGGCTGCCTTCATAAAAAAATTCTCGCATATCGATTTATCATACGTTGGACCCATGTCTCCCACAACAACTTTAGTTCATCTACTAACGGTCGAAGGTACACGTTAATGTCTTTTGTAGGACTTTTATCCTTCGGAATGAGTAAATTTAAGAACAAATGCAGATCCCTCATGCAAATTGACAGGTGAAGATTATAAGTGACTATAATGACAGGCCAAACTGAATACGGCTGGCTAAAATTATTAAAAGGGCAAAATCCATCAGTAGCCATGCCAGGCCTAACATTCCTAACTTCTTTATCAAAATCAGAATAATTTGCATCAATTCTCTTCCATTCATCTCCATCCACTGGGTAAGTAAGCTGGCCAGAAACGACATACCTTGTTCGATGCCAACTCATATATTGAGCCGTATGAGATGACATAAATATCCGCTGAAGCCTTGGCGCAAGAGAAAAGTACCGTATAATCTTCCTGGGAATATGTTTCTCCTCCCCCCACGTTTTGTCACCTTGTAGCGCGGTAAACTGCATATATCATACTGTCCCTTATCTCTATCCTCCCTATAGTATAACATGTAATCTTGCTCATAAGTATCGATTTTTAATACCCCATATTTAACCCCTTGACCATCTTCTTCACTTCGTAATAATTCGCAGGAAGAGTATGATCCTTGGGTAAAAACTGTCTAACTATAGCGAGCATATCGTTAAAACCTCTCTCAGTACAGTCGTGCTCATTCTTGAAGTGTAAGAGCATCGTCACTACAGAAAGCTTGGTGTCTATATCATTTCCCGGATACAACGCGACCCCAGATTTAGATAGCAACTTGTAAAAGGTAGCAGCTGTATCATTTGGCACTTGCTTACCACTGCTTGAAGAAGGCTCATTTTCAGCCCAGTCAATATTAGTAGGGCCTTGAGCATCAGCTAACATCTCCACTAGATTATAGTTTTCGACGTATGAATCGTGTAGAATTGGTTGTTCCATAGTACTGTCGATCACTTCTGATTCCTCGTGTTGAGTCCATACGAAGTACCCATCCATACATCCATCGAAAAATAATTTAAATTTAATCTCGTCGACTTTCTTCCAGATTAGGTTTGTACACTTGACACACATGACATCTCCTCTTCCCGTTCGGATCATCAACATGTTCTATTGCTTTTTTTAAAGAAATCTGACACCCCATCACGATAAACTGAGACTAATCCCCTCCCATCACTGGGTATCCTAAGGTACATCCAACTCCGATCGGCTGACATTTTTAACTTCACAGAAGACTAATTCACTTAATTTGGATATTAATGCATGAATTAGATTTACCTAGTATCTCCACTCTACAGGACATGGGTAAGGTTTCTATCCCGTTATTGGATGCGTCTCGTCACTAGTGCCAACAGGTTGAGTACGTTTCATGAGTTTCAAGAAAATTTCAGCATCACCTCCCCATGGTCTCCAAGCACACGAAATAGACTAAGATAACTTAATCTAAGTATGCACTCGAAGAACATATAGAGATAACCGTCGAAAAAACCTCAAAATAACAAAATGTACCGTTTCGTATTGGCACCTGCCTAAGTGAGAGATAAAACATCCAGTAACAGTCCTAAACTGGGGACTGTTCGACATTCACTCCTACTGAGTAAATGTCAAACGGGTTTCTAAGTTCCAAAGTATAGTAAATTATTGACTTTATTTAAGATTAAAGGGAGAGTATTATTTATTTTATTGAAAATTATGGCAAACTAAGCAAATGCTACTTAGTTTATTTTGCCAATGAAAAACTAAGTGCTACTTAGTTTATGAGAACTGTTATTTGGAATTTATATAGACTACTATACCCATTCACTCATACTTGTCAAATGGGTTTATAAGTTTCATATTATAGTACATATATGTGTATATATACATATAGTACTTATTAAGTTTTTTGAATATTGCAGCAAACTAAGCAAATGCTATTTAGTTTATTTTGCCAATGAAAAACTAAGTAAATGCTACTTAGTTTATGAGAACTGTTATATGGAGTATGAAAGAAAATAATATTTTTTTACAAGTATTGCAATAAAATAATATCCTTTACCTTAGTAGAAACTAGATTTGATTGGAATATCTGATAATATTCTGAGAAAATCTTGCCCAAAAAGCTACACTCAAAGTATCCTTATACTCAAGAGAAATACTCACAATACTATAAAATAAGTTTTTCTTATATAGATGGTGTGTTTAGGAAGGACGGTTACCCCCCTATTTATAGTGCAGCACGGAGGAAGAAAACAAATTAATTTGCCTAACTTTGCAAAAAAAATCTCCGCCTAATTTTTTTTTCATTTCTTTCAATACCTAATTTTGCCTAATTTTCAAATCCTACTCGGTGAGGCCCAAAATTTGGAAGCATGATTTTGTAGGAGTAATAATCAAGTAAGCCTCCCTTTTGGAAAAATTTGCAGGAGAGAATTGTGCACACAATTGTTTTGGAAAAGGACTGTATTGTAGGATGAATGCACGTGAAGAATAATTCAAAATAAAAATGATAACATTCACTCTACTTTTATTCACATGTTGAAAATTATATATTATAATAATAATAATAATAATAATAATAATAATACCATTTAAATTATAAAAAAAATTATATTATTATATTATCACATTATTATAATGTAATATTATAATAATATATTTGAATGAATATTTTATCGGAAAAAATAATTGCCAAACTTTCAACAAATTCCTTCATTTATATCAAAATTGAACCAATATCCACCACATAATAACTATTTATAAATAATATTATAAGCTCACAATATTAACAACTAGACCATTCCCAAGAAAGAGGGGGCTTTCAGATAAAGATTTATCCTTATTGGCGCGTAATTATATTACCTAACCCCTTTCCTCGACAGAATTTTCTAGACATTGCCAATAATGCTAACTAATAATATGAATAATTGTGTCGTGTCAATTATTGATTTAATAATATAAAATATTATGCAGATGATACTGTGATAATAATTAAATCAATAAATGAGATAATATGCAACAATTACTATGTCAATTATTGAATGAAACTGAATGACTTTTTACGTAAGAATCAATAATAAAAAATATTGTGCAATACTGTGTGCTACTATGCAACCACGCATATTACTGTACTTTTATCACCGGGTATTTCAACAGTTAACGGTAAAAGTTTTGTCGTTGTTTTTATAAAAATGTTATTTTTTTCACTTTCTAAAAAGAATATTCCCCGATAAAAAGAACATTCCCTAACCAAACGAATATTATATGATCACTTGCTTACTTTGCAAAATGTGCACATTTCACCCATAACTAAAGCATTATATCAAATCAACACCTTATTATTCAAAATAATAATTAGAGAAATTAAGTCTTTATTCATAAAAAGTTGGGGTCTTACAACCTGCCCTCCTTATGAAATTTTATCCTCAAAATCGATGTACGTACCTGGTATGTCAAAAAAGTGAAGATACCTTAATTTCATATTAGATTCTAACTCCCAGGTCATTTCTGTGACGCCCCCAAAATAGGTATACATCACCTATTCTGAGTTGCCAAATACATGATACATAATGCAAATACAAACGTAAATATACAACATTAGCTGTGAGTTTTAATATAAATATTGTCTTCTAGACAGTATTCAAACTCAAAATAAGTCCTCAATACATTTATTATCATACTATTTCACAGAATAGTGAGGACTACTAATGCAAACATTTGGACCGTCACTCCGTTCCCCGACTCGTCCCAGCTATATTCTCATTTTCTGAAGAAAACAATGAAAGTAAAGTGTAAGCTCTACTAGCCCAGTAAGAAATATTATGACTAAGATAATGCAGAATAAATTATTGTTAGCCTTTAATAGTGTTAAAATGTTAAAATACAATAGACATCAGGTTTAACTGTAGCGGAGCAATCAATCCATTAGAATAGTCAAGTAGAGCATGATATCTACTATCTTCTATGATTTAAAAGAATTTATCATCAATTTTATCGATGAGACTCGGCTTAATAAATAATCCACATCATCCCTGCACTACGGCCAATGATATTCATTAGTATCACGACCACAAATTATCCATACACTACGGGCCAAAGATATTCGTGTTTTCATCAATGGTCATGATCATGCCAACAACTGTCCATCAATGCACTACGGGCCAATAAGGACTTTTACCACATCATTTGTAACATTACGATCATGATTATACCGAATAATCCCCGGTCATAATCATACCAAGTCCATTTATGCACTACGACCACAGATGACTTTCAGCATAATATAAACATGAGGATGATGACAATGATATAAGAATTCAATTAAAAGAAAGCAAAGGATAAATTTTTAAAGATTTATAATTTAATTTATCCAGAATTCAATAATGTCTAAATTGTCAACATAATACTGCTTTTTGGAGTAAAATTCAAGAATAATATTGTACCAAAAATAATTTGGACCGAAAACGAATCAATTTTTATCATGAATAGTACCTCGGGTGAATAGTACTCAAGTGAATAGTACCCCATGAATAGTAATTCAGGAATAGTACTCCGTGAATAGTACTCTGGCATAAAAAAGTTAAAATTTGCCAAGAATGTTCAGAATAATATTTCCATGAAAAGATACTGGATAAAATGTAAAATTTAAGGATATTCTACTAATTTTATAGAGTATAGAAGCCAAAACTTTAACCAAATGAGTATTGAATTCGAAATCTGAAATGAAATAATATTACTTACATACTACAAAGTATAGAAAAAAAATATTATTTCATGTGAATATTGAACAAAAATAACATCCCTTACTTTGAAAAGAAGAGTATTCCAACTGGTATAACGGGGATATTATTGAAGAAAACCTATACTGTTTTCTACGCTCAAAGCTTCCTATAACTCGAAAGAAATACACTCAATATTATAGAAGAAGAATTATCTGATCCTGGTGTGATTTTCAATTCTAACTAAGCATCCTATTTATAGGAGAATGGAAGGATACTATTTAAAAAAAAATCTCATGGACGCACAGTGGGATATCTGACGAAATATTCACGGGCGAAAGAAGAGGAAAATCAGACGCCCAATCTTTCAAAATTATTCATATAAAACAAACTTATATATATAAATATACACACCCATCTCTATCACCTCCCCCACCACATCTCATCTACCACACACACACACACACACACACACACACATCACTATCATTATTTTTTTCTTCCCACTACTACTACTTTCACCACACATACGTACACACTTTCAAAACCCACACCCATATTTTCAAACACACATATTTGTATATATATAATACAATACCCTCCATACTCGGTAATCTACCCCCACCTCTATTTCCATTTCATTTTTCTTCCAAATATGGGCCCTATATGTGGCCCCACCTTTATTATAAAGAATAAATTTCTACCGATTATTTTTAAAATGGGTAAATGGGGATCCAAATAATAAGCAAAATTTACGACAAATACTTCATAAAAATCCTCTCATTATTTTTAACAAAATTTATCATCATTATTATAATTCTCAATATTTAACAACCAGGTCGTTCCCAGGAAAGAGGGGGCTTTCCGATAAGGATTTCTCCTTATTGGCGCACAATTAGGTGACCAAACCTCTCCTTGACAGAACTTCTAGACATTATCAATATTGTAAATAATAATATGAATAACTTTGTCGTCTCAATTATTTATTTAATAATATTAAATATTATGCAGATGATACTATGACAATAATTGAATCAATAATATGAGAGATATGATGCAGTAATTACAGTAGCAATAATTGAGTATAACTGAGTGACTTCTCATGTAAGCATCAATAATTAATATCGTGTGCTATTATGCAACCACGCGTATTACTGTACTTTTACTACCGGGTATTCCAACAGTTAACGGTAAAACTTCCGTCGTTATTTTCATAAAAAGATATTTCTGTCGTTTTCTCATTCCGACAATAATTACGTTATGGGGTCCACCAATGATTATGTCGTTGTACAAATATTCCCTGTTAAAACAAATATTCTCCGACCAATCGAATATTATATAACAACTTGCTTACTTTGCAAAATTTATAAATATTACCCACAACTTTAATATTATAACAAATCAACACCATAATTATTCAAAATGATATTTATAGAAAAATTCATCTTTATTCATAAAAGTTGGGGTCTTACAGTTTCCTTAATATCGTGGTTTTTCCATAAAACTTTAACTTGAGGTATAACCTTTGAGCGTAAAATATGTTCCTTCTTATCCAAGATTTTAATAGATACCTCTTCATACGTTAAATCTTCTGATATCTCATCTAGTTCTAATTCAATAATGTAGTTCGGGTCTTTCACATATTTACGTAGCATCGATATGTGAAAAATTTTATGAACACGAGACATACTTGGCGGTAAAGCTTGTCTATAGGCCACCGTTTCTACTCAATCGAGGATTTCAAACGGACCAATGAATCGAGGGTTGAGTTTTCCTCTCTTTTCGAATCTCGTAACTCCTTTCCATGGAGCAACACGTAACAATACATAATCTCCAATATTGAATTCCACGTCTCTTCGATGAAGATCAACATAGCTCTTTCGTCGATCTTGTGAGGTTTGTATACGTTGTCGGATCATTTGAATCTTTTTCGTAGTCATGCGTACCATTTTTGGTCCCAATAACGTTGCTTCACCCAACTCGTCCCAGCATACTGGAGAACGACACTTTCGTCCATACAACGCCTTGAATGGAGCCATGCCTATACTTGCTTGATAACTATTATTGTAGAAAAATTCCACCAATGGTAAGTACTTGTCCCAACTTCCTTTGAAGTCTAAGACATAAAGTCTTAATAGATCTTCAAGAGTTTAAATATTCCTCTTTGATTTCCCGTCCGTCTGAGGATGATATGCATAACTGAATCATAGATCATTGTCCATATCTTTCTGCAAGCTGACCCAAAATTGTGAAGTGAATCTTGGGCCTAAATCAAATACTATGGATACTGGCATACCATACAATCTCACAATCTCATTTATGTACACACGATCAAGACGTTCAAGTGAATAAGTTTCTCGTATAGGCAAAAAATGAGCATAATTGGTTAATCTATCTATAATGACCCAAATTGCATCTATTCCTTGAGAAACCTTGGGAAGACCAGTAACGAAATCTATGTTGATGTGCTCCCACTTCCATTCTTGAATTTCAATTGGTTGCAATGGACCTTTTGGTACTTGATGCTCTGCTTTGACACATTGACAAATTAAACACCTTAAAATAAATTATGTGATCTCTCTCTTTATATTGCTCCACCAAAATATATGTCGAAGATCACGATACATATTGGTACTTCCAGGATAGATTTCAAACAGTGTGTTTTGTGCCTCCATTGTGATTTTATACTTCAAATCAGAATCGTTAGGAACAAAAAGTCTGGAGTTGACTCGAAGTATTTCTTCTTCGTCGATTCTTCCTTCTGGAATAGCACCTTCTTGTACTTTCTTCTTTATAGTCATTAGCTCAGGGTTTGTAGCTTAATTGAGCAGCTTTAACTTTATCAATTAAAGTTGGTTCTACTCGTATATTTGACATTATCACGTGGTTCCCTGGAGTTTTCAACTCTATTTCCATCCTTTGTAAGTCATATAAAATGGGTCTTTGTGTTATCAACATCGCACTCGTACCCGCATATGATCTTCTACTCAACGTGTCAGCTACCACGTTCGCTTTTCTAGGATGGTATTGAATGGTATTGTCGTAATCTTTCAACAGCTCGAGCCAATGTCGTTGCCACATTTTGAGTTCCTTTTGTGTGAAGAAATATTTGAGGCTTTTATGATCTGTATATATTGATGAGTGAGTTTTATACACATGAATTGGATACATTCAAGCTTAATTTATTGTTGTTTTCAAGTCTTTTAGGATGTTTTTATGTGTTTGTGTCTATTCATGCATGTTTTATATTGTTTTGTAGGAATTGGGACAAAAGTTACTTGGATCGATGTTTGGGGTGGCTAGATTCGCGTTTTCGGCTTGCCATTTACACAGCAGTCACTTCAGAGCCAATTTGACTATAGCTCCAGATATTATTTCACGAAACTTCAATAATTAAAGTTGTAGATCTACTTTTCCTCTTTCCGGATCATCTTGAATCATCTAAATCGGAGTTCGGACGAAGAAGTTATGGCCATTTTCCCAAAGGATGTCGGAACAGAAAATGTCAGAAAAAGGAGCAAGCGCCTAGGCGCTCCAGCCAAGGCTAAATCAAGCGCCTAGGTGCTCCAAGTCAGTAACCTTCATCTGACCAAGCGCCTAGGCGGTCCAGACAGTACATTTTCAAGCGCCTAGGCGCTAGGAAGCAGAGTTTTGTGTTTTGGGCGAATTTTGACACCTTTTTGACTCCAAATTGGATTGGGTTTGTTCCTAAGCTAAAAATTAGACTTGTAACCTATAAATACATGATGTAAGGCATAGAATAATAGGAGATTACATAGCTTAGCTTAGAGATTACATAGCTTAGCTTAGGAGATTAAATAGATTAGACTAGATTAAACACTCCTTTAGATTAGAACATAACCCTAGTTCTAATTAGATTTGGAGATTGAAGCAACTTGGAGACCATTGAAGATTCAAAGTAGGAGCAAGGAGGGAGCGTCAAGTCTACTGACAATAGATTATTTTTTCTCATCTTCTTCTATCTTTATCTTTTAATGTCTATTCAATTGTGGATTCTTAGTTTAAATTCAATAATCATGAACTAATTCTTTGTTTGAGATTACAATGGATCTTATTGTGTAGTTTATTTTAATATGCTTCGTTATCAATTAGTATTTTCTATTGTGAGGATTTTCTATTATGATTTGGAATTAATTGTTTAATTGATTGGCCATCAATTACCGTGATAATCTATATGAACTCGAGAGATGAAGTATAGATTTAGATCTAATCATGATAGCATGTGTTCAGGATTTTGTTAGTAGCTTAAACTTGATGAGTGTTAAGGTAGAGATATGCTTGACGCCGCATGTAATCTTATAGAGAACTTGTTCTTCAACTTTCTTCAATTGTAATTCACATAGAGATATAGTGGGTTAGTTGGTTAAGGTGTTTAACGGATTTCTATCTTAATTGTGGATTGACGTTAATATGGTATTAGTGCATCGAGAGGTGGTTAATACTACTTTCGTGTTCTTGATTAACAATTTGGGATAGAGAATAATTGATGAGAAGTGTGTTAACCTAAATGAAGCAATAAGTGAAGTTGTGATCTTAATTCTCCATAATCTAATTTTTAATTAGTGGTAATTAGAATTAGTTTAGTTAAATATTTTAATTTATAACATTAACTTCATTTGTTTAAATAAGATTGAGTTGGTTACGGGTTAGTACTTGGTGATTTTTATTAAATAATTCTCTGTGGGAACGATACTCAACTTATCACTTTATTATTTGTTGACCACGTATACTTGCGTGTTGTGCGTAATTAGATTTTACCCAACAAGTTTTTGGCGCCGTTGCCGGGGAATTAGTTTAATATGTTTTACCAATATTAGCTTCAATCAAATTAGTCTTAATTTAAATATTTTTATTTTTATTTTTAATTCTCTTCCTATATTTCTCTCTTTTTAGGTACCATGGATGACTTTGCGTATCAATGGCCATACACGAACATGACTCAACCAAAGGAAGCGGAGATTGACAGACTCGCGACACTCTCTGCAATGTCAGCACAAATTGAAGAACTTTCGAGGGAGTTGGACGTTATCGCAGCCCAACAGAGTCAAAGGATGGCAATCATGTGTGACTATTGTGATGGCAACCATCCGAGGCATCAATGCACCGTTAGTTTTGGGCGGCGAAAACAAGGTGGTGTATACCTCAACCAGTATGCATATGATAATTACCATCAAGTTTGGGGGTATCACCCGGATTCTTCATGGAGCTACAACTATCAGGACCAATACTCTGCTCCAAATCCAACATATCCATCAAATTTCTCAAATCCACCTCCAATGCAACAAGAAGACAATTCAGATTTCAAGGAATTCATGTTAAGGATTATAGCAGAAAAAGAAGAGATGATAATGAGTCAGGAGTTATCAACCCAAAATTTTAATAATCGAATGGAACAACTCCTCATTACCTCAACCAATGGTCCTCAATACATGGCTTCCGAGACTGAAACAGAAAGTTCAAGGTTGGAGGAATTGGTGTCCAAGTTCATAGCATCAAATGAGGAGAGAATGAGTAATCAAGCGAGGTCGATTCAAAATCTTGCGGATCAGATAGAGCAAATGACCAAAGACGTAAGCAACCTTCCTCCAAACACTTGGTTTTATGGCATGGATGATGAAATTGACGGAGAACCCGAACCAAATCTGTAACTGGATGAGCCACAAGGTATAGGAAGTGTGGAGACAATTGGGGATAATGAAATAGAGGTCCACAAAGATTTAAATGGGTCTCCACCAAAGTTCAACGATCTGGTTAGATTTGCAAAACCGTGCCCGCTTGGTAGTCATGTCGTCGGCGAAGATCTTATTGACATAAGAGTGAGTACAATTTTGAATCCATGGTGGGACGAGAAAGAGAAGATAGACGAAGAGCACATTGTGTGTGACAAGCTTCAATGCCCCAAAGTGATCACATACACAATGAAGAAAACACCTAGCTGTGGGACGTTCTTGATTGAGATCTTACCAAATCAGAGCATGCTAGGTGACTTTGATGCATTGGCCATCGTAAATGGGAACCTACCAAAAGCTATATTATTTCCGATGGATGGAGGGTTCCTCAACTTTCGAAGAGGAATTGGATAGCATTGACCAGAAAAAGTCAGGCTGAAAGACTATAAAACAAGCGCTTATTGGGAGGCAACCCAAGTTTAATTTTTATTTTTAGTTTTTATTAAGTTTTATATTAGTAGTTTTGAATTTGCATTTATTTAGGATTTAATAAAATTGCTTCTATCATGGTTTTACAGGTTATTCAAGTCAAATTCAAGTGTGGTGCCCAATTTGTTCCATGTGCTTAGCATATTCTCCAAACTTAGCGGGCAAGGAGGACGATTGCTATATTTTCAGGGAAGTCCTCTGCTTTAATTTTTTCTATTTCAGTCATTGAGGACAATGTCTAGTTTAAGTTTGGGGGCATTTTAGTGTCGTATTGCATGTAGTTAGTTATTTACATTGTAGTTCGTTATGTTTTCGGGTTATTTACATTTAGTTTTTGCATTCAGTTTTTTTTTGTTTAAAAAAAAATTAAAAATCGCAAAAATAGTAGTTAGTTTACTATGTTTGTTGCAGTTAGTTTATATTTGTATGATTCCAACTGTTAGATAATAAAAGTCTATTTTGGCCAATGATGAGACTTGAGTTAAGTAGATAAGTATAGTATTGAATATTCAGGCTTTGATGTGATTTCTTGTTATGAATTGAATCTTTTCCTGTTTGAAACTGGTATAATTAAGGTTAGCACGTTAATAACAGATATGTTGACTAATTAAGTTTAAATTGATACATAATGGACTTCTAGAGGATAATGCTAGTTTGAATGAATGAAAGACATGAATAGGCAAAGATGACTGAATTTAGACAAAAAAACTTAAGTTTGGGGAAAAAATTTGGGATATATAAGCTTAAAAAAAAGAGAAAAAGAATTTTTTTTTTTACCGTGGCTAGTTTTGTTTCGGAGCCTTTGTTACTTGAGTAAGTACGCCCGAAGGGGTATCTTAAAACCTAGCGCCCTAAGGTCTTATATGGTCTGGGAGTCGTTGGTCGAAAGCTCGCTAAGGGGTGACACTGTTAGCCTAATGGAATGAGACATTGCACAGTCATGGTTAAAAAAAAGGAAAAAAAATAAAAAAAAGAGAAATATAATAAAACGAGAAAAGAGCAAAAAGCCCCCGTGATGAAAAGTAAAGCATAAGTATCTCGGATTGGACTCTTGAACTTGGTGGATGTTTGACTTTAGTTGGATCTAGCTTGTTCGTGAATTTTGTGAATTTGCACTGTATGATGTCTTCGAAGATATCTATTATGTCATAAATTTGACTTTATATCAGTTAACATTGTTGTGGAGCACACACGCACTATATCAGTAATAACAGTCTAAGATTTGATGATTGATTGAGAAATTACTGATTTGTTTAAATATGATGTATTATCATGTTTACTTGATTTCTCTAAGGCCGGTTAAATAGACTTGTTTTTGTCATTACTGTTGGATTCGTAGGCATATAGATTAGTTTCATTACATTGCATTGCATAACATTTTTGTGTTTTTGCTTGAGGACAAGCAAATGTTTAAGTTTGGGGGTATTTGATGAGTGAGTTTTATACACATGAATTAGATACATTCAAGCTTAATTTATTATTGTTTTCAAGTCTTTTAGGATGTTTTTATGTGTTTGTGTCTATTCATGCATGTTTTATATTGTTTTGTAGGAATTGGGACAAAAGTTACTTGGATCGATGTTTGGGGTGGCTAGATTCGCATTTTCGGTTTGCCATTTACACAGCAGTCACTTCAGAGCCAATTTGACTATAGCTCCAGATATTATTTCACGAAACTTCAATAATTAAAGTTGTAGATCTACTTTTCCTCTTTCCGGATCATCTTGAATCATCTAAATCGGAGTTCGGACGAAGAAGTTATGGTCATTTTCCCAAAGGACGTCGGAGCAGAAAATGTCAGAAAAAGGAGCAAGCGCCTAGGCGCTCCAGCCAAGGCTAAATCAAGCGCCTAGGCGCTCCAAGTCAGTAACCTTCATCTGACCAAGCGCCTAGGCGGTCCAGACAGTACATTTTCAAGCGCCTAGGCGCTAGGAAGCAGAGTTTTGTGTTTTGGGCGAATTTTGACACCTTTTTGACTCCAAATTGGATTGGGTTTGTTCCTAAGCTAAAAATTAGACTTGTAACCTATAAATACATGATGTAAGGCATAGAATAATAGGAGATTACATAGCTTAGCTTAGAGATTACATAGCTTAGCTTAGGAGATTAAATAGATTAGACTAGATTAAACACTCCTTTAGATTAGAACATAACCCTAGTTCTAATTAGATTTGGAGATTGAAGCAACTTGGAGACCATTGAAGATTCAAAGTAGAAGCAAGGAGGGAGCGTCAAGTCTACTGACAATAGATTATTTCTTCTCATCTTCTTCTATCTTTATCTTTTAATGTCTATTCAATTGTGGATTCTTAGTTTAAATTCAATAATCATGAACTAATTCTTTGTTTGAGATTACAATGGATCTTATTGTGTAGTTTATTTTAATATGCTTCGTTATCAATTAGTATTTTCTATTGTGAGGATTGTCTATTATGATTTGGAATTAATTGTTTAATTGATTGGCCATCAATTACCGTGATAATCTATATGAACTCGAGAGATGAAGTATAGATTTAGATCTAATCATGATAGCATGTGTTCAGGATTTTGTTAGTAGCTTAAACTTGATGAGTGTTAAGGTAGATATGCTTGACGCCGCATGTAATCTTATAGAGAACTTGTTCTTCAACTTTCTTCAATTGTAATTCACATAGAGATATAGTGGGTTAGTTGGTTAAGGTGTTTAACGGATTTCTATCTTAATTGTGGATTGACGTTAATACGGTATTAGTTCATCGAGAGGTGGTTAATACTACTTTCGTGTTCTTGATTAACAATTTGGGATAGAGAATAATTGATGAGAAGTGTGTTAACCTAAATGAAGCAATAAGTGAAGTTGTGATCTTAATTCTCCATAATCTGATTTTTAATTAGTGGTAATTAGAATTAGTTTAGTTAAATATTTTAATTTATAACATTAACTTCATTTGTTTAAATAAGATTGAGTTGGTTACGGGTTAGTACTTGGTGATTTTTATTAAATAATTCTCTGTGGGAACGATACTCAACTTATCACTTTATTACTTGTTGACCACATATACTTGCGTGTTGTGCGTAATTAGATTTTACCCAACATATATCTCCACTTTCTCCCCATATAGGTAGTGCCTCCAGATCTTTAATGTAAAAATGGCTGTTGCCAACTCTAGATCATGACTAGGATAATTCCTCTCATATTCTTTATGTTGTCGTGAGGCATAGGCTATGACTTTCCCATATTGCATGAGAACACATCCTAAACCTCTGCCTGAAGCATCGTTGTACATGATAAATCCATCTGAACCTGATGTTACAGTCAGAACAGGTGCTGAAATGAGTCTCCTCTTGAGTTCTTGGAATCTCTTCTCACATTCCTCACTCCATCTGAATTTTTTATCTTTTCAAGTCCGCTAAGTTAATGGAGTAGCAGTTTGAGAAAATCCTTCAACGAATCTCCGATAATAACCAGCTAAGCCCAGAAAGCTACGTACTTCGATTACTGACTTAGGTTGCTCCCAACATTGTATTACTTCAATCTTTGTTGGGTCAATTGATATTCCATACTTTGATATCACGTGCCCAAGGAATGATAATTCCTCAAGCCAGAACTCGCATTTCTTTAACTTGGTGTATAGCTTGTTTTCACGAAGCTTTTGGAGTATCAACTTCAAGTGTTACTCATGATCTTCACGGCTTTTGGAGTAGATGAGGATGTCATCAATAAAGACAAGCACAAAATGATCCAAATATTCCTTGAATACTCAGTTCATCATATCCACGAAAGAAGCAGAAGCATTAGTTAATCCAAAAGACATGACTAGGAATTTATAATGCCCATACCGAGTTCTGAAAGCAGTCTTTGGAATGTCATTAATTTTAATCTTTAACTGATGATATCCAGAACGAATATCGATCTTTGAATTTAGCACCTTGTAACTGGTCAAACATGTCATCAATACGAGGTAACAGGTACCTATTTTTGATGGTGACATGGTTCAACTTCCGATAGTCAATGCAAAGTCGCATACTCCTATCTTTCTTCTTTACGAATAAAATAGGAGCACCCCAATAAGATATACTAGGACGAATGAAACCAATGTCTAACAACTTTTGAAGTTCAATAGGAGCCATTCGATATGGGATTTTGGAAATGGGTTTTGTACCAGGTTCAAGGTCAATACAAAATTTGATTTCACGCTATAGGGGTAGGCCAGGAAGTTCTTCAAGAAATACGTCAGGAAATTCATTAACAACAGAAATATTATTCAAATCTGACGTATTTTTGTTAAAGTCCATGACATGGGCTAAGAAATCTTGACATCCGTTTTTCAATAAACGAATGGCTTTATGGCTTGATATGACAGTGATTGACATTAGTGGTTTGGTTGCTTGAATTCACATAACAAGTTGGTTAGGAATATGAAAACTAACAACCATACGAAAACAATCAATTTTAGCATGATGAGTAGTTAACCAATCAATCCCTAAAATCACATCAAATGGAAAGTCAACAGGTAATGTGATGGTTCCAATTTTAATCAAGCAAGATTTATAAACAGTGGATGTAATGAAGGTTTCTCCTAACGAAGTTTCAACAGATAAGACAAAGTCTAATTTCTCAGGGGTCAAGTTCAAACATTGAGCACAAGTAGGTGAAATAAAAGAATGGGTAAAACTGGTATCTAATAAGGTATAGACTTTGCAAGAGTTTATGATTAGCTTACCCGTGATAACTTTGTTCAGTTTCCTCGCCTTTTGGGATGCCACGACAAATGCTATCCCTTGAACCACCAACTTTATTTTTTCCGTAGCCGCTTTTGGTGCCACCGTCCCAGCTGGACTCGACTTCGCTACAAGACAAAATTGATATATGTGACCGTCTTTTCCACAATTGAAATATACCTTGGAAGGCTGTGTACATTTTGGACTTATGTGTCCCTCCTCTCCGCATATGTAGCATCTAACCGGCGGTCGTTCTCTTCCCCTAGAAATCGTTGCTAGTTCTGGTGCTACTGCCGACGTCTTTCTGTCACTGTTAAATCTTCTCCTTTTCAAATTTCCACTTGACTCATTTCTTCTATTATCTTGGCCAAGATTACGACAGAAGTGGTTACCATTTCTGGCACACTGGTAATCACCGCTTTGATGACTATTGCCACTGGTTTGACTATTATTGTGATGTCGATTGCTATCTTTTGGTTGAGCTAACTCATAATCACGCTCTAATAATTGAGGTCTAGTCACCACATCTGAATACAAATAGAGTTTATGAGAGATGAGATATTGATGAAGTTCGGGTTTCAAACCTCTCAGAAACATTCGTGTCATTCGTTCCTAGCTCGTTATCTACTAAATGGGATGCAAACTTGGACAACTCCGCAAACTTGGCTACGTATTGCGATACAGTCATATTGTTCTGTTCCAATTTGATGAATTCCACCTCCTTCATATGACGAATACTTTTTGGAAAGTACTTGTCGTTGAACAATTCTTGGAACCTCTCCCAAGACATCTTAAGTACGGACAGATGAGTACATTTTACTGATTCCCACCAGTAATCTGCCTATCCGCGCAACATAAAGGTGGCGAAGGGAACCTTTTGCTCCTTAGTGCATCCCAATTCATCAAATATCTTGGTAATCTGCTTAATACATGCCTCTGTCTTAAGTGGCTATGGCTTTCCCAAAAACTTTGGCGATCCCAACTCCTTGAATTGCTTAGCAGTGACCAGCTGCGAGTTGCCATTGTTTCCACCTGCATTTTGAACAGGAGTTTTTTGAATGAATTGTAAAAAGCTCCTAAACATCCAATCATTCATCATTTGGTCGGTGTTGTAGTTTAAATGAGGATTATTCCCTTCTTGATGCACATTATCCTGGTTATTGATTAGCGGTGTTTCAACGGTCTCATGTGCTCCATTGCTTATCTCAAAAAATTTAGATGTCATTCTCAAACACGTCCACAAAATAAGGGTTAATGAAAGAAATTAACATGCCACGTATTATCCCTATAGTCTGACCGACCAATAACAAATAACAAATAAGCTTAGATAGGACACACTAGCGAAGGTTTTACTCATCTCTCTCCTCCTAGTTTTAATCCCAGATCTCCACCAGAGATCATATCCATAAGCTCTCATACCAACTGTGATGCCCCCAAAATAGGTCTACACAACCCATTCTGAGTCGCCAAATACATGGTATAGAAACCAAATACAAAATTCATTAAAATAACTATCGTGCAGAATACGACAACACATACGCTGAGAGTTTTAATACAAATATTATCTTGTAGAAAATATCCAAACTCAAATAAAGTCCTCATTATAATTATTGTTACACTATTTTACAAAATAGTGAGGACTGCTATAATAACCATCTTGGACCATTTCTCCACTCCCCGACTAGTCTCAGCTACATTTTTGCCTCCTAAGAAGAACAATGGAACCAAAAGGAAAGAGTGAGCTCAAATAGCCCAGTAAAAAATATTATGACTAAGATAATATAGAACAAATTATCCCTAGTCATCAACAGGGAAAAAATTGATAGAATACAATAGAAAACAAGTTTTAGAATACAATTGTAGTGAAAACAGCAATCCATCAGAAGAGTCAAGTAGAGCATGATATCTACTATCTTCTATGATTAAGTCCATCAATATTTTATCCATGTAACATCATTCAATAAATATTTCAAATCAATGAATTATTCATGCACTACGGGCCAAGGGTATTCGTTAGTATCACCAGTGGTCATGATCATGCCAAACACCTGTCCATCTATGCACTACGGGCCAAAGAGGACTTTCACCAAAAACCTTATATGTAACATTAAAGGTTATGATTATACCAATACACAATTCTTGGTCATAATCATACCAATCAACAGTCCATCTTTGCACTACGGGCCAAAGATGACTTCTAATATAAGCATGAGGACGATAATAATGATATAAAGATTCAATCAAGTGAGATAAAAGATAAATATTAGAGAATTCTAATTCAATTTATTTAGAGTTCAAATATGTCCAAATTGTCAACATGATAACTATTTTTGAAGTAAAATTCAAGAATGATATTCATGTATATATCAAAAATAATTTGGACAAAAAAAAAATTAAATTCTGCTGTGAATAGTACTCATGAATAGTAATATGAATAGTACCATATGAATAGTGCCTATAAATAGTACCGTATGAATAGTACCTAGACATGAAAAGTTTAAATTTTAATAAGAAAGTTCAGACCAATATTCTAGTGAAATGATATTAGATGAAGCGCAAAACTTAAGGAATTTTTAATCATTTCAGAAATTATAGAAGCAATACTTACCATAGTAAGTGTAAATATAGGAATATGAAATGAAATAATATCCCTTACATAATATGGAGTATGAAAGAAAATAATATTTTTTTACGAGTATTGCAATAAAATAATATTTTTTACCTTAGTAGAAACTAGATTTGACTGGAATATCTGATATTATTCTGAGAAATTTTTTTACAAAAAGCTACACTCAAAGTATCTTTATACTCAAGAGAAATACTCACAATACTATAGAATATTATTTTCTTATATAGAAGGTGTGTTTGGGAAAGAGGGTTACCCCCTATTTATAGTGCAGCACGGAGGAAGAAAAGAAATAAATTTGCCTAACTTTGCAAAAAAAATCTCCGCCTAATTTTTTTTCTTTCTTTTAATACCTAATTTTGCCTAACTTTAAATTTTTACTCAATGATGCCCACAATTTGGAAGCATGATTTTGTAGGAGTAATAATCAAGTAAGCCTCTATTTTGGAAAATTTGCAGGAGAGAATTGTGCACGCAATTATTTTGGAAAAGGACTGCATTGCAGGAGAAACACTCCTCCAAATGAATGCACATGAAGAATAATTCAAAATAAAAATGATAACATTCACTCCACTTTTATTCACATGCTGAAAATTATATATTATTATAATAATAATAATATTAACATTTAAATTATAAAAAAAATTATATTATTATATTATCACATTATTATAATGTAATATTATAATAATATATTTGAATGAATATTTTATCGGAGAAAATAATTGCCAAACTTTCAACAAATTCCTTCATTTATATCAAAATTGAACCAATATCCACCATATAATAATTATTCATAAATAATATTATAAGCTCACAATATTAACAACCATATCATTCCTAGGAAATAGGGGGCTTTCTGATAAAAATTTATACTTATTGGCGCGCAATTATATTATCTAACCCCTTTCCTCGACAGAATTTTTTAGACATTGCCAATAATGCTAACTAATAATGTGAATAATTGTGCCGTGTCAATTATTGATTTAATAATATAAAATATTTTGTAGATGATATTGTGACAATAATTGTGACGCCCCCAAAATAGGTATACATCACCCATTCTGAGTCGCCAAATACATGGTACAGAAATCAAATACAAACTTAATTTATACAATACGACAAACGTAAGCCGAGAGTTTTAACACGAATATTGTCTCGTAAAAAATATCCAAATTCTTCCACGAATCTCCGATAATAACCAGCTAAGCTCAGAAAACTACGTACTTCTGTTACTGACTTAGGTTGCTCCCAACTTTGAATTACTTCAATATTTTTTGGGTCAACAGATATTCCATGATTTTATATCACGTGCCCAAGGAATGCTACTTCCTCAAGCCAGAACTCGCATTTCTTCAACTTGGCATATAGCTTGTTTTCACGAAGCTTTTGGAGTATCAGCTTCAAGTGTTGCTCATGATCTTCACGGCTTTTGGAGTATATAAAGATTTCATCAATTAAGACAACCACAAAATGATTGAAATACTCCTTGAATACTCGGTTCATCATATCCATGAAGGCATCAGGAGCATTAGTCAATCCAAAAGACATGACTAAGAATTCGTAATGCACATACCGAGTTCTGAAAGTAGTCTTTAGAATGTCATCAGTTTTAATCTTTAACTGATGATATCTGGAACGAAGATCGATCTTTGAAAAGAATTTGGCGCCTTACAACTGGTCAAATAAGTCATTAATGTGAGGCAACGAATACCTATTTTTGACGGTGACATGATTCAACTCCCGATAATCAATGCAAAGTCGCATACTCCCATCTTTCTTCTTTACGAATAGAACATGAGCACCACAAGGAGACGTACTAGGACGAATGAAATTGATGTCTAAAAATTCCTGTAGTTAGGTTTTTAACTCCTGAAGTTCAATAGGATCCATTTGATATGGGGTTTTGGAAATGGGTTTTGTACCAGGTTCAAGGTCAATACAAAACTCGATTTAACGCTCCGGAGGTAGACCAGGAAGTTCTTCAGGGAATACGTCAGGAAATTTATTAACAGTAGAAATATCATTCAAATCTGACGTATTTTTGTTTAAATCCGCAATATGGGCTAAGAAAGCTTGATATCCGTTTTTTAATAAACGAATGACTTTATGGCTTGATATGATAATGATTGACTTTAGTGGTTTGGTTGCTTGAATTCGCATAATAGATTGTTAGGAATCTGAAAGCTAACAACTTTACGAAAATAATTAATTTTAGCATGATGAGTAGTTAACCAATCAATCTCTAAAATCACATCAAATGCAAGTATTTTCAAAGAGATAAGATCGAAAGGTAATGTGAGAGAGCCGATTTGAATCAAACAAGATTTATAAACAAT
Organism: Panax japonicus; assembly: GCA_020205505.1. Classification (NCBI taxonomy): domain Eukaryota; kingdom Viridiplantae; phylum Streptophyta; class Magnoliopsida; order Apiales; family Araliaceae; genus Panax; species Panax japonicus. Next base: position 2,247,467 of record CM035102.1, read on the forward strand.
GGATGTAATGAAGATTTCTCCCAATGGAGTTTCAACAGATAAGTCAAAGTCTAATTTCTTCGAAGTTAAATTTAAACGTTGAGTGCAAGTAGGAGAAATAAAAGAATGGGTAGAACTGGTATCAAATAAGGTATAGACTTCACAAGAATTTATGATTATCTTACCCGTGATAACCTCGTTCGGGTTCTTCACTTTTTGGGAGGTCACGACAAACGCTCTCCCTTGAACTACCGGCTTTGACTTGTCTGGGATGGCCTTTGGTGTCTCCATCCCAGCTGAACCTTACTTTACTACACGAAAAAATCAGGTTAGGTGTCCTTCTCTTCCGTAATTGTAATACGCTTTGGGTTGCTGCATACATTTTGGACTGATGTGTCCCTCCCATCCGTATTTGTAGCATACGACCGGTGGTCGTTCTCCTTCATGTGACGAATACTTTCAGGAAAGTACTTGTCGTTGAATAATTCTTGAAACTTCTCCCAAGATATCTTCAGTGGCTAAGTACGTTTTACAGATTTCCACCAATAATCTGCCTCTCCTCGCAACATGAAGGTGGCAAAGGGAACCTTTTGTTCCTCGGAGCATCCTAAGACATCAAATATCTTGGTGATCTGCTTAATCCACGTCTATGCTGTGACAACCCGATATTTTCTATATAAATAAATCCTAAATTTTGCGTATAAATTTTTTTTTATATAAATATGAATGAAATGTGTTAAGGTAATGTGTAAATATATTTATATGTGTGATAAATAAAAATTATTTATTACATTAAGTATTGCAAATAAATTTATTTTAGAATTATTGATTATTATCAATTATATTTTTTATACTAATTAATTCCTTATTGAAAATGTTTTATTAATTATTTTTCAAGGAAAATATAATCTTATATTATTTAAATAATATAGGAAATGATTTTAGAATAATTATTTATTCTAAAGGTAAGAATGCGTGAAAGGAATTATGTATGTATTTATGTGATGAATATAAAATATATTTATTACATGAATGATTATGAATAATTTTCTTTTAGAATTATTGCTCATTATAAATTATATTCTAATAATAATTAGTTTTATAGTAAAAATGTTTTTAATGTTTATTTTCCATGAAAATATGATAATTATATTAATTGAATAATATATGATATGAATATAGAATTTTTATAATACTTATTTTATTATATGAATTTTGTTCAAGATATTAAGTAAATTATTTCTACTTAATTATAAGGTTAATTATGACAGATAAAATCAGATATGAAATCCAAATCCTAATTCTGGGTTTTGATTAAGGAATGTGAATAATAATATTATATTATTATTTGTCAGTATTATAGATATGTATGGTTATGTGCGTAATGTTAATGTGTAAAACAGTTTCATTATATTACGACCAAACCCTAATAATATTTGTATAAACCCTAATTATGAGTTTGAAATAAGGAATGATAATAATATTATAATATTTTGATTTTTCAGTGCCATAATGATGTACTGTATATGTCTGGACTGACAATGGTTGGTCAATTATGGTGAAAAATGCCAAAACCCTAGTTTAAGCTATTAAACCCTAAATTAAAGCCGAATGTCGGCTTAAGACTGTTATGTAATCATGTTAATGTGATTTATGATCGGTGTTTATGTATTAACCCTAATTAGGGAGAATCATAATTATTCAAAACTCTTATTATTATTATTATTATTATTATTATTATTATTATTATTATTATTATTATTATTATTATTATTATAATCCCTAATTGAATTGAAACCCTAAAGCGAAAGTCATTCACGACTTTGAAAATTTGTTAAAGCCGTTATGTAATCACAATAATGTGATTAACGACTGGTGATATAGAAATTAAAACCCTAATTTCTTAAATTAGAAACCCTAAATAATAATTATATAATTGCTAAATGAAAAATCCTAATTTTAAACTCAGGTTGAGTTCGACACTGTTCTATAACTGTGCTATATGGTGCATTCATGTTATGTAATTTTTATATTGATTAGGTAAACCCTAATTAATAATTTAGAAATACTAATTTCTAAGAAACCCTAATATTTATTTTATAAAACTTAATTTATTTAATTTATAAACCCTAATTGTTAAATTGGAAAGCTTAATACTAATTAGGGTATCTTAAACCTAATTAGTAAGGTGTTAATTAATTAAAAAACTTAATTAACTAAGAAACCCTAATTTTGTATTTTAGAAACAAAAATTTTATTATTTTATTATTTTATTTATTTATTATATTTTTGTGCAAATCCTAATTTTGGAAATTCTAGAAATTATTCAAACCTTAACCCAAACCCTAAACCCTAAGGGTTTGGCAAGTTATCATATTGCCATTAAATGGAAAAGCCAAATGACCTTTTTGCCCCTTTTGTATTATTGAAGCTAGCAATAGATTTTGACATTAGATGGGAGTTGGTAACCAACTTAGTTGACATTTGTGGCATAATTATCCAGCAAATCAACTTAAGTGTATCAGCCATGTGCATTACAAGTACTATATATAGATTGAAGAGAGAGAAATATCATTTGATAACTTGATTTTGCACAACAATCATCCTAGACTCTCTCTCTCTCTAAACCACGAAATCTTAATGTATATCAGTCATGTATTGAAGCCCCACGAATTCTTCTAACAAATCAGAAACATAGAATCAAGATTTGTCCAAGAAAGGTATAAAACCCTAGCTTAAATTCTATTCAAAGATCTGTTGTTTGATGTTGTTTTTTTTGTGTTAAACATGTTGATTATGGTGTCAATAGATGATCTGGGTTGCTAGATGTTAGATCCATAACATTTAGAGGCTCGGATTTGATGATTTTTCAAATCTGGAAATTTTTAAAATAGTGGTCTGACAACGAATGTCAGACCCTATAGATCTCAGTATGATATGTGTTTTTAATGTTTAAGTGTTTAAACTTGTAGTTTGTTATGTGATCTTTCATCTGGAATTAGATTCAAAGCCAGATCAGTTGTATACTGAAAGTTATTGATGGTCAAAGGTCGTTGACCGACCACGACTTCACTGATTCTGGGTAACCCAGAATTTTTCCAGAAGTAGTCTGACAACGTTTATAATGGGCTGTGATTTTGCTGTATGTTTATGTTTTGGCTATTTTGTTGTTTAAATCTTGTAGCCTGACATGAGTACTACATTTTAAAGTCTTTAGCTCACCCAGATCATGAGCATGAACAAAATTAATTAAGGTCAAAGTAGGTTGACCGAACTGCCGGAAGAAGAAATCTGGGTAACCCAGATTCTTCATGAACCATTTTTTTGTCAGAACTTTGACCGATATTGATCTTACAGTTTTGATGTTTTTCAGTCAATCTGATGATATATTATTGTAGCCTGATATCTCAATTTCATTCTTGAAGCTTTAAATAACACTAAGTAAACAGGGAACGCATGGATCAAAGACCTGGAAAGTAACCCCTCGAACTGTTCTTCATTTCTGGGAAACCCAGAAATGAAGAACAGCTCTGACATGAGATTCGGATGCTTATAACTCACTGATTAGTTGTTGGATAGCCATGAATTTAGTTTTTAGTTGTTGTATTACATTAGTATTATATTAGTAAAGCAAGAACACGGCCAGAAAACTTTAGGATCACAATTTAAATGTTGGTCAAACTAAGCCCCATGCTCACTGACAAGAAATCTGGGTTGGGCTGATGAACACATCAAGAACACCTATAGCGACGGGTTTGTCGCTATAGGCCCCTTTAGCGACGGTTTTTATTATTTATTTCTGGAAATTAATTAAAAAATAGAAAAAATAGTTTTTAATTATTAAAAATACAAAATAAATAATTAAAAATTATTTTAAATTCTAAAAATTAATTTTTAATTATTTTAAATATATTTCATAAATATTTAATATTTTTGGAATATTAAAAGTATTTAATTTATTTAATTATAATATTAAATAAATTATTTAAAAATGATTTTAATATTTGAAAAATCATTTAAAATTATATTATGGTATAAGAAAATAATTTAAGTTATTTTTGATAACTTTTAATATTTCGTGATAATTTTCATTAATAAATTAATATTAATGATAATTAAGTTATTTACTAAATGAATTAAATAAATGAATTAAAAATGATTTTATTATATTATAAATCATTTTAAATAAGAATAGGGTATTTAAAAATATTTTAAGTTATAATATATAACTTTTAATATTTAAAGGTAAAATTAATTAATTAATTAATTATTAAGGATATTAAAGTTATTTAATAATTATATTAAATAATTTAGTTTAAAAATGATTTTAATATTATAATAATCATTTTAAATGAAAATAAAGTGTTTAAAGATATTTTAAGTTATAAAGTATAACTTTTAATATTTAAAGGATAATTTCATTAATAATTTAATATTAATGATATTTATTTAATGATTAATGATAATAAATTTATTTAATAGTTATATTATATAAATAGTTTAAAAATAGTTTTATTTATTTAAAAATCATTTAAAAAGGATATAAGTGAATTAAAAATATTTTAAGTTATAATTAATGACTTTTAATATTTAGATAATAGTTCATTAATATTTAAAATATTAATGGTAATTATTTAATAATGATTTTAAGTGTTTTAAAAATCATTTAAGGGTAATATAAATACGTTAAGAATATTTTGAGTTATTATAAATAACTTTAATATTTTGGCAATGGTTTGATTAATAGTTTTATATTAATTAAATATTGATGATAATAGAATTGTTTGATATTTAAATCATTTAATAATGATTCTGATATTTCAAAAATTATGGTAAATGGTAATAATTATTTTATAATCATTATAAGGTCGTGAAAAATGATATGACTGTTATTTAATTAGTCTAAATGGATATTGAACAACTGTTTAGAGTCTTAGACTCGATCATTACCCGATAAAGGTATCGTTAGACTGACGTGGTTCAAAAATTAATCTGGACTTAGAAATTTAGTTAGTTAATTATTTTATTTGTAATTTAATGGTGGATAAAGTTGTGTGAAAATGTGATTAGGAATGAGTTAATTGTTTGTTTGTGATGCCATGATTGTGAAACATGTGTGATAAGGTGATTAGGTTATGTGCTGACTGCGAAATGCAGTACTATGTGTTATGATATGTGATTCTAATCGATAGAATGATCTTATTAATGAGGGGTTTCGATATAATAGATAGATCTAAGTTGCGTAATTGTAAGCAGCGCATCAGGCAAGTATCCTACCTTTGCATTTTCTTTATGCATTGGACAAGAGTAAGAATATTTCAAAGTTATATTATTACTGTACAGATTGTTAAGCCTATATTATATATGCCCATTAATTATCAACATGTTAGTATATGATAAATCAGATATATATTCTATTCGTTAATTTCTATAAATGATTATACAAGTGTCCCCACTTGGATAATCATTGTATTTAATCACATGTTGATAATCCTTTGATATATATATATATATATATATATATATATATATATATATATATATATATATATATATATATATATGTTGAATTATATAAGACCTTTGTTATAAAAACCCGACAGATATGAACATCCCGATAATGGGAAAATTTTTATGCGCTATGGCGGACAAAGGATGAACGATAATATCGTTCTAGCAATGTAGTATTGATCAATACAGGGCCCATGGACTGAACACCCTCAGGCCCGTAAGCAATGGCCGGTTTACAGATGAATTTCTGTTTAAACCCTTTCGAAAATGAAAAACAATGTTCATAATGTGTCACAGAAACCCCATGTATAGACAATACATAGTTTTAAAAATTTGAAAGAGGGTTGTTATGTTATTGTTATTGATACAGAATACTTCACAACTATTGACCGGTTGTAGAAGAATATTATAAAGAAAACATTTAAATTCTTTCAGCTTATATATATATATATATATATATATATATATATATATATATATAATACTTGTTGGGCACTCAAATGCTCATCCTTGCTTTATTTAAAAGTTTTCAGCTAAGTGTGAACAGCCGGAAAGCTCATGCCAGATCAAGTAAAAAGGAAAGCAAATAGGATTTGTGTATTTGTATATTTTGTAATAGATAAATTGTATTAAGTTAATGATATGTATTATATATCATGTAAAGAATGTAGTAAAGGTTGCGTACTTGGGATTAGACTCTGATAAATGTAAGTTAAGTTTAAAATCTATATTATTGTTATTATTATTAGTAATATTCCGCTCATAGAAATGGTATCGTGAAGTACCGAATTTGGGTTTCAAGTATCCGGGTTCGGGGACTTTACATGTTGGTTTCAGAGCTATAGGGTTAGAAACCTTAGGTGGGTTAGACCTTAGGCTATAACCTTAGAACAGAGGAAAACGTTGAAAATATAAATAACTCATATAGAGTTTAAAGATAGATGAATCAGATAAATTCATCGTCAAACAAAATAAAAGATAATTTATAAAACTATTATGTGTTGTGTGTATTTATTAGTTGCTAGTCAAGATAATTTTGTGTGTAGGTGTTAGAAATGAACAGAATTAGGATACCCTTAAGTCGTAAAGAATAAGTCAACCTCCATGACTGAGCCAATATCAAAGTCAATAACTGCAATAAAGGCTCACATTGAAAGCTACCTCAAAGAGGTGGTTATTTTGGAAAATATAGTACTGGATCAAGAAACGCTAAGTATAACTGATAGGTAAAGTATAGTTAAAGGATTATAAGTGGTCAATGTTGAGTTCTTAAACTCGTATATTTATGATGAGTTCTTAAACTCGTATGTTTGTGATGAGTTCTTAAACTCATAATGTGTTGAAAGTTGTGACAAATTAGGTATAGTTGTGTGTAAATGGATATTGAGGATAATGGAAATAGATAGGTTACTAAGCAATTGATCGTTAGTGAATGAGTAAGGAATAGGTAGTATTAGTTGAATATGTATAATTTTAGGTGGTATATATGATAGGTATGTTGGTGTAATGTAATGTTTTGTATAAGTTATGGCAGTGATTCCCGACTTTCGAGTCACAAAGGGATGGCGAATGTTTAAAGCAGTGTGTGCTAAGGCATGTCAAGTGGTATAAATATGAATTTATGTTGGATTAATGGGATAAATTGATATAAAGATAATAGATATTTATTTGGTCACTGGTTATTATAATTGACCGAGTTTTCAAAATATAATATTTTGAGTACATGATTATTTGAATAGAAAGTTTTGCGTTTACGATAAGGCTTAGAATGTAAGAATAATTTATGAAAATGCCGTCAAAACGAAAACGAAACCAAAGGATAAAAGGACCTGTGAACAAAGCTAAAGGACAACCAGACTCGACATCGAAATTTTTGCAAATGCGGACGCTCAAGCTATAAAGAACAAAATACCAGTCGCGGGAAATCAACTAGAACAATCGATCGCCAAACTTCAAAAACTTCAAGACAACCGGACCGCCAGGATGTAGAAGATCAACCGACCCTGTTAAAGCGTATGTGATAGCTAGGATAACGGAGGGGCAAAAGACAACTTTCGTCACCTATATGATAAAAGAAGATAATTTCGATAATACCGGAAATAAACCGGGAATGTGATTAAAAGGAAAAGTTTGTGTGTGGAAAGTAAGGACATGAGAGATATATATCTTTCCTAAATGTCCCAATCCAGGAATGTATAGTGAATGTGTTGTGTGCGAATTAATAAAGCATAAGGTGAAAGACTGTCCAAGAAAGGAAATGGAGACAAGGAATGCGGAAATGCGAAAAGGCAGCAGGACATTGGCGACAACGGGACCGACATCAACAAACAAACCAACGAAATCAACCGCAAGCGTCTTCAGCGGGACTGTTCGGGATTCGATAGGAGCCGGGGATGCAACTCCAGGTATTTATCTAACCAATTTTTATTTTCTTATTATAATTTTATATATAATAAATTATTTTTATAAATTATTTTGAAGGAGGAATTTGAGTTCTCTTAGAAATCAAATTTCTGTTTAAGGAGATAGATAAGCGTTATTCTGAATAGTTAAAGATAGATTCGATCAATTATGATCGAGATCTAATTGTAATGAATGTGTAAGCTATGTACCCTGGTATGTATAGGTTTTAAAAGGTGATTCCGGGGACGGAATCTTTATAAGGGAGGGTGAATGTGACAACCTGATATTTTCTATATAAATAAATCCTAAATTTTGCGTATAATTTTTTTTTATATAAATATGAATGAAATGTGTTAAGGTAATGTGTAAATATATTTATATGTGTGATGAATAAAAATTATTTATTACATTAAGTATTGTAAATAAATTTATTTTAGAATTATTGATTATTATCAATTATATTTTTTATACTAATTAATTTCTTATTGGAAATGTTTTATTAATTATTTTTCAAGGGAATATAATCTTATATTATTTAAATAATATAGGAAATGATTTTAGAATAATTATTTATTCTAAAGGTAAGAATGCGTGAAAGGAATTATGTATGTATTTATGTGATGAATATAAAATATATTTATTACATGAATGGTTATGAATAATTTTCTTTTAGAATTATTGCTCATTATAAATTATATTCTAATAATAATTAGTTTTATAGTAAAAATGTTTTTAATGTTTATTTTCCATGAAAATATGATAATTATATTAATTAAATAATATATGATATGAATATAGAATTTTTATAATACTTATTTTATTATATGAATTTTGTTCAAGATATTAAGTAAATTATTTCTACTTAATTATAAGGTTAATTATGACAGATAAAATCAGATATGGAATCCAAATCCTAATTCTGGGTTTTGATTAAGGAATGTGAATAATAATATTATATTATTATTTGTCAGTATTATAGATATGTATGGTTATGTGCGTAATGTTAATGTGTGGAACAGCTTCATTATATTACGACCAAACCCTAATAATATTTGTATAAACCCTAATTATGAGTCTGAAATAAGGAATGATAATAATATTATAATATTATAATATTTTGATTTTTCAGTGCCATAATGATGTACTGTATATGTCTGAACTGACAATGGTTGGTCAATTATGGTGAAAAATGCCAAAACCCTAGTTTAAGCTATTAAACCCTAAATTAAAGCCGAATGTCGGCTTAAGACTGTTATGTAATCATGTTAATATGATTTATGATCGGTGTTTATGTATTAACCCTAATTAGGGAGAATCGTAATTATTCAAAACTCTTATTATTATTATTATTATTATTATTATTATTATTATTATTATTCTATATTATAATCCCTAATTGAATTGAAACCCTAAAGCGAAAGTCATTCACGACTTTGAGAATTTGTTAAAGCCGTTATGTAATCACAATAATGTGATTAACGACTGGTGATATAGAAATTAAAACCCTAATTTCTTAAATTAGAAATCCTAAATAATAATTATATAATTGCTAAATGAAAAATCCTAATTTTAAACTCAGGTTGAGTTCGACACTGTTCTATAACTGTGCTATATGGTGCATTCATGTTATGTAATTTTTATATTGATTAGGTAAACCCTAATTAATAATTTAGAAATACTAATTTCTAAGAAACCCTAATATTTATTTTATAAATCTTAATTTATTTAATTTATAAACCCTAATTGTTAAATTGGAAAGCTTAATACTAATTAGGGTATCTTAAACCTAATTAGTAAGGTGTTAATTAATTAAAAAACTTAATTAACTAAGAAACCCTAATTTTGTATTTTAGAAACTAAAATTTTATTATTTTATTTATTTATTATATTTTTGTGCAAATCCTAATTTTGGAAATTCTAGAAATTATTCAAACCTTAACCCAAACCCTAAACCCTAAGGGTTTGGCAAGTTATCATATTGCCATTAAATGGAAAAGCCAAATGACCTTTTTGCCCCTTTTGTATTATTGAAGCTAGCAATAGATTTTGACATTAGATGGGAGTTGACATTTGTGGCATAAATATCCAGCAAATCAACTTAAGTGTATCAGCCATGTGCATTACAAGTACTATATATAGATTGAAGAGAGAGAAATATAATTTGATAACTTGATTTTGCACAACAATCATCCTAGACTCTCTCTCTCTCTCTCTCTCTCTAAACCACGAAATCTTAATGTATATCAGTCATGTATTGAAGCCCCACGAATTCTTCTAACAAATCAGAAACCTAGAATCAAGATTTGTCCAAGAAAGGTATAAAACCCTAGCTTGAATTCTGTTCAAAGATCTGTTTGTTTGATGTTATTTTTTTTGTGTTAAACATGTTGATTATGGTGTCAATAGATGATCTGGGTTGCTAGATGTTAGATCCATAACATTTAGAGGCTCGGATTTGATGATTTTTCAAATCTGGAAATTTTTAAAACAGTGGTCTGACAACGAATGTCAGACCCTATAGATCTCAGTATGATATGTGTTTTTAATGTTTAAGTGTTTAAACTTGTAGTTTGTTATGTGATCTTTCATCTGGAATTGGATTCAAAGCCAGATCAGTTGTATACTGAAAGTTATTGATGGTCAAAGGTCGTTGACCGACCACGACTTCACTGATTCTGGGTAACCCAGAATTTTTCCAAAAGTAGTCTGACAACGTTTATAATGGGCTCTGATTTTGCTGTATGTTTATGTTTTGGCTATTTTGTTGTTTAAATCTTGTAGCCTGACATGAGTACTACATTTTAAAGTCTTTAGCTCACCCAGATCATGAGCATGAACAAAATTAATTAAGGTCAAAGTAGGTTGGCCGAACTACCGGAAGAAGAAATCTGGGTAACCCAGATTCTTCATGAACCATTTTTTTGTCAGAACTTTGACAGATATTGATCTTACTGTTTTGATGTTTTTCAGTCAATCTGATGATATATTATTGTAGCCTGATATCTCAATTTCATTCTTGAAGCTTTAAATAACACTAAGTAAACAGGGAACGCATGGATCAAAGATCTGGAAAGTAACCTCTCGAACTGTTCTTCATTTATGGGAAACCCAGAAATGAAGAACAGCTCTGACATGAGATTCGGATGCTTATAACTCACTGATTAGTTGTTGGATAGCCATGAATTTAGGTTTTAGTTGTTGTATTACATTAGTATTATATTAGTAAAGCAAGAACACGACCAGAAAACCTTAGGATCACAATTTAAATGTTGGTCAAACTAAGCCTCATTAATAATAATTTAATATTAATGATATTTATTTAATGATTAATGATAATAAAATTATTTAATAGTTATATTAAATAAATAGTTTAAAAATGGTTTTATTTATTTAAAAATCATTTAAAAAGGATATAAGTGAATTAAAAATATTTTAAGTTATAATTAATGACTTTTAATATTTAGATAATAGTTCATTAATATTTAAAATATTAATGGTAATTATTTAATAATGATTTTAAGTGTTTTAAAAATCATTTAAGGGTAATATAAATACGTTAAGAATATTTTGAGTTATTATAAATAACTTTAATATTTTGGCAATGGTTTGATTAATAGTTTTATATTAATTAAATATTGATGATATTAGAATTGTTTGATATTTAAATCATTTAATAATGATTCTGATATTTCAAAAATTATGGTAAATGGTAATAATTATTTTATAATCATTATAAAGTCATGAAAAATGATATTACTGTTATTTAATTACTCTAATGGATATTGAACAACTGTTTAGAGTCTTAGACTCGATCATTATCCGATAAAGGTATCGTTAGACTGACATGGTTCAGAAATTGATCTGGACTTAGAAATTTAGTTAGTTAATTATTTTATTTGTAATTTAATGGTGGATAAAGTTGTGTGACAATGTGATTAGGAATGAGTTAATTGTTTGTTTGTGATGCCATGATTGTGAAACATGTGTGATAAGGTGATTAGGTTATGTGCTGACTGCGAAATGCAGTACTATGTGTTATGATATGTGATTCTAATCGATAGAATGATCTTATTAATGAGGGGTTTCGGTATAATAGATAGATCTAAGTTGCGTAATTGTAAGCAGCGCATCAGGCAAGTATCATACCTTTGCATTTTCTTTATGCATTGGACAAGTGTAAGAATGTTTCAAAGTGATATGTTATTATTGTACAGATTGTTAAGCCTATATTATATATGCCCATTGATTATCAACATGTTAGTATATGATAAATCAGATATATATTCTATTCGTTAATTTCTATAAATGATTATACAAGTGTCCCCACTTGGATAATCATTGTATTTAATCACATGTTGATACACCTTTGATATACATATATGTTGAATTATATAAGACCTTTGTTATAAAAACCCGACAGATATGAACATCCCGATAATGGGAAAATTTTTATGCGCTACGGCGGACAAAGGATGAACAATACTATCGTTCTAGCAATGTAGTATTGATCAATACAGGGCCCATGGACTGTACACCCTCAGGCCCGTAAGCAATGGCCGGTTTACAGATGAATTTCTGTTTAAACCCTTTCGAAAATGAAAAACAATGTTCATAATGTGTCACAGAAACCCCATGTATAGACAATACATAGTTTTAAAAATTTGAAAGAAGGTTGTTATGTTATTGTTATTGGTACAGAATACTTCACAACTATTGACCGGTTGTAGAAGAATATTATAAAGTAAACATTTAAATTCTTTCAGCTTATATATATATATATATATATATATATATATATATATATATAATACTTGCTGGGCACTCAAATGCTCATCCTTGCTTTATTTAAATGTTTTCAGCTAAGTGTGAACAGCTGGAAAGCTCATGCCAGATCAAGTAAAAAGGAAAGCAAATAGGATTTGTGTATTTGTATATTTTGTAATAGATAAATTGTATTAAGTTAATGATATGTATTATATATCATGTAAAGAATGTAGTAAAGGTTGCGTACTTGGGATTAGACTCTGATAAATGTAAGTTAAGTTTAAAATCTATATTATTGTTATTATTATTAGTATTATTCCGCTCATAGAAATGGTATCGTGAAGTACCGAATTTGGGTTTCAAGTATCCGGGTTCGGGGACTTTACATATGCCTTAAGTGATTCTGGCTTTCCCAAAAACTCTGCTGATCCCAACTCCTTGAATTGCTTAGCGGTGACCATCCGAGAGTTGTCAGTGTTTTCACATGTATTTTGAACAAGATTACTCTCTCTCGCCTGATGTTGCATGAATTGCAGAAAGCTTCTGAACATTCCATCATTCATCATTTGGTCGGTGTTGTTGTTTACCTGAGGATTATTGTCTTTCTGATGCACATTATCCTAGTTATTGATCATCGGTGACTCAACGGTGTCATGTGTTCCATTGCTTATCTCAACATTTTTAGATGTCATTTTCAAACACTACCACAAAACAGGGGTTAATTGACATGCCACATATTATCCCTATATTCTGACCGACCAATTAAATAAGAATTAAGCTTAGGTAGGTCATACTAGCGAAGGATTTATCCGTCTCTCCCCTCCTAGTTCTAGCCTCACATCTCAATCAGGGATCATATCCCTAAGTTTTGATACCAACTGTGACACCCCTGAAATAGGTATACATCACTCATTCTAAGTCACCAAATACATGGTACAAAAATCAAATACAAACTTAATTTATACAATACGACAAACGTAAGCTGAGAGTTTTAACACGAATAATAAAAAATAATCAAAAATATTATTTTTGATTATTCATGTTAAAACTCTGATTAGGTGATGTATTCCTATTTTGGGAGCGTCACAGAAGAGATCCTGATTAGGTTTTATTAGTTATTTTTGACGAAATTTTCGTCGGAATTATTCTCTCGGAATTAGGTTATTTTCGACGAACATTCCCTCGGAAATAACTCTTATTTCGTCGAGATTAATTTCGCGCGGGCAGGAAAGATGGCACTAAGAAAGACCTAATACTTCTGACAGAATTCCGTCAGAATTAAATTATTTTCAAGGGAATTATACTCGACGAATTATTCTGTCGTACATAAGTTAAGTTCAAGGGACTTAATTCCGTCGAGAATAATTCCATCGGACTTAGACGATTTCCTTGTAGTGTTTTTTCTACAACATTCAACATTCAAATCTACCTATTTCGTAAAAACTAACTATTATTTGTTCACACATAATTAGTTTATCACTATCCATTTAGAAATCTATAATTATTCTTTAAATCATCTCATGTAATCAATTGATTCATTCAATCCATTTCGAAGAAACTAATTTGAGATCCATTTGTATAACCTAATTTAAATCCCCAATTATAGAGATAAAGAAAGAGTGAATAAATTTTTGTATGATGAAGTAGGTGGTTCGGTGATCACATCAATGCTTTTACTAGAGAAAATGAAGGAAAAGGCTGAAGTAAATGAGTTGATTTGACTGAGAATGAATTCATTCTCAGTTTCCTTTTTGGGTCTATTTAACAAAAAGACTCTTTTTTATAAAGGGACTAATTTAATTGAGAAGGTAATTAACTTTTCATTCTCATTTCTTTAAATATTTTAACTTTTAATTTAAATTTTTTATTTAAAATAATTTAATTTTTTAGCAATACACACACACACACATATTTATATATAAAGGGACTTTCAAGCAAACCATAGGGAGTGAACTAAAAATGAACTGGCTACAGCGACGGTTTTTTCCGTCGCCATAGCATAAAAAACTGATTTTCTATGCTATAGTGAAGGAAAAACTCGTCGCAATAGCCGGTTCGTTTTTGGTTCGCTGGAGAGTCAGACCGTATATATATAATATCATATTTAATTTATTATTTTTTATTATTTTATAATTGTGAATGTAAAAGATTCTATTTGGTTAATTTTTTTCTATTGTTTAATTTGGTTAACTTGTTTTAGTTGTTGACTTTTGGATATTTTATTTATTTTTTTCACCATGATATGCCACGTACACATATATATAACATGTACAAAGTCTACATGTCATGTGCTACTTAATCCGTTAAAAGCCAAACAATTTAATAGAACTTGTAACGGTTTGTAAAAAAATTGTAGTTCGGTGAGTTGAATGAAAAATATTTTAGGCTAATGATGCATTTGTAAATTGATATCGAGTAGAGTGAAGAAAAATGTATTTAACCCCACCCAAGTAACATCGTTCGTAAGTAGGGGTGAAAACGAGTCGAATCTCAGCGAACACTCTAATGCTCAGATTCAGCTCGACTAGAAAAAATTGAGCTCAAATTCGAGTCGAATTCGATAAGGAATTTCTAATTTTGCGTCAGATTCGACTCGGATCATTACTCGGACCTACTCGGCTCGTAAGTACTCGACTCGTTTACAAAACGAGTTACTCGCGAGCCTTCAAATCGAGTTTCGAATATGAACCATTTCGCTTAATACTGATCCACTACATACTAAATTGATTATTGAACTAATGTTTATATATAAAAGTCTTTTACTTTTATTTATATAAAAAATTACAAAGAATGTAATACGAATTGACAATCAATTCACTGATTTATTCAAGTACAAACTTACACAATTTAATATTACACATTATAAATTATAAAGATTGATACAAATATCACATATATATTTAGCTTATTAGTATAGATCAGACCAGTATTCGAATATGATCCATCGACCAGGTATCGAGTATGGTTCGAGAAAAAATAAAATACTCGAACCCTAATCTGAACGAGTACTGGTATACTCGAATTCGACTCGTGTATCATTAAACAGAAAACGAGTATGGATCATATTCGACTCGAATCAACTTCGAATTCGAGCTTTGGATCATATTTTCGAACCGATCTCGAGTCGAGTATCTAGCTATTCTGCTCGGCTAACACCCCTATCCATAAGGAACGATGTAGCTGTGAAAAGGTTGTTCCATTTTTCCAATCATAAAACATTGGCATACGTGCTAGAGAAATATTAATCTTATAGATTATATGATTGTTTAATGCTTAGATCATTAGGCATTGGCACTAGTACCTCTAGTATTAGGAAGGAAAAAAAGCAAAAAAATAATGTAAAAAACACTTCTAAACTTGCTTATAACAATCTTGAAGAACATTTAAAAAATTGGTCTTTACCTAAGGTTAAACCTGCTCATGTTTATAATATTGGTGCTTTTGATTTAAAATTTAGGATGGATGACACTGCTATTTCTCCAAGTTGTCACCCACTTTTAAATTCATTCCTAAAGTTTATCTTTCGTCAATTAGGTCTTTAAAGTGTTATTTTTACGCTTCCGTTCCTTTTACCCAATTTGACCCCAAACCTGACCCATTAATTTTGGCCCAACCGAACTTAGTTTGACCCGACCCCAATTTTACCAATTAAATTTAAAAAGAATCAAAAGGTTTTCAAAATAATTAATTTTTAAAAAAATAAAGTTTTATTTTCTTATTTACTTTTTTGAATCTATATTTTATGCCACTTTACTCATTTTATGAAAAAAAAATAAAAGTTTCTAATTTTTTCCTGAAAAATAATAATTCTTTTTAAAATATATTTAAAATAATAACTATTTTTAATATTTTAAAATAAAAATATTATTTGTAAAATAATTTTAAAATATTAATTATTTTTAAAATAATCTTAAAAAATTTTATTTTTTAAATTTAATTGGTGAAATTGGGGTCGGGTCAAATTGGGTCAGGTTGGGGTTAAATCGGATAAAAGGAACGAAAAAGCAAAAAAAAAAAGTCACTTTAAAGACCTAATTGATGAAAAATATATTTTAGAGACAATTTTAAAAGTGAGTAACAACTTGAATGGACATAAGTGTCATTCAGCCTAAAGTCTACACCAATAATTAAAATTGTTGAAAAAACAATTCCCATTTCTCAAATGTATGAGACCATAAAACTTCTTAATAATGATATAAAACATTATAAAGAATATTATAATTTCTTACATTTTGGATGTGTGTCAATTGGCTTAAAACCTTTAACACGTGATGGTTTAAATACCTATATTATGTTGGCCCTTCGTGATGCTTGGCATAATAAATTTGTGGATTCTCTTATAGGCATTTTTTAGATATTTTAACTCTTGATATAGAAATGAAAGGATATGATATGAAGATGAGTGTTGAAAACATCGCCATCATCTACAGAGTGTGTTTTAAGACATTAACAACTTTATTTGAAAAAAATGTTTATAAATCTTTTTAAGTGTCGCTAAAACTCTGACTTGGTCTGACATAAAATTGCCAAAACAATGAATTGTTCTTGGTTCAGCTTTGCCTGAACCAGAAGAAAATGAAAATAGAGATATTGAACAAATTATTGAAACCCGTGATGGGAATGTGAAAATTTACTTTGGTCAATCTAATAGGGTAGCTAAATTCTACTATATAACTAATATTGGAAAAAATAGTCCCAAGAATAGAGCCTCTACATCTTCAGTTATTCCTTTTAGTAGGGCTTCTACTTCATCTATTCCTCCTTATATTTCTCATAGCAATTTGGCTTTGGCCGAGATAGATAATAACAATGATAGATTGGATGACTGTGTAGTAGCAGAGCTGCATGTGTCACTGATGTTCGGACGCTGTACAAATCCAGCTAATGGATAGACTGACCCTGAGATTGAGCCTCCTACAAAACATGCTCTCATATTAATATGTAAACATGTGATATATATTCTACAAACCATGACTGTAAACATAAAAAAATCCAACAAGATTGTTATTCATACGTACCTTAGCAACAATATGATGCAACTGTGATATATTATCGCCCCTATAGGTGCCTTTTGTCTTGTCGTCTTCAGGTGCACCTGAGGCTCTAATCGAGGCGGCAATCTTGCGTCTCTTTACCCGGCTATCAGCTAAAATCTCAGACTGTTGCACGAATATTGAATGAGCTAGAATCTATATACTATAATTATAAGTAATTATGCTGAGTATATATATATATATATATATACACACACACCTGAGTAGTGATCATGGGCATAGGGAAAATGGAGAATCCCCGTTATGAGCATGTATCGAACCAAAAGCCTCAGTGAGTTGTGGAGGACAGATTCAGCAACAGACCAAAAGCCTCCATGAGTAGGATAACCAAAATCATGTTTTGACCTTGCATCTGTCATTAAGTCCTGGATGATACATCCGGTAAGTAATGAACTACTTCGACAAATAATCTTTTAGTATGCTTTCTTTCTTTCAAAACAAAAATTTATTAGTTCTTAGTAATTTTTAAATATTCAACTAAAATAAAAGAATTTACATCAGCTTTAAATTTAAAATCATATTAACTTTTCTTTTCCAATTGAAAAGTAAATATGTTTTTTTGTATCATTTCATTACACACCTTTGATCAAGTTTGTTGCCTTCTTGAAGTACTATATGTTGGAATTTGAGCCTAAATTAATATAGGTGTCATTAATTATTTTTAATGATTCCATATATTAATGTGTTTTACTCCATGAGTAGATTAAATTAAGTATTTGGAAGCTCAAATCCATGGAGTAATGAATGAGATATTAACTCCCAAAGATCATGATAAAAGATAATAAATACATGTGAAAAAAATCAAGTTCCACATAGGTTAGGAATTAAATATTTTATATGTTTATGTTTATATACAAGTAAAGTGCTCTTGGGTTTGGGCTCCAAGGGGCACCCCACTTTTTTGGAAGGGAGAAGACCTAGCCAAAGCTAGATTCAAACCCACACGTGCGCACCACCGTCGCCTCGTGGGTCGTGGTCCTGTATACAATTTATTAGACAAAATTTATTTAAATTTTTTAATTAAAATTTATTTAAAATTTATTTATTTAATTCTATTGTCAAAATTGTGTCGTTTTGAAAGCTGTATTTATTATATTATCAAAACTGTGTCGTTTTGAGAAGCGGTATAATCAAAAATGTGTCGTTTTGAGGAAACAACATATGTATATTTGAACAGGCGGCCCAAAACTACGTCGTTTTGGTCGCGCCTTTTCTACTAAACTAAAACTACGTAATTTTGGTTCTGTTAATACTGAAACTATGTCATTTTATATGTCCAAATGGACGCGCCTATACTGCATATGATCAAAACTACGTCGTTTTGACCAATATATAGAAGCCAAATATGCCTTTTCAGTGGCATCTCATGCCCTTTCAAAGGGCTAGGCACCCATCCGAAGGGTCACTAACCCTCCTATAAATAGATAGGAGGGGCCAGCCATTTTATTCATTCAATTTTCAAGCAATCTAGTATAATAGAGCATTTTAGTATTATGTTTTCATCAATTTATAGTTCTAAAAGAGAGAGAGTTGGAGTATTCAATTTTAGTTCGTTGTGTATATCTTTTGTAGTGCTACTAAGATATACGAAGTCATTGTATCCTGGGAGACAAGTGCTATCAACTCTGAGCACCATACGGAGGGCATAGTATCAAGTACTAGCCTTGACAAATTATTTTCTACAAGATAAGTTCATATAAATATATATATAATTTCCTTTTGAGGTTATTAACACTATAAAAGTAACTTGTTGGCGGAGTTGAAGTAAATTAAGGGTTATATGTATTTATAATCTTACAAATATATATGATGACGACCTTAGTTGATCTAGCATGCAAGGGGTTGTCCGAGAGCAGTTGCAAGGTGAAGGAGCAACAAAAGTTAGCATCATCATGGTATTATGTAACTTAAAACCCAACTCATTGCGAAGAAAGTATTAACTGTCTTGACTTTCTTCAGTATCTCATCCCACAACTGCAGTTTGGGACATGTATAAGTTCTCATCTCCCCACTTCATCTTTAATTTCACTTAAAAGTATTACATCTTTTATCTTGTAAAAATCTCATAATTACACTGAACTATATATGAATGAGCAAACAAGAACAACTAACCGAATAACTGTAGAATTTGCGATTATGATTTTTGAAAGTTTCAGAGCTTTTGAGTGGGCAAAGAATACCGCAACGAGGCAAAGATAATTCTTTCAACGAGTTGGGTGATAAGTTACATAATACAATACTGATCCTAACTTACTCTCGAACAACCCCAACTCCGGTTAAATAAAATAAAATACTGATAATTAAATTATTCAATGTAGTGTATATATGCTTTATTCATTTTATTAATGCATTTTCTTTCGGCTTAACTTTATTTTTATACGATAATTTATTGAATATACTCGGTCGGACATCGGAGAACAAGAAATGTATTTATTAAAAAACAAAGAAGACAATGATTTATTTTAGTACTTTATATTTAATAAAATAAAAGGACAAAGATTTATTTTAATACATCTTCGAAACAATTTTCGAGGATTTTTATTTGCTATAAAACACATTCACTCTTCATATTATCACAAAGGAGTGAAAGGACTTTATTTAGTCACTACTACTTCCATCTGATTCAAATGGAAACGCTATTAGGCACTCCCTGCCCTGTAACTCCAGGATCAGAAAATGGCTTGAGAAGCTTATACGGCACAACCCCAGCTCCGGCTCTGTTTCTCAACTTCTCGTCTGCATTTCTTTCATCAATAATTCTTTCAAGCTCCTTCATCTTGCCACTAAACACTTGAAATGCCGCCCTTATAACCGGCTCGTCTTCCCATGCCGGCTCTGGTTTCGCTCCAATATACTCCTCATCTGGGGAATGATTTGACAAGGCGTCCAAAACCGACATGACCAATGTAGCTTGAAATTGAGTAGGAAAGCAGGAGAGGATCTCACCCTCAGGTCTTGATAAAAATGATTTCCAGGATTCCTTGGATCGATCTTCTGTAGGCATGTTAGTTCTTGTGATTGTAGGTCTATTTGGAATATAACCCGCGTAGTCATATTGCCCAAAGTTGACAGCAGCGTGGAGCCCAGATGCAACCCAAATGATGGTTGTGAGGATTCCGATTAGGTCTTGAGGGGTTTTGAGGACGGGCCACCATGGTTCATCCTTTTTGTCTCCATGGCCTACTGTTCG
Source organism: Panax japonicus (assembly GCA_020205505.1). NCBI lineage: Eukaryota > Viridiplantae > Streptophyta > Magnoliopsida > Apiales > Araliaceae > Panax > Panax japonicus. The sequence goes on from CM035102.1 coordinate 2,268,368, forward strand.
GATTTCTGTCCACCATGCATTCAGTTCTTCGTCAGATTCTACGAGGCTTGCTTCCGGGTAGTAATGGCTGACGTAGTCTGTAACCCACGTTTTAATGGAATCCCAAAGGATGAGACCATCATTAGCATAAGGGTAGTCTTCTATTGCCAACTTCAGGCCATAGGGTGCTTCTGGATCTTCCTCGGCCATCCCCCTAGAAATTTACAACCATGATTAATTAGAAAACATTAGCATCATCTACATGGGGCAATTTGACAACTCTGATGACTAGCAGGAGTGTAGGTGTAAAAATATTGCTATTACTATTTACTAGTTTAAATATGGAATTAATGGCATGTGATTAGCTGGTTTATAGTTTGGTTTCTAATCATGCTTTTGGATTAATTAAATTACCTGCTAATGAGTTCTGCTGGCAATCCTTCCTGATCAAAGCGCCACAGTTTGTCATAAGCGACAGAGCAAAACTCCATAGAGTACTTGCCAGGTGCGAAGGATGTTTCAATGGTTCCACCTGCATTAATGAGATTTTTCCGCGCCAGAGCGTTGATCTCCATTGTGTATCTAAAATGAGGGTGTAATAGCCTATAAATTGGGTGCATCGCACCAAGTTGTCGGTTGGTAGCAATTGCATAAGGCTCTATGGCACAATGAGTTCTTAGCCTGCAGAAATATTAAAACATATAAATGAGAAAAGATACCAGCATATTTCCCATATATAGAGATGTCTAAATGTAACCTACCAATGACTAACTAGCTGGTGATAACCAGAGTCATGTGCCAGGACATGAGCTTTCGCTAGCTTCCAAAGCCAGGAAGTTGTAGAATCAGTACCAGGCCTATACACTTGCTTCCACTGGGGTTTTCCTTTTCCCGGTGGCCGAACTAGCTCAATGGCTATTGGCTTTAAAATGTTAGTAGGAGTTAAGAAAAACAATGTCCTCGATCCATAGAGAGTTGTCGCTTCTAAGTCTCTTACTATGTTCACATATGGTAAGAGCAAATCATGGTAATCGAGAATAAAAAGCTTCTTTTGACTAATGGCCTGCATTTATATACAAATGAAATGAGCTAAAAAACACAAGAGAGACTAATCTGGTCATGTGTTGCTATGTGGAATTGTTATTACCTCCTCAACGGTCATGAAGATTTGTTGTTCGACCACCTCTTTGGTGATTGCTGATTCAGGAGATCCGTAGCTCGTAGGGTCAAGGTCGCTTTTCAATGGCCATTCCTGCGCATAAGAATAATTAAAGCAATTTATCTAGAACTATTGCTTCTAAATTCGTACATAGAAGAACTTTTTATGCCTGATAAGAATTGATGCAAAACGTGATTAATTTAGTTAGCAGAATTATGTTGATTTAGTCTTTAACTGTTAACTAGAAAGTAGGAGAGGAGTTGCAGAAGACCTAGTAGTTGTTTTATTTAGGAATTAGTTGCTACTTTTTAGGCAGTATGGTTATGATTTTAGGTTATAAATAAAGGGTGTAATCAGTTGTTTAAAGGAGTAGAAGTAGAGTATTTCATTCTGAAATTGATAAAGCTGTAGCTTTTTTCCTTCTCTCTGTTTCACTCTGTATTCCTTTGTCTCTCTTATTTCCAACAGTTTTGGTATCAAAGCCAAGTTCGATTGACGTTGGGCGTTGAAGGTTTTTGGATTGTTGCTGTAGCGTAATCAGTGGGTCTCATTGATGTACAAACAAGGTGTTCGACAAACGGTTTGAGTAAGTGCTTTTGCAGCTATGGCAAACGGTAATGTTCTGAATCTTTCTCAATCCTTGATTCCTCCATTTAGTGGTGAAAATTATGAGTTTTGGAGTATCAAAATGAAAACTTTTTTTATTGCACAAGAACTTTGGGAGTTGGTTGAGAATGGTTTTGCAGAAAGTGCACCGGATGTTAGAGAGCTTCGCAAGAAGGATGCGAAGGCTCTGCTTGTTTTGCAACAGGCTGTAGCAGACCCTATATTTCATCGAATTGCTGGTGCAACGAAGTCGAAGGAAGCATGGACTATTTTGAAGCAAGAGTACCATGGGGACAAGAAGATAACAATGGTTAAACTGCAGACTTTCCGAAGAGAGTTTGAGACACTTTTCATGAAAGGTAATGAGTCTGTTCAGGATTTCTTCTCTAGAGTTTCTGGTATAGTTAATCAAATGAGAGCTTTTGGAGAGACTATTTTAGATTAGAAAATTGTGGAGAAGATATTAAGGAGTCTTCCGAATAAATATGATCATGTTGTTACAGCCATTGAGGAGTCTAAAGACTTGTCTACATTTTCTGTTAATGAACTAATGGGTTCTCTTTTAGCACATGAAGAGAGAATTAACAGGTCAAAGGAGAAGAATCTTGAGCATGCCTTTCAAACCAAAGTGGAGGTCTCAAAAAGAAAATTTGACGAAGGCTCTTCTGGACAAAAGCAATTTGGTAGAGGTCAAGGTAGAGGTAACTACCGTGGTCGTGGAAGAGGTCGAGGAAGGTCTAATATGGGGGATTTTGAAAGGAAGGACCATCAAGACAAGCAATGTTATTCATGTAAGCAATATGGGCATATTTCACCAAATTGCACAAACAAGACTCAGCAGAAAGCCAACTTTGCTAAAACAGAACAAGAGGAAGGTAACTTGTTTCTGACATGTCTAGAGTCAAAAGCAAGTATGGGTGATATGTGGCTCTTGGACAGCGGCTGTAGTAACCATATGACAGGGGAGAAAAGTCTCTTCCGTAGCATAGACGAATCTGCAAAATCAAAAGTACGACTGGGTGATAACAAGCAACTCCAAATTGAAGGCAAGGGAACTATTGGAGCAGAATTCAAATCAGGTATTGGACGATCTATTCATGACGTTTATTATTCTCCTGATTTAGCTCACAATCTGTTAAGTGTCGGTCAATTAGTCGAAAGAGGATATTCAATGTTGTTTGAAAATAATATGTGTGAAATTAAAAGAAAAGGAGTATCCGATAAACCTCTCGTTCAGATTCCCATGACTAAGAATAGGATGTTTCCCCTTGATATTTCTTGTTTGAATGAGTGTGCATTGGTTGCTAATGTTAAAGATGATTCTAGACTTTGGCATTTACGATACGGTCACTTGAATTTTAATGGGCTGAAGTTGTTAAATCAGAAGCATATGGTGTTTGGTTTGCCTTCAATCCATTGCATAGATGATGTATGTGAAGGCTGTATTTATGGGAAGTAACATAGGTTACCATTTCCTGTCAGCAAAGCTTGGAGAGCCAAGAAGTCTCTTGAAATTGTTCATGCTGATATATGTGGCCCAACAAGGACCTTATCCTTCAATAAGAGTAGATATTTTTTACTCTTTACGGATGACTATACTCGTATGAGTTGGGTGTATTTCCTTTCTTACAAATCAGAAGCTTATGAAAAGTTTCAGGAGTTCAAAGTTTTTGCAGAAAAGGAAAGTGGACAGGTCATAAAAGTTCTTCGCACTGATAGAGGGGGAGAGTTCCTATCCAATGAGTTCACCTATTTTTGCAAGCAAAATGGGATTCAAAGGCAACTAACAGTGAGAAGAACCCCAGAACAGAATGGTGTTGCCGAAAGGAAGAATCGAACAGTGGTGGAGATGGCTAGGAGTATGCTAAGTGAGAAAGGACTTCCCAACAAATTCTAGGCTGAAGCAGTAGCTACATCCGTATTTCTTCTCAACATATCTCCAACTAAAGCCGTCCGAAACATGACTCCCTATGAAGCCTGGTGGAACCGAAAACCCAATGTAAGTCATCTAAAGATTTTTGGTAGCATTGCCTATTCTCTGATTGACTCTAATGACCGTTTTAAACTTGATAAAAAGAGCGAGAAATGTATCTTTGTTGGGTATAGCGGTGAAACCAAGGGCTATCGGTTGTATAATCCAGAAAATGGGAAACTTATTATTCGTCGAGATGTTGTATTCGATGAAAACAGTCTCTGGAATTGGAAAGAAGAACAAAATCAGCAAGTGCCTTTTGATATAGTCGAGCCGACACAAGTAATAGAGAATCAAGTTTCACCGCAGAGTTCTCCATCATCAAACTCGACACAAGCAACAGAGAATCAAGTATCACCGCAGAGTTCTCCATCATCAAACTCATCGGGAAGGTTTACTTCAAGAGAATTAAATAATGAAGGAAGCGACAACTCAAATTCTGCACCTGATTCTGATACCCCTCCTCGTAAGTATCGATCTTTAGCCGAGATTTATGAATCATGCACTTTTGCTTTGTTAAGTGCAGAACCTGTTAACTATGAAGAAGCACGAGGGAAAGAAGAATGGGAACACTCTATGCAAGAGGAAATTAGTGCAATCGAAAAAAATGAAACGTGGGAGTTAGTAGACTTGCCATGTGAGAAGAAAGCGATTGGCGTGAAATGGATTTACAAGATGAAATACAATCCAGATGGAATCGTGCAAAAGTATAAAGCAAGGCTCGTTGCCAAGGGGTATGTGCAACAACAAGGTACTGATTTTATTGAAAATTTTTCTCCAGTAGCAAGATTTGAAACGGTTCGAATTGTTTTAGCTGTAGCTGCTCAAAATAAATGGCCAGTATTTCAGTTTGATGTTAAGTCTGCATTTCTAAATGGTTTTTTGGAAGAGGATGTGTATGTGGCACAACCACAGGGGTTTATAGTCGAAGGTCAAGAGGAGAAAGTTTACAAGCTTAAGAAGGCATTGTACGGACTAAAGCAAGCTCCGAGAGCTTGGTATAGCAGGTTGGATACTTATCTTCATCAAAATGGGTATCATAGAAGTAATAGCGAGCCGACATTGTATGTGAAGGTGACGTGTACTGGTGATATTCTTATTATATGTGTTTATGTAGATGATATTATATATACATCATCTTCTAACACTCTTGTCAAGGAATTCAAGGTCAGCATGATGCGGGAATTCGACATGACAGATTTGGGATCTATGCATTACTTTCTTGGCATCCAAGTTCAACAAACAGATGAAGGAATTTTTATATGCCAGGAAAAGTATGCACGGGAATTGCTGAAGAAGTTTAATATGATGGGTTGTAAAACTTCGTCTACTCCCATGAACCCAAATGAGAAGCTATGTGCGAAAGATGGTACTGCAAGGGCCGATGAAAGAATATTCAGGAGCATGATTGGCGGACTGATGTACTTAACCAACACCCGCCCAGATATAATGTTTTCTGTAAGTCTACTGTCCAGATTCATGCATACACCGACCATGCATCATCTCGGAACAGCAAAGAGAATCCTTCGCTATGTACAGGAAACTAGCAATTATGGGATTTGGTACAAACTGGCTGCTGAATTCAGTTTAATTGGCTTTACTGATAGTGATTGGGCAGGTTTTGTGGATGATAGGAAAAGCACGAGTGGATTCATATTCACTCTGGGCTCGGGGGCTGTGTCATGGTCTTCAAAGAAACAAGCAAGTGTTGCATTATCATCTTCAGAGGCAGAATACATAGCAGCCTCATCTGCAACATGTCAATCAATTTGGATGCGGCGAATTTTGGAGGATTTACATCAAGTTCAAGGAGCAGCCACAAAGATTTACTGTGACAACAAGGCCACCATCTCTATGACTAAGAACCCGATCTTCCATGGGAGAACAAAGCATATTGAACTTCGACACCATTTCATTCGAGAAGCTGTTGCTAACGGCACAATAATAATGGAGCATTGCTCGACCAATGACCAAAGTGCAGATGGGTTTACGAAGGCACTCTCATATCCGAAGTTCGTGAAGTTTCGGTCATCACTCAATGTTTCCAGTTTCGCATCAAAGGGGAGTGATAAGAATTGATGCAAAACGTGATTAATTTAGTTAGCAGAATTATGTTGATTTAGTCTTTAACTGTTAACTAGAAAGTAGGAGAGGAGTTGCAGAAGACCTAGTAGTTGTTTTATTTAGGAATTAGTTGCTACTTTTTAGGCAGTATGGTTATGATTTTAGGTTATAAATAAAGGGTGTAATCAGTTGTTTAAAGGAGTAGAAGTAGAGTATTTCATTCTGAAATTGATAAAGCTGTAGCTTTTTTCCTTCTCTCTGTTTCACTCTGTATTCCTTTGTCTCTCTTATTTCCAACAGCCATTTTCTAGGAGTTTATTGTGAATGTGCCGAATTCATACGCTTTAGATTTTTATTTTTTATTTTTAATAAAAAAAATGCTTCTGCATTTTTGACAAGTGTTAGTAGAACATACCTTAACCAATCCTATGCTACAAGGGTTAAGACCAGCTAAGGTTTGGCGACCGAATTCCTCATCCTTCATCCAAGCAAATTTATCTCCTGCAGATCAACACGCATGACCAAAATGGTGAAATACATGCAACAGGCCAACAAACACACACATACACATACAAAGAGAGAGAGAGAGAGATTTTGTTCATACTATCAAGAAATTCAGGAGTCTCAAAACGCAAGATCTGTTTTATTATTCCTATAACAGTAGTAGATTTGACAACTCTAGGAGACAGATTGAGAAGAGTGTCTTTAGATTCTTCTCCCAGATCAACCCCTTCATTGAACAGATTGTCTATGGCTGTGAAGTATGGAAATCCAGGTTCTTTGCCCAATTTATGTTTTAGCAAAGGTACCAATCTCTGAAGGATTCCTAATAGCCCCTTTAGTGCGAACGATGTCTCCTTTACATCCGAGAAAGTTTCATCCCTTGGCACGTAAAACTTGGCGACCTCCCTTGATTCTGACAATGGATCTGTATATACATGTATATGATTACTTATAGCACAAACAGCATAGTCAAAAAATAGCCAATTGTTGCGTCATACCTTTCTTTGTGTGCGGGCGGCCGGTTCTGCAGCGCCTAGGGTAGGGATGGTCTTTCCCGCCGAGGACTGGTCGGGCCAAATTCTCATCCTCGTCGGGTTCGCCGAGATCGTTATAGACATCGTAATCGTAGATTCTGTCACCGGCCTCCCGCTGGCCGGTGCCGTTGCCTCTCTTAACTAACAGGTCATCTTTTCTGCGCTGTACTAGTCCTTTTGGGGTTTGAGATGGTAAGAATGACTGTCATAAGTAATGAAAAAAATAATCAGAAATTGCGAATTGCTAAATGTTTTAGATGGGGTATATAATTAAATTTTGATAAAATATGGGGATTAACATCAAGTTTTTATAATCAAATTTAGGGATAATTCGTCACTTAGTCCCAAAATTATAGTCATTTTCAGGTATTTAATCATCGAACTCTAAATTTTTGCAGTTTAATCTTACACAAATAAAGCAATATATTAGAAGACGAGACTAAAAGAAGAAGTTTTTTTTTGGTGGGGGAGCAAAACATGAAGACGAGACTAAAAGAATAAGAAGAAGATTTTTTTTGGGTTTAGGTATGGGTGTGGGTGTGGGTGTGGGTGTGGGTGTGGGTGTGGGGCGGGGGGCTAAACATGAACCATTTTCACATTTAGTAATTATATTTGTATTTTATAAGGTTGAACTGAAATTGTAAAAGTTTGAAAAAAAAATAACAATAATAAAAAAAAGGTGATTAAGAAGACGAAACATGAAAATGACTAATTTAAAGAATAACTAGGGATTATCCAAAAAATAAATATATTAGACTGAGTATGTGCAACCAACAACTATAGTGATATAATAAAATATTATAAACGAATCAATTGTTTTCAAGTTATCAATATTTGTTTGAAAATTTACTAAGGTATGATTGTGAACTCACTTGGTCGCTAAGGTATAAATAGAAATGACAAAAAACATTTACAATATAGAATCCAAGATTAAGAAAAATAATATTAATTAGGTTACCTTGTTTGTAAAGAAAATTCTCTTGTCAGGATTATCATACTTGGAATGAACCCATGATTCACAATTAATTATAATTTGTTTTCCACTTTTAGTGAGCCCGTCAAGTTGAATGGTCTTGAAAAACATCTCACTGTCGTCATCATTCTGTATAATAACAGCTCCAATTTCCCCAAACTCATTCGGAACAGTAAATTCGCAATCATACTCTATTTCAAACAATCCTTCTATTTCATCCGGCCGGTATGCTGTCGCTTTGATAGTTTCCCACTCAGATCCAGTAGCTTGACAAACAAATTTAGGATTCATTAGATATTTTTTTATATAATATATATATTTTGGATCATTTATATATATATATTTTTATATAACTTATATGTAATATATATATATATAGTTCAGCTTTCTCCAGCGAACTGGAGGGAGCGAACTAAGAACAAACCGGCTTTCTATGCTATAAAAAATCGTCGCTATAGCATAAAAACCCGACTTTCTATGCTATAGCGATGAAAAAAACCGTCGGTATAGCTGGTTCATTCTTAGTTCGCTCCCTCTAGTTCGCTAGAAAAGTGGACTATATATATTGGATCATTTTTATAATGGTATTCAATTTCATATATCAATAATTTTTCGTAATTATAATTTAATATAAAACGTAATATGACTCTAAAGACTATATATATCTACTAGGACAAAAATACTTACCAGGATTAAGATCTGCAGCAACAAGCTCCAATTGAATGGATTTACCAATCAAACCGGATAAATTAGGTTGGACAGTAGCTTTTGCTGAAACCTCGGTGGCGGCAGGAGCGGGGGTAACCACCGCTTTAATGTTACTTCCGGGCACGTAACGAACCCGAAAGGGCTTGTTTTTCTTACTTGACCTAGCATTCTGATGGCCGGGAAATAATGAAGCTCTGGCGGCGTCGCCAGACAAAAAGGGTTTGTGGCATGGAATTAGGGTTTTGCATGAGAAATGTGAGGAAGAGAAATTGTGAAGCTGAGAGTTCAACATTGTGCTTATGTTTCTTCACTAGGGTTTGGTGCATGATTCGGTAGAGGTCTGAGCTTCTTTATATAGAAGAAGAATCAAGAAAGTCATCAGCTTCATCTCCATTATTGGCCATTGGTTTAATTAGTCCACGTGAAAAAGAATGCATGCATATTACTGAATCCCTACAAAAATATGACGAGGTGGAAAATATAAATAAAAATATGAATTTTTCCATATATTTTAGCACGTGTGGAGTCTGTGTGGAGATTTAATATATTTTGTATATTTTTATTTAGTTAATTATCCATCGTAATTTTGTATTTTTATTATCATGTGAATTTTTCTCACAAGTTTTTTTAGGTTATTGATATTGTCATGGTAGAAATAATGTTATACGAACAAATATATATTTAGTGACAGTACTTTTGTAACTGTTCTACCAACACTTACACTTTAAACAACACTTATTGCTCTGAAAAAAATAGTTAAAAAAAGTCTACTAAAATCTTATGAAATAAATAAATAGTTAAAAAAGTCTACTAAAATCTTAAAATTTATTTTCCTTTTACATTTTCCGAATTTAACCTTGAGTAATTTTCATAAGATATTTTCCTTTATTTATTTATTTATAAAAAATTTTTTGATAATTTGTGGGGAATTGAATCTAGGACCTCTTACTTGGCAAGAGATGGAGAGTACCACTCAAGCCAAAAGCTCTCGGTGTAGTGTTTAATTCCATTTTACATATATAATTGTTGTATTTATTTAAGTTGCATTTTGCTTTATAGTTAATATGGTAAATAAATGAATTTGGATCATATTTATTAGGGTAAATTAGTCACTTAATTATATTTGGGTGTGTAAATAATAATTTTAGGCGGAACGGATATAAAACACTCCTCTTAAATAGCACTCTCTCTTAAATCCAAATAATTTGAGTTCGATTTATACTCGTTCGACTAATTTTTTGATTTAACTCGAGTTCGTTTGAAATATAAATGATTCAAATATAAATTTTAAAATTTGATAAATTATTTAAATATTTTTAAATTATAATTTTCTATTGATATTCAGATCATATTTATTTATAAAATTTAAATTATTCGGATTCATTAATTTTAATTTTAATTTTATCCCACATTTTGGTGCTACATATTTAAGCTTGATTTTATAGGACGAGAGGACTATATATTATGACTGTAAGGACAACATGTGAACATTATGCACGTACTCGGCAATTGATGATAATGGCGTACCATGGGCTGAACGACACCTAACTTTTTTAAAGACAACACGAGAGGAAAGAAAATATAATGTTCACATGTTGTATGAATGTATTGAGCATATAAAAATATATTTTATCTATTTTTAAAAAGATATAAATTTTTTTATTTTTAAAATGATGAGATAAAATATATAAGGTGAATGTTAAATATGTTATTTACTGAGATTTATTGGTATAAAAATAAAGATACTTATTAATTTAAATAATATTGCAGGGTCATCGACGATAAATTTTTTAAAAATTTACTCTTTTTTTTTTTGAAATATGTTTGGGATTTTACTTTACTCAACTCTGAACTCTAAATAATTAAAATTTATAAATATAGGTAAAAATATTATGATTAAATAATAATTATTATTTCAAAATGTTATATATTATAAAGTATATTAATAATTAAACTTTAATTATCAATTTTAATTTAGATAGGAGATCTTTAGTTAATTAATATTAAAAAAAATCCTCACTTATATATTAGTTATTAAATTTTAGTTACCATTTAAAGCTAAAAATATAATCACTCTGGTACTCCTCTATTTATAGGCATTAATTAATTTTCATATAGGTTTCAATTTCTCAATGACAATGAACTTTCTTTTTCTTCATTGGATTTGGCTTGTTACCGGTATTATTTGACCTCGTTTCTTCTCCTTGTAGGAATCTTATTATTATTTTCTTTGCATGAATAAGATGAACATTAAATATTGTTTGGTCACCAAGATATTAAAGATATTGTAATAAAATATTAAATTTTACAAAATAAAATAATTAAATAAACTAATATAATAAAAAGGACAAAATTAAGAATAATAAAATTTATAAATTATGAGTCTATCAAACATCTTATATTTCTATTTTCTTGGAAGTCAATTATGAGGTTTTATGCCACTTGAGCAATAGCTCACTGGTAGGTACTTCCGTCCCTAATTATTTGACGTTTTAAAGTTTTTCATTTGTCTCTAATTATTTGACGTTTGTTTAAATCGAGGAGAATTAATGACAATTTTTTCAAAATTACCCCTCATTACTCTGTCCTATTTTTTTATACTTTAAACTATTTCTCTCTTTTTATACCAACAAAACTCTCCTTATCCCAACAAAATATTTAAGAGTATTATAGACAATTGAGTAGTATATTTAATGATTTTCAATTATTATCTTAAGTTCTTCATGTCTACCTCTAAAACGTCAAATAATTAGGGACGGAGGGAGTATAAGGTTCAATACCTACCCCCTCCCGAATTATCAAAAAAAAAATAATAAAAAATTATGAGGTTTCATTTGACTTTATTTTTTATAAGCATTATGTAATGCTTAATTCCATCTTACATATATAATTGTTGTATTTGTTTAAGTTGTATTTTGTTTTATAATTAATATAAGTAATAGCATAAAGGGAAAAAGTGAAATATGATAAATAAATAAATTTAAATCTTAATTATTAGGGTAAATTAGTCACTTAGTTATATTTAGATGCATAAATAATAATTTTAGGTGTACATATATTACCACCATATAATATTGATAGATAGATAGATTTATAATATAGGTGGATAGATAGAATGTATACATGATGAGTTCTGATTGGTTGACAAAGATCTTTGGATTGAGTAAAGGATGTGTTTTTGTCTTATAACAATCTAATTTGAGTTTGGAAAGTTGAATACGGCGATGTGGTTTATAGCTTCAATTTTTTTGACATGTGATAATTGTGTTAATTTGTGTGAAGATGAGATTTTTCATATATAGGTGGCATCGGTAAACACAAAATATGTTTTATTTTAACCACATAAATAATGGGAGACTAGATAATTTAGACTAAAAAATTAAATAATTAATTTAATTTAAAAATTAAATTAAATAATTACAAATATTTTTTTACATCCTATATTAAAAAACAAACGTAAATACACACAAAATATACAATCAAGTAAAATTAAAAAAAAGCCCTACTCCTAAAAAATATACTCCATATATATATATATATATATATATATATAGAGTCCGGATCAGGTCCGGACTCTTGGATTTTGTTAAAATTCGGACATTTTTTTTTTTTGCTTTTTTTTTTGAAACAACTAAAAAAAAAATTTATGGAATTGGAATTTTTACATTATACAGTGTTTTGGGCGTGATTTGGATGCCTATAACAAAATATGTCTGTACAGTCTGGGCAGACTGTACATACATTGGTTGGTATAGGTATTAAAAACACACCCAAAACATTGTATTATGGAAAAATTTCAGTTCCATAAATTTATTTTATTTTTTTTAGTTGTTTCAAAAAAAAAAAAAAAAAAAAATTTGGTCCGTATTTTGATCCAGTCCGGACTCCCGGACTGGATCCGTGTTCTATATATATATATATATATATATATATATATATATATATATATATATATATATATATATATATATATATATATGACCAAATATACTCAATTTGTGACGCCCTCAAAATAGGTATACATCACCCATCTTAAGTCGTCAAATACATGGTATAAAATACAAATACAAACTTAATTATACAACCGTCGTGTAATATACGACAAAACATAGCTAGGAGTTTAAACATGAATGTTGCCTTCTAGATAATGTTCACTCTCAAATAGAGTCATCATTACATTTATTGTCACACTATTTTATAGAATAGTGAGGACTACTAATACACCATCTCGGACATCACTCCGTTCTCCGACTAGTTCCGGCTACGTTCTCATTTTTTGAAGAGAACAATGAAAGCAAAAGGGTGAGCTCAACTAGTACAGTAAGAAATATTATGAATAAGATAATGCAGAATAAATTATCATTATTCTTCAACAATGTTAAACTGATAAAATACAATAGACATCAAGTTTAACTGCAACGAAAAAAATAATCCATTAGAAGAGTCAAGTAGAGCATGATATCTACTATCTTCTGTGATTTAAAATGTTTTCATCAATCTTTATTGCTGAGACTCAGCTTAATAAATAAACCACATCATCGAGTCATCCCTGCACTACGGGCCAATGATATTCATTAAATTATCAATTGTAAGACCCCAACTTTTATGAATAAAGATAAATTTTCTATAATTATCATTTTTAAATATTATGGAAGGAATTTGATATAATGTTATAGTTATGGGTAATAGTTATAAATTTTGCAAAGTACGCAAGTTGTTATATAATATTCGATTGGTCGGGGAATATTCGTTTTAACAGGGAATATTCGGACGACGGCACAATCATTGGTGGACCCACAACGAATTATTGTCGGATTGAGAAAATGATAAAAATATTTTATGAAAATAACAGCGGAAGTTTTATCGTTAACTGTTGAAACACCCGATGTTAAAAGTGTAAGAATACACATGGTTGAATAGTAGCACACGGTATTGATTATTGATGCTTACGTAAGAAGTCACTCAGTTTTGTTCAATTATTACTTCAGTAATTGTTGCATAGTATCTCACGTTAATTGATTCAATTATTGTCGATATTTTATATATTATTAAATCAATAATTGAGACGACGAAGTTATTAATATTATATTTACAATATTAACGATGTCTATAAATTCTGCCAAGGAGAGGTTTGGTCACCTAATTGCGCGCCAATAGGGAAAAATCCTTATTAGAAAGCCCTCTCTTTCTTGGGAACGACCTGGTCGATTAATAGTGTGAATTATAATAATGATGATGAAATTTTATTTTATTAGTATTATTAATGTAATAAAACAAAAAAGCTTTTTATATAAAACAGAATACTTTTATAAAGTTATTCGTTTTATTAGACTATAAAAAGAATATATTATATTTTATTATGCATAGTATTTGCATAGTGTCTGCATAGTATTTGCATAGTAAAATTTTTTATATAAAATAAAATACTTTTATAAAGTTATTCGTTTTATTAGATTATAAATAGAATATATTATATTTTATTTAAAAAATTTTATTTTATTAGAATAATTTATAGTAAACCAATCTGGACCGTCCGTTTAAAAGTAAATCAATCTGGACAGTTCAGAAATTAGTTACTATTCAGTCCATTCTCCTATAAATAGAAGTTCATTCCTTCATTATTTCTTACGAATTCACTGAAACTCTAGAGAGAGAAACTATAGAGAGAAAGAAGAAAAATATTATGCTACTTCACTACTCCTATATCCAATTTGTTCTAGGGTAAAGGATATTATTTTTTTTGTATTCATGAAGAGAACTTCTGTTATTCCATTTTTCTATTCTGTTGAAATAACCTGTATACGCGGTCTACCCTATACTTGGTGAAATTATTCTGTTATTCCATTCTTTATCATTATGTTGGAATAACCTGTCTCTGCGAAGTACCTCATACATGGTGAAATTTTTTTGTTATTTAATTCTTTATTATTCTGTTGGAACATCCTTTCTGTACGTTTACGCATGACCTGGTTTCGTTATTTATTATTCTGTTGGAACATCCTGCCAGTGCGAATTTTGCCTGACCTAGTTCCATTATTTATTATTCTGTTGGAATATCATGTCTGTGCGTTTACGCATGACCTGGTTCCGTTATTTATTATTCTGTTGGAATAACCTGTCTGCGCGGTCTATCGCATGCCTGGTTTTTTTTTTGTTATTACATTCTTTATTATACTCAGTTGGTTAAAGTTTTGACTTCTATACTCCATGAAATTAGTGGAATATCCTTGATATTTGCGCTTCATCCAGTATCTTTTTATGTAAATATTCTTTTGAGCATTCTTGAATTTTACTCTACAAAGAAGTATCATGTTGACAATTTGGACGTTATTAGTTACTGGATAAATTAATTCTTGAACTTGTTTTTATTGGATTCTTATATCATTGTCATCATCCTCATGTTTATATTATGTTGAAAGTCATCTGTGGCCTGTAGTGCATAGATGAACGTGGTATGATTATGACCAGGGATTAATCGATATAATCATGACCGTAATGTTACAAATGATGTGGTAAAAGTCCTCATTGGCCCGTAGTGCATTGATGGACAATTGTTGGCATGATCATGACCATTGATGAATACACGAATATCCTTGGCCCGTAGTGCATGAATAATTTGTGGTTGTGATACTAATGAATATCCTTGGCCGTAGTGCAGGGATGATGTTGATTATTTATTAAGCCGAGTCCCAGCGATAAAAGTTATGAAAAACCTTCTAAATCATAAAAGATAGTAGATTTTATTCTCTACTTGACTCTTTAAATGGATTGCTTGTTCCGCTGCAGTTAAACTTGATGTTTGTTATATTGTATCAGTTTAACACTGCTGAAGGCTAACGATAATTTATTCTGTATTATCTTAGTCATAATATTTCTTACTGGGCTAGTTGAGCTCACCCTTTTACTTTCATTGTTCTCTTTAGGAGTTGAGAACGTAATAGGGACTAGTCGGGGAACGGAGTGACGGTCCAGATAATAACATTAGTAGTCCTCACTATTCTTTTAAATAGTGTAATAATAAATGTAATGAGGACTCAATTGAGTGTGGATATTGTCTAGATGACAATATTTGTATTAAAACTCACAGCATATATTTTATCGTATTTTACACGACTGTTGTATAATTAAGTTGTATTTGAATTTTGTACTATGTATTTGTCGACTCAACATGGGTGTTGTATACCTATTTTGGGGGCGTCACATCAATGGTCATGACTATACCGAATAATCCCTACTCATAATCATACCAAAAACTGTCCATCAATGCACTATAGGTCACTGCGGACTTTTACCACATCATTTATAACATTACAGGTCATGATTATACCGAATAATCCCTAGTCATAATCATACCAAGTCCATCTATGCACGTAAGCCAAAGATGACTTTCATCACAATATAAGCATGAGGATGATGAAAATGACATAATAATTCAATAAAACAAGTTCAAGGATAAATTTTAAAGATTTAAAATTTTAGTTTATCCAGAAATTAATAATGTTCAAATTTTCAACATGATACTTCTTTGTGGATTAAAATTCAAGAATGCTTAGAAGAATATTTCCATGAAAAGATACTTGATGAAGCGCAAATATCCAGGATATTCTACTAATTTCATGGAGTATAGAAGCCAAAACTTTAACCAACTGAGTATAATAGAATATATAAAACTGCAAATGGATTTTCGCTCGTCATGCGGTAATCCGTGTAGACAGATCATTTCCATAATTTAATAAGGAATGAATACGAAAGATCATTCACCATGCATGCGGTAATCCACATAGACAGGTTATTCCAACAGAATAATAAAGAATGGAATAACAGAAGAATTCACCAGGCGTGCGTAATCCACACAGATAGGTTATTCCAACAAAATAATAAAAAATAGAACCAGGTCATGCGTAATCTGTACAGACAGGATATTCCAACAGAATAATAAAGAATGAAACCAGGTTATGCGTAATCCGCACAGACAGGATATTCCAACAGAATAATAAAGAATGGAACCAGGTCATGCGTAATCCGCACAGATAGGATATTCCAACAGAATAATAAAGAATGGAACCAGGTAATGCGTAATCCGTACAAATAGGATATTCCAACAGAATAATAAAGAATGGAACCAGGTCATTTATAATCCGCACAGATAGGATATTCTAACAGAATAATAAAGAATAGAACCAGGTCATTCGTAATCCGCACAGACATGATATTCCAACAGAATAATAAAGAATGGAATAACAACAGAATTCACCAGGCATGCGATAGACCGCATAGACAGGTTATTCCAACAGAATAATAGTTTTTATAGGAAATTCAATTCTCTACAACTTTACAGAAGAAAATTTTTCCAAATTCCAAACAGAAATTGGCCGAAATCCACAAACGAGCGATTTTACAAGCTATAATCAAATTTCAGTCAATAATTGTGTCCACTAACACACAAAATATGTGTTAAACATTTAATGCCACAAAAATACTCTTCCTCCTCATATACTCATATATCCCACATTCATTATAAAAATATCACCGTTAATATATTATTAAAATAATATATTTAAATGAATTATTTTATCAGAAAAAGATAAAATATTAATTTTCAACAATTCTCACAATAAAAATTTTCTCCATCTATATCCACATAAATTCAATATTTTCCTCATCATATGAATCAATAATTAATTATTCACAAATAATATTACAGAATCACAATATTGACAACCAGGCAGTTCCTAGGAAAGAGGGGGCTTTCCAATAAGAATTTCTTCTTACTGGCGCGCAATTAGGTGACCAAACCTCTCCTTAGACAGAACTTTCTAGACATTGCCAATAATGTTATCAAATAATATTATTCAGATAATATGAATTATTATTTCGATAATGAAAAATACTGTGTAATGATAATTATTGAAACAACAGTAATATAAAATATCAATGCAACAATTATTGAATCAATAAAATAAAATACTGAACAACAATTACTGTAATAATTATTGAGTAGTGCCATCTTACGTAAGAATCAATAATTGGTGCAATATCGTGTGCTACTGTGCAACAACGCGTATTACTGTGTTTTAACCACCGGGTATTCCAACAGTATTAACGGTAACAACTACGCCGTTATTTATAAACAACTTATACTTGTCGTTTTCTTCATCCAATCGCTTTCCGTTATGGGGCCCATAAAAGACTGCGCCGTCGTACGAATATTCCACGACCAAACGAATATTCCCCGACAACAATGAATATTTTATAACCACCTGCTTATTTAAAATATTTGCGCATTTTACCCATAACTAACCACATTAATCAAATTCACCCTTACTATTTCAAAAAATAAAATAAAGGAAATTCCTTTTTATTTAAAAATTTTCGGGGTCTTACAGTCAATGTGATTCTCTTAAAAATGCTCAAAATGTGTTCAACTTGATTCAACTATAGCTCCCATCTAGAGTAAGACTTTTGGGCTATGGAGTCCAACATCTCATTGACCTCATTCAAGTATTCAGTTTCATCCCTATTTTGACCAAAATAATTTAGAAAAAAGTTAAGAATTTCATCTTCTCCCGTAAGTTCATTTGCCGACATTTCCTTAATTATGTTGTCTTGAATAGATTGGCCAAAAAAATCACTAGGTTGCTCTCCTACATTAAACACAATTAACTCAATTGTAATGTTTTTAAATGTCAATTTCATTAGTCCATTTCTACAATTGATTAGCTCATTAAAGGTTACTAGAAATGGTCTACCTAGTATGACAGGAATTTGACCATTGGGATTGGCAACAGACTAGGTTTCAAGGACAAAAAAATCAACAGGGAAGATTAAATTGCCAACCTTAATGAGTAAATTTTTAACTATTCTCTTTGGCACTTTAACTGAACGGTCAGCTAGTTGGAGTGTGACACTTTGCTTTTTCAACTCTCCTAAACCCAAGGATTGATACACAGAAAATGACAAAAGGTTCACACTAGCCCTTAAATCAAGCAAAGCTTTTTCAATTAACGTGTCACCTATGATACATGAAATAGTAGGACAACAAGGGTCCTTACACTTCACAAGGACTTGACATGCCAAGATATAACTAACATGAGCTATTAGAAAAGCTTTCTTAGGAACATGAGTGGTTCTTTTGTGTGTGCACAAATCGTTTAGACATTTGACATATGAGGGAACTTGTTGAATGACATCTAGAAGGGGAATATTAATTTTCACTTGTTTGAACACTCCTAGAATTTTGTCTAACTAGGTTGACTGCTTATTTGAAATAAGTCTTTGAGGAAATGATACTTTTGGTTTGAAGACTTTTTCATTTAACACAGAAGATGTGGTTTGATCATGCTTAGTGGATGGGTTTACTGACTCGGAGTTTGTGGACTTTTCAGACTGGGCTGACTTTGAAGATGGATTGTTAGATTCAACATTAAAATTTTTTTCTTCTTCATTATCAATGCCAACATGATTGTTAAAATAATTTCTAGACCTTAAAGAGATTATAGAATTCACATGATTGACATGGTTGTTTTCAGGTGAATTAGCATGATAAGGTTTTTGATTAGGGACTGAAAATTTTGGATTGGTCTCGGGTTGACTAGGAAGCTTATGTACCCTTTTCTCTTTCACTAACTGTAGTGACCAATTGACTCATTTGGATCTCTAGACGAGATAAGGCTTGATTAGTGTTTTGCATGAAATTATTATGAGATTGCATTAAAGTTTCTATGCTCTTCTCTAAAGTGTTAAATCTCTTCTCATTTTCATTAGAAAAACCTGGTAGACATTGAGTTACTGAATTTGCATTTTGGACGGACCAGGATTCGACTATTGGTAAGGTTAAAAAGATTGATTTAGAGACTGATTGACCTGATTTGAAGAATTATTTGGGTAGGGTCCTTGGTTCCATGCAAAATTAGGATGATATCTCTAACCTGGATTATAAGTAGGTGCAAATGGGTCATTACCAAGTCTTTAAAATATTGCATTGACTTGTTCATATTCTTCAGATTAGGCCATGACTCCAGGACATTCCTTTATCACATGACTTGGTGAATTACACCTTAGACACAAAGATGTTGATGTGGAGACATGGTTCAAATGTGATGGTCCCCTAGTTTCTAAAGCTTTGAGTCTTTTAAGAACACCATTTCTCTCGGGTGGTTTCCAATTGCATGGTTTTTTTCTACTATGGATCTTCTAAAAACTACCAAACTTTTTCCCCATCATTATTCAAAAATTCCCCTTGACACATTGACTCCAACATTGTTTTAGTGGGATAATATAAACCTTCATAAGCAATTTGGCATAATCGTCATTTCTCAATTCCATGGTGTGGGCACAAGGATAACAAAAGTTTAAATTAATCTATCAAAATATTTTCAAAAGGACTATTTTTCGAGTTGGCAAAATTGATGAATTGCAGTCCAGATTTTAGCAGTTTTATAATTTGGAAAATAGTTTTTTAGAAATGTAACAACAAATCTCTCCCAAGTTGATATGGAATTATTTGGCAGGCTATATAACCACTTTTTTAGCGTTATCTATTAAAGCAAACGTGATAAATCTTAGCTTAATTGAGTCATCAGACAATTATTGAATTTTCATTAAAATACAAACTTCATCAAATTCCTGAATGAATAAGTATGGATCTTCTATTCCTGTGAAATTAGGTAACATATTTATAAAATGCAGTTTAATTAAGTTCAAAATTGTTACCAGTTACTGGTGGTAGACTAATACATGAAGGTTGGGCAGAGTGGGAAGGATAACATCGATTCCCTAAAGAAACGGTTTTTGCGACCTCTATTTTTCTTAAAGTGAGATCTTTAAAGTTAAATTTGAAAAATTAGGTGTTCTCACTAATCAAGATTTTTTGTCCCTAGTCCACACTTTTTGCATGCACTATTTAGCAAATAAGCAGATAAACACACAAAAAACAAATAAGAGAAAAATAGTAACAAATAAAAAAATTACTTCTAAGGTCAACCTAAATAAAATCTAGACAACTCCTAACTGTTCCAAGTTACACCGTAAGGTCCACCAAATTCGAAATTAATCATACCACTAGCCAGGTAAGTGTAAGAAAGGCGACAGTCTCTCCGTAGGTACGGTGACTAATTGAATAACCACACGTTCTTTAGGCGTTTATCTTTTGAACCACTTGCCGAAACACCAGTGATTTGATTAATTTAAAATTTAGACTCTTCTTAGAGTTTCTTGTCTTAATTGAGCTCGAGAGTCCTAGGGTCAACGTCTACTTGATTTTATTAGGTCAAGATTATGCAAAATGCAAGTTGGGCCAAGGAAGGGTGATGAAATCTCCACCTTATCTTATTACAAGTTGTTACCCTTAATGTTAGATTAAAGATAAAAATGTACAAATAAAATTTAAAAAAACTGTAAACAAATAAAGTACTGTCCTAAAACTATGTGAATTACGAAAGTAGAAATTTTGATGTACCTCAATCCTTCAGCAATCACCACAGTTTATATTTGACAAAAAAAAAGTTAAAAATAAATATCTAAACAGGATGTGCTCTACGTGAGTAAATGCATGAATGTGGCAAACTAAAAAGTAAAAGACTAAATTACTATATATATATATATATATATATATATATATATATATATATTGTTTTTTTTAAAACAAATAAAAAATGGAGATACGAAGTACTAAAGAAAGCACAACAACAAAATCTTTATCTTTTCGCTCCTTCAATCCTCTTCGATAGTCCTGCGAAAAAATATTAGGGTTAAAAACTAATTTGAATAAATAAAAATTAAGGAATTTTTTTTAATTCTAGTCCCCAGCAACGACGCCAAAAACTTGATGTGTTAAAATTATATACTGTAAGTGCACAGTATCTATTGTAGATTTGGCAAGTGCAGGTCGAACCACAGAGATTATTAATATTGTTCTTTTGTATAAAATTCTTGATTATGACATTTATTATGTTAAAAATGAAATTCCTCGTGAAATGAGGGTTTCAAAAGAAAAGAGAAAAGAAGAAGGTTAGTTTGTAACTTTGTCTAACAGGCATGAAATTAAAAACAAAAATAAATAATATTAAAATACAAACTTCCTCAATCCTTCATCAATCACCACAGTTTATATTTGACAAAAAAAATTAAAAATAAAAATCTAAACAGGATATGCTCTAAGTGAGTAAATGCATGAATGTGGCAAACTAAAAAGTAAAAGACTAAACTACTATATATATATATTGTTTTTTTAAAACAAATAAAAAAATGGAGATACGAAGTACTAAAGAAAGCACAACAACAAAATCTTTATCTTTTCGCTCCTTCGATCCTCTTCGATAGTCCTGGGAAAAAATATTAGGGTTAAAAACTAATTTGAATAAATAAAAATTAAGGATTTTTTTTTTAATTCTAGTCCCCAGCAACGACGCCAAAAATTTAATGTGTTAAAATTATATACTGTAAGTGCACAATATCTATTGTAGATTTGGCAAGTGCAGGTCGAACCATGGAGATTATTAATATTGTTCATTTGTATGAAATTCTTGATTATGACATTTATTATGTTAAAAATGAAATTCCTCGTGAAATGAGGGTTTCAAAAGAAAAGAGAAAAGAAGAAGGTTAGTTTGTTAACTTTGTCTAACAGGCATTATGAGTATGTTTAATAGTGCATGTGCTATGCACGACTATGTTGTTAATTAAATAGTTTTTCTATAAAATTGAAATTTTTTTATAAAAAAAATTACAAATAGTTAGAATTTTTTTTATAAAATTGTAGATTGGACCAAGATTGCAAATGAAAATAAGTTTGCGGAGCGAAATAAGTTAAATATTTAGTTCAAGGACTAAACCACATTAGTTAACTTTGAAAACTTTAGGTCATCTTAGGGCCATGCATCACTGTCTATTGGCTTCGATCATTGTACAGTGAGTTTCATTTTAGATATTCTTACTTCATTATCAATATCTGAAATCTTTGAATTTTTTATAATCTCTATGGACATAAATTGAAGAGAATTCTCGTATATTAATTATTTGGTTAGAGCAATAAATGTATTAAGTGTTGTTAAAATATTTTAACAAATATCGTTAAATGCATATTATTTTGATGACAACATTAATTTATGCAACAAAATTAAAAAATAAAAAATAAAAAATTGTTACTTATCATTATGTATACGATCTGTCTTTTCACATGATAATAAACAAAGAAAAACCACAACTATAATGAACAAATACTTGCTGATCAAATCTTATTTAGTTTATCAAGAAAAATTCTAAAATTAAAAATTTAATGAAACTTATATAAGCTTCGAATTAGGATCCACTCTTTTACACCTATTTTTTTAATTTCTCTCAGTACATATTTTGTAATTAATTTTATTTTATCGCTAAATATAATAGTATTTGTGTCACTCAATGTAATATTCCCCAGCTTCCCCAATGACTCGATGAGAATTTCATTTTATCAAGTTATTACGTTCACAAAAAAAAGGATAATAATAAAAGATGAGACGATATTTCAGCTCCAGCTCCAGCTCCAGCTCCGAATTAGCGTTTGTTGCTGTCTACTGATCTTTCAGATGATTTGACTCATGGCCAAAGGCATGGGTACGTCGTTGGCCAGCACACCGCTGGACCAACGCTTGATTTGTTGTGTTTCTATATCAACATTTATTGTGTTCATATATAAAGCTTTGAAAATGGCCAAGTTTTCCCCCTCTTTCATATCTCAAGTCAATATAATTGCTGTGGACAAGAAAATTGTACCTTGTTAGGGTTAGGGTTTCGTGTTAGCTGAGGAGGAGAGAAATCCACAAAGAACACGGAATTAATTGGTTGATTGAAAAGGGGAGAACGACGTGTGGGCGATTACTCCAACGACGCGTGACAGAACTCCTAGAATTCAGGAACCGTGTTAGGGTAGTAGGGATTCCAAAAGTCTTCTTGAGTCTTTCGAGTTGAGAGAATGTCCAAACCCCTTTAGTGCTTTTAGATGGAATCTCCGAGCATTTATGTCACCAAAAGGGTCCCTTTGATCTTCCAAGATCCAAGTCTTGAATCTGAAGAGAAGTCCCCTTCCCAATAGAATTGAAGGGGTATTTATAGGGTTTTCTGGAAAGTAGTCATGTACGAGGCACATGCTTTCAGGGGAATTTCAGAAATACCCTTTAGTCATTAGAATAATGCCCATATTGTCATGTCCTTCTAGCCACCAATCCAATCCCTCAATCAATTCCCAAATCGAGCCGCCTCCACGAGTCTTCTGTCTTGGGACACGTGGAGGCTTCTTCGGGTCTAGCACATTTATTTTTGACTTTTTTGTCTTCATTCCATTAGGTTATGCGAACCCTAATTTGCACATTTAATGAGGTCGTGGAACCCTAAGTGCGCATTTAATTCAATTAGGTCATGTGAACCCTAATTTTACCCTTTGGCCCACATTTGCCCCCTGCGCGAGAGTCGAATATCCAAATAGACGATCGTGCAAGAAAACTGCAAGCCTTTGAACGATTTTGCGGGACTTCACTTTACAGGTCTTGAAGACAATGGTCCTAAAAGAGGGAACCCCTAGGGAGCCAAACCCTTAGAGTTAAACCCTAGGAATGCAAGACCTAGCGAGGCTCTTCCTTGGACATATTGAAAAATCTTCTAAAATCTTTCTGTATCTTGCCCAATATTTGTTTCCTTGAAACAAAATCAAGATAAATTAAATTATATATTAACGAATAAAATCTTATTTTATTTTTGAAAATCAAATCCTTTCAAAGATTTTGGAAATAAAATCAAAACATTCCTATTAAAAAAATAGGATATTTGTTTTAATAATAATAATTTATTTTTATATCATTATATCATTCCCTGCTATCACGATTAGTATTTCATCGTTCATTGTTACAGAAGAATACATGCTCGAACTTTCTGTGAACTTCCACCAACTCTTTCATTTTTTCAAATCAAACATTAATTTTTATTTCCAAAATAAAATCAAATCTTAATTTTATAAAATCAAATCTTAATTTTATAAGATTTGATTTTATTTTGGAAATTAAATCTTTCTTTATTTTGGGAAATCAAATCAAATCTTTCTTAATTTGAAAAGAGACTTTTTCTTCTTTTTTTTACAAACAAAATCATAACATCATATATATATATATATATATATATATATATATATATATATATATATATATATATATATATATATATATATATATATTTGAGTGAAAAGATTAATGGAAGTTATCCTTGTGCCCTTTTATCATGTTGGAATTGTGTTGAAGAGTTTCCATTCAAAGTCACATGCCAATATGAAATAGATGCTTAATTAATGCATGCAAACGGTTAATATTTACATAATTACATTGTGAGAGATGCTAATGGACAACTGCTAGCAAGCCAAAGATGAAAGATGCTTATAGTTCCTTCATATGGTGTCCCGGGGTCAGTGTCTTGGCCGAACCCTATACAAAATGAGATAACCAATTCTTTTTTTTTTTTGAATGTTGGCCGAACCCTATGTATTTTTTTTTTGAAAATAAAATAAAATCTTATTTTATTTTTCAAAAAATAAATAAATAAATAAAACATTTACTTATCTTATTTTATTTTTGAGAGGTAAGGATTTGATATCCATAATTCATGGCCGCATGTCTTGCTTTTGAATCGTAGTAGGGAGTTTTGTTGCCGCATTACTTGATGCACTTTTTATTTGCAGTAATAAGGAGCCCATCATTTGAAACGCTTTACTTGATTAACTGCAGTGCACCAATACATCAGTCCCACTTCGGTAAGCATGCTTTTAATATTTTCTTGCATCAATGAAGGCTGCAATAAGCATACTTTATTTCTTTGCCATACGTCAATCCCACTTCGGTAATTTTGATTAACCGGGTCAACAATTGGACAAAAGATTTCTTTGCAATCACAATTGACACCTTCCTTGGCCATCAAATAATTTTGTGTGGCTGCCATCAGCTTTGATGAGGAATACGCCATGTTACAGAGCAAAGGCATTAAAAGAGATGGCAATAAAGGCTGTTGAAGAAGGTGGACCATCTTATTTGGATTTGGATGCTTTGATCAAAGAATTGAGTTTTTATCATTCTTGAAGTAGAGGAATATTATGTAGCTACCATTAAAATTACTAATTTACTTGTCTTGGATTTGGATTTTTTGGTTTTGTACTCGTCTCTAAATTAATGTCAATTCATGTGGGTAGAAATTTGATTGTGAAAGGAGTAAAGGCCAAATTTGTTTTCGGATCTTTTAATCCGCATATTTTTGACTAAATGTGTTCATACTTCACATGCTATGTCTTTGTTACAGGAACTGCATAACCATCTGCAAGGCCGAACCCTATAGGGAGGTGCCGAACCCTTTTTTTTTTAGGACAGAGGGAAATTAATTATAATCATCCTCTAATTCATAACTTGTTTCGATTGGTGAAGGTAACTTGCATCCAAGAACAACCCTTGTTCACTTCGCCATTAAAAGTCTGTTGTAGTAATAATCTTTGGACCAAGACAAGAAACAGAGGGCTGCCAATACTCCCATACCTAGAATTGGGTTATTTGAAGTGACACATCTGAAATAAGGTCTTTTTATTACACATATATACATAACACGGGTACGTAGCTCCACGCTCAAACCAATACGTTACATATATGATGAACATATGGCTTCTTTTGGTTTGTGCTCTTTTCCTTGCTTCATTTTTTAGGTAACTCTAGTCTTTTTTGTCTTTCGAGCCCCATTACCTTGATCATATCTTGTTTTTTTCCCTCAGATCATAAAGAAAGATTGGAGTTTTTTTTCGACAAACCACGAAGGAAAAAAAAATGTTTTTTCTTTCTTTTGTTTTTCGAGCCCCATTAACTTGATTACATCTCGGTTTTTTCCCTCGGATAATAAAGAAAGATTGGCAAAAAAAAAATTCGGCGAAAACCCAAAGAAAGAAAAAATTCTCTGCATGCGGCAAAATTACTCCAATTGGTCGAACCCTGGAGGACTGAA
The DNA here is from genome assembly GCA_020205505.1 of Panax japonicus. NCBI lineage: Eukaryota > Viridiplantae > Streptophyta > Magnoliopsida > Apiales > Araliaceae > Panax > Panax japonicus. Next base: position 2,294,863 of record CM035102.1, read on the forward strand.
CACTAGGGGGGCCGAACCCTAAGAGGTTGAACCCTAGGGGGCCAAACCCTGGGGGAAATCAATGCCTAGACTGCAAAAATGAAGTTCTGGAGGAATAATTACTATTTTGATCATAACTTTCACCTCCTTCGGAGTTTCGGGGCCCATAATATATCAAAATGAAGCCAACGACGAGCCCTACAAAAGTCATCACCCTCGACCATGATCTATGCTATTATAAGTTCGAAAAAGACTCCAAAGGCTGCGTTTTGGCTGTCCAAAGCTTTTTTCGTAAAATTTCAAAAAAAAATTCTTGCAAATTTGTGATTCCCAACTCCTTTTGACATTGTTTTTTCTTTTTTTTCAGTTATCTTTGAGGTTACATATCAGACCTTCCTCTTTGCCATGGTGAGCATTTCTTTCCCCTTTGACATCCTTACATTGCTTTTTTTTTAGAATTCTTATGATGAACTTTCCTTGCTTGTAGGCCCTTTCACCTGAATGCTCTGCAGAACTAAAAACCACCCGAGAGTCTCCTTCATCACTGATTGGGGAAGGGCTCCCTTCTTCGGTCCTTCTGACACCTTCTGGGATAGAGTTAAGGACTATGACCGTACAACTTTTCCTTCACCAGAGAAAGAAGGCTTATTTCTGCATGCCCCAGCTTCTGGAGGTTGGGATGATTTCCCTCATGCTAATTGCATTCCCTGTCTATGCATAGAGAAGCAAGAATACCCTTTCAGTCTCCTTCTCTTCCTGTCTGATTCATCTAGTCGCCTTCAAGGATGGCAGGATTGGACCGACGAGATCCTTGGAAACGCTGAATACGTGGAAATACTCAAGAATGCGAGCATCTTTCGTTGTGTTCAACTGTGTAGAGACCTACGTATCCACCATGACTATAACGCTCTTACCGTGTTGATCTCACGATGGTGTTCCTCTACTTGCACATTCATCACTGCCTGGGGGGAATTCACCACTACTCTAGAGGATGTCTATGCCTTCTATCAGTAAGTTCTCTTCTTTTATTCCTTTCATTCATTCTCATTTTTCTGAAATATATATATATATATATTATTTGAATCTCATCTTGTAGCCTTCCCATTGTTGCTTCGAACTCCTGCGGCCCTTCTAACATGTCCACTAGAGATAACGAATGTGTTGCCTACTTGATGGAAGCCTTCAAGCAATCTTCCCGCTTCATCTCCCGCTTCAAGGGTGATACACTCCTTCCAGACTTTGAGACCTCCAATCGGCAGAAAAATTCTTGGTTATCATTTATACGTTACTTCTTCCGTGACTACAAGACCAACCAGTGGGACAACTCTATTCATGACAAATTTGTTCTTGCCTTCCGTGGAGACACTTGTCCTTTTCCTTTGGCAGCTTATTTGGCTATATGGCTATCCCGCTTCCTCTTCCCTGGATCTCTCATAGACGGTCCTTCTGCCTGTATGTTCAGCTTGGCAGCGTTATTATCACGGGGCTCAGAGATTCCCCTTGGTTCTCTCTTTCTAGGGACCTTATATCGTCACCTAGACGAAACATCCCTTGCCATGAAAGAATCCGTTAGGAGGTAATCACTTTTATTTTTTTTATTATATTTATTATTTGTCTTTCAAAACGCACTTCTTTTCCTTTAACCTTTTTCTTATTTGATTTTTATTTACTTAGGTATGATGTCAATTGCTTCATTCCATGCTCCTTCTTTCAGATTTTTCTTTTTGAACGCTTTTCGGGCTATTCCTCTAAGCAGAAGAAGAAGTCTCCTCTTTTTTCATCACCCAACATCATTCCTCGCATGACACGTTGGATTGATCAACGACTTAGTCTCGATGGTACGGATTTGCGGTCTTTCCTTGATGATTATGCATGCTTCACTACCCGTCCCTATACCATTATTTCAGGGGGTTGTGGTTATCTACCTTATTTTTACAAGCGCAAATTTCGTACCTACTCAAGGCTTAACAGAACCAGCTTGAGTGGTTCTGCACTGTCTTGGTTCGTTTTCCTTCGGTCTACAGAGCTTCCCTATTTTCTTGAGAATAATAGTTTTGGCACTGTACTGTATTCTCCTCACCGGATCATGAGACAATTCGGATATGACCAGGAACGCCCTTTTGGTCACACCTGCTGGGGGAATTATGAGGTTTCTCTTCTCAATTTTGTATGTACCTCCCCCTCTTTTACATGGGCATTTCTGAGGCTACAAAGTGATCCTTATAGACCCCTTCCTTTTGTCACACCAGATAATTCCCAGAGCGGACGATATACCACTGGCGAACGTAATTACTGGCAGATCAATCTTAAAAGATAGGAGGATGATACCTTGATTTGTTCATTGCCAGTTTCTATTCTGAAGCGTCTCCAATGGGGACAACTGATATGCTCTCCTAAGACCAATATCCGTCCAACACTTTGGCCATCAGTTGTCGATTGATTGAGCGCGAGGTCTTGATGCCTAAGTCTTCTCTTCCTCATTTAGCAGACATTCCTCCTCGAGGTGATCCTAATACTTTTCCTGCACAGGCTCCCACTACTTTCAGGAGTCTTCCCCCACGGGAACCATTTCGGGTGTCTCCTCCAGCTCCTCCCCAGGTATCCTCTGATGCTGAGGCAATGAGAGTTACTCGTTCGAAAACGAGAGTAGGTATTACTACTGATTCTGAAGTAGCTCCTCATATTGCTTATGTTATGGTTCCAATCAGTCCTCCTCCTCCTATTAGGCTTATCGTAAAGACATTGGCAAAACGACATCTTGATAGTGCTGATTCTAGTATGCCGACAGCTGAGGATCCGACCAAGAAGCGCCGTCGAAATTTGGTAATTTTTTTTGCTGTACTATTCTCGTTTTTCTTTCATCCCTTGTATTACTACTTTCACATATCGTTAAGTAATTGTTTCCTTTATTTTTTTCAGGTTATGTGGTCGATGAAGATAATGATGATGATCATGAAGTTCATCTTGGGATTATGTGTAGTACTGCCAATGAGGTGGTCCCGTCGGTTTCCACTAGTAATGAGCCTCCCTAACCTGTACTTGTTGATATTGATTCATCTACTCCTCGTGATGATTGTGTTAGCCTGGATGCTAAGGATACCTTATCTGATGTGAACTCGAGTCTTGTTGTGGGTGATACAACAATTTCTTCAAACCTTCCTATGCCTGCTCCTCATAATGAGTCTGAAGATATTGATGAGACTATTATTTCCTTGAGGGGGAATCATTCTGAAACTATTGGTGATGTTCATCCTCCCCAGAAAGATTCTACCGAGTTGGTGATTGCTCGATAGAGCATTGTTGATAGTACTTTGGGTGGGTTGAATGAAATTCCCCTTTCTGTGGCATCTCCTGACTCCTTCTCCATTGACTATATTGTGAGTATCCTTCTTTAGTTAACACATAATTTGTCTTGAATTTCTTTTCTTCTCCCCTTTTTTTATTTTTATATAATATATTGTGATTTGCCTTTGCCTGTTGAGGCACTCACTTTATTTGATGCTCTTCATCCGGATGTTGCCCACTCGCCATATAGTGACTTTGGTTATCCTCCAGGTGACTAAGGTTTCGAGGAATCATCAGCCATACAGCATCTTTCTGCTCCTCCATCCCTTAACTTGACAAATTCAATGGTGGCTTCTAAAGTAGCTGCTACCAGAGCTTTCTTCAATCCAAGTGGGGATCTTGTTTCTTTGAGGGGTTTCCAGATATCATCTTTTAGTCAGGAAATTCTGGAACGTCTCCTAACTCGGTTCCCGCAGATACTTGACCGGGTGATTATTAAGACAACTTCTACCCAAACCCTCTTCCTAGATCAGCTCGCAGGCCTTGTTCTTGGGTTGCATATCCTTTCTTTATATTCATTGCGAGCTGAGGATTTTAAGAAGTTTAGAGATGATGTAGATGACCTTGCAGCCGTAGGTGTTGACATGTCTCCTTTTCGTACTAGGCTGGATCTTCTCCAGTCAAGTTTTAATCTTGTTGCCCTACGTTTAGAGGTTGTTGTTCGTAAGTGTGAAGATGATTCCTTTTCAGTGCATCTTTCTGAGCTTGACGAAGCCGCAAACAAACTAAAGATCTAGTCTCAAGATTTAGAGGACCAACTTCGGGATCTAAATGCCAAATTTCAGGATGTGGAGTGTCAGCGACGGGACTTAGAAAGAACTACCCAACAAGTTAGGGAGCTGAAAGCTGCAAATCTTAAGGTTAGAGATGCGGCCATTACTGACTTGGAAGCTTTAGCTATGCCTCCTCTTCAGTTTGATATGTCTTTGCCTTTAGATCATAACTTGTTGTAGTGGTTTTTTTTTATTTCCTGTCTCAAAAACTCATTTACACATGTTTCATTTCTCAAAATGTAGTTTCTTTAACCTTATTGATTGCTTTTAATTTGAATAATTCCTTAAAACTCAATATTTATCATTGAATCTCAAGTTATTCAAATTAATATTCCAAGACAACAATAGGTACTATAAACAAACATGATTTTTTCTAAAAAAAACATGTATACGAATATTTTGTACAAACCAACACTTGAATTTATACTTTTTTTAAAAAAATAAAAAATAATAAAAATAAAAAAATAAACATTCAAGTATAAGTGAAAGTTTGTCAATTTATTGATAATCAAATTGTTTTTAATGAAAAGCATAACGTTTCATAATAAATCTTGCTTTTGTCGAAGAAAGCATAACGTTTACCACTTTTAGAGATAAAGTGTAACTTTCTTGCTTTTGTCGAATAAAGCATAACGTTTTTAACTTTTAAAGATAAAGTATAACTTTCGGGGTTGAGGGCTTATACTCAAGTGCCTCAGTCACTTTTGAAGTTGAAAGTGTAACTTCCGAGGGCTGTTAGTCAGGTGCCTCGATTACTTTTGAAGTTTAAAGTATAACTTTTTGTGATGCTCTTCTCATGTATAATATTTCTTTACCCACTTCAAGTTTAATGGGCCTAAGATGGCATCTGATCCCACACGAGATATCTTGCAATACCCGCTTTCGGAGATCTCTCGTACCCTATACGGGCCTTCCCATTTGGGGTAAAATTTGGTGGTTGGTGTTCCTCTCATGACTTGAGTTGCCGTTTTGAGCACCAGGTCTCCCACCAGAATCTGTCGTGGTACCACCGCGGTATTGTATTATCATCGCAATCTTTTGTGGTACCGTTCAAGCTTTTCTTTAGCTTTGTCTCGGAAGTCAACTAAGGCCTCCAGGGCGGGTGGTCAGTTTTCTTCCTCGACTAAGCTTCGAAGTCTCATTCGAGCCGAAGGTATTTTTATTTCGGCGGGCAAGATAGCTTCTTCACCATAAACCAAAGCGTATGGGGTCTCGCCTGTAGGCTTTCTTTTTGAAGTTTGATATGCCCATAACGTTATTGGTAGTTGTTCTGCCCATGTATTTGGATGATCGTCTAGGGTTTTTGATAAAAATTTTATCAAGGTTTTGTTTGTAGCCTCTGCTTGTCCATTGCCTTTCGGGTAGTAGGGTGATAATTTGTAATGTTTTACCCTATATCTTTCCATCAGATTTTTGACATCCCTATTGATGAAGGGAGTTCCATTATCCGACAAAATGATCTTCGGGATCCCGAAACGACAAATGATGTGTTCCTTAATAAAATTTGCCACTGCTGGTCCCGTGGCCTTTTTCAAGGGTATTGCTTCCAACCACTTTGTGTACATCTCGGTGGCAGTTAAAATCCATATGTTACCCTTGGAATTAGGGTGAACATGACCTATATGATCCATTCCCCATGTATGAAAGGGCCATGGTGTTGCCAAGGTTCGCAAATCCACGACGGGAGCATGGATCAAGTTTCCATGTATTTGACAAATGTGGCACTTTTTAACAAATTCTAGACAATCTCCCTCCATCCTTGACCAGTAGTAACCATGATCAATAAGTTATTTGTACAACTTGGCTCCCCCTTGGTGTTCATCCTTGTGCATTTGGTAAACTAAATCTTTGGCTTCGCCTAGTTCCAGACACCATAGGGGCTTACCATTGAATCCTCTTCTAAATAATTCTCCATTTTACAAGAAGAAACGTTGTGACTTTCTCTTGATTATAATTGCATCCTTCTTTTCAGTCAGAAGAGTCCCGCTTTGTAAGAACTCTACATAAGGGATTCGCCAATCCACTATGTCTTCAATGAAGGTGCATTCATCCTCCCCAGGGTATTCTTGCCATGAAATACATTAGCGTTGTAGGGCATCTGCTTCTTTCTTCATTTCAGGCCAATAATACCCTTGACGTTGCAGCCTACGATACAGGCCTATGTCTGCCAATCCGCAGTTCTCGTCATGCACCTGATGCAAGACTCTATTTGCTTCCTTCTTCCCCAAGCATCGTGTCAATACACCGTCTGCTACTTTGTGATACAAGACACCTTTGATTATGTTGTACTTCTGTAACTCCACGATAGGTATTGTTCCCTCCTTTGTTTGCAATTGATGGGAGATGTCATGTCGCCAATCATCTATTATGTCTTTGGGGAACAAGTTTAGCACCATGGTTGGGAGAGTTCTCTTCATTACCTTTACATCCAAGTCCTCTCCTTGGATATAGACTCACGACGCTACTGTTGCTAGTGCTTCAGGTTGTTTATTTTGTCCTCTTGGCACATATTCAATCACCACCTTATTGAAAGCCTCCATCACCTTTTGTGCTACAGTTCGATATGGCGCCAAGATAGGTTCCATCACTCCGAATTGGCCTCTTATCTGTTGCACTATGAGGTTTGAATCTCCCTTTACTTTAAGATGGTTGGCTCCCAATTCTTGAGATTCCAATAATCCTAGTATGAACGCCTCATATTCTACTTCATTGTTTGTGCAAGGAAAATCCAATTTGTATGACAAGGCCACTTCATTTCCTTCTTTAGTGGTTAAAACCACTCCTGCTCCGCCTTTACCTTCTGTAGATGATTCATCAAAAGCCAAACTCCACCATTCTGGGTCTTCATCCATCAACTCGATTGATTCTACTTCTCCGCCCAGAAGATCCTCAGAATGGGGTTCATATTCTCCATTTGGAAATTGAGCCAGTAGGTCTGCCAAGGCTTGACATCGGATCACCTTCGGTGTTACACACTTGATGTCGTACTCTGAAAGAATCATCATCCATCTGGCAGGTCTTCCTACTAATGCTGGCTTAGTTAATAGGTATCTGATTGGATCAGTTTTTGTTGCAAGCTTTACTTCGTGTGCTAAAAAATAGTGCCGCATTTTCTGCGCAATGAATACCAATGCTAGGCAATGCCTATATAGGTTTCTCTTCTCCATCCACCTCCTGCGTGATCAATCCACTTATGGACTTCTTGGTAGATGTGATGTACAAATGCAACGACATTCCTCTTTGTGGCACTACCATTGTTTGTGCTGAGGCCAAAATTCTTTTCACCTTCTCAAATGCATGTTGTTGGTCTTGCCCCCAGTCCCATTGTTCCTTTCCTTTTAGTAATTTTCAAAATGTTCTGTGACTTCGGCTAATGTTGGCATGAATCTTCTCATGTATAAACTTTCCCTAGAAAGCTCTTCAACTGTTTCTGTGTTTTTGGTGGGGGAATCTTTGTGATTGCTTTCGCCTTGCTTGGGTCCACCTCTAAGCCTCTGTTGTACACCAAGAAGCCCAAGAATTTTCCAGCCGTCATCCCAAAGGCGCACTTCTTCGGATTCATCATCAACTTATACCTTCGGTACCGCTCAAACACTTTCCTCAGGTCCTCCACATGAGTTATCGCCTTCTTGGATTTTACTACTATGTCGTCCACGTAGTCCTCCACTATATCATGAATCATGTCATGAAATATAGCGTGCATTGCCCTTTGATAAGTTTACCCTACATTCTTCAACCCGAATGGCATTGCGACATAGTAGAAATTCCCAAACGGAGTACGAAAGGCTGTCAACTCTGCATCTTCTACGGACATCTTTATTTGATTGTAACCCACAAATTCGTCCATTAATGACATCATCTCATGATTATTCGTTGCATCTACCAAAGTGTCTATGTTGGGTAATGGGTACATGTCCTTTGGGCATGCCTTGTTCAAGTCTCTGAAATCCACACATATTCGTAGCTGTCCATTTGATTTCTTTACCGGTACAATGCTGGATAGCCATATTGGATGTTGAATTGGCTTGATGAACCCTACTTCCAGCAACTTCTTGATATCTTCCTTTATTTGAGTTTCGACTTCAGGTGCATAGTTGCGAGGTGCTTGCTTTACTGGCTTCATTCCCGGACTTATGTTTAGATTGTGCTCTACAAGATCCTTGTCAATTTCGGGCATCTCGTCGTAATTCCAAGCAAAGACATCCCTATACTCTCGCAATAATTGTACAAGCTCCTCCTTCTGGTTAGCATCTAGCTCCTTGTTGACATAAGTCGGTCTTGGCGTTCCTCCTTCCGTTGCCAAATCAACTTCCTCTAATTCATTTTGTTGAGGTTTTGGCCTATCCTCGAAGCATTCTGGAGCTGGTTCTACCTTCTGTTGTATAACGCCTTCTTATTCATTATTGCTGGAGTGGGGGACACCTCTTGAGCCCTTGGGTTCACACACTTCCTTGGGCTCTTCCCCCTTGCACCGTCACAATAAAAACACCACCTTTCCGTCGGGTTTAACAATCCTCTCCCATTTTGTCTTCTGGCCATCCTCAGATTGTGCCATCCGCTTGGCATTTATTATATTTCTGGCATCTTATTTTTGGAACATTATCCGTGTTCCGAGGTCTTCTTCTTCTCTTTTTCTGCAGGCACGAACTTATCTTCCTGCACTTCCTCCCAGCTTGCTAGTCTTAGGGAATTAGGCCTTGCAATCTGGTTCTCTCCCTCTTCAGCTACATCATCAAAGAAAGTTGCTTTCTGTGATTTATGTCTCCTCTGGTCCAAAGGGATTCCGAGTTGCTGGTACCTTCACTTCTCTCCTTTTCCAGATAGCTTTAAGGCACTGATGAAAGACCGAGGGTACCACCCCTTAGTCATTTTGCCAAGCCCTTCCCAGCAAGACATGATATGATGCATCCACCTCGGCAACATGGAACATTACAGGCCCTCGAATCTTCCCAACTTGCATGTCCACCTTGATGTGTCCCAAAGTTCTTGTGCTTTGGTTGGCGAATCTTGTAATGTTCGTTTGTTCCTTCACAATCTTCTTCTCTGGCAGGCCTAACCGTTTAAACACAGTGTATGACATAATATTTACAGATGCTCCATTTTCAATGAATGCCCTCCGCACCTCGATGACATTGATTACTGCTGTCACATACAGCGGTCTGTTATGCGGGTATCTCAAATCGATATATTTTAATAAAGAAAAACAACTATAAATATTTTAAACTAACTAAATTGTATATAATGACAATATATATTGCTTTAAAAACTTGAAAATATTCATATTGATCGTCATTTTTGAATAAGAATCGGCTGAATTAATTTTAAAAAGTCAAAATATATTTCAATTTTTTATAAAAATCGTATTTTTTTAGATGTATATCTAATTTTGGACCAAAAAAGTGTGTATATTATAGTGAGTTCATCCTATTTTTTTAGATATTCCTTCCATACAAAAATAAATAAATTAAAAAAATGTGTGTATGTGTGCGGATCGAGTAATATTAGACCTTACAAAATCGGCCCAAGCCTGCGGGCCAGGCTGGCTCGCTCGTCAAAAAGCGGGCTTTGGGCTTCACTTTTTTAACCCATCAAAACCTGGGTTGTTTTGGCACGGTCCGCCCCATTTGGGCCAAGGCCAGAATTTAGTGCGTCAAAATATGATCAGAAATCAGTCTAGGCCCGCGGGTCAACTCGACCTGCCCGTCAAAAAGTGGGCTTTGGGCTTCTCTTTTTCAGCCTATCAAAATTTGGACCGTTTTGACCCGACTTGCCAATGGCTCGCCCCGACGATGGTCCGACGCATTTTCCAGGTCTAAGTAATATGCATTCATTATATATATTTCACGTGGACTAAACCAATGGCCAATTTTTAAGATAAGATGATGGTTCTCTTGATTCTTCTTCTATATAAAGATGAAAAGAGTCTCATTTTCATTTTTAGTCCTAGGTCATCGAAATCTCAAAAACAGATCTAAAAGTATACATAACCCTTTACTAGGGACTAGGGGCTAGGAACTAGGGACGTCGTAGAGTGACAACGGTTAGGGACATAAACTACCTACTATATACGGCTTAGGCTAAGTACTACGAGTTACTATTGGAATTAGAGCCTAAATTAATATAGGTGTCATTAATTATTTTAATGATTCCATATATTAATGTGTTCTACTCCATGAGTAGATTAAATTAAGTATTTTGAAGCTCAAATCCATGGAGTAATGAATGAGATATTAACTCCTGAAGATCATGATAAAAGATAATAAATACATGTGGGAAAAACCAAGTCCCACATAGGTTAGGAATTAAATATTTTATATGTTTATATACAAGGAAAGTGCTCTTGGGTTTGGGCCCCAAGGGGCACCCCACTTTTGTGGAAGGAAGAGGACCTAGCCAAGGCTAGGTTCGAACCCACACGCGCGCACCGTCACCTGGCCTGGCTCGGGCTCGTGGCACGAGGCACGTGGGTCGTGGGTCTGGGTCCTCTATATAATTTTTTAGACAAGATTTACTTAAATTTTTTGATTAAAATTTATTTAAATTTTATTTATTTAATTCTATTATCAAAATTGTGTCGTTTTGAAAGCTATATTTATTATATTATCAAAACGATGTCATTTTGAGAAGCGGTATAATCAAAACTGTGTCGTCTTGAGGAAACAGTATACGTATAACTGTGCCGTTTTGAGGAAACGGTATACGTATATTTGAACAGGCAGCCCAAAACTACGTCGTTTTGGTCGCGCCTTTTCTACTAAACTAAAACTACGTAGTTTTGGTTCTGTTAATACTGAAACTACATCATTTTATATGTCCGAATGGATGCGCCTATACTGCATATGATCAAAACTACGTCGTTTTGACCAATAGATGCCAAATATGCCTTTTCAGTGGCATCTCATGCCATTTCAAAGGGCTAGGCACCCATCTGAAGGGTCACTAACCCTCCTATAAATAGATTGGAGGGGCCAACCATTTCATTCATTTAATTTTCAAGCAATCTAGTATAATAAAGCATTTTAGTATTCTTTTTTCATCATTTTTTATAGTTCTAAAAGAGAGAGAGTTAGAGCATTCAATTTTGGTTCGTTGTGTATATCTTTGGTAGTGCTGCTAAGATATACTAAGTCATTGTATCTTGGGAGACAAGTGCTATCAACTCTGAGCACCATACGGAGGGCATAATTGTCTTAAGGACATAGTACCAAGTACTAGCCTTGACAAATTATTTTCTACAAGATAAGTTCATATAAATATATATATATATATATATATATATATATATATATATATAATTTCCTTTTGAGGTTACTAACAATCTTAAGACAATTACATTTTTTTTGATATATATATATATATATATATATATATATATATATTTACAAGAAATATGGATACCAATTCTGTTACTATAATTGGTTCTTCTTCTATACCTTCTATACCAAATGTTCTTGTAAACCATGGTGAAAAACCAGAAAAGTTCAATGGAACGGAATTTAAAAGATGGCAACAAAAGATGTTTTATCTCACAACTTTGAACTTGGCGAGGTTTCTTCACGAAGATCCCCCTGTGCTTAAAGAAGATGAAACAGACCGACAAGTTGTTGCAGCAATAGATACATGGAAACATGCAGATTTTTTGTGCCAAAATTATATCCTTAATGGATTGGATAACACGTTATACAATGTGTATAGTTCTCTCAAAACATCAAGAGAATTATGAGATTCCTTGGATAAAAAGTATAAAAGAAAAGATGCTGGCACGAAAAAATTCGTAGTTGGCAGGTTTTTGGACTATAAGATGGTGGATTCCAAGGCAGTCAGTCATCAACCAAGTCCAAGAATTACAGGTAATCCTGCATGAAATACATGTAAAAGGTATGTCTCTAAGTTAATCTTTCCAAGTTGCTGCTATTATAGAAAAACTACCACCTATGTGGAAAGATTTTAAAAATTATCTCAAGCATAAACGTAAAGAGATGAAACTTGAAGACTTAATCATAAGATTAAGGATAGAAGAGGACAACCGTGCCTCTGAAAAGAAAACAGGAAGGACCTTTGTGGAGTATAAAGCCAACGTGGTGGAACAAGGTCCGAAGTCCAAAAAGAGAAAATTCTCTGGTAATGGGCCGCAACAAGGAACAAATAAAAAGTTCCAAGGTAGATGCTACATCTGTGATAAGCCCGGACATAGGGCAAAAGATTGTCGAAAACACAAAGACCAGAACAAGAAGTTTGCACAAGCCAATGTAACGGAAGTGGATAGTCTTCTTCAAGATGTTTCTGAAATGAACCTTTCAGCGGTTGTTTCAGAAATAAATATGGTTGAGAATCCAAGAGAATGGTGGGTGGATACTGGAGCAACCCTCCACTTGTGTTCCGACAGGAAGATGTTCTCCACATATCAAGAAATGAATGGAGAACATCTATACATGGGAAATTCTTCTTCATCAAAGATAGCTGGACAAGGAAAGGTGATTCTGAAGATGACATCTGGCAAGGAACTCACTCTCAACAACGTGCTCCATGTGCCTGATATTAGGAAAAATTTAGTGTCAGGATCCCTTCTTAGTCAAAAGGGATTTAAACTAGTCTTTGTATCAGACAAATTTGTATTAACTAAAAATGGGATGTATGTGGGGAAGGGTTATATGAGCAATGGGCTCTTTAAAATGAATATAATGACTGTTGTACCTTCCAATATTAATAAAATTACATCTTCTACTTATATGATTGAGTCATCTAATTTATGGCATGGTAGATTAGGACATGTTAATTATAATACTATACGTAGATTAATATTTAATATGGAATGTTTGCCAAAATGTGAGATTAACTCTAATCATAAATGTGAAATTTGCGTTGAGGCAAAACTTAGAAAAGCTTCTTTTAAATCAATTGAAAGAAGTACAGAACCTCTTGAATTAATACATACTGATATTTATGATTTAAAATATATACAAACAAGAGGAGGTAAGAAATACTTTATCACTTTTATAGATGATTGTACAAGATATTGTTACGTTTACTTATTGAGAACTAAAGATGAGGCTTTGGAAATATTTAAACATTACAAAAATGAGGTTGAGAATCAACTTGATAAAAAGATCAAGATAGTTAGAAGTGATAGAGGTGGGGAATATGAATTTCCTTTTGTTGAAATTTGTTCACAACATAGTATAATACACCAAACAACTGCACCTTATTCACCGCAACAAAATGGTGTTGCAGAAAGAAAGAATAGAACTTTAAAAAAAATGATGAATGCATTGTTATTAAATTCTGGGCTACCTCAAAATTTGTGGGGGGAAGCAATTCTTTCAGCAAATTATATTCTTAACTGAATACCTCAAAAGAAGTCTAATGTTACACCCTATGAATTATGGAAAGGACATAAGCCGTCTTATAAACACTTAAAAGTGTGGGGGTGTTTAGTAAAAGTAATGGTTCCTCTACCCAAAAAGGTGAAAATAGAACCAAAAACAATAGATTGTATATTCATAGGTTATGCTAATAATAGCAGTGCTTATAGATTTTTGGTTAATAAATTAAAAATAGAGGAAATACATGAAAATATGATTATTGAGTCAAAAGAAGCTGAATTCATTGAAATAGTATTTCCTAATAAAAAGGAACAAGAGCCAAGTTCTAACGAACAAGGAACAAGTTCAAATAAAAGAACTTATGATGTTGTTAATAACAGTAATCATGGTTTAGAAGATATTGATGAACCTAGACGTAGTAAACGTGCAAGAACATCAAAATCTTTTGGTATGAATTTTCTAACCTACTTGTTAGAAAATGAGCCTCAAACCTATAAAGAAGCAATATCGAGTCCTGAAGCTCCATATTGGAAAGAGGCTATAAATAGTGAAGTGGAATGCATTTTGCATAATCATACGTGGGAATTAGTAGATCTCCCACCAGGCTCTAAACCTCTTGGATATAAGTGTATATTCAAGAAGAAAATGAAAGCAGATGGATCTATAGACAAATATAAAGCAAGACTTGTAATCAAAGGATACAGGCAAAATGAGGGTTTGGATTATTTTGATACTTATTCTCCAGTGACAAGAATATCCTCAATTAGGATGTTAATAGCCATTGCAACTATATATAATTTAGAAATACATCAAATGGATGAAAAACAGCTTTCTTAAATGGAGATTTAGAAGAAGAAATCTACATAGAACAACCAGAAGGATTTATTGTTCCAGGACAAGAAAAGAAAGTTTGTCGGCTTGTAAAATCTCTTTATGGATTAAAACAAGCACCTAAATAATGGCATGAAAAATTTGATAATGCAATGTTATCAAATGGTTTCAAAATAAATGAGTGTGACAAATGTGTGTATATTAAGGACACTAAGAATGGGTATGTTATTATTTGTGTTTATGTAGATGATATGCTCATTATGGGTAGTAATAATGATATCATTAAAACTACTAAAAGAATGTTAAATAATATGTTTGACAGGAAAGACATGGGTGTTGCCGATGTAATATTAGGAATTAAAATTTCTAAAACATCTAATGGATTAGTGTTATCACAATCACACTATATTGAGAAAATACTCAGGAAATTCAATCAATATGATTGCAATCCTGTGGGAACACTGGTAGATATAAATCTAAACTTGTATAAAAATAAAGGAGAGATCATATCACAACCTGAGTATGCATAAATAATTGGAAGCCTTATGTACTTAATGAATTGTACACGTCCTGACATAGCACAAGTTGTCAATAAATTGAGTAGATTTACAAGCAATCCAGGAGAAAATCACTAGAAGGATTTAAAATACACTCAAAATTTTGGATTGCATTACTCAAGATATCCAGCAGTACTTGAAGGATACTGTGATGCGAATTGGATATCAGATATAAAAAACTCTAAATCCTCAAGTGGTTTTGTGTTTACACTAGGTGGAGGAGCAGTATTTGTTAGGTTTGTAATATTCATGAACGCAATCAAATTGCAAAAATAATGCGGAAACGTGTAAAATCAGAGTTTAAAATTTTTACAAACCATAAACCCGGATCATCCTTTATGCACAATTATTAATTAAACGAAAAAGAAAGAACAAGAACCATACCCTTGAAGATCCGAGCTTCCTCAGGTACAAGTTCACCTCCAATCCTTTTCGCATTCAACTTGAATCCACCGGGTTTGGTTCCTTCCTTTGATCAACGTTAGCCACCCAAGTGTTTGGCCTCTAGAGGTAATCCACCAAGGAAGAACAAGAATTCAAGAAGATGGGTATTTGGCTCAAACCCTAGGTTTCTATCTCTATAGAAAAAGGCGTACTCTCCAACAATTGGAATAACGTATATTTGATATCTGATATAAGACTCCTCTTATAAAGATATCAAGTAACCCTATTAAAAATAAGGTATTATTTATTTAATTAAACTCTTTTAATTAAATGGGCTCCCTAATCTTATTAGGGATAATTAATTAAACTCCTTTAACTAATTTTTCCTCCTAATCCTATTAGGAATAAATGAGAGTACTTATATTAATTAATTCCCAAACTCCTTTAGGAATTAAATAATAATAATAGTAATAATAATAATAAGACTCCTCTTATTAATTTATATTTAATATTTCCAAAATATTAAATAATAAATATTAAGCTATTTAATTTATTCTATCACCATAGATTAAATTAAATATACTTAACTTATTATTACGATTATGCCATTAACTTCTTAAATAATTATTCTTCCTTTTATGGTGTGACCCTTTAGGTTCTCCATATTAAACCGGTTGTGAATAAATCAATTAGAACAATTCTAATCTTATTTAAATAAATAAATTAAACTAATAATTTATTTAAATAAATAATATTTATTCTACAATAGGGATAAGCCTCCCTAGCGATCAACGACTTTCCAGATAATATAGATTTCAACATTAATCATAAAAGAACCTTTGAGTAAATAGTTACCGTACAATTCAATCCTTCCACCATACAATGTCCCAATTAAATGTAAGACATGGAATTTCTGTCAAGTCTTATTTTATTTAATTATTTGTATTTCGACTCTTAAATGCACAACCCCAAATAATGCAAATTAGAAACTCCTTTCTAATTTTATTCTGCCTTGGCCAAGGACTACTGGGTTGTCATTTATCGAATCACATAGGACATTTCTCTTCTTTTACTAGAAGTGGTAGATTCTTTATTGATCATACATTATCTCCATGTACAACTTATTATACCCAAGCATACCCTTTGATATACCCTAAGGGTCTTAAGGAATAAGTCAAAGTATAACTTGTCATACACAAGATACTATGATGATCTCAAGTCCAAGGATCACTTGTACTACTATCACTACAGGAATTCCTATTGACATGCAAGTAAAACTCCATTAGGTATTCCTTAGCGAGTCACGTTCAGTGAACTTATTCTATAATAAGCACCTACATACTTGCTTTAGTGTCTCCACACAAATGATCATGAGATCAATCATCCTCATCCAATGAGCAAGCAACGTATGTACCAATCTATCCGGATTCACTAATCCCCAATTTAGTAATCCAACGATTGGGAACTATTTTAGTTTTAAGCTTTCTAAGAATTTAGATCTCATTATAATGATCATCATCATTATTCTAAAAGCATTGCTTAAAACTATGGGTTTATCACATATTATAAAACAGCATCATGTAGATAATTAAAAGCCTTTAATAAATTAATACTTTTTATTAATAAATGAATAAGATTGTTTATAAAGTATATGCTTTATCATCAAACATGATTGGCTTGTGTGCATACTACTTTCAATCTCCCACTTGCACTAAAGCCAATCGTCATGGTATCTCATACTCTTCTTCTCTAAGTGACGATTATCCTGCTGTTGGATAAGCTTTAGTTAATGGATATGTAATGTTGTTCTTGAGAGTCCACTATCTCTATAGTGATTTTCATCTTTCAATGATTCTTATAATCAAATGAAAGTGCCACAACACATGTTTAGATCCAAGATGAGACTTAGGAACTATTCCTAGTTCTGTAATGAACTTTTCATCCAAACAATCAACTTGCAGCTTCATTTATAGCTATATACTTTGTCTTTATCACTAAACCAACAACTCTTTGTTGTTTGGAACCTTTCCAATTCACTGCACCACCGTTCAAGGTAACCCTTTACCTTAAAGTGGATTTTCTGTCGTCTTGGTATGTCTGAAAAACTTGAGTCTGTTAAGCCCTCTAGTTTTAATTCAGACCCACCATGTATTATGATCACATCCTTAGTGTCGGTTAAGTACTTTTAGATGTTTTTCACTGTCTCACAGTGAACTTCTCCAGAATATGACTGATCAACATCAGGTCTCATACATTTCATTGCATACATGATAGTCACTCATGAGATCTCTCTTTTGGAGTCTATGAGGACTATTAAGAGAGATACACTCCATGGCTCATCAACATGAGACATCTTTTGGAGTTTGCCATGCTAAACGACTTTAGCATCAAATGAATATACGTTCCTTGGGTTAAGTCAAGCTCTTCCCAAATCATTCATGGAGGAATATTTAGACAACTTTATCTTTACTGATTCTAGCATTGGCATGTCATTCCGTATCCATAGTATATCAACATATAATACTAGGAATGTCACGACGCTCCCACTGACCCTTTTGTACACACTAGGTTCATTCTTATTTTTGATAAAATCAAACTCTTTTGATTATCATATCAAAATGAATGTTCCATTTTTGAGAAGATTGCTTCAATCCATTTCTCTGAGTGTCTACAAATCTTACCTTATCGTATGTAACTGGATCATCATCTTCTATGATACGTACCTCATCATCATCATCCATGATGAATCCATACCTCCTAGGTATCTTCGGTACTATTCCAGATTTACGATTCGGTTGTGGTACAATAGGTCTATCTATAGGTTCCTCTTATTCGACTTGTAGTGTTTTGTGGTTCTTGAACTTTTCAAGATCTATTATCCTCCCACTAGCCCCTTCAATGATAAACATCTTTATCTTAGAAGGTAGCGTGTTTCACAAAAAACACCTTTTGCTAAGTAGGATTATAGAACATATAACCTAAACTTACTTTAGGATGTCCCACAAATCTATACTTGTCAAATCTTGTCCCAAGCTTATCCTTTGAAACTGTTTCACATAAGTTGGACAACCCCTTATCTTAACATACTTAAGATTAGGAATCCTCCCTGTCCATAACTTTTATGGAGTCTTGGGGCCGGATTTTGAGGTTACCTTTTCCGTAGATATGCAGCCATTTCTAGGACATGATCCTAGAAGGATACTGGAATGTCGGTAAAATCATTATGGACCGCACCATGTCCAACAAGGTATGATTTTTCCATTCAGATACATCAATCAATTATTGCGTATCAGGAGGCGTCCATTATGAGAAAAACATTTAAGATGATTTAGAAACTTATTGCACAAGTATTTATTCCTTGATCTAATCAAAGAATCTTAATACTTTGCCAATTTGTTTCACTTCTGAATTCTTTGAACCTTTCAAATAATTCACACTTGTATTTCATCAAATACAAACTTTCAACTCTTTGAATGATCATCTCCTTTTCTTATATTAATTTGTTCAATTTGTAAAATAATTTTTCACGTAAGTCAAGTATACAAAATCTATTAAGTAATATTCCAGTTCTATACAAAATATTATTATTATAAATAGAACAACAATTGTTCTTAAATATAATACCAAAAATTTCATTGTCCAACAATAAAATGGAAATAATGTTTCCAACAAGAACTGGAATACAATAACAGCTTATTGACTTAATAGATTTGCCTGTAGGCATTGCTAAACTATAAGTTCCTACGGCTAATGCAACAACCTTTGCTTCATTTACCAGACATAGGATTACTTATCCTTTGTTTAGCTTTCTACTTCTGCTTGGTCCTTCATAAATCTATATTTATGATAAACAAAGCCGGTATCCAATACCCAAGTAGAACCTTGACTTAAAGAAAATTTATTTTAAATCATAAACAAAATAGTATTATAACCAAAACTTCACTAAGTTTCTTTGGTTAGCCTCTGCAAGATGCTTCTCGCAGTTTCTTTCCAGTGCCCAGGCTTATTACAGTGGAAGCAAACTCCTTTGCTATCCATATCAGTTTTGTTCTTATTATCCTTTGTTTATGCCTTTTTGTTTACCTTCTATGAATCGTTCTTCTTTTCAGAAGATTCTTTTGGCCCCTACTAGTAAGACATGGTATTTCTTGGTTGGAAAGTGACTCTCAACATTTTTCAACATGTTAAGCAAATCAGCGAGGCTGATATCTAGCTTGTTCATATGAAAAATTCACAACAATTGTGAAATGAGTCCGGGAGTGAGTGAAAGATCAAATCTTGGCTCAACTCTCCATCCATGATAAAACCCGTTGTCCTAATTGATCAATCAAATTGATTATGTTAAGGACTTTTATCTGTACCGTAGTGTCATCGGTCATTCTAGATCGGAAGAGCTCCTTAGATATCTGATATCTATCAGTCCTACTTTCCTCACCATCAACTACTTGATGTGCAGGAATATAATAGGAGCATCCATAGTTTCATGCTGACGCTGAAGCTCGTTACTCATGAATGCAAGCATGATGCATTGAGCCAACTATGCATCATCTAGCCACTTTCTAAAAGTAGCAATATCTTCCTCAGAGGCATTATCTGCAACCATTGCAGGGATAGGCGTATTAAGGACATAAGATAGCTTTTCAGCCATGAGAACTATTCTCAATTACCTTAACCAATCCGTTTAATTCGGTCCGGTTAATTTAGCATCTAATATGCTACGCAGTGATAGTAATTTAGACATTGTAAAATTCTGTAAATAAATTTGTAATTAACAACATTTTAACATACATTCTTTTATTAATTACCAAAATAAATTAGGTCTTGTTTTAAATTGGTATATCCCACTATTTTCTTCAAACTATATTACCCTCACTTATATAGTTCGGCAATATCTAATTAAAGATATGCTAGTGAGAATAAGGATCCCATTTCAAATGTATATAGCCTTGTGTGTGCACAACAAACTATATATAAATAAATAGGTAGACAACTCTTGTCAATTACATCAACTATGTAACTCCTTGTATTTTGCCTCTTAAATCGTAATGGTCAAGTGTGTGCACATCCGAACTAAAATGATTTAAGTTAAGTCAGACCCAGCATTTCCATATAAGTGAAGAGAAAATTATAGCCCTTGTGTGTGCACAACAAAGCAGTAATGTTCAATTCCTTATAAACATCATATGTAATAAAAACAACATCTTAAATATTTAATACTCGCCTTGTGTGTGCACAACAAACTCATATTAAATATTCAATACTCTATTGTTTCTATCATGCTAGAAGGCGACGTTCGATATTCCAAATATCTTTGAACGTTACAACTTAATATAAAATATTTGAGGGGTTTGTTATTAATTTGTCTCATCTTGTTTAGCGCGCATGCACATATATATATAAAATACGCGTCATATTAATAAACATGCGAAGCATGTTTGCATAATATATAATATATATAGTATAAGCATGCACATATAGAATACTATATTCTACCCGGATTGATTATGGACTTTTATTCTAGTTTGGTTCACTAGAGCCATCAAGTGAACCAAAAGGTCAAACCCTAGGGGTGCAAGAATTAATATTTAAATATAATTATTACATTTAAACTCGGACTCCATTACAAACGGGTCTTCAAGCGCTCCTTGTTTCTTGATCTCCAATTCTTCAAAATTAATTCTAACTATTCCTATTACAAAACTATTTTAAAATAAATAGAAAACTTGATCAGCAGTCAAGGGGAAGTACATAGGAGGGAGATAGAATTTACATTAAGAAAAATTAGAGAAGACGAGGTACGCAGACCCCATTTAATAAAACTCATACATTCATGCATCCAACTAAAATAAAATCCAATCATATTGGTCAATAGTCCATAATCTATCCCATTTATTATCATACACATCACCATATGTATCAATAAATAACATTCATCTCATGAATAATAAACATTTAATATATATATTGATATCATTTAATGGGCAAAATTTAGTTAGTATAAAATCTAATTTTGAATCAAAATAAACTCCTTTATTTTAATCCGAATTTAAATCAAAATAAAACTATTTTATTTTAATTTATCCAATTTTGAATAAAATAAACTATTTTATTTTAATCAAAATCATTAATCAAAATAAACTCCTTTATTTTAATTAATTATGGAATCCAATTCCATGTAAAAAAAATAAACTCCTTTATTAAAGGAAACACGGATTCTCTTTCCTATTCACAAATAAACTCTTTTATTTTGAATAATATGAAATCTAATTTCATATTTAAATAAACTCCTTTATTTAAGGAAATTAGGATTCTCTTTCCTATTCACAAATAAACTCTTTTATTTTGAATAATATGAAATCTTATTTCATATCTAAATAAACTCCTTTATTTAAGGAAATATGAATCTAATTTCAACTCCAATTAGTTTTCATGGAATCCAATTCCAACTCTAATTAGTTAGCATGAAATTCTAATTTTAAAATTAAAATAAATCTTTTATTTTAAAATTAAAATAAACCTTTTATTTTAAGATTAAAATAAAATTTTATTTTAATAATAAAATAATAACAATATTATATATACCGTTATATTATATATATATAATATAACTATTATATATAATATATATATAACCGAATTTATATATAATCTTAATTCCTTGATTTCCGTGCATAGGCAGAATCCTGTTAACTTCAAAAATGGGTCACGTGAATGAATCAAGGAAGCAAGGAATCATGAATCCTTTATTAAAAAACAAGAATAGCCAGAAACTTTTTCAAATGAAAAAACCTGTAGCCTTAAGTAGCTAGCCACGTTAATGGCTCTGAACTTTTAAAAGGATTGACAAGTCCTGTAACAATTGAAGTTCCTGTAACTTCCAATACTTGTAAACATGATACCCATATATATATAACGTAATATTATATATATATATATATATATATATATATATATATATATATATTCATATCACGTGAATCCATGGAAAAACGAAACAGATTTCGCGAATTGCCCCCTTTTTTTTTTTTTTTAATAAATTTTATACAATAAAATTATGCCCAATTAAATTGTTCAAAACACATATCAATATACATATCAAATCTGAACAATTAATAATTCGCATAAAGGTTTGGCTCTGATGCCACTGTTAGGTTTGTAATATTCATGAACACAATCAAATTGCAAAAATAATGCGGAAACGTGTAAAATCAGAGTTTAAAATTTTTACAAACCATAAACCCGGATCATCCTTTATGCACAATTATTAATTAAACGAAAAAGAAAGAACAAGAACCATACCCTTGAAGATCCGAGCTTCCTCAGGTACAAGTTCACCTCCAATCCTTTTCGCGTTCAACTTGAATCCACCGGGTTTGGTTCCTTCCTTTGATCAACGTTAGCCACCCAAGTGTTTGGCCTCTAGAGGTAATCCACCAAGGAAGAACAAGAATTCAAGAAGATGGGTATTTGGCTCAAACCCTAGGTTTCTATCTCTATAGAAAAAGGCGTACTCTCCAACAATTGGAATAACGTATATTTGATATCTGATATAAGACTCCTCTTATAAAGATATCAAGTAACCCTATTAAAAATAAGGTATTATTTATTTAATTAAACTCTTTTAATTAAATGGGCTCCCTAATCTTATTAGGGATAATTAATTAAACTCCTTTAACTAATTTTTCCTCCTAATCCTATTAGGAATAAATGAGAGTACTTATATTAATTAATTCCCAAACTCCTTTAGGAATTAAATAATAATAATAGTAATAATAATAATAAGACTCCTCTTATTAATTTATATTTAATATTTCCAAAATATTAAATAATAAATATTAAGCTATTTAATTTATTCTATCACCATAGATTAAATTAAATATACTTAACTTATTATTACGATTATGCCATTAACTTCTTAAATAATTATTCTTCCTTTTATGGTGTGACCCTTTAGGTTCTCCATATTAAACCGGTTGTGAATAAATCAATTAGAACAATTCTAATCTTATTTAAATAAATAAATTAAACTAATAATTTATTTAAATAAATAATATTTATTCTACAATAGGGATAAGCCTCCCTAGCGATCAACGACTTTCCAGATAATATAGATTTCAACATTAATCATAAAAGAACCTTTGAGTAAATAGTTACCGTACAATTCAATCCTTCCACCATACAATGTCCCAATTAAATGTAAGACATGGAATTTCTGTCAAGTCTTATTTTATTTAATTATTTGTATTTCGACTCTTAAATGCACAACCCCAAATAATGCAAATTAGAAACTCCTTTCTAATTTTATTCTGCCTTGGCCAAGGACTACTGGGTTGTCATTTATCGAATCACATAGGACATTTCTCTTCTTTTACTAGAAGTGGTAGATTCTTTATTGATCATACATTATCTCCATGTACAACTTATTATACCCAAGCATACCCTTTGATATACCCTAAGGGTCTTAAGGAATAAGTCAAAGTATAACTTGTCATACACAAGATACTATGATGATCTCAAGTCCAAGGATCACTTGTACTACTATCACTACAGGAATTCCTATTGACATGCAAGTAAAACTCCATTAGGTATTCCTTAGCGAGTCACGTTCAGTGAACTTATTCTCTAATAAGCACCTACATACTTGCTTTAGTGTCTCCACACAAATGATCATGAGATCAATCATCCTCATCCAATGAGCAAGCAACGTATGTACCAATCTATCCGGATTCACTAATCCCCAATTTAGTAATCCAACGATTGGGAACTATTTTAGTTTTAAGCTTTCTAAGAATTTAGATCTCATTATAATGATCATCATCATTATTCTAAAAGCATTGCTTAAAACTATGGGTTTATCACATATTATAAAACAGCATCATGTAGATAATTAAAAGCCTTTAATAAATTAATACTTTTTATTAATAAATGAATAAGATTGTTTATAAAGTATATGCTTTATCATCAAACATGATTGGCTTGTGTGCATACTACTTTCAGTATTATGGAAATCTTCTAAACAGACATGCATTGTTCGATCAACGATGGAATCTGAATTTATTGCATTGGATAAGGCTGGAGAAGAAGCTGAATGGCTTCGTAACTTTTTAGAAGATATTCCTATGTGGCCTAAACATGTGCTGCCTATTTGTATTCATTGTGATAGTCAATCAGTAATTGGAAGGGCACAGAGTCACATGTATAATGGTAAGTCTAGACATATTCGTCGTAGACACAATACCATAAAATAATTGCTCTCTAACGGCATTATGTCAATTGAGTACATAAAGTCAAAAGAAAATATAGCGGATTCGTTGACTAAAGGTTTAACTAGAGAGAAAGTAAAAATAACTTCGAGGGGAATGGGTTTAAAGCCTATAAACAAGGATCGTCATGATGGAAACCCAACCTATTTGACTGGAGATCCCAAGATCTAGGTTCAAAGGGACAACTAAATTGTGAATGATTCAGCAAATCACTATAAAGAAATTAATTTCTTCTGCTCATTCCTATGATACGAGATAGTGAAACCTGCAGCGGTTACATGATAAACTTTGCTTTTAATGATTCTTAAATCTTGATAAACATATGGAGTATGGCAGGATATTATTATTAAGAATCATCTATGTGAGTGTGAACTGAGACAATTCTATGAGAAGGATAAGGTTATACTTCTCTAAAGCACTCATAAATCCGGGATTGTTCGGGGCCAAAATGAACAAAATCATGATAACCAAATAATGTCTAGAAAGATTCTGTGTGAATTACTATTGTCTCGATTTACACAAATGATTGGACAGTTCAAGACATCACGTTCACTGGACAACCAGTAAATCCGATAGTTTTTCAAGGGAAGGTTCAAAGCCAAAAGTTACCTCTCTCGATACAGATGATTTCTAATTCTGTCTCTCTCTCTCTCTCAGAGTCTGCATAACATTTGTATAAGGCTAGCAGTCAATATGCATTCATGTGGGGGATTGTTGGACTTTGAGCCTAAATTAATATAGGTGTCATTAATTATTTTAATGATTCCATGTATTAATGTGTTCTACTCCATGAGTAGATTAAATTAAGTATTTGGAAGCTCAAATCCATGGAGTAATGAGTGAGATAGGTTAGGAATTAAATATTTTATATGTTTATATACAAGGAAAGTGCTCTTGGGTTTGGGCTCCAAGGAGCACCCCACTATTGTGGAAGAGAGAGGACCTAACCAAGGCTAGGTTCGAACCGACACGCGCGCGCCGCCATTCGGTTGGCTGGCTTGACTCTGGCTCGGGCTCGTGGCACGAGGCACATGGGTCGTGTGTCTGGGTCCTGTATATAATTTTTTAGACAAAATTTACTTAAATTTTTTAATTAAAATTTATTTAAATTTTATTTATTTAATTCTATTATCAAAAATGTGTCGTTTTGAATGCTGTATTTATTATATTATCAAAACTGTGTCATTTTGAGAAACGGTATAATCAAAATTGTGTCGTCTTGAGAAAACGGTATACGTATAATTGTGTCGTTTTGAGGAAACAGTATACGTATATTTGAACAGGCGGCCCAAAATTACGTCGTTTTAGTCGCGCCTTTTCTATTAAACTAAAACTACGTAGTTTTGGTTCTGTTAATACTGAAACTACGTCGTTTTATATGTCCGAATGGACGCGTTATACTGTATATGATCAAAACTACGTCGTTTTGACCAATGAATTCCAAATATGCCTTTTCAGTGGCATCTCATGCCATTTCAAAGGGCTAGGCACCCATCCGAAGGGTCACTAACCCTCTTATAAATAAATAGGATGGGCCAGCCATTTCATTCATTCAATTTCCAAGCAATCTAGTATAATAGAGCATTTTAGTATTCTGTTTTCATCATTTTTTAAAGTTCTAAAAGAGAGAGAGTTAGAGCATTCAATTTTGGTTCGTTATGTATATCTTTGGTAATGCTGCTAAGATATACGAAGTCATTGTATCCTGGGAGACAAGTGCTATCAACTCTGAGCACCATACGGATGACATAATTTTCTTAAGGACATAGTACCAAGTACTAGCCTTGACAAATTATTTTTTACAAGATAAGTTCATATATATATATATATATATATATATATATATATATATATATATATATATATATATATATAATTTCCTTTTGAGGTTACTAACAATTACTCCATTGGTCCTTTTTTAATTGACATTTAATTTTAAGGTTACACACATAAATTAAAAAATATAATTAATATTTTGTTTAATTAATTAAATTGAGTATAAATTTTAATATTAGCCTTCTAAAATTTATTAGAAAGAGAAAAATAAATTAGCATTTAATCATAAAAGATAATATAAGAAATTAAACATTTAATGTTTCCTTGAAATTTACAAACAACAAATAAAAAAGAACAAAAATCTCTCCCCAAAAAGACAAATAAAAAGGAACGAAGAGAGTATTTTTGTAAGGGTAAATCTGGAAGTAAAAAATTGTTTATAAAAATATTCAATTTTGAAATGTATATCTGATGTTGGAACAAAAGAAGGTGTATATTATAGTGAGTTTAGCCTATTTTATGAGATATTCCTTCCATACAAGAATAAATAAATAAATAAATAAATAAATAAAATGTGTGTGTAGGGATCGAGTAATATGAATGCATTAGTTTTCACGTGGACTAAACAAATGGCCAATTTTTGAGATGAAGCTGACGATTCTCTTGATTATTCTTCTATATAAAGAAGCTTAGGCCTCACAAAATTATGCACCAAACCCTACCGAAGAAACATATAGTACGTACAATGTTGAACTCTCAGCTTCACAAATTCTTCTCACCACCCCTCTCAAACAAAACCCAAATTCCATGGCACAAACCCTTTATCTCCGGCGACATCGCCGGAGCTTCATTTCCCTTCCACCAGAAAGCTAGGTCTCGTAAGAAAAATAAGTCCCGAAGTAACATTAAAGCGGTGGTTAATAACCCCGCTGCCCCTTCCGCCATGGTACTGGTTCCTCCCGCTGCTACCACTACGTCCACCGAGGTTGTAGCGAAGGTTATTGTGCAAGTAACCGTCACTGGATTTCTGGAGAGTTTATTTAATGACTGGATAGATAATGTATCCGATTGGTTTGGTAAATCAATTAAATTGGAGCTTGTTGCTGCAGATCTTAATCCTGGTAAGTATTTTTAAGATAAATGAGATTATATATGATTATAAGAGTAATATGTTATGCTCCCTCTCTCCAATTTTTGGAAAGTTAATTTTTAACATTTTCAAACTCAAAATTTAAGATAAATTCATTCATGTTAGATTATAGATCACACACACGTATACAAACGATAGAGAATTAAAAAAAACACAAGAGATTTATGTGGTTCCCCAATTTGGGTACTCCACAGGCGGCTGGTTGTTTATTGATGATTCCTTAGTCCCTTAGGGCAAGGCCTGACAAAATATGGTAATGGGTTGGTTTTGATTTTCAAAAGATGGTTATGGTTCCATTTAATGAACTAAAACCATATTAACCATTTTTAATATGAATAATGTGGGTTGAAATCATATGGTTATGGTTAAAAACCATATTAACCATTTTAATATTGTTATGAGTTATGAGTTTCACAAAGACCTGATTTAACACTAATATTATGTGTAACTTTCATCCATTGTCATTTTATTGCCAGCTGACATTTTTTATCAGATGAGAAATAATAGGAGGTAACTGGCGCCAACGTCCTTTTCTTCTTAGTTACAAATATCTCATTGTTATCTGTCGGTCATAATAGTTTTGAATTTTTATTTAAAGAAAATACCTAATGGATCTTAAATTTGTTTAATTCTCAAGATACTGGATATGAGCGGGACAATATCAAAGCGACTGCAGACCGGCCGGATAAAGTTGATGGACTTACTGAAATAGAGTATGAGTGCAAAATTAGGGTTCCAGATAGTTTTGGGGAAATTGGAGCTGTTACTGTAGAGAATGAATACCACACTGAGTTGTTTCTCAAGAGGATTGAACTTGATGGGATCCCTAAAAGTGGGAAGAAAATAACAATTAATTGTGAATCATGGGTTCATTCCAAGTACCATAATTCTTATAAGAGAATTTTCTTTACAAACAAGGTAAGCTGATTAATATTAATATTTATCTTTCCATCTTCAATTTTAAATATTTTTTGTTTATTAGTTGATTAATTTCTTAGAAAACTCATCATTTTTTCTCTTTTTAATTTATTAAAATATTTAAAAAACAAGAGAGTTGGGCAAAAACTTATTTTAAAACTGAAAAATCATGTACACAATGAAAAATTATATGTGAATAGTCTAAAGTTTGTCCCCTTTTTAATTAAACTAGTATGAAAATGGAATAATAATATGCATGAATATGAAAAGTTTATTAAGATAATTATAATTTTGTCTTTACGTATATCTTTTACTAGTACTATATAAAGCCCAAGGATCTGTTGCTGTAAACTGTTTTTTTTTTAAGTTTTTTTTTTCGAAATGCCCTTCAACTTTTATGATAATTTCTATTTTTTCCTTTTTATATTAATTTTTAAAAAAATTATACATTCCTTTAGATTTTATAAAATTTCTATTTTACTTCACATAATTTATATACGTAACGTATGTGTTAACGCCAAGATCTTCTGCCACGTCAAAATCACGTAAGACGTCATGATCCTGCACAATAAACACGATCAACTCCAAAAGCTTGACGGCTTCGACCGTCGAGGGATAGTTCAGGCGTGAGAGTCAGTACATGCGATCACAAGGGTTAACTATGGAGGATAAAATATCTAGTGTATTGAGAGAGATAAAATTATCAATTACCTTTCCTTGGATGACTTTCTTTCTATGATATACTCACCAGCCCGATTAACCGTGCCACCCACTACTGTCTGACGTCTATCCACTGACTCTGACGGTCTCATCCTACTGCATGCAGCTCACCCACTACACACTGTCACTGTTCGCCACCGCCGGCCGACTATAATCTCATCCACATTAATGCATGGCAGAGATCAGTCAACTGCTATATCTTTTTCATCATTACCGGTCAAAAGTGGAGATATTAAAATATCTAATATCAACTCAGCCCAAGTATATCAAGATCTAATTAAGAAAATCCATTGACCAGGTCCAACTGCCCAAGCCCAATAGAGATGACCCAAGAGATTTAATTAAATGATTGGGCCCGAACCGATCGGCCCAATAAGTGAAATATCATGGCCCAACATTGCCTCCTAATTTTTTTTTAAATAGGATGTTTAATAAGAAATTATAAATGGTACATGATGTGAAGAATTCGAAAGGATCGAACTAGGCCGAAAATGGAATATATTATGACCCAAATGATAAGGATTAAAAATAATAGGGTAG
The DNA here is from genome assembly GCA_020205505.1 of Panax japonicus. Lineage (NCBI taxonomy): Eukaryota > Viridiplantae > Streptophyta > Magnoliopsida > Apiales > Araliaceae > Panax > Panax japonicus. Next base: position 2,324,422 of record CM035102.1, read on the forward strand.
ATTGGAATCGGAATTTCAAATGAACAGGCCCAACCCAGTTTAAAAATATCTAAAGCTTGAATTAAACATTACCCCTTCCAATTCATATCATTACCAACATTTAATGTGCCGCCCTCAAGTACCATATAACTGTCAGTATAAAAGGAAAAATTCCCCCAAATTGACGGTTTTACCTGTCAATTTGAAATTTCAGACATCTTTTAATCTTCCTTCTTAGCTGCTTCTGGAAGACAAAATTCATCATTCTCTGATAGGTGGCTCCATCATTAATCAAGCCGAACGTCATCTTCTTATAGGCATACACCGAACGGTGTGTGATGAATGTTATCTTCGAAATATCTTCCTTGCACATAGAGATCTGATGATAACCTGAAAAAGCATCCATAAAGCTTAGTAGTGCATACCCCGAAGTCGCATCGATGAGTTGATCAATGTGAGGTAGAGGATAGAAGTCCTTCGGGCAAGCTTTGTTCAGGTCCTTGTAGTCGATGCATACTCGCCACTTCCCGTTCTACTTCTGGACCAGTACCACATTTGCCATCCACTCCGGATAATCGATCTCAAAGATGAAGTCAGCGGCTATCAGTTTTGCAATCTCCTCATCAATAATCCTTTGTCGCTCAGGGACAAAGATTCGCCTCTTCTCCCGAACTGGCTTCTTTGAAGGATCTACATCCAATCAGTGCTCGACAATCTTTCGGTTGACTCCAGGCATATCCTGTGGCTCCCATGTAAAGATATCCGCATAACACCGTAGAAGCTCCATAAGATTCGTCCGGAGAGGTTCCGGCAGACCCAAACCTATCTTCACCAATTTGTCCTTCTTTCCAAGAACCAGCTCAATGTCCTCCGTCTCTCCTGCAGGTATAACCAATGGCTCCGAACTGCTTTCGGTAAATGGCTCAATCTCTATCGCCATGGTCTGCCTCTGCTTGCTGACACCTACTCCCGAAGCTATCACAGCGTTCCGATAGCATCGTCTGGCCAGATCCAAGTCCCCTGCTACCTCTCCAACTCCATGTGTTGTTGGGAACTTGATCTTGAAATGAGGAATGGAAGTCACTGTTTGAAGGGCAGTCAAGGTAGGTCGTCCCAATATGGCGTTGTAGGCCGAATGTACATGCACAACATAAAATTTACACGTTATTTCTACCTGTCGAGGAGTTGTGCCGAAGATCACCGGTAGCTCAATGGTGCATGCCACTTTAACCGGATCATTACTGAAGCCATATAAAGGAGCCTCCTTCCCCACCTCCATCTTTCGTCCATCAAGATGCATCCTCTGATAAGCATGAGCATACAGAATATCCACAAAAGACCCATTGTCTATCATCATCCATTTCATGTCTACCGAACCCACTTGTGATGTGATCACCAGTGCACCTTCATGGGGTTTGATGGGCTCCGAAGGATAATCTGCATCAGTAAAAGCTATAACTATCCCTGGAAACGGTCTATCAACCTTCAGGAGAACACCCGCCACGGACGTGATCGAGTCTATATATCCTCTCATCTTCTTCCCTACCAACTTTTCTGTCGTCCCACTGGTTATTACATCAACGACGTGCCTTGATGGCTGATTTGGAGCAGGTTGTATGGGTGGAACCAGTTGAACCACTTGAACAGTCCGATCTACATTCTGCTATTCTTGCTGACGATCCCTTCCGGCCACATACTGAACCAACAGACCACTCTGAACCTTGCTCTCTACAAAGTCCTTCAGATTACAACATTCGTTTGTGTCGTGACCTGCAGCTTGATGATAGCCACAAAATTTTCGAGCATTGCCATGTCCTGGCTTAAAATTATCACGAGGTGGTTCAAAGAACGGCTGGTTCCTGATTTGATCTAATATCACCGACCTATCCGTGTTCAGTTTGGTGTAAACCTTGTTCACCTTCTGGGTAGGAGCAGGTGGGCGATTACTTCCCTGTCGCCATGTGTTATTGTACTTCTTTGAGCTGCCCTCTGACCGATCATTATTCCCTCCTAACCTTCTTCTGATCGCCATCAGCCTTAGAAGTATCTACCTCCTTCATGCGGTCCGAGGAAGGACATTTTAGGCTATTCATAGTCTCCTCCACTACTATATAGCCTTCGGCTTTATCAAAGGCTTTGACCAAGCTCTTCGGATGGTGAAACATCAGTTTCTTCACCAGCTTCTCCGACTTCACCAGATCTAAACAGTTCTGAAATAAACCCACAGCCTGGAGATCATTAAGGTCGAACACCTGGCCAACTGCTTCTCTGAATCGCTTCACATACAGACCCAAAGACTCATTGGAAAATTGCCGGACCTAAGCCAAAGAACCCGTAGGCTTTCCCCTCATTTGGTTGCTCCCAAATCAAGCGTGGAATTTGTCACACAGCTCGGACCATGAAGATACTGAATCTCCAGGCAAAGTTCCCATCCATTGCCTCGCATCTTTCCTTAACGTTGTGACAAATGTGTGACACTTGGCAGCATCAGTGAAATCATAATAGTCCATCAGCCGGTCGAACGTCTGACTATGGTCATAAGGGTCTACAGACCCATCGTAACTCTCCATGTGAGGCAACTTCTTGGTGGTGACTACCTTCTCCTTAAGAATATCCGAGGAAAAAGGAGACACCTTTTTCCCTGGAGTGTCTTTCACCTGTTGAACCTTAGCCAACTGCTTCTGAAACTTCTTTAACTCCTTCATCAAAAAATCTACACCTTCCGGCCTTGAGGAGACTTCTTTCTCTGGCGATTCTTTCTTCTTCTGAATGGACTGACCTCCTCTGTCTGAAACCACTGCCTTTGATGGACTTAAGGACTTACTTTGGCGTGTGGCCCTGTCATTACGGTGAGTATTCACGACGATGCTCCCTTCTTCTATTCTCTGGTACATACTCCCTTGACCTACTTCTTTGTCTATCACCGTCTCGACCCGGAGGACCAATAACCATAAGTGCCTTCTTTGATACTGCAGGAGTTCTGCTCCTCAATCTCCTTCGATCATGAGAATGGCCTTGAGATATGTGTACAGAATGCTCCGGCTCCTTTCCCTATCACTGTTGTACATCCTTAAGCATACTGCACCTCTCGGACTGAACATAAGTGGACGCTTCATCTTTTAGATCGGTCATCCGAAGCATCTGCACATCTATATCTTCTCTTTGCTTCAAAAGAACCTCTAAAGCTTTATCGGCTTCATCTGCCATCTTCGCCATCTTGGCAGCTCTATCATCCCGACCACTTCGGTGATGAGTTCTCGGTGGTGAACCCTTTACCCGCCTTCAGCCATGATATCTATCCTTCTCGGCGGTAAAAATCAACCTCCGTCTGGCTTCACCATGAGTTCTCGAACGAGAACCCCCTGAATCGTGCTTGGAAGCAGTACTCTCATGAGCACTCTTTGAAGGACCCAGACGATCCTTAACAGAAATATGTTGGACAAATGAGCTCACAACCCTTGGCTGTCCTTCCGGTGTATCTGCTCTACTCCTCACCATCTTTTTCGACATAGAACAAATGAAATTTTGTGATTGAAAACTACAAGACACTAGAACACACCCCTCCTTCTAGTGCCAATGTTAACGCCAAGATCTTTTGCCACGTCCCAATCACGTATGACGTCTTGATCCTGCACAATAAACATGATCAACACCAAAAACTTGACGGCTTTCGGCCGTCGAGGGATAGCTCAGGCGTGAGAGTCAATAAATGCGATCACAAGGGTTAACTATGAAGGATAAAATATCTAGTGTATTGAAAGAGATAAAATTATCAATTACCTTTCCTTGGATGACTTTCTTTCTATGATATACTCACCAACCCGATTAACCATGCCACCCACTACTGTCTGACGTCTATCCACTGACTCTGACGGTCTCATCTAACTGCATGCAGCTCACCCACTACACACTGTCACTGTTCGCCACCGCCGGCCGACTATAATCTCATCCACATTAATGCATGGCAGAGATCAGTCAACTGCTATATCTTTTTCATCATTATCGGTCAAAAGTGGAGATATTAAAATATCTAATGGATCAGCCCACTCAACTCAGCCCAAGTATATCAAGATCTGATCAAGAAAATCCATTGACCAGGTCCAACTGGCCAAGCCCAATAGAGATGACCCAAGAGATTTAATTAAATGATTGGACCCGAACCGATCGGCCCAATAAGTGAAATATCATGACCCAACAGTATGTAAACTGTTTTTTTATCTTGTTTAGTTTTTTAACTATTTTTTCACATATTTTTATCTTATAACTTTGCAATTTTTACAATCTTATAGTTTAACTTTATAAAAATAAAGCAAGCAGAGGGGATTTACTGTGAATTACAATTGTAGTAATAGCTATAGTTGGAGATTAAACATAAAAGACAACTGGGACTTACATGAAGAAAATGTATAATTTGCAAAAAAAATAATCAAAAACTAAAAATAAAAAACATATATAATTTAAGGGCTAAAGAAGTGGTTCTTATTTTTTTCTATATATTTATTTAACAAGACAAATTTATATTTCAAAATTAAGCGCTAAAGTTTTATTTGTAAAGAACTTCTTTCATTTGCAGCCCTAACTCGGGTTATGTATTTGTGTTATTAGTGTGCAAATTATAACTCTACAAAAGTATGTAATTATAGTTTAAATAAATTAAATTTTCGTGCGCTATAAGTGTATATATCTTCGGTGGTGTTAAGATCATAATAACTCATTAATAAAATAATTATGGTACACATTATTATTTTTATTTTAATTATGTGTCCAGCTGATTCTAACACAATTCGTGTATAGATTCAATATATCAAATTTTAAATTATTTTAAATGGAAGAAGGTTCAAAAATACCCCTGATTTTTACCGCGATGTCTATCGAGCACCTCATACATTTTTTTTGTCCAAAAGTACCCTTAACGTTATATTTTTTGGATCGTTCGTGCCCTTGCCGTTAACAGAAGACAAACGGGGTTAAAATTGGCTGACGTGACACACATAGAGACTTAAAGGGAGAAGGTTCAAAAATGCCCTTGACACATGTAAATATGTCATTTAATCAAAACAAAAAATATTAAAATTCAAAATTAAAAAAACATAACATATTTACATCATTTATTCAAAATACTAAAATTCAAATTATTTTGTTAACTAATCAAAACAACTAATTAAATAAAATAAGTTGTATAACATATTTACATCATTTAATCAAAACATTAAAAAAATTTAATTTTTTTAAAAAAACGTTAATTTTTTATATTAAAAACATTAAAAACATTAATATTTTTTGATATTAAAAAATGTTATTATTTTATTAATATTTTTTGATATTAAAAAACATTAATATTTTAAAAATATTAAATTTTTTTAATTTGAGGTTAATATTAAAACGTTAATATTTTTTGATATAAAAATATAAAAATATTTTAATTTTTTTTAAAAAAAACGTTAATTTTTTGATAATAAAAACTATTAAAAAACGTTAATATTTTTTGATATTAAAAAACGTTAATATTTTATTAAAATTTTTTGATATAAGGTTAATATAAAAACGTTAATATTTTTTGATATAAAAATATTAAAATATTTTAAAATTTTTTAAAAAACATTAATTTTTTGATATTAAAAATATTAAAAAAATGTTATTTTAAAATGATTTTAGTAATTTAAAAATTTTATATCAATTATTATTTAGTATTATGATTTTAGTATTTTAATGATGTAATTTGAATTTTTGTTGTTTTGATTAATTAACAAAATAATTTGAATTTTCGTATTTTTAATTTGATTTTTTTTTATTATTTTAGTATTTTTTTAATTAGTATTTTAGTTTTTTTAATTAGTATTTGATGTAAATATGTTATGTTTTGAATTTTAGTATTTTGATTAAATGATGTAAATATGTTATACAACTTATTTTATTTAATTAGTTGTTTTGATTAGTTAAAAAAATAATTTGAATTTTAGTATTTTGATTAAATGATGTAAATATGTTATGTTTTTTTTATTTTGAATTTTAGTATTTTTTGTTTTGATTAAATGACATATTTTCATGTGTTAGGGGTATTTTTGAACCTTCTCTCTTTAAGCCTCCATGTGTTTGTCACGTCAGCCAATTTTAACCCCGTTTATCTTCTGTTAACGACAGGGGCACGGGCGACCCAAAAAATGTAACGTTAATGGTACTTTTGGACAAAAAAATTATAGGGTGTTCGGTAGATATCGCGATAAAAGTAAGGGGCATTTTTGATCCTTCTCCCTATTTTAAATTGAGTCCGGATCCTAAACTCACCCTTTATTCAACTCACCCGAGCTCACCCCCTTTAGCGACGAACTCGGCGACGGTTTGGTCATACAACCGTCGTTTATACTTTTAGCAACAGACAACATATAACGTCGCTAAAAGTATAGACGACGGTTGTATGACCGAACCGTCGCCAGGTCCGTCGCTAAAGAGAGAGTGAGTTCGAGTGAGTTAGATAAGAGGTGAGCTTAAGATCCGGACCCAATTTAAATTATCGAAAACAGTGATGAACAAACTTGATATTAATCCATATATTTTATCAAAATTTAATTATATACGCCCTCTAAAACATTTAGAAATTTGAAAACATTTTTTACTTTCTTTTATTTTGTTGTTGGTAATTAACTTGGGGATTTTGTGAATGACAGTCATTCTTACCATCTCAAACCCCAAAAGGGCTAGTAACGTACAGAAAAGAAGAGTTGTTAGTTAAGAGAGGGAAAGTCTTCGGCAGGGGCGCCGGCACGGGCAAGCGGGAGTTCGGTGATAGAATCTACGATTACGATGTCTATAACGATCTCGGAGATCCCGACGAGGATAAGGATTTGGCCCGACCAGTCCTCGGCGGCAAAGACCATCCCTACCCTAGGCGCTGCAGAACTGGCCGCCCGCACACCAAGGAAGGTATAAAATGCAAATTTTGTATAAGTTTTTTCTTGAATGTGATGATTAATTTACTACTCTTTGTAAAATTTATCTAAACAATGTTGATGTTAGTATGCTGTAATTATTTGATTATGGAAAGGTTTAGATGACCAAAATGATATACATAATGCAAAACAATATTACTATATATATATATATACTAGTAATTGCCCGTGCCTAAAGGCACGATGTAACGAAAAATTAGATTAAAATTTGAAAAATATTACATTATCTAAAAACTTTTTGCAACTTAAAATAACTTACAATCAGACATAGCAATTATCATAATTCACTAAACCTCCACAATAATTAAATTTTCTTTAAAAATAGATATCCAAAAAAATTTAAACCTGTTTACAAAACTTAAAAATCATCAATAACAATTTTTATAATTCACCACACCACCATAATAACAATTATTATTATTACTACTATTATTATAATATTTATTATTATTATAATTATTGTTATTTGATTTGGGTGGGAATTTTTAGTGTGAGATGAAATGTGAGCCTTTAGATTAAGTTGGAAGAATTAAGATGAAATCTGAACCGTTCTTATGGTTTGTCAAATGAAATATTCAAAATGGTTTCTATTTTATTAAATAGATATTATAATTATTTTTATTATAATAATAATTATTATTATTAGTACTATTATTATTATTATTATTAGTATTAGTACTATTAGTACAATTATTATTATTATTATTACTATTATTATTAGTAGTAGTAGTATTAGTACTATTAGTACAATAATAATAATAATAATAATAATAATAATAATTTATTTGTGTGTGTGAAGAAGAGGGGATAGAGAAAGATTTTGTGTGTGAACATGAGAGAGAGTATGGTGTATGGGTGAATTTGATTAGGCCGGGAAGAAAAAAATATGAGCTTTTAGATTAAGTTGGAAGAATTAAGTTAGAATGAATCTGAATCGTCCTTGCTTTGTCAAATGGGTTCTGTTTTATTATATAGATTTATTATTATTAGTACTATTATAATTATAATTATAATTATAATTATAATTATAATTATAATTATAATTATAATTATAATTATAATAATAGTAGTAGTAATAATAATAATAATAATAATAATAATAAGAATAAGAATATTAATATTAATATTAATATTAATATTAATATTAATATCAATATTAATCTTATTATTATTATTATTATTACTACTATTATTATAATTATTATAATTATCATTATTGTTATTATTATTGTTATTTGTTTTGGGCGGGAATTTTTAGTGTGAAATGAAATGTGAGCCTTTAGATTAAGTTGGAAGAATTGAGATGAAATCTTAACCGTTCTTGTGGTTTATCAAATGAAATATTCAAAATTGTTTCTATTTTATTATATAGATATTATAATTATTTTTATTATAATTATAATTATTATTATTATTAGTAGTAGTACTATTATAATAATAATATTATTATTATTATTATTATAATTACTATTATTATTAGTATTAGTACTATTATAATAATAATAATAATAATAATTATTATTATTATTATTGTTATTATTATTATTATTTGTTTGTGTGTGTGAAGAAGAGAGGGGAGAGAAAGATTTTGTGTGTGAATATGAGAGAGAGTATGGTGTATGAGTGAATTTGATTTGGGCGGGAAGAAATATGAGCCTTTAGATTAAGTTGGAAGAATTAAGTTAGAATGAATCTGAACCGTTCTTGTGCTTTGTCAAATGAAAGATTCAAAATGGGTTCTGTTTTATTATATAGATATATATTGACCATTCTGTTTGTGTTATAAGTAATCACATATTTGTATATACAGATCCATTAACAGAATCAAGGAAGGGCGAGATCTTTTTCTACGTGCCAAGGGATGAAACTTTCTCGGAGGTAAAGGGACCATCGTTCGCACTAAAGGGACTATACTCGGTTCTTCATGGATTGATACCTTTGCTAGAAAAGAAGTTCGGCAAAGAAGAGCCTGGATTTCCATACTTCACAGCCATAGACAAACTGTTCGATGAAGGGGCTGATCTAGGAGAAAATTTTAAAGACAGACTTTTGGATCTCGTTCCTAGCCTTAAAAAATTTAGTACTGTTGAAGGAATAGTAAAAAGCGTCTTGCTTTTTGAGACTCCTGAATTGCTTAAAAGTATGAACAAAATCTCTCTATATGTGTGTTTGTAGGTCTGTTGCATGTATTCACCATTTTGGTGTGTATTGATCTGCAGGAGATAAATTTTCTTGGATGAAGGATGACGAATTTGGTCGTCAAACCTTAGCTGGTCTTAACCCTTGTAGCATAAGATTGGTTAAGGTATATATGTTCTACTAACACTTTTAAAAAATGCAGAAGCATTTTTTTATTAAAAATAAAAAATAAAAAATAAAAATCTAAAGTGTATGATTTCTGCACATTCACGGTAAACTCCTAAAAAGTAGTCTAAAAGTTCTTCTATACATGAATTTAGAAGCAATACTTCTGGAAAAATTGCTTTAATTATTCTTATGTGCAGGAATGGCCATTAAAAAGCGACCTTGACCCTGTGAAGTACGGACCACCTGAATCAGCAATCACTAAAGAAGTGGTCGAACAACAAATCTTCATGACCGTTGAGGAGGTAATAAAAATCCCACATAGCAACGCATGATCAGATTAATCTTCATTCCAAAAAAAGATGTTTTGTAACTCGTTGCATTTGTATATAAATGCAGGCCATTAGTCAAAAGAAGCTTTTTATTCTCGATTACCATGATTTGCTCTTACCATATGTGCACAAAGTAAGAGACTTAAAAGGGACAACTCTCTATGGATCGAGGACGTTGTTTTTCCTAACTCCTATTAACATTTTAAAGCCGATAGCCATTGAGCTAGTTCGGCCACAGGGAAGAGGAAAACCCCAGTGGAAGCAAGTATATAGGCCAGGTTGGGATTCTACAACTGATTGGCTTTGGAAGCTAGCAAAAGCTCATGTCCTGGCACATGACTCTGGTTATCACCAGCTTGTTAGTCATTGGTAGGTTCCATTTAGACATCTCTCCGTCTCTCTGTGTTTTATACTCCATTCCTTCCACAAATTTTGTGAATATTAAGGATGTATTTTCGTTTCATGTATACCCCTAAAAATAATACTCCTGTTAGGTTAGTTAGGTTAGTAGTGTGGTAAGATAATGAAATTATGAAGAAGAATTTGAGGATAATATGTCATTTTATATTACTATCACTAGAAAATGAACATTTTTGTGAAATAATTTTTTTTTCTTCAAATGGTACTCTTTTCGTGGAATGTAATTAGCAACTATAAGAAATATGCTGGTATCTTTTCTCATTTCTATCTTACTTTTAATACTTTGCAGGCTAAGAACTCATTGTGCCACAGAGCCTTATATAATTGCTACCAACCGACAACTTAGTGCGATGCACCCAATTTATAGGCTATTACACCCTTATCTTCGGTACACAATGGAGATCAACTCTCTGGCGCGGAAAGCTCTCATTAATGCAGGTGGAAGCATTGAAACGGCGTTCTCACCTGGCAAGTACTCTTTGGAGTTTAGCTCTGTCGCTTACGACAAGCTGTGGCGCTTCGATCGGGAAGGATTGCCAGCAGACCTCATTAGCAGGTAATTTAGTTAATCCAAAGGCTAGAAACTATACTAAAAATCCAACTACATGCCATACCAACTTTAAACTAGTAAATACTAATAGCAATATTTTTGCACCTACATTCTTGCTAGTCATCAAAGTTGTCAAATTGCCCCATATAGATGGGTGCTGATAGTGACATCTAATCTGCGTTTAGATATTTCTGAACTCTAATTTCTCTACAACTACCAGTAACATAAACAAAATTTTGCTTGGCTACTAATGGAGGAAAGATAATAATATTCGCTATTTATTTGGAATAGTATGCCATTTGCATCACTTGAACAGATAATGTATGGTGAATTTTGTGGCAAAATAAATTGTCTTAGATTGCTACAATCTAAGAAACAATTGGCAACAGCGTGCTTCGTCTCTAATTCTCTGTTAATATAGTCTAATACTGATTGACTAGAGGAAACTTGAAAAGGAGGAACTTCATAAAATTTTCATCGTTCTAAATTTCTAGGGGAATGGCCGAGGAAGATCCAGCAGCACCCTATGGCCTGAAGTTGGCAATAGAAGACTACCCTTATGCTAATGATGGTCTAGTTCTTTGGGATTGCATTAAAACGTGGGTTACAGACTATGTCAGCCATTACTACCCGGAGCCAAGCCTCATAAAATCAGACGAAGAACTCAATGCGTGGTGGACAGAAATCCAAACAAAAGGCCATGGAGACAAAAAGGATGAACCATGGTGGCCCGTCCTCAAAACCCCTCAAGACCTAATCGAAATCCTCACAACCATCATTTGGGTAGCATCTGGTCATCATGCGGCTGTCAACTTTGGGCAATATGATTACGCTGCTTATTTTCCAAATAGGCCTACAATCACAAGAACTAAAATGCCTACAGAAGATCAATCCGAGGAATCTTGGAAATCTTTTTTATCCAGACCTGAGAATGAGATCCTGTCGTGCTTTCCTACTCAATATCAAGCTACATTGGTCATGTCGATTTTGGATATGTTGTCAAATCATTCACCAGATGAGGAGTATATTGGAGCGGAACCAGAGCCAGCATGGGCAGATGAGCCGGTTATAAAGGCGGCATTTGAAGTGTTTAATACTAGTATGAAGCAGTTTACGGAAACTATTGATGAAAGAAATGCAGACAAGAAGTTGAGAAACAGGACCGGAGCTGGGGTTGTGCCGTATAAGCTTTTGCAGCCAAATTCGAAAGCTGGAGTTACAGGGCAGGGAGTTCCTAATAGCATTTCCATTTGATCAATCGGGTGGAACAAAGAGAAAGAAGAGCTTTAACGTTTTCACTTTGTGTTGCAATGTGAAATATCACTAAATAAAGTCTTTTCACTCCTTTGTGATAATATGAATAGTGATTGTGCTTTATAGCAAATAAAAATATTCGAAAATTGTTTCGAACATATATTAAAATAAATTATTGTCCTTTTATTTTAATAAATAAAATATTTAAATAAATCCTTGTCATCTTTTTTATTAAATAAATTTCCTTTTTCTCCAATGGGGATTGAGTATATTTAATAAATTATTTTATAAAATAAAGTTAAGCCAAGAGAAAACGCATTAATTAATAATATGAATCAAACATATATACACAACATTGAATAATCTAATTACCAGTATTGTATTTTTACCCTAATAAAATGAATCAAACATATATACATAATATTGAATAATCTAATTACAAGTGTTTTATTAATTTTTACCCTAATAATATCAACCCTTAGTAACTACTAAACCCGGCAAAAGTGGCCCAAGCCCGCGAGCGGGCTATGAGCTTCATTTTTTTGGTCCATTAAAATATGGGTCTTTTTGGCCCGGCCCAAGAATGACCCGCCCGTGGGCGCCCGGCCCGCCCGGTCATTAAAAAAAACCTTATTCGGCAATTCGGCTGATGGCTAGCAGGCTACGTCTGAGAATAAAAGCCAAAAGGTTTCATAGTTTTTTAGATCTAGTTTATAGTCATCTCTATTCTCTCATCTAGATCTGAAACTGAGAAGTGAGAGAGAGATCGAGGCGAGACCGGAGGCCGGAGAGTCCAGTTGCTCTGAGAGTGAGAGATCGAGAGCGGTCCAGACTGTCCAGTTGCTAGTCATCTCTATTCTCTCATCTAGATCTGAAACTGAGAAGCGAGAGAGAGACCGAGGCGAGAGCCGAGTCGCCGAGACGCCGAGTGACGACTGACGACTGTCATGCTGTGGTCTGTGGTCTGTATAGCTTCTTCTCTACAAGTAGTTTTCTCTTCGTTTTTCAGTCTTAAATTTTTGGTTTTTTAGTTTATCGTTTGAGTTACCTTGTTTTGAAGTTGATTTTGTTCTATGGTTTCAGTCTATGATTTTGTTCTATCTTTTGTTTGGTTGCTGTCGCCTATGGTTTCAGTCTATGATTTTGTTCTTTCTATTGTTATTCTCTTTGTTCTGTTTTTTTTAATTTATGTTCTTAATTTATTTTGTAATTCTACCTGAAGTATTGGAAGCTGCAGGGGTTAAGTTCAATGGCTGAAAATTGAAATCAAGTATATGAACTGCAGTTACTGCATGAATTAGAGATATAGATAATAGATTAGATATTCCTTGAAATTACATTTCTGGAATCATTATCTTTTGTAAAAGTTCATTTCTGGAATCATTACATTTCATGTTTAGGCCTGTTTTCATTTGAATTTTTACCAAACATACATGTTCAGATATTTTTATGAATTGTTGTTGAGAAGCAGAATGCTTAATTGGTTCTTAGATTTCTTTGTAACTGGACTGGTGATGGTTTTATCAATATCACTATAAAGTGATCACTGATCACAGATAGCTCAATGTGATTTACTACAATTCCAGTGCCAATAAGAGCATCTCGATGAGCTGGAATTTTTGTGTTATGTATATGAATGCATATGCATGGAGATACATTTAGTATGTTCGATCTATACAGCTTCATATCTTATTTTTCTAGCACAATAGAACTCTTGTCATATATATGCTCTGCTTGGCTGACATGCTTGAACAGAATCAGATACACACATTGTAGTGCACAAAATATATGTCATATTCTCTCTTTTTACTATGCAGAACACTGGAAATTCTGAAGGAGCTTAAACTGTTGTTTGGTTCAGTCACTGCCATTCCTATACAGGTTTTCCTAACAGGCAGGGTATGCAAATATCTTACACATATTACTTTTCATATCAATTTAAATTCTCTAACTCAACATAATTCCACACATCTTCTGAGCAAATTCTCTAAATTGCAGGATCTGTTTTGATTTTGCAGGATCTGTTTTTATTTGTCTGTTTTCATTTGCAGGATCTGTTTTGTATTTGCAGGATCTGTTTTGATTAGGCCTCTGGCCTGTTTTCGTTTTGCAGATGGGATTGCAAGTATGCACCTGTTTTCAACTAAAGCAAATGCATTTGGTATTTGGACCATCTTCATTTTCTGTTGATGGTGATTGGCAACATGTCAAATGAAAATATGAAATGAATAGTCTTGATGTTTCATGTCTTGGTTTGAATTTGTGTACTTTATCATTTATCAATCGACAATCATTTATCATTGTATGTAAATTGTAATATGATACACTGTTACAACTGAACTTTCCTTGGAAAGAAAGTGGAGACAGCCAGACAGGAGAGAATGATTGATTAAAATTTAGATATTATTGTGAATTTGTGATGTATATGTTGTTTTTATAAAAAAAATTAAATGAAAAGGCCCGCGGGCCGGCCCAACCCGGCCACGGGTCACTTAATTTTAGCCCGTCAAAACTTGGATCATTTTAGCCTGGCCTGTTGATGGCCCGGCCCACAGATGGCCCGGCTCGTTTGCCAGGTCTAGTAACTACATAAAAAATATAGTATTAGAACTAACTGTATAAAAATACCAGGTCTAGTAACTACATAAAAAATATAGTATTAGAACTAACTGTATAAAAATACATGCAATTGACTTAAATATTGTCCTAAGGAGTGTGGACAAAATTATATCAATAAAAATAATTATTAACCCCAAAATCTATTCGTTCGTTGAGTCACTAAACGACAACGATCTTAAACCTGTACAGAGAACAAATGATTATGTAACACCCCCTTCTCGAAAAGGAAAGGGAGGTCACGTGCAAAGCACAACAAACCTCAAAATAAGTAAACAGAGCACTAATAACTTCAAAATATTAATAGTGATATCCATCAATGAAGTACTAAATACAATTCTCCAACTAGAGTCAAAATAATCAAAACTAAAAAAAATTGAATCAACCTAGATGGTCAAAGGCAATACCCTCATCACACTAGCCCTGAATCACCCCTGCAAACCTGCGGGAAGAAAAACACAACATGAGCCAATTGCCCAGTACAGATACAGATACAAAAGATATATAACTAAAATATGAAATCAACATAGACAAAATATTGCCTCTAAAAAAAAATAAACCTCCAAAGATCTGAATAGAATATATTTCTGAACCAACAAAATTAACGAAACAAACAGAAGAGTAAAGAAAATAATAAACTGAAATAATTAACCCAATTAATTGAATCGAACAGAAACAAACAAAACCAATATAATAAAATAATAGGTTGAAACAAATGGCTGGAGTTATTTCATACCGAGTGAGCTCAGAAATATACCTTGCCACACAGGCAAGTCAAAACAATGCCACACAGGCAAGTCAAAACAATGTCACACAGGCAAGCCAAAATAATACCACACATGCAACCAAAATAATGTCACACAGGCAAATCATACATTGGACCGCGAATCTAAATGTACGCAAATCGGATAGGTGTGTTAGGCACAACATCACAAATCCGCAGAACAGAAAATTAGGGTTAACCCATACGCCTCCAACAACAAAACACCAAATGGTCCATTTCCTCCGGAGCCCAAACGGAGACGCCGTGGACTAATCACACCGCCACGGAGAGTGTCATGTCTCTCGTGCCAAGACGACATGCCTGTGGTACCCCCACAGGTGGTTATAGCTTAGGTATACCCTACGGTATATTTTAACAAAAATACCATGTCAGAACACATGCGACATAATACCAACAAAAGGGTTCTATATGTACATGTTGAACCAAATCAAATTACAGTCACAAGGTTTCAAAAAGAAGTTAGCAACATGTACCGATCTATAATTATTAAAATAAATAGTACTAAACATGATAACCTAATTCCACTACAAGAAAACCGGCTAATTCCGACGGAACTATGTTCGACGGACACATTCCCTCGAAGATAATATGTATTCCAACGGATTATTCAGTCCCAGATAAATCAGTCAAAACTACTTTAATTTCGACGGATGTTCGTCGAAAATATATGTATCCCATTGGCGCCAATGTTCCCGCCAGCGTGAAACATATTGTCGACTGAATATTGGTTATTCCGACGGACTAGTCAGTCGAAGATAGATTAATTACGATGAAGGTAAGTACGACGGACAGTCCGTCGAAAATAAGCCTAAAACCATTACGTCTTCCGACCCCCTCGTTTCTCTCACTTTTCATTTCAGATCTAATATTTTTCTCTTTCTCTGATCTCTCATTTCTCTCTTACGCAATATCTCTCACACGTAGATCTCTGTCAGTCTGACTTCTCACTTCTTTCATATCCACCACCAGCGCCACCACAACCACCACGTTCTGCCACCACCACCACCACCACCGGTTCCACCACCACCACCTTCGATTCCACCACCACCACGTACTGCCACTACCATCACCACGTACTGCCACCACTACCATCACTGTCGAGCGGTTCCGGCCACCACCAGTAGACGCCACCAACACCAGGCACCACCGTCACCACCACCAGGCACCACCACCACGACCAACACCAGACACCACCGTCAACACCAGGCACCACCACCAGGCACCACCGTCGGTTAGTTTGCACATTAATTCAATTTCAAGGTTAGTTTTCTGCCAAGTACTAGATTTTTAGGGTTAATTTGTTGCAAATTGTAAAATTTGTGACTTATTTTGTTTTAGGTTTAGTTTGAGTTTGAGTTTGAATATGAGATTAACCCAATTTGGATAATATGTTGTTGCTATGAATTTATGGGTTGAAAATTTGGGTCCATTTGTTGGAATTGGGAGTGATCTGAAATATGAAATTTGGGTCCTATTCTTCTTGTTTATATTGCTGATTGCAGAAATTGGAAATTTGATTTTAGGTTTGTGGACTGCATATTATTTAACTGCATATTATTTGGAATTTGGAAATTACAGAATAACATATCAAATTTGGGTTCCTTATCATAATGTAACTGATTTTAGGACTGTTTTTAATCTTAATATATTTGCTATTTCCGATTGAATTTAAGACAGAAATTCTGTCAGAATTATGAAATTGCAGAATATTTATGGGCACTGCATATATTGTATTAGTAATTAGTTTTCAAATATTAATAAATCATAAACTAAGTACCATTTACTTAGTTTCTTACTACTAAAATAAAATAAAATAAATATAATTTAATTTAGTTTATTAAATAAAATAAATTTTAAAAATAAAATAAATAACATAATATAATACAAAATAGAGTAAAATAAAATAAAATAATAAATTAAATTAATTTAAATAAAATAAAATAAAAAAACTCTGATTTAATTTAAAAAGTAAAATAAAATTCAATAAAAAATAAAATTAAATAAAAATAATAAAATAAAATAGAATAAAATAAAATAAATTTAATTTAATTTAAATTATCTAAATTTAATTTAATTTAATAAAAAGCATTAAAAATTATATAATATAATACAAGATAAAATAAAAAAATAAAATAAAATAATTTTAATTACGAAATCAAATTAAATTAAATTAAATTAGAACTTATATAATATAATACAAAATAAAATAGGAAGTAATAAAAAATTTAATTTAATTTAGTTAAATAATAAAATAAAATAAAATGATTTAATTTAATTTATTTTAATAAAGTAAATTTAATAAATAAATAAGCCAATTATATAATATACTACAAATTAAAATATAATAATAAACTAAGTATGAGTGAATGTCGAACAGTTGTCTCTAGCTATAGATTCCAAATAACAATTTTCATAAACTAAGTACCACTTACTTAGTTTATCATCATTGGCAAAATAAACTAAGTAGCTAGAAGTGAATGTCGAACAGTAGTCTCTATAGATCCCAAATAAAAATTCTCATAAACTAAGTAACACTTACTTAGTTTATCATTGGCAAAATAATCTAAGTATCATTTGTTTAGTTTGCTACAATTTTCAATAAATGCAATAATACTCTCCCTATATATATGTACTCTTTCTTGTATGCAGGTTTCGACATAGCAGTTGTAGCTAATAGTACTCCAACCGGTTCCTCGGCAACAATTAAAAAAAAGGAGTCGTAATTCCTGTTTGTGTCCTATACTCGAATAATAAAGGTAATTGAATTACTGCAGACATTCCTCTCTGTTCCATCATAATAGATGGCAACATCCAGAAGGAGTGCCAGTAAGTTGTTGAACAAAGTTCTAGGTTAAGCAACCCTCTAAATGAGCGAACAATCACTTCTCTCATAGGATTGAATCACCTCCCCATATGGGTCCAATCCATGATATAAACAGCTTTTCACCACTCCGAATTCCTCAGATGGGTAGTTCTCACAGAATGTCTCACCTTTTGTATGAGAACTATCCATTTGAGGAATCCGGAGTGGTGAGAAGCTGTCTATATCATAGATTGGACCCATATGGGGAGATGATTCATTCCTAGGAGAGAAGTGATCGTTCGTTCATCTAGAGGGTTTCTTAAGCTGAAACTTTGTTCAATAGCTTAATGGAACTCCGTTAGGATGTTGTTATCTGTTATGATGGAACAGTGAGGAATGTTTGCAATAATTGAATTAACTTTATTATTCGAGTATAGGACACAACAGAAATTACGACCCTTTTTTTCCCGGTTGCCGACTCAATTATATATGTACTATACTTTAAAACTTAGAAACTAGTTTGACATACACTCAATAGGGGTGAATGTCTAACAGTCCCCAGTTTGGGACTGTTATTGGATGTTATGTCTCTCACTTAGGCCGGTGCAAATACAAAACGGTACATTTGTTGTTATTTTGAGGATTAATCGACTGTTATCTCTATATGTTCTCCGAGTGCATACTTAGATTAAGTTATCTTAGTCTATTTCGTGTACTTGGAGACCATGGGGAGGTGCTGCCGAAATTTTCTTGAAACTCATGAAACGTACTCAACGTGTTTGCACTAGTGACGAGACGGATCCAATAACAGGATAGAAGCCTTACCCCTGTCCTGTAGAGATACTAGGTAAATCTAATTCACATATGAATATTCAAATTAACTTAATGCGTACTTCTGTGTAGTTAAAAATGTCAGTCGACCGGAGTTGGATGTATCGTAGGATCCCTAGTGATGGGAGGGGATTAGTCTCAGCTTATCGTTTTGGGGTTTTAGATTTCTTGAACAAAGCACTAGAACATACGGATGATTCGAATGGAAAGATACGATGCCCGTTGGTCAAGTGTAAAAATCTTATTTGAAAATTTCTGGATTCAAGAGTCACGATTGTCATGTATTCATGCAGAAGTTGATTCAAATTGCATTTCGTGAGATGTTACCCAGAAAAGTTCTGGATTCATTGACCGAACTGTCAAGTTTCTTTCGAGATATTTGCTCAACTATAATTAAGTACAGTGATGTCGAGCAGATAGAGAAGAATGTTGTGCTTACCATGTGCAAGCTTGAAATGATCTTCCCACCATGATTTTTTGACTCGATGAAACATCTGCCTATTCATCTGCCGTATGAACTCAAACTTGGAGGACCGGTGCAATATCGGTGGATGTATCCTTTTGAGAGGTAATATATAAAGTGCTAATTACTCTATCCTGCTCATATTAATAATACTTCAATTTATCGTAGGTATATGCTGTGACACCCCCAAATCCGGTACTTCCATTTCCACAGGATTTGGGGGTGTCACAGGTTGGTATCAAAGCTGTAGGTTATGAACCTTAGGTGGGGGAACAACCTTAGGTAGTAGCCTTGTAGGAGATCGAGAACATAGTGGTGGTAAACTCTTATCGAGTTCTAAGAAATGAATTTCTAAATTCATTGAAGATAATAAAAGACTTTATGTGCTTATGTGTTAAATTATGTGTTCACTAGCACGGATTAGTAACTAAAACTTAAAAATTTTATTGTCAGGATGTCAGATGTTGGAGGAGCTAGTCGAACTGGGGAGGAGGAACCCCGAGTACCTACAGAGGAGGATCCCCGAGACATTCATGTTGTCAGGGAACAATTGGTGCAGAGAGAGCCATCTCCGCTAATCACTGTTGTTGGTCGGGAGCATGAGCCTGAGACCGATCCAGAGGAGGATTCTGATGAAGAAGAGGAGGAAGAGGATTTCCCACCGAACTCCATTGATGCTTAGATGTATGATGCACTTTATGATCGTAACATAGAGTTGCAAGACACTGTTCAGGAGCTGAGGGAGAGGACTTTTATGCAGCAGAGTACCATCGAGCAGAAGGATGAGGAAATTGTGACTCTTCACACATATTTGGGAAACGTGGAGTGGGATTTGGTTCACGAGAAGGGTCAAATTGAGGATAAGACCGAAGAAATAGAGAAGTTGAAGAAAGATTTGAAAGAGAGCTCAGAAAGATTGGCTTTAGCAGAGGAGGGCTGGGTAAGAGAGTCGTGTCGTGCTGATCTTGCAGAAGAGGATTGCCGTGCAAAGAAGGCTAAGCTTGGGGAGACGTACTCTACACTTCACAATGCAATGGATGCGGCTCAGGATCGAGTTATGAAGTACCCAATCCAGTTTGAAGGTCTACCATCGTATATGCTTGATCGCAGGACGATGTCCCGCATTATGGAAGAGGAACGTGGCAAGGCTATCCAGCGCCTTAATAGGCAGTGATAGTATTAGTTTAATTATGTGAAAACTATTTGATAGTTAATGATGTAAATTCTGATGTGTTATAAACAAAGGAATATTTTGATATTTTAAATCTTGTAGATTCTTTATCTCGGGATAGTTGATGTAAATAGCAATGATGCTATCTTATGATGTTAAAATTTTTGAATTAAATAAAATGTTGGAGTTTATTTGAATTGATGTGTTAAGTGAATTATGATTGAATGTTTTAGTTAAGTCCTGAATGTTTAAGAGATTGAATAAAGACCAAATAAGCATATGTTCTTAATAGTAATATGCCGCCTAGAAGAAGACAAAACTGTCAGCAAGCACAAGAAGAACTAATGAATAACAACGACGCCAATGCTAATCCTGTTCAACAATTGGTGAACCTTTTGGCCGGGGCAATTAATAATCAACCACAAGCTCCACCAAACACCTCGTTCAAGGACTTCAAGGTGGTGGGACCGCCAGAGTTTAAGAACTCCATAAACCCAATCGAAGCTCAGACCTGGGTGATGGAGATGGAGAAGGTGTTCGATGTCGCTAGAGTAAGGAAAGATCAAAAAACCACGCATGCAACGTTTATGCTGAAGTCTGAAACCAGTTATTGGTTGCAGGTAAACAAAGTACGGGGAGGTGAAGGTGTAATAACCTGGGAGAGATTTAAAGAGATGTTCTTCGAGATGTACTTTCCGACCAGTTCACAAAATCAGATGGAAGTTCAGTTTCTAGAGTTGAAACAAGGTAGTATGTCAGTAGCTGATTATGTGACAATGTTCAACGAGTTGGCTAGGTTCGCCACATACCAAGTGCATACCGAGGAGAGGAAGGCAAGCCGATTCGAGCAGGGACTGAAGCCCTGGTTGTATAGCAAAGTGTCAATGTTCCAATTGAACACTTTTGCTGGAGTGTTAGAGAAGGCTATACTCGCTGAGGGTGGAAGCGATACAGTAACAAAATATAATCAAGATCAGAAGAAGAAAAGGAGTGAGAATGGAGGTAATAACAAGACTGGTGGGAGTAGCACTGGGGGTAACCATAATCAGAAGAGGAAGTGGTCTGATAACTCGTCAGCTGGAAGTCAACAAGGAGGGCAGAAGAAGAAGATCGAAGTGTGCCCAACCTACTAAAAAACTCATTTGGGAGTTTACTTGAAAGGGAAACGAGTGTGCTACAATCGTGGTCAGGAAGGCCCATAGCACCTAACTGACCTAACCTAAAGAAGGGTGCATGTTTCACTTGTGGTTCAAAGGACCATCTTGCAAAGGATTGTCCTAAAAAGGGATCTGGAGGGACGAATTCAGGAGGAAATAGTGGAAATACCGGTGGAAGCACTCTGACTATCGCAGGACCAACTACAACCAACCGACCGACCGCCAAAACATTCAACATGACAGTATAGGATGCAGTACAGTCTCGCGATGTTGTGTCAGGTATCATTCCAATCAATAAAGTTAATGTTTATGTATTATTTGATTCGGGTGCTACTTGCTCATTTATATCCGATGACTTTGCTAAGATCTTAGAATTGCTTAAGGATGAGTTAGAATACCCCATGAGCATAGAAATTATGAATAGAGAAATAATCCCTGTTAAGTATGTGCATAAGAACTGTAGAGTGGATATTAAGGGTAATATCATGAATGTAGATCTTATCCCTATTAGACTTAGAGAATTCGACGTTATTTTGGGTATAGACTGGCTATCCAATTGTGGGGCGGTAATTGACTGCCAAAAGAAGCGTATTAAACTCATGACTCCGTCAAAGGTTGTGTTTTATGGTAGCAAGTCGCCTAGACAAGCGAGTTGTCTGACGATGATGCAGGCCATGAGGTTGTTAAGGAAAGGCTGTGTAGGATATCTAGCTTACATAGTCGATAGTCTTAAAGAGAATCCAAAAATAGATGAGATACCATTAGTGAGAGATTTTGCAAACGTGTTTTCGGATGATTTGCCAGGACTTCCTCCAGATAGAGCAGTTGAATTTGTGATCGATTTGGTTTCAGGAACGGTTCCAATATCGAAGGCACTGTACCGAATGGCACCGGTAGAGATGAAGGAACTAATGGTCCAACTACAAGAATTATTAGACAAGAAGTATATCCAACCAAGCGTATCACCGTGGGGAGCGCCGATTTTATTTGTGAAGAAGAAGGATGGAGCAATGCGACTCTGCATAGACTACAGAGAACTGAACAAGGTCATGATTAAGAATAAATATCCATTACTGCCAATCGACGACTTGTTCGATCAGTTAAAGGGAGCAAGATACTTTTCAAAGATAGATTTGAGGAGTGGTTATCATCAACTGAAGGTGAGACCAGAGGATGTACCGAAGACAGCATTCAGAACACGATACGGTCACTACGAATTTCTGGTAATGTCATTTGGTCTAATAAATGCTCCTGCATAATTTATGGGCTTAATGAATGGAGTGTTCAAACCATTTTTAGACAAATTTGTAGTGGTATTTGTAGATGACATTTTGGTATATTCGAAAACCAAGGAAGAACATGAAGAACATTTGAGGGTGACATTAGAGACGTTGAGAAGAGAGAAGTTGTACGCTAAATTTTTGAAATGTGAATTCTGGATTGAAAGGGTACAATTTCTTGGACATGTAATCGATAGGGACGAAATTTCGGTGGATCCCTCCAAAGTGAAAGCTGTGATTAACTGGGATCAACCGAAGACGCCGTCGGAAGTAAGAAGTTTTCTTGGATTGGCAGGTTATTATAGAAGATTCATTCAGGATTTTTCCAGGATCGCAACTCCGTTGACGAATTTGACTAGAAAATCGGTGAATTTTGTTTGGATGGAGAAGTGTGAGGAAAGCTTTCAAAAATTAAAGAAGAGGTTGAGTACAACACCTGTGTTATCTCTTCCAGATGACACAGGAAATTTTGTGGTTTATAGTGATGCATCGCATAAAGGACTTGGTTGTGTGCTTATGCAAAACGGCAGAGTCATTGCGTATGCGTCACGACAACTGAAAGATTACGAGAAGGGGTATCCGTCCCATGACTTGGAGTTAGCTGCAGTGGTTTTTGCTTTGAAAATCTGGAGGCACTATCTCTACGGGGAGAAGTGTGAAATATATACAGATCACAAGATTCTGAAATATATTTTTACACAGAAAGACTTAAATATGCGCTAAAGAAGGTGGTTGGAGTTAATTAAGGAATACGATTGTGAGATTCTATACCATCCGGGTAAGGCAAATGTGGTCGCCGATGCCTTAAGTAGAAAGGGTTAGGAGAAACTGATGTTGTTAGATGTACAGGAGGAGTTAATTTCAGCAATGGAGAAGCTGGAATTAGAAGTAAAGTGTCCTATGGAGGTCGATGAGAAGCTATTTCAGATGCAATCTGGTACAAATCAACTAGACAAGGTTAAGGAGGCTCAACTTCATGATGACGAATGTCAATCGGTGAAAAATAAGATATCTGAAGGAACCGAATCAAGATTCAAGATGGATAAAGAAGGAATAACGAGATTTGAGAATATAATTTGGGTACCGCCAGTAACTGAGATTAAGGAAGAAATTTTGAGCGAGGCTTATAACTCAAGATATTTGATTCACCCTGGTAGCACCAAGATGTATCAAGATCTTCGATAACATTTTTGGTGGCCAAATTTGAAACGACAGGTTGTAGAATGTGTTGCCAAATGCCTGACATGTCAGAAAGTTAAAGCAGAACATCAGAGGTCGAGTGGGTTACTGCAACCTTTAGAGATTCCAGAATGAAAATGAGAACATATTATGATGGATTTCGTGGTTGGCCTACCGACAACTCAGAAAGGCTACGACGCAGTATGGGTTATTGTTGACCGATTGACGAAATCCGCACACTTCCTTCCAATCAAAATCAGATTCAACTTAGATCAGTTGGCCAGGTTATATGTGAAAGAAATTATTTCAAGGCACGGAGTTTCGGAGTCAATTATTTCTGATAGAGATCTGCGTTTTACGTCGAACTTCTGGAAACGTCTACAAGAATGCATGGGTACACAGTTGTGAATGAGCACGACATATCACCCTCAGACAGATGGACAAAGTGAAAGAACAATTCAGACATTGGAAGATATGTTAAGAGCTTGTATAATGAACTTTAAAGGAAATTGGGACGACCATCTACCGCTTGTAGAGTTCGGCTACAACAACAGTTACCACGCCAGTATTGGCATGCCGCCTTATGGATCGTTATACGGCAGAAAGTGCAGAACTCCGCTATACTGGGATGAAGTTGGCGAAAGACAATTACTAGGCCCAGAATTGGTACAACAAACAGCAAAAATAGTCAAAGTGATCCGAACAAGATTGACAGCAGCTCAAGACAGACAGAAAAAAATGCCGATCCACACCGTAAAAATGTTGAGTTCAAGCCAGGTAGTTATGTGTTTTTAAAGGTCTCTCCCTGAAAGTGAAAGATCAGATTCAGAAAGAAAGGGAAATTAAGCCCAAGATTCATTGGACCCTTTGAAGTTCTACGAAGGGTCGGAGAAGTTGCTTATGAGGTAGCCTTACCTCCAGCTCTAGAGAATGTCCACAACGTTTTCCATATCTCAGTCCTACGACCCTACAAACCTGATTACAAGCACGTGATTGAATTTAAACCCCTACATTTCGACAAAGACTTATCTTACGAAGAAATTCCTGTTTAAATTGTCGAGCAAAAAGAACAAGTTCTGAGAAATAAAGTAATACCTTCTGTTAAGGTAATTTGGAGGAATCACAACGCTGAAGAAGTTATGTGGGAACTCGAAGAGAATATGATGAAAAATTATCCTCATTTGTTTACTTAGATTGTTATAAGCGATTCTGGGGACAAAATCTTAGTAAGGGGGGAGAATGTAACGGGACAAATTGTTGAGTTGTGATTCTGAGAACAGAATCCTTTTAAGAGGGGAAAGATGTGACAACCAAGATTTCGTAATTTAATTTTTAATATTTATAGGATTGGATAAATATGTTTTTGATTAATTAATTATTAGATTAAATAATTAATTGATGAAGTTGTGGTAGATTAATTTAATTATATGTGTTATATTTATTAAATTAATGTGAAATTTTTTTATTATTCAAAGTATGTAATTATGTGAGCTTATTGTATTAAAAGAAATATTGAATAAGCCTAATAGTATTTTAATTAATTTAATTATTAATTAGAGATTTAATAATTTGACATTATTATTAAAGGAGAAATTTAATTATGTGACTATGTGAATTAATGAGAAATTATTATATTTTATTTAAAGTAAATTAAATAAGATATTGATTTATTTTATAAAGGAGTGTGACATTATTTAAACTATATGATAAGGTTTTATTAAATTAATGGTTTTTGAAACCTATTTTAACTAGCCAAACATGGCACTAAGGGAGGTTGGGAGCAGTTACCCATGATAGGTAACTGACCTCCACAACGCGTCAGTCTTCCTTATTTAGTATACGTCTTCTCTTTTATTTTTATTATTGCCTAAGTCTAGAAAAGTAGAAACAGAGAGAGAATGAGAATTTTTGAGGGAGAATTGTTAAGTGAATTGTGATCGAAGAAGGGTTGATAAAGAATTCATCTCCTATTAATTCACTCTACGCTTGGGTAATCTCTTCAACCCAATTCCTATTTTACGTCATTAGTTTTTTTTTATGAAAATGGCTTTCATTCACTCTGTAAAGTCTATGTTAATTATTAAGGGTACGATTATGTGATTATATGTATTAATATAACATCATAGAATGTTTTAATATATATTGTATATGATTCCATATCATCAGTTTCATAATATTATAACGTATGTTATGACTTAAAAATTTGCTGAGTATGTTATATGGCCATATGGCCTTATACGTGATTTTAATATGTCAAACATAAATTGGTCTGTAAAATTTCCATTTGTATATGATTATGCATGCTAAAACGAACAAAACAAAACTTGAATGGTTGGATTTGTTCTTATAACGAATCCGTAGTGTTAGATTTTATGTTTTTGTTCAAAACCTTCAAGAACTTCAAGAATAGTGAAATTTCATGTTTGAATTCTGAAAATTATGTGTTTAAACTTGTTAAAAACATGCTAGAAGGGTTGAGTATTAGTTATTTATGCATTACAATGTTTGGGTATGTCTAAATTCGTGCAAAAATATGTTAATTGGGTGTTTTGGTCATGTTCTGCAATTTTTAACGAATTGCAGTTCAGTTTCTGCTTCGCCGCGCCGCGGCGCCGACTGCAGGCATATTACCCGCGCCGCAGCGCCAGCCATGCTGCAGCGCTGAGAATGAACTGCAAGATGGCGCCGCAGCGCCACTCTGCAGTTTGTCCAAGAATGAGCATTTTAATGGTTTCATGTTAGGAACTATAATGGTAACCTAATCAAATGAACATAAGAATGTATTAGTCATATGATGAGATATTAAAATAAGTTTTTATCAAGTCAAGAAGACATCTATATGTTAATTGAATCGTTGATTATGTAATTAACTTGTTATGCGTGTAGTATAATATTATGTGAAAACAAGTATGGTAATTTGACTAAGTATAGTCATGAATTCGAGTTAAACAAAAAGAATGAACTTATGATGTTTAGTACGTTATAATTGACTGGTATTGTGAACGTAAATGATATGTAGGAATTAATTCAAGGAACGAGTTTAATTAACGTGTAATCTACGCACGAGGCAAGTTTTCTAACCCTACTTGTTATCGTTATATAAGTTGATAAATTCACCTTTCTACATTGAGCAAGTTCTCATTATTATTGATCAAGTCTGTTTTGTTATATCATAGTTTATTAATCTTTCAAGCAAGATGCTGCTATACAATACTTATTCTATTGTACACTTTATGAGATTTTATTCAAATTCAGTTATCAATTAATGTTAAACCTTGTTAGACTAGTGAACCCTTAATGATTCGACTAGTCCATAGTTGACGAGCGTTCTAAATTTTAGAACCCTTGATGAATTATCCAAACCAAACTTCCTTTGGTGCGGACTCTAATGTCAAACTGAGATGAACAACCCTGTATAGGGGATTACTTATGCGTTAGTGTTAAGATATTGTGCACAGTATGATACTAAGGGCCGATCCCCCTAAGTACGAGAAGAAGAGTCCATAGTCTTATGACTGTTAAAGGTTTCAAGTATAAACACTTGACAACCTAGGATATAGTTCAAGGTCTTATGACCCTCAGAAGTTCTTTTGTTTCTTGTTATTCATTCTTGATTCAAAAGCAAGTTTCCTATTTCAGAAGTCTTGATTTATACACATGTTATTATTCAATTGTTATATTATTATACTTGTGGGCAATCGTGCTCACTCTTGCGTAATAATAACATTGCAGTTAAGAACGAAAAAGTAGACGAGCCTTCCACTAGTAAAGGCAAGGGCAAGATTAGCAAGTAATGAAGATTGATTATTTTTGTGGTTATGTAATGATATTTAGATTTGATGTTATTTAAGACTTATTATTTATTTATGATTCCACACAGATGTTTAAGGTTAGAGCAACCTAGGATTTTTATTATTATGCAGTCGATGTAACCCCATAAGGGGAGA
Organism: Panax japonicus; assembly: GCA_020205505.1. Taxonomy (NCBI): domain Eukaryota; kingdom Viridiplantae; phylum Streptophyta; class Magnoliopsida; order Apiales; family Araliaceae; genus Panax; species Panax japonicus. The sequence continues at coordinate 2,352,439 of CM035102.1, forward strand.
TCTATTTATTATTTCTATCTATTGCATGGTTTGCATTGATTTATGGGTAGATAGAGAGATGATATTTATACAGTGAACACCAAATCTTGTGGAAATGGAAGTACCGAATTTGGGGGTGTCACATATGCACCGATTAAAAAAAAGGTCAAGAACAAAGCTCGTGTAGAGGGTTCTATTATTGAACGATATACAGAGAAAGAGCTTGTCAACTTTTTCTCATTGTATTTTAACGTTGTTGTCTCAACGAAGCACAACCGTTTAGGAAGGAATGAGGTTGTTGGTCCAATGACTGATCATGCTGATGATGAGTTAGTTGTATTCACATATCCGGCTAAACCATTTGGCCCTGAGACGTTGACTTACTTAAGAGACAAAGAGTTGAAGATTATATCTACATACGTGCTTCTAAATATGCCCAAAGTATCATCATACATAACATAAGTCTAAGCTTATTTGCTCCATTTAATATAATTTACAAGTGTAGTCATACCTATATATGTTAAAGAGATTTTACTAATATAGTAGTTCATTCGAAGAGGAAGCGTATACTTCTAACCCAACTTTTACTGTAGCAGAATTGGAAACATTCACTAATGCTAATTTCCAACAGTGGTTTAAGAAAAGGGTTGAAGCGGAGAATATTTCTGAGCGTTTTATAGATATCATCCGAGGACCTTACAAAGTTGTTAGTTCTTTTCCTGGTTGCATCGTAAATGGGTATAAATTTAGATTCGATGACTTGCATGAACTCACATCAGTCAATTCTAGGGTTGTGGTGTTAGGAAGCTGCTACCAAGATTCTGAGTCCAATAACTATGGTCGTTTACAGGATGTAGTTGTGCTCAATTATCACGACATCAAAAAGGTAGTTATATTTAAGTGTAGCTGGTTTGCTACTAAAAAGGGGGTTAAAGTTGATCATAATAGAATCACAACCGTGGAAATCAAGTCGGTATTAAAGTCGGATGACGTGTACGTGTTAGTAAGTCAAGTGACTCAAGTGTATTACGCTCCTAATGTCGTAAATACTCGAAGCCCCTGGTACACAGTAGTCACTACTAAAACACGTTCATTTAATGCTGATAACATGTTTGGTATAGATGAGGCATTGCAAGATGATGTGAGCAACCCATTGGCCACAGTGTTCCATGCTGAAGATGTGGTGAGTACTGATGTCATTGACGTACCTAACGATGAGGATGTCGAGGCCAACGTACACATGAATGATTATGTAGTCGTTGAGGATGATAACGATGACGAAACTGATCTCGAAACTGAGGATGAGGAAGATACCGAATCCGAGAATGATATACACATTGATTCTGATGGGTTTGATGACGTGCGTAATTGAAAATGAGCATTTATATTAGTACTTACCTCATATTGTTAAATCTTATATATTCGTAATCTACCAATTTTGTTATGTTAGTAGGATATTCATGGCTAGACAAAGCGGTGGAGGTTGCTGAGGTGGTGGGCGATCCGGTACTGGAGACGGTAGCCACGATGGAGGCTCTTTTTCAGGCGCGAGTAAGTTATCTTAACTAGGATTTAAATATATCTCAGGCTGCATTAATTACAATGATTATTGAAGTACTATGTTAAATACAATTATTACAGATGCACCTCGTTGACGACACCGAGGGACGAACCTCGGTATCTTTGGTCGTCCGCCGGCAGTGCCACTTACAGTACCAGTGGACGTCGTTTCCCAGCAGTAAGTGTTACTATATTCGTACTATTTCTATCAGTTATTGCAAAACACAATTCACATAACACATTTTGTTATACTTTTTGTGTAGTATACTAGACCCAGTGGCTAAGCACACCCTACACACGATTTGTTTGACGCATCTCCCGAGACGGTGCATGAAGTTTAGTCAGTATGCGCAGTACGATGCCACTTTTATGCAGACCGTCTTGCGGGAGTTCCACGTAAGTTAAGCATATTATCACCACATAGTTGTATTGGGATGACGAAATCAATTGTTCTTAATTTTAAATAATGTTTTGTTATAGGTTTATTATCGATTTGACCCGAGCATCTCTCAGTCAGCTAGCGATGCTGTGATTAAGCATCACATCGCTACAAATTACTCTGGATGGCTGTATGAGATGTGACAGAAGGCAACCCAGGCAGTTGTGGACCAGCTCGGGACCACCATCAGAAATCATCAGCCCCGCATAGTCTCCGATTTAGCCTGGGACGCTATGTATGCTCACTGAGAGGCTGATGACTTCGAGAAAAAGTCCGAGCAGGCGAAGAAGAACCGTGGTCAGCTCCGGATAGTACACACCACTGATTCTCAGTCGTTCGAGGAGCCGAAGATGGTAAGTGCATTGTATTTAGTTATTTATGTGTCAAGTTCTCACACAAATACTTAAGATTTGTTTTATGAATATTTTTATTAGGCATTGGGGAGGACCTTGGGCCGAGATCCTACCATGCTAGAGTTTTGGGATCGAGCCCACACGCCTAAGGACGAGCTTGCTTTATCTCAGGCTGCTTTAGCTATACGGGTAAAACTCATCTTACTATTTAGCTTTTAATAATATTCAATCATAAATAAAATGATATAATTAACATACGTATACAGAATACATTACAGGACCGATTTTAGAAGATTCGGGACGAGCGTATAGCTGAGCTAGAGACTATTAGGAGGGGTTCTGAGCCGTTAGATTCCTCCACCCCTCTTCCCGATGTTGTATTAGATCAGGATGAAGAGCTGAGACTATGGGTCACATTTCAGGATCCCCCTAGTAGCAGTACAGGAAGATATCGAGTGTTGGGTCTGCCGAGGATACCCGCATATACACTTCCTGGAGGTAATATTTTTTTATATTTCACAAAATTATCCGAATTTATCACATTATATAAATTATTATTAGTAATCGAATTTGTATCTCTTTATAGGCTCCAGCCAGCACCAGCGTCCGAGAGCACATATCAGACCATCTCATACGGGCACTGGCTTGGATGACGATATCTTTTGGCGGCTGATAGGGGCCGTGTCGGATAGGTTCCATACCGATCCGGTCTTTCGGCATCAGCAGTTGCCTTCCAGTTCTCGTCTTCACCAGATTGCTCAGGATATTATAGCAGGGGCCTCTGCAGAGAGTACGAGATTACCTCGGGAGTAGTTCGACGCTTGGAGCACCGAGATCCTCCGGATGGTGATTACCCTCTTGGAGGAGGCTTTTCGTTCGCCCCCACCTACTCAGGTATTCTTATTGTTTATGTTTTTCAATTAAGGCTAGTTTGTTAATTCTCACACATATATATATACTGACTAATGATTTATATTTTTGATTCTATCAACAGGGTGGCGATGGTGAGCAGGCTGGCGATGATGAGCAGGAGCATGAGGTTGATTTCCATACACCAGAGCAGCGCCGTCGTTCACCTCCGCCCGATGATGATACTTTTACTAGTTTATAGTTCATTTGTATATATATCATGATATTGTAGAACTTTTTTATATATTGTATTGTCTAATTGCGTTTGTACAATTATTGTAAATTATATCGTTTAACATTTATGGAATATTAACTTATATTTGTAATTGGTTAGCTTATAATACGTTTTGGTGGATATTTGAATGTGAATGTGAATGATAATGAGTTGAAGATTACGTTTTAGTGCTATGTTGCATATTTGAATGTGAGATACAGGTTTATAATACTGTGTATTGGGTTTTAACAGGTTACAGGTACATTAATGGGTTTAAACACCTGGAAACTGAACTTTTAAAATCTGTACTAAAAAAAATAGTTAATTCTGACGGAATAAGGTAGTTGCGAAGGAAATTCCCTCAGAGATAACAAAAAACCAATCTTTAATAAGTGTCAAAATATGCTAATTTCAGTCGTAAATATTCCATCTTTGACGGAACGCATCCCTCGTAACTACGCTATGCCCGACGGAAATTCCGTCGACCTTAATAAGCAGTCATTTTTCATAAATATTGGGTTATTTTAATTTTCAGTCAGTAATAAGATAATTGCGAGAGAATAAGTCCGTCGGAAATATGGCTTTTTTATCCGATGAAAAGTTCCATCCTACTTATTCTGTCGAAAATAAGTGATGTCCGACGAAAATCCGCCGGAGATAATTTCGTCGAAGATAAGGTATATCAGACAGAATTCTCGACGGAGCTTATTTTTTACGCGAATATTTACGACCAAATTTCGGACGGATATTTTCGTCGGAAATAGGCTATGCTCGATGGAATAGGATTAGGTCCGACGGAATATTCCGTCGGAATAAAGCTTTTTTCTTGTAGTGTTCAAAGAGTACAAATATGAGTCATTTGTATCAACTCTAAAATGAAACTAATATATTTATTTCAAAGTAAACAATTATGTGAAATTATAACAGAATTTGAAATACGGACACAAATGAATAAACCAAATTTAACAAGAGTATCGCTGAAAGAGTACGGAATCCGTACCTGATACTTCAAAACTATTTATAGCACACTCCATAAAATTTTACCCTCATATGCCAACGATATCAAATACGAAACGTTATTCGCAACCTAAACATATTCACCTCAAATTAAAAACAATCCAAACTAATAATTCCAAAATAATTCATAATATATTTAATACGCCTTTAATCATCGCCTTATATCAATTATTAATACTCCAAAATTTACATTCCAAATATAACTCTTTAAATTCCCTCTGTCCGATCTAATAAAAGAAATAATAATGCAATTATAAGATACTTAATAACTATAATTTATATTAACATGAAATTAATTCTTAATTACATCAGTTTTACCATATAAACTCAAATTAGATTTCTAATTGATTATTTTAATCACCTTTTTTTCTTTTTATTCCGATAATTCAACATACCTCATCCATTTATATACATACTGACCAATGTGAATATACACCAATATTATTCATGTTAACTAATTCTTTACTATATTATTAAAAAATCAACACAAGGCATATGTTGATTTGCATATACACGAAATAATATCATCCAATTGCGAATTATGAAACTCGAATGGAACAGTGGAACAGTGGAACAGTGAAACATTCATATATGTATGTATTCCCAACTCTCAATTATTAAATTCGAACGGTAGATATTTAAGAGCCAATAATATGAAAAATAAATAAAAAAAACGGAAAAGAAAGACACCTGCTCAGTAATTTATCTCATACTCTCTCCATCGGCTTACAAAAGCGGCGACTCCCATCTTCTTCTCTTTTTTATAGCAGATAAATAATAGTATGAGTAAAATATAGTTTTGTGTTTTAGTTGTTAATTTATTAATTACTTTTTATATTTTACTAACTCTCCTAATTTTGATAGAATTTTAATTTGACCCACATATAATTTAAATCAAATTAGTTTTAAGGCCCAATTTTATCAACTTAATTTATATCGCCTATTAATACTCATTAGCCCACATAAATTAACTACAATTTGACCCAAATAAAAACAAAGTCCAATTAATATGTTTTAAAATTAAATATATATTATTATTATTATTTTTTCTGGGTATTACATCACCTACCCCTTAAAAAAGGATTTCGTCCCTGAAATCAAAAGAATGGAAAGTACCTAATTATCAAAAAGTTGCGGATACTCCGCTCGAATAGACTCCTCCATCTCCCAAGTGGCTTCCCGCTCCGGATATTTTATTTTCTTTTCCTCAAAATTTTAACAAATGGGATTGTCTTCCTCCTCATACCCCGCTCTCGACAATCTAACATTACCTCAAGTTTCTCCCTAATTCAAAATTGTAGAGGACGAAAAACTGAAGGAACCTGATTTGGATCCACTCAATTCCGACATCAAATGAATTAATTATAATTTTCTAATGGATTGCAGTGCGTATAAGTATTCTACTCAGAAATTCAACTAATCAAATTAGAATATGATTAAAGTTACAACTTCACTCTTTAAATATAAATATAACTCAATATAGGAGCTACCAAAACTCTAATGGACTCCTCATTTTTAATTTAATCCATTATTTAATTATCTACTAAAACAATTTAACTTTCTAAACAAAACAAGGAAGAAAAAGAAAAAGAGAAAAAAATCACTTACCTTTTCCAATTTAAATACAATTGTATAAAATAAAATTAATTAATATTTAATTTAAAAAAATATAGGTCATTACATTTTTCACCCATTAAAAATAATTCCGTCGGAATTCAAATAAGCTAAAAAAAATTTTAAAAAAAATTTAGTTACGACGTAGAGCCGCCAATTGTAACGATCAACGCGGATAAGTCATCGGTCCACGTAATTATCAATGTACTTGTAAAAGATTCGTCAGCTACTGTGTGAAGCATTGGTAAGGTTCTTCATGTTACATCACATGATCCACTGTTGGTGCGGCCCCACGTTAATATCCTTGAGTTTCATTCTTGTAAATGTACATACTCTTCGAAACATGATTCGAAAACACAAAATTTTCTCTTTATCTAAACACGATTCGAATACCCGAAACATTTAAAATTATATTTAATTTGTAAAATATTTATACTCCACACATGACTAAGATTTAACAAGGTATTTTTATTTATATTTATTTATTTTACATAAATTCATACAAAACTCCAAAGACATCAGATAAACAAAACAACTATGCAAACTATATTACCAACTCTCCCCAAGTCCTCAAGACCTTCAAAATATCTCATCCTCAATTTGAACTAGTCCTCAAATATTATTACACCGAAGAATATACTACTACTATCTCTTCATCACCAACTCTCCTAAGTCCTTAAGAGTTTCAAAATATCATAACCTCAAATCAAATTAGTTCTCAAATATTATTACACCAAAAATATACTATCAAGATCTCCTTATCACTATATCAAACTCCAAGTCACGTATTTTACCATCTGTATAAGCAAACTACAATTATTCAAGATCTCTCATAATCAATTAAATTTCATCACTTACTATCTAATCATTTAATAATTTAATCACCTCTTAGTGCAAACTTTAATCCAATAAATTTCAATGCCTCCCCATATTATCACAAATAAACTTCATAGAACATAACTCCAATATCCTACTAGAAATAGTCGCAAAATTGATCATTAACTCCAAATGATTAATCTAATTACCTCGAATATCAATAACTCAAATTACAAAAATCACTTTATCATAATATGTCATCAAAAGCTTAACATAAATCAAAACCTAACTCAAATCAAATCCTTAATTCCAAAATCATAATAAATTATAATTACCTGAAATAACTCCAACAAATAATTCTCCAATATCAAAACTCGCTAATACAAATACTCATATTGTAATCGTATAATCATTTCTTAACTGAACAAAATATGACATTATTCTCACTTAATAATCTAATCCCAATCCTTAACTAATATTATTGCTCCAACCCATACCAATAATAATCTTAACAAATTATCTCGCCTTTCTCAAATCAACTACAACTCAAAGAGCTAATAACACTTGGTCAAAATCAAGACTAACCAAACAGAGAACAAAATCGACTCAAACTCCTACATCTACCCACTGATTTACCCACAACTCACAGGTTAAACCTAAATAGGTTTTCTAAAAGAAAGAACCTAAGCTCTGATAACATCCCTGTAACACCCCTTTCCCAAAAAGGAAAGAGAGGTCACGTACAAAGCACAACAAACCTTAAAATAAGTAAACAGAGCACTAATAACTTCAAAATATTATTAGTGATATCCATCAATGAAGTACTAAATATAATTCTCCAACTAGAGTCAAAATAATCAAAACTAAAAAAAATTGAATCAACCTAGATGGTCAAAGGCAATACTCTCATCACACTAGACCTGAATCACCCCTGCAAACCTGCCGGAAGAAAAACACAGCATGAACCAATTGCCCAGTATGGATACAGATACAAAAGATATACAACTGAAATACGAAATCAACATAGACAAAATATTGCCTCTGAAAAAAAAATAAAACTCCAAAGATCTGAATAGAATATATCTGAACCAACAAAATTAATGAAACAAACAGAAGAGTAAAGAAAATAATGAACTGAAATAACTAACCCAATTAATTGAACCGAGCAGAAACAAACAAAACTAATACAATAAAATAATAGGTTGAAACAAATGACTGGGGTTATTTCATACCGAGTGAGCTTAGAAATATACCTTGCCACAAAGGCAAGTCAAAATAATGCCACACAGGCAAGCCAAAATAATGCCACACAGGCAACCAAAATAATGCCACACAGGCAACCAAAATAATGCCACACAGGCAAATCATACATTGGACCGCGAATCCAAATGTATGCAAATCGGATAGGTGTGTTAGGCACAACATCACAAATCCGCAGAACAGAAAATTAGGGTTAACCCATACGCCTCCCACAACAAAACACCAAATAGCCCACTTCCTCCGGAGCCCAGACGGAGACGCCGTGGACTAATCACACCGCCACAGAGAGTGTCATGTCTCTTGTGCCAAGATGACATACCTGTGGTACCCCCACAGGTGGTTATAGCTCAGGTATACCCTACGATATATTCTAACAAAAATACCATGTCAGAACACATGCGACATAATACCAACAAAATGGTTCTATATGTACATGTTGAACCAAATCAAATTACAGTCACAAGGTTTCAAAAAGAAGTTAGCAACATGTACTGCTTTATAATTATCAAAATAAATAGTACTAAACAAGATAACCTAATTCAAAGAGTACAAATACGAGTCATATGTATCAACTCTAAAATGAAACTAATATATTTATTTCACAGGAAAACAATTATGTGAAATTATAACAGAATTCGAAATAAGGAAATAAACGAATAAATCAAATTTAACAAGAGTATAGCTGAAAGAGTACGAAATCCGTACCTGATACTTCCAAACCATTTATAGCACACTCCACAAAATTTTACCCTTACATGCCAACGATATCAAATACGAAACGTTATTCGCAACCTAAACATATTCACCTCAAATTAAAAACAATCCAAACTAATAATTTCAAAATAATTCATAATCTATTTAATATGCCTTTAATCATCGTCTTATATAAATTATTAATACTCCAAAATTTACATTCCAAATATAACTCTTTAAATTCCCTCTGTCCGATCTAATAAAAGAAATAATAATGAAATTATAAGATACTTAATAACTATAATTTATATTAACATGAAATTAATTCTTAATTACATCAGTTTTACCATATAAAGTCAAATTAGATTTTTAATTGATTATTTTAATCACCTCTTTTTCTTTTTATTCCGATAATTCAACATACCTCATCCATATATATATACATACTGACCAATGTGAATATACACCAGTATTATTCATGTTAACTAATTCTTTACTATATTATTAAAAAATAAACACAAGGCATATGTTGATTTGCATATACACGAAATAATATCATCCAATTGCAAATTATGAAACTCGAATGGAACAGTGAAACATTCATATATGTATCTATTCCCAACTCTCAATTATTAAATTCGAATGGTAGAGATTTAAGAGCCAATAATATGAGAAATAAAAAAAAAACAAAAGGAAAAGAAAGGCACACCTGCTCAGTAATTGATCTCATACTCTCTCCATCGGCTTACAAAAGCGGCGACTAACATCTTCTTCTCTCTTTTTATAACAGATAAATAATAGTATGAGTAAAATATAAGGTTTGTGTTTTAGTTGTTAATTTATTAATTACTTTTTATATTTTACTAACTCTTCTAATTTTGATAGAATTTTAATTTGACCCACATATAATTTAAATCAAATTAGTTTTAAGGCCCAATTTTATCAACTTAATTTGTATCCCCTATTAAAACTCATTAGCCCGCATAAATTAACTACAATTTGACCCAAATAAAAACAAAGTCCAATTAATATGTTTTAAAATTAAATATATTATTATTATTATTATTATTATTATTATTATTATTATTATTTTTCCGGGTATTACAGATCACATCAAAAATTTGGACGGTCAGGGTCGTCGAGGATAGCTTCGTTGTGTGAATAAGTACATACCAAAAAACATCAACAATGGAGGTATGTAATTGTTTTAGTGCATAAAATAGATAGAGTGTGAATGTGTGTACCTTGAACTTGGATCATGGACGTTGTATTTTTAACTTGATCACACCGCCTCAATTTACTACATCTATCCCCAAATATAAATATGAGTCCTACGTATAAATTCTTTATAGCTGGAAGTTTCATAACTTAATAGAATTTGACTTCCTTAGAAATAGGAAGCCAAATCAAACAAGGAAATCATAAGTCAACTTAGACTGTGGCCTTCTATAATCACTACAAGAAAATGATTTATCTGCGACCGCCTATCAGCAATCTCACTCGATTGCAGATATATATCAGTGACCGACTACGTTCGCTTATAGTGGTCGCACATAATCTGGTCATTGTGTGGACATCAGAGACCACTATAAGTGACTGTAATATAGCGACCAATTTCGTCACTAAGTTGAGTCATTGTGAGTTAGGTCTCAGGGGTGACGTGGCCACATGTCAGCGACCAACATTAGCGACCGCATTGGTCGCTAACACCCTCAAGTCTTCAACAGTCGCTGATAGGTAGTAGCAACTACACGCGGTCACTCATACTTAATTTTTAACAAAAATGCATATTCTGTAGATTTCCCAAAAAAACTATACTTACTTGTACCTGCTTTATATCCCAACACAGAGCAGTATATATATAAACATCCATATAAATGTCCATCCATGCAAATAAATAAAGCCAACACAGAGCAGTATATATGTGACACCCCCAAATCCGGGTTATTTGACTCCCGAGTTTGGTGTTCACGATCCACAATATAAATAACATTTAACTACCCATAATATATATAAGTAGTATCTTACATAAGTTTTTATCAGAGTTTCAAAATACATCACCTAGGTTTTCTAACCATAACTTTACAAACATACCCTTTAGATATACAAAAAGGGTTTACAATATAACATAATAAATATGTTTAACATAATTAATTTATAACTACGCCTTTTCCCTTGTCCTGCTTCACAGCACCTCCTGCAACTTCGTCCCTAGCTGAACAGTTTTATTTATAGCAAGGGTGAGCAACAAATTTGCCCCGCAAGTTAAGATTATACAACAAAGGTATATGAATCAACAATAATATCCTATCTACTTTGATATAATGAAACCAAAGTTCGGGGAACTTTGAAATAGCTGAACAAATTATTATTCAATAACAAGACTTCTCTTTTTCTATGCAACAACATGATTTGATAATGAAAGAGTACAACACTTTCAAAGTTCTATAGGATTCAATTCTACACAATTACAAAGTGGAATAATTTCCAGATTTATACTGAGTGATCACACAAGATCTTTGAACTTATTTTTCTCGGGCATCTATCAAAGATTTACTTTGATATATACCAGGAGTATCAGATAACCATAAAGATTAAATCACATCCCTCTGCAAGTACTTAGAGCCGGCCAACTCCTTGTACCCTATATTATGCATAATACTCAAAACGCGCGCATAAGTCGAATTCACGACCCAAAATGTTTCCTTTATATAAAAGGTTGTTTTCTCAGTTTTTGAATCAATATTTTGATTTTTCAACGAAATACTGTGATTTCAAATTCTACTTACTTATCGATCTTGCCGAAATAATTGGCATTGATTCTCCAACAACAATTTAATTATTTTCTTGAATTTATCAAGTTCTAACCAATGTTTGTCTAGCCAGAATAATTAGCTAAGACAATTTCTCAACACAATTTGACAATAAACATGAATTATCTGTACTGTCAATTCTAACTTCTACATATTTGAATATTCAACAACAGTAATTCTATGAATATATATTTCTGAATAAGTAATTCAATTTGAATTATTAAGCATTGCCTAACTGCGAATAATCAACAATAACTTCCCTGGATGTGGTGTAATTAACAATAATTAACCACTATAATAATTGAAGGAAATATAACTCAAGGTTGAGTTAGGAAACTTGCCTTCCACGTTGATTACAGCTACACAATATAATTAACTGCGTTCGTAAGACCTATATTCAATAATGTCGGTCTCACAATTAGTACAAACATTTATAACACATAACACTGTATTTTACAGTCAAACTTCCCCTAGGCACATTACCACATAGCCACATTAGTGTTTATAACCTATATAAACACTTATCAAGTCTAACTATATCAGTCTGGTTGGACTTTGGTCCATTTTCGGTGTTCTGGTCACCCTATCCGACAATTAACACATTGATTGTCAATTAAACTTGGTCTCTAAGCTTCAATATTATTTTAGATAAGTCAAATATCGTTTATAATATTTTCCGTAAGCTTTTAATAATTAATAAACACTTATTATAAATTATAATAATTTTTCAAACACTTAAATCATTTTTAAATGATTTAATTATCAAATAATCTTATCATTATTAATATTTAATAATATCAAAATGTTATTAACATACTTCCAAAATATTAAAGTTATCATCAATAACTTAAAATATTCTTAAATCATCAATATTCTACTTAAATGATTTTTAAAATCATTTTTAAATCATCACCATTAATATATAAATATTAATGAAATTATTATCTAAATATTAAAAGTCATAATTTATAACTTAAAATATTTTTAAATCATTTTTCTCATTTTTAAATGATTTTTAAATCAATAAAATCATTTTTAATTCATTTATTTAATATAATAATTAAATAAATCAAATATCATTAATATTACTTTATTAATGAAAATTCTCCAAAAAATATTAAAAATTATATTTTATAATTTAAAATATTTTCAAACACTTTATTCTTAATTAAAATGATTTTTAAATCATTTAAATCATTTTTATCTTATTTATTTAATTTAATAATCAAATAAATCTAATATCATTAATATTAAATTATTAATGAAAATTCTCCAAAAATATTAAAAGTTACATTTTATAACTCAAAATATTTTTAAATACATTTTTCTTATTTAAAATGATTTTTCATAATATTAAATTATTTTTCTCTAATTTATTTAATAAACTAATTAAATAAATTAAATACCTTTAATATTATAAATAATTATAAATATTAAAGAAAAATATTCCAATTGGTCAAAAATTATTTTTTATAATTTAAAATAATTTTTTAAACCATTTTTGGTAATTTTTAGAATTTATTTCTATTTTCTTAATAATTTTCGGAAATTCTGAAAATAAAATTAATTAAAACCGTCGCTATAGGCCTTTAGCGACACAAAGCGTCGCTATAGGTGTTCTTGGCTCAAGAACACTGACAAAGTCAGTGTTCATGGTACATGGTTTGACCGGCCTTAATGTTCTGTTCTTGAATGATCTGCTCGATATAAGACTGTGGTCTTGTAGTACAAATGTAAACTACACTTATCAATCACCAACTTGGTCATATCAAAACATAACAGGAAGATCTGGCTTCTCAAACTTTCTGTCAGAGAAATCTGGGTTTTCTGGGTAACCCAGAAACCCAGACAGACTTCGAGTTGACACTTTCATGCTCGATTATATCTATGTTCTAATCATGGTTCATGCGTTGTAATGGTTCAAGGTTATAGTTCGGGTGTTAGAGAACATTTACAAAACAACAACTTAATTTACAAACAACAGAATCACGATCTATAATCCGGTCAACGTCGGTCAGAAAACTTGTTCATAGCGTTTCTGGAAATTCCAGAATTTCAAAAGCAGAGCGAGTGGCCTACTTTGACAACTTTCCATGATCTATCTGTTAATTTTATAGGTGATCTAAAGGCTTCACTTTATAGTACATGTAACCAACTACAAGATGTACCAATAAACAATATCAAACATTAAACATACTGACAGATCAAGAGGCTCAAAGACGTTGTCAGACGCCGTTTTAGCCGTTCTGGGTTACCCAGAATTTTGCTCGGTCAATCCCGGTCAACGGGTTTTGACCGTTAATAACTCCTAAACTATACATCATTTATCTGATCTATCACCAGAAAATTAAAGCTTACATAACAGGCTACCAATATCAAGCTTAGAACAATAACAACAACAAACGAACACGAATCTGTGGCGCCTGACATTAGCTTGTCAGACCACATTTTCTGTTCGTGGCAGTTTTGAAAATATTCACTTAATTTTAAAGCATTTTGATGCTATGGATCTATGTTATATCAACATAGATCATCATTAAACATCTTCTATCAAAGATCTAAACACATAAACATGAAATTTTTCTTAGCCACATGGATCAAAAATTAAAAATAGGTTTATACCTTAAGCTTTCAATTCTTGATCTTAGCTTTCAGATTTGTTTATGGTTGATCTTGGGCTGACTAAAATGACTGAGAAACTTTGATAATTTCGGAGGTAATGAGAGAGAATGGGTTTGGTGAGAGCTAAATTAAAAATGACTAAGCTTTATGAATTTCTCTCTCCAATTCTCTTAAGTACTCTCTAGATGCATTGAATGATCTGTTGTGCTGGCATTTGGAGTTGAAATAGCTGAGATTTGTGTCACATAAGTCAAAATGTTTGGTTACCTACTCTTGATTTGGCAAGATTTTCAAGTTATTACATAAAATATCCATAAAGGGCATTATGGTCATTTCCCATTTTTTCTAGAATTTGGATTTGATGAAACCCTTAGGGTTTAGTATTTGGACATTAAGGTTTAGGGCTTGAACCCTTTTAGGTTTTAAAAGTTTCTAGTTCCCACAATTTTCAATTTAGGGTTTAATTAGAAAAATAAATTTTCTAAAATAAAATTAGGGTTTCAAAAATAGAATTTTAACATACGAGAATATAATTAGAGTTTTCTAATCATATTTAAGTTAATGAACCCACAGGCTCATCAATTAGGATTAAGGCTTCCTAATTTAGGGTTTAAAATTCCCGATTTTGAAATTAGGGTTTCTCGGCGTATAATTAGGGTTTCTAACTGTACAATTAATTTTTCTAAATCTGAGATTAGGGTTTCCAATCCCTTATTAGGGTTTATTAATATTAAACCTTATTCGATCAATCATTGATCAAAAAATTCTATACCGTTCAAACACATACATACTAATATAATTATTTTAATTATATTTTCTATCGAATCCCGTTCCAATAATTAGGGTTAGGGTTTCTATTCTCCGTTAAGCACAACTCTACTCTAATTTTATTAGTCAATATATAAATTGACCTTCTCGATGCACGTATCACAGAAACTTGTCACAAAATTTATAATTAATATTAATATTAATAAAAAAAAATTATTCGCAAATTTTGGATTATTCGAAATCCAGGGTTATCACATTCACCCCTCCTTAAAAGGATTCCGTCCTCGGAATCACCGCTTTCTTATTCTCTACAATCTTTTAAAGTTGTATCATCAATTTATTTTAATCAACACAATATTAATTTTGGTTTCAAATTCTAACCTGTGACCTGAGTCTATAAAAGAAATCAGTTCTCAGAATTATTTAACTCATATTATTCGCGAAATTAAATTTTCTAAATGAAATCGTTACCTGCTGCCACCTCTTGAGTAGCCACTGTATCATGCGCCGTCATGTTGAATGTACGGGCCGTTGGTCTTCCTGGCTGTGCAGTTCCTCGTATTGCCAAGCTTCCGCCACCGGGTCCCTTGTTGGCGCTTTCCTTCTCAGCATTTCTTTTCGGACAGTTTCGTACAATATGGTCGGTCGATCCGCATCCAGAACAACCTTGAATTTTCTTCGGACTGGGACAATTGGGTGACATATGCCCCTCTTGCCCGCAGTTATAACAGACTCCCTTCTTCTTCAAGCAAACTCCAGCATGATGCTTCCCACAATTCGAACATGGCTCCCTTCCCTTCCTATTATCTTCTGACTTATTACCCGACTGGGTATTTTCATTCCATTTTCTTTTATTCGGATTACTTCATCCACTACTTCCACCGTCATTTGTTTTCTTCTTCTTTTCCTGATGAAATCGAAACACTGCTTCGCTCCCTCCTTCAGCAATTAGCGCTTTCTCCAATAGAGCCGCAAAAGTGTTGATCTGCAGCACAGCTACCTTGTTGTAAATCCCCAGCTTCAATCCGTTCTCGAATCTTCTTGCTTTTCTAGCTTCGGTATCCACCTGATGAGGTGCAAATTGTGCCAATTCGTTGAATTTAGCAGCATACTCTGAAACAGACATATTCTCCTGTTTAAGTTCCAAGAACTTAACTTCCATCCGAGCTTGCATACTCGGTGAGAAGTAGTTCTCAAAGAACAATTCTTTAAATCGTGTCCACGACACCACCGCTGTACCAGCTCTTGCTTGGTTTGTCTCCCACCAGTAATTGGCTTCTCCCTTCATTAGATATGTTGCAAAAGTTGTCTTTTGCTCTTCCGCCACTCGCGCAATCACGAACACTTTCTCCATCTCTTTCACCCAAGTTTGGGCTTCGATCGGATCCGTAGTCCCCTTGAATTCCGGCGGTCCTACCGCTTTAAAATCTTTAAAATTAGCCAATCCGTCGGCTGGCTGATTCCTTGGTCTTCCCCTGGCTGGAACCCTATTTTCCATAGCTTGGGCCAGCATATCCACAAAATTCTGCATCGGGTCCACTTGACCTTCTTCGTTATTCACTGATTGTTCTTCTTTTTGGTTTCGATTCTGTCGTCTAGGCGGCATAATCTGATTTAAATGAAAATCTTATATTAATACTCTTATTCTACACAAATTCTTAACACAATAAGAATTCAACACATAATTCTCAAGTAATTGCATATTTATTCAAATAGCACATAGTACCTATAGTACTTAACACATATAAATATCCCTTTAAAATAATACTAGGGTTAACACACACAACTTTACAAAAGTTGCAATTCCCCAACTTTACACAAAAAGTTGACATTATCCAATTTCATATTACTATTTCCAGTTCATAAAACCACACTTATGAGTTCATAACCTGGCCACAATTATATGAGTTTACGAACTTACCCTAGTCTGACCTTTGGCATCCGTTCGCTGAGGGGTTCATAAACATTTCATATAACTATAAGTCAAGAATGTCACATAAGTATGAGTTTTAAGAACACACAATTTCATTTTAATCTTATATTCATATAGAAAATAAAGATTTTATTCATACAAACATAAATTTATATATGTTCAAACATCGTTCTTGATAATACATATCTTAATATCAGAAACTTCTACCAAAAGATACGATTACATATATCTAAGTTGTCTACCGACAACTTCTTTCTCCAATCTTCTTCTTTTTAGGACAATTCTTAACCTTATGACTCGTTCCACCACATGCAAAACATCCTCCTTTCTTTGGTTTAGGACAATTTGTTGATAGATGTCCTTCCAAACCACAATTATAACACACATTCTGACCCCACAAACATTCTCCCAAATGGCTCTTTCCACACTTGCCACATGTTTGCTTCTTCTTCGACCTTGACTTTTCTGAATTAGGGTTATCGTTGTCCCTCTTCCTTTTCTTCTTATCTTTCTGCTGCTTGATCATCCCTTCAGACGATCCACCACCTTCCGCCTTCATTCTGTCTACCTGCGCCTTGAGTTCGTTCCTTTCTTCAGTTATTTTGCATAGCGCTCGTTCTGTCTTCCATAGCTGCTCCAAGAGAAACGCTTTACTCCGGAGTTCTTGAACTTCTGCAACTAGTTGATCTTGTTCTTCAACTGTAGTCTTATTCTGTATCTCTACCATAGCTGGCTCAGACTCTACCTCCTTATCCCCACTCAGATACATCTCGGGATAATTGTCATGATCTTTCCCCAGATTAACCATGGGTTCATCTTCTTCCACCTTATCAACTGATTCATTTTGCGCTGGCACCTCGGCTTCTGGCATTGGTGCAACAGCCGCTAGAATCTCCGTACTCATCTTGTCTTCTCCAGACATCCTACAATCAATTTAAATAACTTGATTAATACTTCATTAGTACAAACTCCTCACACTATGTGTCCCCAATTCTCACTATCGTTGCACTTCAACAATCTCTCACTTAGTACTCTAAATGAGTATTTTCTATCTCGCTATGGTCATAATCCTAGGGTTTTCCCCCACCCCACATAAAGTTTATAACCTACAGCTCCACTACTAGCTGGTGACACCTTGGTCACTACAGCTCTGATACCAACCTGTGACACCCCCAAATTCGGGTTATCTGACTCCCGAGTTTGGTGTTCACGATCCACAATATAAATAACATTTAACTACCCATAATATATATAAGTAGTATCTTACATAAGTTTTTATCAGAGTTTCAAAATACATCACCCAGGTTTTCTAACCTTAACTTTACAAACATACCCTTTAGATATACAAAAAGTTGCCCCGCAAGTCAAGATTATACAATAAAGGTATATGAATCAACAATAATATCCTATCTACTTTGATAGAATGAAACCAAAGTTCGGGGAACTTTGAAATAGCTGAACAAATTGTTATTCAATAACAAGACTTCTCTTTTCTATGCAATAACATGATTTGATAATGAAAGAGTACAACACTTTCAAAGTTCTATAGGAATCAATTCTACACAATTACAAAGTGGAATAATTTCCAGATTTATACTGAGTGATCACACAAGATCTTTGAACTTATTTTTCTCGGGCATCTATCAAAGATTTAATTTGATATATACCAGGAGTATCAGATAACCATAAAGATTAAATCATACCCCTCTACAAGTACTTAGAGCCGGCCAACTCCTTGTACCCTATATTATGCATAATACTCAAAACGCGCGCATAAGTCGAATTCACGACCCAAAATGTTTCCTTTATATAAAAGGTTGTTCTTCTCAGTTTTTGAATCAATATTTTGATTTTTCAACGAAATACTATGATTTCAAATTCTACTTACTTATCGATCTTGTCGAAATAATTGGCATTGATTCTCCAACAACAATTTAATTATTTTCTTGAATTTATCAAGTTCTAACCAATGTTTGTCTAGCCAGAATAATTAGCTAAGACAATTTCTCAACACAATTTGACAATAAACAGGAATTATCTGTACTGTCAATTCTAACTTCTACATATTTGAATATTCAACAACAGTAATTCTACGAATATATATTTCTGAATAAGTAATTCAATTTGAATTATTAAGCATGCACTAACTGCGAATAATCAACAATAACTTCCCTGGATGTGGTGTAATTAACAATAATTAACCACTATAATAATTGAAGGAAATATAACTCAAGGTTGAGTTAGGAAACTTACCTTCCACGTTGATTACAGCTACACAATATAATTAACTGCGTTCGTAAGACCTATATTCAATAATGTCGGTCTCACAATTAGTACAAACATTTATAACACATAACACTGTATTTTACAGTCAAACTTCCCCTAGGCACATTACCACATAGCCACATTAGTGTTTATAACCTATATAAACACTTATCAAGTCTAACTATATCAGTCTGGTTGGACTTCGGTCCATTTTCGGTGTTCTGGTCACCCTATCTGACAATTAACACATTGATTGTCAATTAAACTTGGTCTCTAAGCTTCAATATTATTTTAGATAAGTAAAATATCGTTTATAATATTTTTCCGGAAGCTTTTAATAATTAATAAACACTTATTATAAATTATAATAATTTTTCAAACACTTAAATCATTTTTAAATGATTTAATTATCAAATAATCTTATCATTATTAATATTTAATAATATCAAAATGTTATTAACATACTTCCAAAATATTAAAGTTATCATCAATAACTTAAAATATTCTTAAATCATCAATATTCTACTTAAATGATTTTTAAAATCATTTTTAAATCATCACCATTAATATATAAATATTAATGAAATTATTATCTAAATATTAAAAGTCATAATTTATAACTTAAAATATTTTTAAATCATTTTTCTCATTTTTAAATGATTTTTAAATCAATAAAACCATTTTTAATTCATTTATTTAATATAATAATTAAATAAATCAAATATCATTAATATTACTTTATTAATGAAAATTCTCCAAAAATTATTGAAAATTATATTTTATAATTTAAAATATTTTCTAACACTTTATTGTTAATTAAAATGATTTTTAAATCATTTTTATCTTATTTATTTAATTTAATAATCAAATAAATCTAATATCATTAATATTAAATTATTAATGAAAATTCTCCAAAAATATTAAAAGTTACATTTTATAACTCAAAATATTTTTAAATACATTTTTCTTATTTAAAATGATTTTTCATAATATTAAATCATTTTTCTCTAATTTATTTAATAAACTAATTAAATAAATTAAATACCTTTAATATTATAGATAATTATAAATATTAAAGAAAAATATTCCAATTGGTCAAAAATTATTTTTTATAATTTAAAATAATTTTTAAAACCATTTTTGGTAATTTTTAGAATTTATTTCTATTTTTTAATAATTTTCAGAAATTCTGAAAATAAAATTAATTAAAACCGTCGCTATAGGCCTTTAGCGACACAAAGCGTCGCTATAGGTATTCTTGGCTCAAGAACACTGACAAAGTCAGTGTTCATGGTACATGGTTTGACTGGCCTTAATGTTCTGTTCTTGAATGATCTGCTCGATATAAGACTGTGGTCTTGTAGTACAAATGTAATACTACACTTATCAATCACCAACTTGGTCATATCAAAACATAACAGGAAGATCTGGCTTCTCAAACTTTCTGTCAGAGAAATCTGGGTTTTCTGGGTAACCCAGAAACCCAGACAGACTTCGAGTTGACACTTTCATGCTCGATTATATCTATGTTCTAATCATGGTTCATGTGTTGTAATGGTTCAAGGTTATAGTTCGGGTGTTAGAGAACATTTACAAAACAACAACTTAATTTACAAACAACAGAATCACGATCTATAATCCGGTCAACGTCGGTCAGAAAACTTGTTCATAGCGTTTCTGCAAATTCCAGAATTTCAAAAGCAGAGCGAGTGGCCTACTTCGACCACTTTCCATGATCTATCTGTTAATTTTATAGGTGATCTAAAGGCTTCACTTTATAGTACATGTAACCAACTACAAGATGTACCAATAAACAATATCAAACATTAAACATACTGACAGATCAAGAGGCTCAAAAACGTTGTCAGACGCCGTTTTAGCCATTCTAGGTTACCCAGAATTTTACTCGGTCAATCCCGGTCAACGGGTTTTGACCGTTAATAACTCCTAAACTAGACATCATTTATCTGATCTATCACCAGAAAATTAAAGCTTACATAACAGGCTACCAATATCAAGCTTAGAACAACAACAACAACAAACGAACACGAATCTGTGGCGCCTGACATTAGCTTGTCAGACCACATTTTCTCTTTGTGGCAGTTTTGAAAATATTCACTTAATTTTAAAGCATTTTGATGCTATGGATCTATGTTATATCAACATAGATCATCATTAAACATCTTCTATCAAAGATCTAAACACATAAACACGAAATTTTTCTTAGCCACATGGATCAAAAATTAAAAATAGGTTTATACCTTAAGCTTTCAATTCTTGATCTTAGCTTTTAGATTTGTTTATGGTTGATCTTGGGCTGACTAAAATGACTGAGAAACTTGATAATTTCGGAGGTAATGAGAGAGAATGGGTTTGGTGAGAGCTAAATTAAAAATGACTAAGCTTTATGAATTTCTCTCTCCAATTCTCTTAAGTACTCTCTAGATGCATTGAATGATCTGTTGTGCTGGCATTTGGAGCTGAAATAGCTTAGATTTGTGTCAAATAAGTCAAAATGTTTGGTTACCTACTCTTGATTTGGCAAGATTTTCAAGTTATTACATAAAATATCCATAAAGGGCATTATGGTCATTTCCCATTTTTTCTAGAATTTGGATTTGATGAAACCCTTAGGGTTTAGTATTTGGACATTAAGGTTTAGGGCTTGAACCCTTTTAGGTTTTAAAAGTTTCTAGTTCCCACAATTTTCAATTTAGGGTTTAATTAGAAAAATAAATTTTCTAAAATAAAATTAGGGTTTCAAAAATAGAATTTTAACATACTAGAATATAATTAGAGTTTTCTCATCATATTTAAGTTAATGAACCCACAGGCTCGTCAATTAGGATTAAGGCTTCCTAATTTAGGGTTTAAAATTCCCGATTTTGAAATTAGGGTTTCTCGGCGTACAATTAGGGTTTCTAACTGTACAATTAATTTTTCTAAATCTGAGATTAGGGTTTCTAATCCCTTATTAGGGTTTATTAATATTAAACCTTATTCGATCAATCATTGATCAAAAAATTCTATACCGTTCAAACACATACATACTAATATAATTATTTTAATTATATTTTCTATCGAATCCCGTAACAATAATTAGGGTTAGGGTTTCTATTCTCCATTAAACACAACTCTACTCTAATTTTATTAGTCAATATATAAATTGACCTTCTCGATACACGTATCACAGAAACTTGTCACAAAATTTATAATTAATATTAATATTAATAAAAAAAAATTATTCGCAAATTTTGGATTATTCGAAATCCTGGGTTATCACAATATATAAACATCCATCGATTCCATGCAAACAAATAAACCAACATGATATAAACTATATAAACATAAAATGCAAGCCAATTAAGTAAAAATGTCATCATCGTCTAATATGAACCAATCAATGCAAAGGAATGAATACAAAACTACAAGCTGCCTAATCTCTAGTACAATACAAGTTTAATATAAAGAATACAAGCCTCTTCATGCATCGTCGTCCAACTTAGTTCGGTCGGGCCTGTAACAAAAGAATAAAACCCATAAATATATATAGTATTTATGTTGATACTGGTATGACTTATGAGAATAAAACCCATAAACCTATATACTATAATTACAAGTCATGCAGAATATTCCAGAGTAATTCTCCGTGAGTAGTCGAGGGCGGATTCAGCAATGGAACAAAAGCCTTCCGAGTAGGGTAATCAAAGTTATGTTTTGACCTTGCATCTCTCATTAAGCACTGGATGATACATCCATTAAGTAATTAATCACTTCTACCAATAATCTTTCAGTATGTTTTCTCTCTTTAAAAACAAAAATCTATTAGTTCATAGTAATTTTTAAATATTCAACTAAAATAAAAGAATTTACATCAACTTTAAATTAGAAAAAATTTCATATTGACTTTGCTTTTTCAATTGAAAAGTAAATATGCTTTTTCTTATCCTCTCATTACACACCTTTGGTCAAGCTTGCTGCCTTCTTGAAATATATACTATATATAAAAGGAACTTGTTGACACGGTTGATGTAAGACCCCAACTTTTATGAATAACGATTAATTTCTCTCGAAATATATTTTTGAATATTATGATGTGAATATGATATAATATTATAGTTATGGGTAATATTTATAAATTTTGCAAAGTAAGCAAGTGGTTATATAATATTCGATTGGTCGGGGAATATTCATTTTAACAGAGAATATTCGTACGACGACACAATTATTGGTGGACCCCACAACGAAAGTATTGTCGTAGTTAGAAAACGACAGAATTATCTTTTTATAAAAATAACGACGGAAGTGTTACCGTTAAAACTGTTGAACTACCTGGTAGTAAAAGTATAGTAATACGCGTGGTTGCATAGTAGCTCACGGTATTGGTTATTGATGCTTACGTGAGAAGTCACTCAGTTATATTTAATTATTGCTACAGTAATTGCTACGTCATATCTCTTATATTATTGATTCGATTATTGTCACAGTATCATCTGCATGTTATTCACAGTCACCTAATTGCGCGCTAATAAGGAGAAATCCTTATTCGAAAAGCCCCCTCTTTCCTGGGAACGACCTAGTTGTTAAATATTGTGAGTTATAATATTAATGATGAATAATGAATTGAGACGACAATGTTATTCATATTATTAAATTACAATATTTACAATGTCTAGAAGTTCTGCCAAGGAGATGGTTTGGTCACCTAATTGCGCGCCAATAAGGAGGAATCCTTATCGAAAAGCCCCCTCTTTCCTGGGAACGACCTGGTTGTTAAATATTGTGAGTTATAATATTAATGATGAATAAACACAAATTTATTCATCATTAATATTATAACTCACAATATTTAACAACCAGGTCGTTCCCAGGAAAGAGGGGGCTTTCCTATAAGGATATCTCCTTATTGGCGCGCAATTAGGTGACCAAACCTCTCCTTGGCAGAACTTCTAGACATTGTAAATATTGTAATTTAATAATATGAATAACATTGTCGTCTCAATTATTGATTTAATAATACATCATATAATGCAGATGATACTGTGGCAATAATCGAATCAATAATATGAGAGATATGATGCTGCAATTACTGTAGCAATAATTGAGTATAATTAAGTGACTTCTCAAATAAGCATCAATAATCGATATCGTGTGCTACTATGCAACCACACGTATTTTACCACTGATTATTTTATAACAACTTGCTTACTTTGCAAAATTTTCACATATCACCCTTAACTTTAACTTTTATCAATTTAACCATTTACTAAATAGAATAATTATAAGAAAATTGAATACTTTCATTTCATAAAATTTGGGGTCTCAAAGTATCATCTGCATAATATGATATATTATTAAATCAATAATTGAGACGATAAAGTTATTCATATTATTAAATTACAATATTTACAATGTCTAGAAGTTCTGTCAAGGAGAGGTTTTGTCACCTAATTGTGCGCCAATAGGGAGAAATCCTTATTGAAAAGCCCCCTCTTCCCTGGGAACAACCTGGTTGTTAAATATTGTGAGTTATAATATTAATGATGAATAAGTTTGTGTTGATTAAAGATGAATTTGATAGTTCCATTGTGTTGGGATTATTAGTGTTAGTGAAAATCGACATCTATTCTGATGATAATTGATGTCTGGGGTTATATTGATAAACTGGGTAATTAATTGGATAAATGATCAATTAATTGCTACTAATTCACATGCTTATATAACTATTTATTCACATGTGTGTACTATTGAATCACATTCATTTACTATTAGGGGAGTTGGTGCAAGATTGATAATACTTGCATGACTAAGTTAAAAATGGAGGTATAGATGGAGGTACTATACTGTAATTCATATTTTTACATGATTATAACTATTGGTTTACATGATTGAACTATTAATTCACATTATTTACTATTAAGGGAGGTGGTGCAAGTTTGATAATACTTGCAGTACTAAATTAAAAATAAAAGAAAAGTTGGAGGTATTGTACTGTAATTTTTTGAGCCCCAAAACGTGCAATTTTTGAAACTATATTTTCCTATAAATAGAAGCTCATTCTTCCTTCATTTCTCACCAATTCACTAAAGCTATAGAGCAATTATTATAGAGAGAAATTATAGAGAGAAAGAAGAAGAGAAGTCTGCTACCTCTCTATTCCAGTATCCAGCTTAATTCTAAAGTAAGGGGTATTATTTCTTTCGTATTCATGAAGATAGCTATTGTTATTCCATTTCTTATTATTATGTTAGAATAACATGTCTATGCGAAGTACCGTATAGATGGTGAAATTTTTCTGTTATTCAATTCCTTATTAATCTGTTAGAATAACCTGTCTATGCGAAGTACCTGCATACATAGTGAAATTTTTCTGTTATTCAGTTCTTTATTATTCTATTGGAATAACCTGTTTATGCGAAGTACCGCATACATGGTGAAATTCTTCTATTATTTCGTTCTTTATTATTCTGTCGGAATATCCTGTCTGTGCGTTTACGGCGGACCTGGTTCCATTATTTATTATTCTGTCAGAATATCCTGTCTGTGCTTTTACGCCGGAGCCTGGTTCTATTATTTATTATTCTATCAAAATATCCTGTCTGTGCGTTTACGCCGGACCTGGTTCCATTATTTATTATTCTGTTGGGAATAACCTGTCTGTGCAGTCTATCGCACGCATGGTGAATCCTTCTGTTATTCCATTCTTTATTATTCTGTTGGAATAACCTGTCTATGTAGATTACCACATGCATGGTGAATGATTCTTTGTATTCATTCCTTATTAAATTGTGGAAATGATTTGTATACGTGGATTACCACATGGCGGGTGAAAATCTATTTGCAGTTTCATATATTCTATTATACTCAGTTGGTTAAAGTTTTGGCTTCTATACTCCATGAAATTAGTAGAATATCCTGGATATTTGCGCTTCATCCAGTATATTTTCATAGAAATATTCTTCTAAGCATTCTTGAATTTTACTGCACAAAGCAGTATCATGTTGACAATTTGGACATTATTGAGTTCAGGATAAATTAACTTATAAATCTTTAAAATTTATTCTTGAACTTGTTTTATTGAATTATTATGTCATTGTCATCCTCCTCATGCTTATATTGTAATGAAAGTCATCTTTGGCTTGCATGCATAGATAGACTTAGTATGATTATGAACAGGGATCATTCGGTATAATCATGACCTGTAATGTTATAAATGATATGGTAAAAGTCCTCAGTGGCCTGTAATGCATTGATGGACAGTTTTTGGTATGATTATGACTAGGGATTGTTCGGTATAGTCATGACTATTGATGATTTAATGAATATCCTTAGCCCGTAGTACAGGAATGATTAGATGATGTGTTTTATTTATTAAGCTGAGTCTCAGTGATAAAAATTGATGAAAACATTTTAAACCATAGAAGATGGTAGATTGCTTGTTCCGCTGCAGTTAAACTTGATGTCTATTGTATTTTATCAGTTTAACATTGTTAAAGACTAATGATAATTTATTATGTATTATCTTAGTCATAATATTTCTTACTGGGCTAGTTGAGCTCACCCTTTCTTTCACAGAAGATGGTAGATTGCTTGTTCCGCTGCAGTTAAACTTGATGTCTATTGTATTTTATCAGTTTAACATTGTTAAAGACTAATGATAATTTATTATGTATTATCTTAGTCATAATATTTCTTACTGGGCTAGTTGAGCTCACCCTTTCTTTCACTGCTCTCTTCAGGAAATGAGAATATAGCTGGGATGAGTCGGGGAACGGAGTGACGGTCCAGATGATAGCATTTGTAGTCCTCACTATTCTGTTAAATAGTGTGACAATAAATGTAATGAGGACTCCATTGAGTGTGGATATTGTCTAGATGACAATATTCTTGTTTAAACTCTAAGTTTATGTTTTGTCGTATTTGACACGACAGTTGTATTATTAAGTTGTACTTGTATTTTTGTACCATATATTTGGCGATTCAAGATGGGTGATGTATATCCTATTTTGGGGGCGTCACAGTTGGTATCAAAGCTTAGGGATATGATCCCTGGCTGAGATGTGAGGCAAGAACTAGGAGGGGAGAGACGGGAAATTCCTTCGCTAGTATGACCTACCTAAGTTTATTTGGCATTTAATTGGTTGGTCAGAGTATAGGGATAATATGTGATATGTTAATTAACCCTTGTTTTGTTGCAGTATTTGAAAATGGCATCCGAAAATGTTGAGATAAGCAATGAAGCACATGAGACCATTGAGACACCAATGATCAATACCCAGGGTAATGTGCAACAGGAAGACAATAATCCTCATGAAAATAATAACACCGATGAAATGGTGAACTGAAGGGATGGTCAGAGGCTTTATGAAATTCATGCAACATCAAGCGAAAGCGGCTCCTGTCCAAAATGCAGGTGGAAACACTGACAACTCTCGGACGGTCACCGCTAAGCAGTTTAAGGAAGCTGGGACCACTGAAGTTTTTTGGAGAGCCAAAACCACTTAAGGCAAAGACGTGGATAAAGCAGATCAACAAGATATTTGATGTCTTAGGATGATCCGAGGAACAAAAAGTTCCCTTTACCACCTTCATGTTGCGTGCAGAGGCAAATTACTGGTGGGAATTTGTAAAGCGTACTCAACCTACCGCACTGAAGATGTCTTGGGAGAAGTTCCAAGAGCTGTTCAACGACAAGTACTTTCCAAAAAGTATTCGTCACATGAACGAGGTGGAGTTCATCAAGCTTGAGCAAAACAATATGATCGTGGCGCAGTACGAAGCTAAGTTTACCGAGTTATCTCGATTTGCATCCCACTTTGTTGATAATGAGGAGAGAATGGCGCGGATGTTTCTAAGAGGTTTGAAAACTGAGATACGTCAATACCTTATCGCTTAAACTGTGTTTGTATTCAGATGTTGTGAATATGGCTCAGTTATTGGAGCGCAATAATGAGTCAACCCAACCAAGAGAGAGCAGTCGATAATTCGATAATACCAGTGGTAGCAGTCATCGAAGCAGTGACAATAAACGTGGAGGGAATCAACATGCCAGAAATTATAACCACTTCGGTGGTAATCATGGCCAAGACAATAGGAGTGGAAATTTCAAGAAGAGAAGGTTCAGCAAAGATGGAAAGACATCAGAACCAGCACCCGTTGTTAAGGAAGGAGAACGACCGCCAGTCGTATGTTACAAATATGGAGAGGAAGGACACATAAGTCCAAATTGCACGATGCAGTCCAAAGCATGTTATAATTGCGGGAAAAAAGGTGACCTAGCCCGATTTTGTCGTTCACCAAAGTTAAGTCCAGCTAGGATAGAGGCATCAAAGGGTGTTCCAGACAAGACAAAACCGATAGTTCAAGGGAGAGCGTTTTTCGTAACCTCCTAAAAAGCGAGGAATCCGAACGAGGTGATCACGAGTAAGATAATCATAAACTCTAGCGAAGTTTATACTTTATTTGATACCAGTTCTACCCATTCCTTTATTTCTCCTACTTGAGCTCAACGTTTAAATTTAACTCTGGAGAAGTTAGACTTTCACTTATCTGTTGAAACTCCGTTGGGAGAAACCTTCATTACATCCACGGTTTATAAGTCTTGTTTGATTCAAATCTGTAACCACACGTTATCTGTCGATCTTATTTCTTTGAAAATACTTGCATTTGATGTGATTTTAGGGATTGATTGGTTAACTACTCATCATGCTAAAATCGATTATTTTCGTAAGGTTGTTAGCTTTCATATTCCTAACCAACCTATTATACGAATTCAAGCAGTCAAACCACTAAAATCAATCACTGTCATATCAAGCCATAAAGCTATTCATTTATTAAAAAATGGATGTCAAGCTTTCTTAGCCCATGTCACGGATTTAAATAAAAATACATCAGATTTGAATGATATTTCTATTGTTAATAAATTTCCTGACGTATTCCCTGAAGAACTTCCTGGCCTACCCCCAGAGTGTGAAATTGAATTATGTATCGACCTTGAAACTGGTACAAAACCCATTTCTAAATCCCAATATCGAATGGCTCTTATTGAATTTCAGGAGTTAAAAACCCAACTGTCGACGTAGGGATTTTTGAGTGTCCCTTTTCGTTACTTGTTCTTTGGTGTTCTCATGTTAATGTGAGATTTGTTTGAAAAAATAAGTGAAAAAGGTCCGATATGTATAATGTCGATGATTGGACTTTAAGAGTCGCCAGTTGGTGTATTTAACTGGTTGAACCAATGCAACCAAAAAGGTTTGCACATTGACCTAGTGTTTTGACACTGCTAGACGGGTCTATGAAGGTGTTAGGCACCCCCTGACATCCGTGTTACCATGGTGACCGCCACTTTTCAAAGAAATTATTATATGAATGTGTGTGTATGTGTGTGTGGATCAATGTGCAATTATTTGAAAGTAGTGCGAGGCCTCGTTCGCAACTATATACACAAGGTTTGAATTTTATAGAAAAATTCAGTTTTAACCAGGATATAGCAATGAAGTTTTGTAAAAGAGGTTTTTCAAACCCTGTGCTCAATAAGATTTGAGACCTTTTTATACTTCCATTTTATTATTAAATGTTCGGCTTGTTGGCTTTTATTTTCGAGATGCGAAGCATTCTCGAGAAAATAATATACAGCAATGCCGAACTCCTCATGGGCATGATAGTCATCAAAGGAAATTCAGACACTGTAAAATAATGTACAGGCTGCTTACAACTGAAAAATGTCCATCATGGGAACCGAATCTAGATTCAGTAAACTGAACCTGTGATCACATAATTCCTAGGCTCACATGATACTGCAATTTGTATGGAAAGCAGTAAGTAATTATATATATAAAAGCTGTAAATATATATATACAGGCATGATCAACCACCACGAAGCAACTCCATGGGGAATCGGAAATGTAAATATATAAAAGAAATAAATATATATATATGGACATGATCAACAACCACGAAGTAAACTCCAGGTGGGACTAAATGTAAATAAAGCTGTAAAAACGATCAACTGCCACAAAGTAAACTCCAGGAATGACAGAAATGTAAATAATATATATATAAAAGTTGTAAATGCACCGGATATGAATCCTGGCTCATCGGATATGTCCGACAACAATTATATATATATATATATATAAGCGATTAAACGCACCAGATATAAAATCCAGGCTCATCAGACAGAGTCTGACCACAATTTATATATATATATATATATATATATATATAAGCAATTAAATGCTCCAGACCGAAGTCTAGGTTCAATCAAGGCATAGCTCGATAATGTTAGTCCATATATGAAATATATATATATATATAAGTATATATATACAGACAGAAATGAAAACCACGGACCGAAGTCTGGGTAAACACACTCACACGACTCTCAAAGTGTACAACAGTGTGTGCTAATATGAGAAGAAGGCTTTAAAGAATATAAGAAGGCTTACAGTGGGCTGCCAAAGTAGACTTCTATGACTTTAAATTGATAAACTCTCAGCTCCCGCCGGATAAAAGATAGATATATGTGAGCTAACTAGTGTTTAGAAGTGAGGAAACACTCAAAGGATGTGTATGCAGAGCAAAATGGACAGGGCTTCCTCGCCTTTTTCCTTCCCTCCTCTTCTTAAATGGCTGACCCCAAGGCTTGTATATATAGACGGATGGTCGCAGGAACACCTGCGGTAGCCACAGTTGTACCTGCGGCTGGTTGTGATGCATCCGAGCCTCGCGGGTCCCGTCGTTTCATAGTACGTGCAGTTGTGCACTGTAATGTCTGCTCGAACTTGTAGAACTTCAATCCGAGCATCCAAACGAGGTATATCAGACCTTCTTCGGACCGCTTGTGTCCAGAGTTATGCAATGACATGGATTAGAGGTTGTACGAAGTCAGGAAGAGGGGTCTATGCCCATGGTCTTAAAGCTTCAAATTCTATCCAAAGTACTGTCAAGCGTAATAGTCACTCAGGATTATCAATCCTCGGCTCTTGTGGGACATTGTTGGATGTATGTATGAACTTTTGAGATGACTTGCCATTGTCGAAGGAACAAGATGACGTTTGACTCCTAGTCGGGGTTATCACCGATTTGAGTTGAAAGTAGACGTTGCTCAGGGTTACAGCTGAGATTGGACTACTTGTTGGTATGACATGATATCATCTTGTTGATATGGTAAGATGACGTTGTGACTCCTCACTGGGGTTATCGACAGTTTAAGCAGAAAGCAGACGTTGCTCAGGGTTACAGCTGAGATTGGACTGCTGCTTATTTGTATGTATCAATGTCATCTATGGATGTTCCTGTCTGCCCGCTGTCAACTCTAGGTCTGAGGTGTGTGTGCCTCGACAGGATGTCTGAGGTTGGAGCTGATTGTATATGTTTGAAACAAGCATTTCTGGGGTTATCGCCGGAATTGCAATGGCATCTCTTGGGGCTATCACCAAGGATGGGGTTGCTACTCCCAGTGTTTCTCTGGGACTGGAACTGAGCGTCGCGGTGTTATCGTCGAGACAGAACTATCCTCTCCGGTGTTATTGCCGGCCTTTTGATCAGCATATCTCGGGGTTATCTCCGAGATTGGAAATGACATTCCCGGTGTGTGTTCCAGGTTTGAGATGATGTTCCCATTTGTGTTCTGGGTTGGAACTGAACTTTCGATAGTATCCGGAATGGCAAAAAGCACCTTTTCACCACTGTGGTTATAGTGATTTAACGAAATAGCCATTGTGCTTTTAAAATATTCAATTAGCCCACTGTACTTTTTAAAAATGTTCAAACAGGTCATTCCGTCCATTTTTTGTAACTGCCGTTAACAAATTGCTTACGTGGCATTTAAAAAACAAAATAAAAAAATGACAAATTGCTTACGTAGCTTTTAAAAACAGATTTGTTAAAAATTTTAAAAACAGATTTTTTTAAAAAAAATAGAATTTATTTTAAACAGATTTGTTAAAATTTTAAAAAACAGAATTTTTTTAAAAAATAGATTTTTAAAAAAATAGAATTTGTTAAAAAAAGAATTTTTTTAAAAAAATATAATATTTTAAAAAAATAGAATTTTTTTTAAAAACAGAATTTATTAAAAAACGGATTTTTTAAAAATATATAATTATTTTTAAAAAACAGAATTTTTTTTAAAATATAAAATTATAAAGATTTTTTTTAAATATAATTATATAGATTTTTAAAAAATAGTTTTTTTAAAAATATAATTATACAGATTTTTTGAAAACATAATTTTTTTTAAAAAAGGGATTTTTAAAAAATAGAATTTTTTTAAAAACATAATTTTTTTTAAAAACAGAATTTTTTTAAAAACGGATTTTTTTTTTTAAATAATTATTTTTAAAAAACAGAATTTTTTTTAAAAATAGAATTTGTTTTAAAAGCATAATTTGTTTTTCAAAAATGGTTTTTTAAAAAAAACAATTTTTTTAAAAAATCTGTTTTTTTAACAAATTCTGCTTTTAAAACAAATTCTATTTTTTAAAAATAATTATAATTTTTTTAAAAATCCATTTTAAAAAAAATTAGTTTTTTTAAAAAATCATGTTTTTAAAAAAATCTATTTTTAACAAATCTGTTTTTTTTTTAAATTTAAAAAATTTTTTTAACAAATCTGTTTTTAAAAATCTGTTTTAACAAATTTGTTTTAAATTTTTTTTTAACAAATCTGTTTTTTAAAATTTTAACAAATCTGTTTTTAAACATTTTAAAAATCTGTTTTTAAAAATTTTATTTTTTTAAAAAAAATGTTTTTTAAAAATTTCTATAATTATATTTTTAAAAAAATTCGTATAATTCTATTTTAAAAAAAACTATTTTTTACAAATAATTATATATTTTTTAAAATCCATTTTTTAAAAAAAATTGTTTTTAAAAAAAATTATGTTTTTAAAAAAAATTCAGTTTTTTAAAAATAATTATATTTTTTTTAAAAATCTGTTTTTTAATAAATTCTGTTTTTAAAAATATTTCTATTTTAAAAAAAATCTATTTTTTAAAATAATTCTGTTTTTAACAAATTCTATTTTTTTAAAATTTTAACAAATCTGTTTAAAAAAAATTTAATTTTTTTTAAAAAATCTGTTTTTAAAAATTTTAACAAATCTCTTTTTAAAAGCCACGTAAGCAATTTGTCATTTTTTATTTTGTTTTTTAAATGCCACGTAAGCAATTTGTTAACGGCAGTTACAAAAAATGGACGGAATGACCTGTTTGAACATTTTTAAAAAGTACAGTGGGCTAATTGAATATTTTAAAAGCACAATGACTATTTCGTTAAATCACTATAACCACAGTGGTGAAAAGGTGCTTTTTGCCTATCCGGAATGGATGTAAGCTGTCTTTCAGAGTTATCTCCAAAAGATGAATCTACCCTCCTGCAATGTTAAAAATAGGAGTGCAAAAAATTTCGAGTGTCTACACCAACTACAGGAATTGTTAGACATCAGTTTCATTCGTCCTAGTACGTCTCCTTGGGGTGCTCCTATTTTATTCGTGAAGAAGAAAGACGGAAGTATACGACTTTGTATTGATTATCGGGAGTTGAATCATGTCACCATCAAAAATAGATACCCATTACCTCGTATTGATGATCTGTTTGACCAGTTGTAAGGCGCCAACTTCTTTTCAAAGATCGATCTTCGTTCTGGATATCATTAGTTGAAGATTAAAACTGATGACATTCTAAAGACTGCTTTCAGAACTCGGTACGGGCATTATGAATGCCTAGTCATGTCTATTGGATTAACTAATGCTCCTGCTGCCTTCATGGACATGATTAACCGAGTATTCAAGGAATATTTTGATCACTTTGTGGTCGTCTTTATTGATGACATCCTCATATACTCCAAAACCCCTGAAGACTATGAGCAACACTTGAGGCTGATACTTCAAAAGCTTCGTGAAAACAAGCTATATGCCAAGTTAAAGAAATGTGAGTTCTGGCTTGAGGAAGTTGCATTCCTTGGGCACGTGATATCAAATCATGGAATATTTATTGACCCGGCAAAGATTGAAGTAATTCAAAGCTGGGAGCAACCTAAGTCAGTGACCAAAGTACGTAGCTTTCTTGGCTTAGCTGGTTATTATCGGAGATTCGTAGAAGGGTTTTCTCAAATCGCTACTCCATTAACGCAGCTGACTCGAAAAGATACAAAATTTGGTTGGAGCGAGGAATTGAGAAGAGTTTTCAAGAACTCAAGAGTAGACTCATTTCAGCACCTGTTCTGACAATACTATCTGGCACGGAGGGATTTGTCATTTACAGTGATGCTTCAGGTAAAGGTTTAGGATGTGTTCTCATGCAACATAGGAAAGTCATAGCCTATACCTCACGACAACTCAAAGAATATGAGAGTTATTATCCTACTCGTGATCTAGAGTTAGCCGCTATCGTTTTTGCGCTTAAGATTTGGAGGCATTACCTGTATGGAGAGAAGGTGGAAATCTATACGGATCATAAAAGCCTCAAATATTTCTTTACTCAAAAGGAACTCAACATGCGGCAACGACGTTTTCTTAAGCTGTTGAAAGATTATGATCATACCATCCAATACCATCCTGGAAAAGCGAACGTAGTAGCTGACGCATTGAGTAGAAGATCATATACGAGTACGAGTACGATATTATCAACGCAAAGGCCCATTTTGTATGACTTATAAAGGATGGAGATAGAGTTAAAGACTCCAGTGACCCATGTGATGATGGCGAATATACGAGTAGAACCGACTTTAATCGATAAAGTTAAAGCTGCTCAAGCTACAGACCTGGAGCTGATGCGTATGAAGAAAAAAGTGGAAGAAGGTGTTATTCCGGAAGTAAAAATCGATGAAGAAGGAATACTTCGAGTCAACTCCAGACTTTGTGTTCCTAACAATTCTAACTTGAAGTATAAAATCATGACGGAGGCGCACAACACACCGTTTGCAATCCATCCTGGGAGTACCAAAATGTATCATGATCTTCAACATACATTTTGGTGGAGCAATATGAAGAGAGAGATAGCGGGCTTTATCTCAAGGTGTCTAACTTGTCAACGAGTCAAGGCGGAGCATCAAGTGCCAAAAGGTCCATTGCAACCACTTGAAATTCAAGAATGGAAATGGGAACACATTACCATGGATTTATTACTGGTCTTCCCAAGGTTTCTCAAGGCATAGATGCGATTTGGGTCATTGTTGATAGATTGACCAAGTCTGCTCATTTCTTACCGATACGAGAAACTTTTATACTTGAACGTCTTGATAGTATGTACATAAACGAGATTGTAAGATTGCATGGTATGCCAGTATCCATAGTGTCTGATTGAGACCCAAGATTCACTTCAAGATTTTGGGTTAGTTTGCAAAAAGCTATGGGCACGGATTTATGATTTAGTTCGACATATCATCCTCAAACGGACGGGCAGTCGGAAAGGACTATTCAAACTCTTGATGATTTATTAAAACTCTGTGTCCTTGTCTTCAAGGGAAGTTGGAACAAGTTCTTACCGTTGGTGGAGTTTTCCTACAACAATAGTTATCAAGCAATTATTGGCATGGCTCCATTCGAGGCGTTGTATGGAAGAAAGTGTCGTTATCTAGTATGCTGGGATGAGGTGGGTGAAGCAACGTTGTTGAGACCGAATTTGGTACGTATGACTACGGAAAAGATTCAAACGATCCGACAACGTATAGAAACCTCACAAGATCGATAAAAGAGTTATGCTGATCTTCATCAAAAAGTTATGGAATTCGATATTGGAGATCATGTGTTGTTACATGTTGCTCTATGGAAAAGAGTTACAAGATTTGGAAAGAGAGGAATGCTCAATCCTCGATTCGTTAGCCCATTTATAATCCTCGAACGAGTAGGAACTGTGGCCTATAGACTCGCCTTACCGCCAAGTATGTCTCGTGTTCATAATATTTTTCACATATCTATGTTACAAAATATGTGAAAGACCCAAACCACATTATTGAATTAGAACCGGACGAGATAGAAGAAGATTTAATGTATGAAGGGTTACCTGTTATAATCTTGGATAAGAAGGATCATATTCTACGCTCCAAGGTTATTCCTCAAGTCAAAGTTTTGTGGAGAAACCACGATGTGGAAGAAATGATCTGGGAGTTAGAATCTGAGATGAAGTCAAGATATCCTCACCTCTTCGATATACCAGGTATGTACCCTAATTTTGAGGACGAAATTTCATAAGAAGGGAAGGTTGTAAGACCCCAACTTTTATGAATAAAGATTAATTTCTCTCGAAATATATTTTTGAATATTATGGTGTGAATATGATATAATGTTATAGTTATGGGTAATATTTACAAATTTTGCAAAGTAAGCAAGTGGTTATATAATATTCGATTGGTCGGAGAATATTCGTTTTAACAGGAAATATTCGTACGACGGCACAATTATTGGTGGACCCCACAATGGCAGTATTGTCGTAGTTAGAAAACGATAGAATTATCTTTTTATAAAAATAACGGCGGAAGTATTACCGTTAAAACTGTTGAACTACCGGGTAGTAAAAGTAGAGTAATATGCGTTGTTGCATAGTAGCATATGGTATTGGTTATTGATGCTTACGTGAGAAGTCACTCAGTTATATTCATTTATTGCTACAGTAATTGTTGTATCATATCTCTCATATTATTGATTCGATTATTGTCACAGTATCTGTGACGCCCCCAAAATAGGTGTACATCACTCATCTTGAGTCGCCAAATATATGGTACAAAACTCAATTATAAACTCCATTTATACAACTGTTGTGCAAAATACGACGACATATATATTGTGAGTTTCAATACAAATATTGTTACGTATATAATACGACAATATTCATACTCAAATTATTACATGCCATATAAAGTACAACAACAAATATTTCAAGTTTCCAAAGGGACACGAGAAGATTTCTATTCTCTTCATTTTAATGTAGTGCACTTTTGACGCTTTCAAGGTTGGGTTCTTATCACCCTATTGTTGTTCACCAAGATCAATTATTAAGTGACGTATAAAATATGACACACACATCTTAGGTCCTCAATGAAATTATATATTGCATGTCATGCCGTTTTATAATGTATTGAGAAACTTCAGTAGTCTCGGACCATCTCACTATTTCCCTGCTATCCCCGCTCGACCCAGCTATACTCTTATTACCTGAAAGGAATTGTGAAGCAAAAGGGGTGAGCATAGCTAGCCTCAGTAAAGAATATCATGACTAAAGATATTTTACATCATCAATATCCTTTATCCATAATAAATTAGAGATTTAGAACATATGGTAGATGATAAAACTTTTCAACCGTAGTTGCAGAGGAACGAACAATCCATTAGAAGAGTCAAATAGAACATCTGGTCTATTATCATCTCCATGTTAAAAGTCCACCAATAATGTTTTATCCCTATAACATCAATCAACAATTCATGTCCACAATCATATGAATAACTCATAATCATAATTGTGATTCTAAATTCCTCTTTGCACCCAGGACGAAGATAGTTTTCATCACCTATATTCACTTGAAATATCAAAAATCATGGTTATACCAAATCACAATTCCTGCTCATAATCATACTAATAAATTCATCTTTGCACTACGCCCAAAGGTATACAATTGTATAACCAATAACCAACAGTTCATCTTTACACTACAGGCCAAAGATATACAACTGTAAAATCAATAATCAACAGTTCATCTTTGCATTACAGGATAAAGATATAAAACTATAAAACCGATAATTCTGAGACTCAGCTTAATAGTATCACGACCACGAATTATCCATGCACTACGGGCCATGGATATTCGTGTTTTCAATTACGATCATGATTATACTGAATAATCTCTGGTCATAATCATACCAAGTCCATCTATACACTACGGGCCAAAGATGACTTTTATCACATCATTTATAACATTACGGTCATGATCATGCCATAAAATAATTCATCTTTGTACCTTTGGCCGAAGAGAATCCATAACCATAATCATACCAAAAACTGTCCTTCAATGCACTACGGGCCAATGAGGACTTTTTCCACATCATTTGTAATATTACAGTCATGATTATACCGAATAATCCCTGGTCATAATCATACCAAGTCCATCTATGTACTACAGGCCACAGATGACTTTCATCATAAGATAAACATGAGGATAATGACAATGATATAAAGATTCAATCAAATAAGATAAAGGATAAATATTAAACATTTATAATACAATTTATCCAACGTTCAATAATAACCAAATGTTATCAATCACTTAATAATCTCATAATCTAATATCATTAATATTATAACAATATTTTAATTATTTCTTAAACTTATAAATAATTTATTTCAATTATTTACACTTTACCAAATAATGCATTTAATCATTCGAAAATGCCTTACTCATAAGATTTCATCACCAATGATCAAATCCCTCATCAAAAATCTGCACATACCTTATATAGGATTTTCAAGCCATAAAATCCTATTTTTCAACTTTGTTACTTCACATAACATATTTAACTTATATGTTCGTAACTAAACCATTTTCATGAAAAATACCAAATCAATCCCAAAAATATTTCTTTTCTGGGATTTAGCAGAATATAGTCCCATAATGAACATATATTTTTCTCAAAATTTTTAAAATTAATTTACTATTTTTCAAAAATCAATTTCTAATTAATTCCTTAAGAAATTAGCTACCTCAAGGTTAACTCCAGAAATTTCCAAATCTTAGCAGGATCTTACACATGTTAACGTGATCTTCCAGTTTAAATTTCAAGGTCATCGAAGTTATAGAACTCCAGTTATAGCATTTTTCGTCGAAAAAACCTAAATGTTGAAATGGTCATAACTTGCTCATTTTAAGTCGGAATGAGCTCATTTTTGGACAGGAGCTACTTTATACCATATACTTTAATGTCCCAAAAGGCCGGAATTTTTCTCAAAAATTAAGTGGCCAAAAATGACCTTTTAAAATTCAGGACAGTAACTTTTTCCCATTTTTCACTTTTTTGTGCTTTGCTAAAATCAGTCCACACGAGAATCTGTAAATCCTTTTTATGTGATTCCACTTGGATAAGTGAGAAAACTCATAGATCTAACTGTAGGACTTGACCACAGTCAAAAGTTTGAAATATAATAGGAGATATGGTCAATTGAATTTTATATTCAATTTTTACCAAAATCTAATTTTTTTCAACCCTTTGTGATTTCTAAGAAACTTTCATGTTTTATATTCCACCTGCATTTTGTATAGGAGCCACTCTCGCCTGATATTGCATGAATTGCATAAATCTTCTGAACATTCCATCGTTCACCATCTGGTCAGTGTTGTTGTTTGCCTGATGATTTTTGCCTTCCTGATGCACATTATCCTGATTATTGATCTGTGGAGACTCAACGGTCTCCTGTGCTCCATTGATGTTCTCAACATTCTCGAATGCCATTTCCAAACACTGCCACAAAACAAGGGTTAATTAACATATCACATATTATCCCTATACTCTGACCGACCAATTAAATATCAAATAAACTTAGGTAGGTCATATTAGCGAAGGAATTCCCCGTCTCTCCCCTCCTAGTTTTTGTCTCACATCTCAGCCAGGGATAATATCCCTAAGCTTTGATACCAACTGTGACACCCCCAAAATAGGTATACATCACCTATTCTGAATCGCCAAATACAT
The DNA here is from genome assembly GCA_020205505.1 of Panax japonicus. Taxonomy (NCBI): domain Eukaryota; kingdom Viridiplantae; phylum Streptophyta; class Magnoliopsida; order Apiales; family Araliaceae; genus Panax; species Panax japonicus. The sequence goes on from CM035102.1 coordinate 2,392,376, forward strand.
GGTACAGAATACAAATACAAACTTTAATATACAACAAGAGAGCTGTGAGTTTTAATAAAAATATTGTCTTCTAGATAATATCCACGCTCGGAATAAGTCCTCATTAGATTTATTATCACACTATTTAACAGAATAGTGAGGACTACTAATACTATCATCTGGACCGTCACTCCATTCTCAGACTAGTCCCGGCTACGTTCTCATTTTCTGAAGAGAACAGTGAAAGAAAGGGTGAGCTCAACTAGCCTAGTAAGAAATATTATGACAAAGATAATGCAGAATAAATTATCATTAGTCTTCAACAGTGTTAAACTAATAAAATACAATAGACATCAAGTTTAACTGCAGCGGAACATGCAATCCATTAAAAGAGTCAAGTAGAGAATAAAATCTACTATCTTTTATGATTTAAAAGGTTTTTCATCACTTTTATCGCTGGGACTCGGCTTAATAAATAATCCACATCATCCCTGCACTACGGCTAAGGATATTCATTAGTATCACAACCACAAATTATCCATGCACTACGGGCCAAGGATATTCGTGTATTCATCAATGGTCATGATCATGCCAACAACTGTCCATCAATGTACTACGGGCCAATGAGGACTTTTACCATATCATTTGTAACATTACGGTCATGATTATACCAATAAATCCCTGGTCATAATCATACCAAGTCCATCTATGCACTAGAGGCCACAGATGACTTTCAACATAATATAAACATGAGGATGATGACAATGATATAATAATTCAATAAAACAAGTTCAAGAATTAATTTATCCAGGAACTAATAACGTCCAAATTGTCAACATGATACTTCTTTGTAGAGTAAAATTAAAGAATGCTCAGAAGAATATTTCCATGAAAAGATACTGGATGAAGCGCAAATATCAAGGATATTCCACTAATTTTATGGACTATAGAAGTTAAAACTTTAACCAACTGAGTATAATAAAGAATGGAATAACAAAAGAAATCAACATGCATGCAGTACTTTGCATAGACAGGTTATTCTAACAGAATAATAAATAATGAAACCAGGTCAGGCGTAACACGCACCGACAGGATATTCTAACTGAATAATAAATAATGGAATAACAATAGAAATCACCATGCATGGACAGGTTATTCCAACAGAATAATAAATAACGAAACCAGGTTCAGCGTAAAACGCACAGACAAGATATTCCAACAGAATAATAAAGAATGGAATAACAACAGAATTTCACCATGTATACGGTACTTCACATAGACAGGTTATTCCAGCAGAATAATAAATAATGGAATAACAGAAGAATTTTAACAAGTATGGGGTAGACCGCGTATACAGGTTATTCCAACAGAATAATAAAGAATGGAATAACAGAAGTTCTCTTCATGAATATTAAAAAAAATACCCCTTACCTTATAAAGAAGAAACTGGATATAGAAGTAGTGAAGTAGCAGAATACTTTTCTTCTTTCTTTCTATAGTTTTCTCTCTCTAGAGTTTCAGTGAATTCGTAAGAAATAATGAAGAAATGAGCTTCTATTTATAGAAGAATGGACTGAATAGTAACCAATCCATGAACTGTTCAGATTGGTTTATAATAAAATATAATATATTCTATTTATAATCTAATAAAACGAATAACTTTATAAAAGTATTCTGTTTTATATAAAAAGATTTTACTATGCAAATACTATGCAGGCACTATGCAAATACTATGCATAATAAAATATAATATATTCTAATTATTGTCTAATAAAACAGATAACTTTATAAAAGTATTCTATTTTATATAAAAAGATTTTACTATTAGCCTAATAAAACGAATAACTTTATAAAAGTATTCTGTTTTATATAAAAAGCTTTTCTGTTTTATTACATTAATAATACTAATAAAACAAAACATCTTCATCATTATTATTATTCACTCTATTAATCGACCAGATCGTTTCCAGGAAAGAGAGGGCTTTCCAATAAGGATTTCTCCCTATTGGCGCGCAATTAGGTGATCAAATTTCTCCTTGGCAGAACTTCTAGACATCATTAATAATGCAAATAATAATATTAATAACTTCGCCATCTCAATTATAAAATATCAAGAATAATTGAATCAATTCACGTGAGATACTATACAACAATTACTGAAGCAATAATTGAACAAAACTGAGTGACTTCTCACGTAAGCATCAATAATCAATATCGTGTGCTGATATGCAACCACGCGTATTACTGTACTTTTACTACCGAGTAGTTCAACAGTATTAACGGTAAAACTTCCGCTGTTATTTTCATAAAAATATTTTTATCGTTTTCTCAATCCGACAATAATTTTGTTGTGGGTTCCACCAATGATTGAGGCGTTGTACGAATATTCCCTGCTAAACCGAATATTCTCCGACCAATCGAATATAATATAACAACTTGCATACTTTGCAGAATTTATAAATATTACCCACAACTATAATATTATTTCAAATTCATACCTTAATATTTAAAAATGACATTTATAGAAAAATCATCTTTATTCAAAAAGTTGGGGTCTTATACAGCTGGTTATTTATTGATGATTCCTTAGTCCCTTAGGGCTTTATAATAGATAGTATTTATAACTACTAATCTCATTCCAACCCTACTAATCCTAATTCCGCCGTTAACGATAAAACTTTCGTCGTTATTTTCATAAAAATATTTTGTCATTTTCTCAATCCGACAATAATTTCATTATGGGGTCCACCAATGATTGTGTCACCATACGAATATTCCCTATTAAAATGAATATTCCCCGACCAATCGAATATTATAAACAACTTGCGTACTTTGCAAAATTTATAAATATTACCCACAACTATATCATTATATCAAATTTATTCTATAATATTCAAAAATGATAATTATAGAAAATTTATTTTTATTCATAAAAGTTGGGGTCTTACACAACACACCATTTGCAATCCATTCTAGGAGTACCAAAATGTATCATTATCTTCGACAAACATTTTGGTGGAGCAATATGAAGAGAGAGATCGCGGAGTTTATCTCGAGGTGTTTAACTTGTCAACGTGTAAAGGCAGAGCATCAAGTGTCAAAGGGTCCATTACAACTACTTAAGATTCCAAGATGGAAGTGGGAACGCATTACTATGGATTTTGTTACGGGTCTTCCTAATGTTTCTCAAGGCATGGATGTAATTTGGGTTATTATTGATAGATTAACCAAGTCTGCTCTTTTCTTGCCTATACGTGAGACTTATTCCCTAGAACGTTTTGCTTGTATGTACGTGAATGAGATTGTGAGATTGCATGGTATGCCAGTATCCATAGTTTCGGATCGTGACACCCAAGATTCACTTCATAATTTTGGGTTAGCTTGCAGAAAGCTATGGGCACGAATTTACGATTCAGTTCGGTATACCATCCTCAAATAGACAGGACAATCAGAAAGGACTATTAAAAACCTTGAAGATCAATTAAGACTCTATGTCATAGATTTCAAAGGAAGTTGGGATAAGTACTTGTCACTGGTGGAATTCTCCTACAACAATAGTTATCAAGCAAGTATAGGCATGGCTCCATTCGAGACGTTGTATGATTGAAAGTGTCATTCTCCAGTATGCTGGGACGAGGTGGGTGAATCAACTTTGTTGGGACCGGAATTGATACGCATGACTACAGAAAAGATTCAAATGATCCGGCAACGAATACAGACCTCATAAGATCGACAAAAGAGTTATGTTGATTTTCATCGAAAGGACGTGGAATTTAATACAGGAGATCATATACTGTTACGTATTGCTCCATGGAAGGGAGTTACAAGATTTGGGAAGAGATAAAAGCTCAATCCACGATTTATTGGTCCATTTGAGATTCTTGACTGAATAGAAAATGTGGCCTATAGACTCGCATTACCTCCAAGCATGTCTCGTGTTCATAATATTTTTCACATATTTATGCTTCTTAAATATGTGAAAGATCCAAACCCCATTATTACGTTAGAATAAGACGAGATAGCCAAAGATTTAACGTACGAGGAGGTACTTGTCAAGATATTGGAGAGGAAAGAGGATGTCCTATGAACAAAGGTTATACCACAAGTCAAGGTTTTATGGAGGAACCATGCTATTGAAGAAATGACTTGGGAGTTGGAATCGAAAATGAAAGCGAGGTACCCTCACCTTTTCAAAACACCAGGTACGTACGTTAATTTCGAGGACAAAATTTCATAAGAAGGGGAGGTTGTATGACCCCAATTTATTATAAATAAAATTGAATTTCCTCTATTTATTATCTTGAAATAATAAGGTGATAATTTGATATAATACTTTGGTTATGGGTGAAATGTGCAAATTTTACAAAAATAAGCAAGTGGTTATAAAATATTCATTGTTGTCGGGAAATATTCGTTTGGTCGTGAAATATTCTTGTTATCAGGGAATATTCGTACGATGGCGCAGCCATTTGTGGGCCTCATAACGGAATAACTGTCAGATGAAGAAAATGAAAAGTTTGAATTTTATAAATAACGGCGTAATCGTTATCGTTAACACTGTTGGAATACCCGATGGTTAAAATATAGTAATACGCGTGGTTGCACAGTATCACATGGTATTACACAGTATTTATGAATTATTGATTCTTACGTAAGAAGGCACTACTCAATAATTGTTACAGTAATTACTGTTTAATATTTTATTTTATTGATTCAATAATTGTTGCGTTGATATTTTATATTGTTGTTGTTTCAATAATTATCACTACACAGTATTTCCCATTATCAGATCAATAATTCATATTATTTGAATAATATTATTAGATAGCACTATTGGCAATGTCTAGAAAGTTCTGTCAAGGAGAGGTTTGGTCACCTAATTGCGTGCCAATAAGGAGAAATCCTTATCGAAAAGCCCCCTCTTTCCTGGGAACGGCATGGTTGTCATTATTGTAATTCTGTAATATTATTTGTGAATAATTATTTATTGATTTATATGATAAGGAAATATTTATTTTATGTGGATATAAATGAAGGATATGAAAATATTTATTTTATGTGATTATAAATGATGGAATTAATGTTGAGGTACTTTATCATTATTTTGTCGGAATGGAGGCATTAAAAATTGTCCGTATGTGGATTTCGGGCATTTTTTGTTTGAAATTTGGAAAAACTTAAAGCTACAAAGTTGTAGATAATTTAATTTCCTATGGAATGGATATAAAATTCATAATTTTCTGATAAAATTGCTATTTATTATGAATTATTGAAGTTTTTGATTATTATTTAAATAATAAAATATTTTGGAAATTTTTAGAATTGGTGTGCCCCACTTTGGTTGGTGAGAAATGTGCTGAAATTTTATTACAAAAATGGTGTGTGGGAATAGTAGCAGGTAAAGCCATCAGGTAGCAGGTTAAGTCTGCTTCGGCATTCTAACATTTTTCTATAAATAGGGTGCTTAGTTATAATTGAAAATCACACCAGAAATAAGTTTTCTCTCTATATATATTATCGAGCGTATTTTATGAGTATTTAGATACTTTGAGAGTTGCTATTCAGTGCAAATTTTTTTCAACACTTCATACGATATTCTGGTCAAAAGTGTTGTTCTTTTGAGGTAAGGGATGTTATTTTCTTCTTAAATGATATTATTTTCTTCAATATCATTATGCCAAAATATTGATATGAGTTTGATTGTGGAATTTCTACCTTTTTATGTCGGGATTACTATTTAAGTATACGGCACTATTCACGTATACGATACTATTCACTGAAAAATGAAATTTTCTCTTCTTTGTCCCAGATGTCTATTATGGTTACTATCTTTGATTGTATCCATGTTTTTGATCTTTATTCTTGAATTTTACTTCATTATGGTTAATTATGGAGTATTTTTAAACTTGAGTTATCTAAAGTATAAATCTCTAAACTTTATCCTTTTATCTCACTGGATTCGTTCTCTAAAATATTTTTCATCATCATCGGTCCTTAATGGTGATACTTGATGAATATCTTTGGCCCATAATGCAAAGATGAATGATTACCTGATGAATATCTTTGGCTCGTAGTTTAAAGATGAACAGGTGTTGAGATGAACATGGCCAACTGGTGATACAAATGAATATCTTTGGCTCGTAGTACAAAGATGGATATTTGATTCAAGATGTATATTGATTGATGTTACAGGGATAAAATATTGATGATGGACTTTTAAATTCATTGATGATAGTAGATTTCATTCTCTACTTAACTCTTCTAATGAATTATTGTTTTCAGCTGCAGTTGTTGATCTAAAACTTGTTGTCCATTATATTCTATAAGATTTTCCCTGTTGAAGACTAAAGATAATTTTTTGTATATTATCTTAGTCATAATATTCTTAACTGGGCTAGTTGAGCTCACCCTTTTCTTTTTGTTCCGTTTTTCTTCTCAGGAAGCGAGAACATAGCGAAAAGTAGTCGGGGTGTGGAATGATGGTTCTATACAGTTGTTTAGCAGTCCTCACTATTTTGTAAAATAGTGTGTCAATAATTGTAATGAGGACTTTATCTGGGTGTGGATATTGTCTAGAAGACAATATTTGTATTTAAACTCACATTTATTGTGTTGTCGTATTTTGCATGACAATTGTATTAATAAAGTTGTAGTTATTTCTGTACCATGTATTTGGCGACTCAGAATGGGTGATGTATACCTATTTTGGGGGCGTCACAAATAGTACCCCGTGAATAGTACTTTAGAAATAGTACCTCGTGAATAGTACCCCGGCATGAAAAGTGCCCCAAATACCCGAGTGAAAAATATTCAAGTGAATAGTAACCGGGTGAATAGTAACCCGTGAATAGTAGTTCGACATAAAAAGTGCCCCGAATACCCGAGTGAATAATATTTAAGTAAATAGTAACCCGTAAATAGTAACTCATGAATAGTATTTCGATATGAAAAGATCAATAATTATCAAGAAAGCTCATAATAATATTTCCATAAAAAGATACTGGATGAAGCGCAAATATCAAGGATATTCAACTAATTTCACGGAGTATAGAAGCAATACTTTAACAGAGTGAGTGTAGAATTAGGAATATGAAACGAAATAATATTATTCACGTACTACAGAGTATGGAAGAAAATATTATTTCTACGAATACTGAAAAATATAATATCCCTTACCTCAGAAGAAGACTGGAAACTGGAATAGTGAGGTAGCAGACTTCTCTTCTTCATTCTCTCTATAACTTCTCTCTCTATAGCCTCTCTATCTATAATTGCTCTTGTGAGTCTTAGTGAATTGGTGAGCATGGAAGAAGATTGAGCTTCTATTTATAGAAAAATATAGTTTTGATAATTGCACGTTTTGGGGCTCAAAATATTATAGTATAATACCTTCATCTTTTTCCTTCATTTTTAATTTAGTCCTGCAAGTATTATCAAACTTGCACCACCTCCCCTAATAGTACATTATGTGAATCAATAGTACAGTCATGTGAATCAATAGTTTTATACATTTGAAAAAAATAGTTACAGTATAGTACCTTTATCTATACCTCTATTTTTAATTTAGTCATGCAAATATTATCAATCTTGCACCACCTCCCCTAATAGTACACACATGTGAACACATAGTTATAAGCATGTGAATTAATAGCAATTAATTGCTCATTTATCTGATTGGTCAATATAACTTCCAGACATCAATTATTATCAAAATAAATGTCAATTTCCACTAACACTAATAATCCCAACACAATGGAACTATCAATTTCATCTTTAATCAACACGAACTTATTCATCATTAATAGTATAACTCACAAAATTTAACAAACAGGTCATTCCCAGGAAAGAGGGCCTTTCTGATAAGGATTTCTCCCTATTGGCACACAATTAGATGACCTAACCTCTCCTTGACAGAACATTCTAGACATTGTCAATATTGCAAATAATAATATGAATAACTTTGTCATCTCAATTATTGATTTAATAATATAAAATATTATGCAGATGATACTGTGACAATAATTGAATCAATAATATGAGAGATATGATGCAACAATTACTGTAGAAATAATTGAGTATAACTGAGTGACTTCTCACATAATCATCAATAATCAATATTGTGTGCTACTAGGCAATCACGTGTATTACTGTACTTTTACTACTGGGTAGTTCAACGATAAAACCTTCGCCGTTATTTTTATAAAAAGATAATTATGTCATTTTCTAACTACGACAATACTTCCGTTGTGGGGTCTACCAATGATTGTGTCGTCGTACGAATATTCCCTGTTAAACCAAATATTCCCCGACCAATTGAATATTATATAACCACTTGTTTACTTTGCAAAATTTATAAATATTACCCACAACTATAACATTTTATCATATCCACACCATAATATTCAAAAATATATTTTGAGAAAAATTATTCTTTATTCATAAAAGTTGGGGTCTTACAACCTCCCCTTCTTATGAAATTTCGCCCTCGAAATTAGGGTACGTACCTGGTATGTCGAAAAGGTGAGGATACCTTGACTTCATTTTAGATTCTAACTCCCAGATCATTTCCTCAACATCGTGGTTTCTCTATGAAACTTTGACTTGAGGTATAACTTTAGAGCGTAGAATATAATCCTTCTTATCTAAGATTTTAACAGGTACCTCTTCATACGTTAAATCTCCCGATATCTCGTCTGGTTCTAATAACTCCTTTCCATGGAGCAACACATAAAAACATATGATCTTCAATATTGAATTCCACGTTCTTTCGATGAAGATCAGCATAACTCTTTTGTCGATCTTGTGAGGTTTTTATACGTTATCGGATCGTTTGAATCTTTTCTGTAGTCATACGTACCAACTCCGGTCCCAACAACGTTGTTTCACCCACCTCATCCCAGTATACTAGAGAATGACACTTTCTTCCATACAACACCTCAAATGGATCCATGCCAATACTTGCTTGATAATTGTTGTTGTAGGAAAACTCCACCAATGGTAAGAACATGTCCCAACTTCCTTTGAAGTCAAGGACACGGAGTCTTAATAAATCTTCAAGAGTTTGAATAGTCCTCTCCGACTGCCCGTCCATTTGAGGATGATATGCCGAACTAAATCATAAATCCGAGCCCATAGCTTTTTGCAAACTAACCCAAAATCTTGAAGTAAATTTTGGGTCTCAATCAGAAACTATGGATACTGGCATACCATGTAATCTTACAATCTCGTTAATGTACATACGAGCAAGATGTTCAAGTGTATAAGTTTCTCGTATCGATAAAAAATTAGCAGACTTGGTCAATCTATCAATAATGACCCAGTAACGAAATCCATGGTAATGTGCTCCCACTTCTATTCTGGAATTTCAAGTGGTTGCAATGGACCTTTTGGCACTTGATGCTCTGCCTTGACTCGTTGACAAGTTAGACACTTTGAGATAAACCCTGCTATCTCTCTCTTCATACTGCTCCACCAAAATGTATGTCGAAGATCATGATACATTTTAGTACTCCCAAGATGGATTATAAACGATGTGTTGTGCGCCTCCATCATGATTTTATACTTCAAGTCAGAATCGTTAAGAACACAAAGTTTGGAGTTGACTCGAAGTATTCCTTCTTCATCAATTCTTGCTTCCGGAATAGCACCTTCTTGCACTTTCTTCCTCATACGCATCAGCTCTAGGTCTGTAGCTTGAGCAGCTTTAACTTTATCGATTAAAGTCGGTTCTACTCATATATTTTCCATCATCACATGGGTCCCTAAAGTCTTTAACTCTATCTACATCCTTTGTAAGTCATACAAAATGGGCCTTTGCATTGACAACATCGAACATGTACCCACATATGATCTTCTACTTAATGCATCAGCTACTACATTCGCTTTTCCAGGATGGTATTGAATGGTATGTTCATAATCTTTCAACAACTCAAGCTATCGTCGTTGCCACATGTTGAGTTCCTTTTGTGTGAAGAAATATTTGAGGCTTTTATGATCCTTATAGATCTCCACCTTCTCTTCATATAGGTAATTCCTCCAAATCTTAAGCGCAAAAATGACAGCTACAAACTTTAGATCATGAGTATGATAATTCCTCTCATATTCTTTTAGTTGTCGTGAGGCATAGGCTATGACTTTCCCATGTTGCATGAGAACACATCCTAAACCTTTGCCTAAAGCATCGTTGTATATGACAAATCTCTCCGAACCAAATGGTATTGTCAGAATAGGTGCTGAAATGAGTCTCCTCTTGAGATCTTGAAAACTCTTATCACATTTCTCGCTCCAATCGAATTTTGTATCTTTTCGAGTCAACTGAGTTAATGGAGTAGTGATTCAAGAAAATTCTTCCATAAATCTCCCATAATAACCAGCTAAGCCCAGAAAGCTACATACTTCGGTCACTAACTTAGGTTGGTACCAGCTTTGAATTGCTTTAATCTTTTTCGGGTCAATAGATATTTCATGATTTGATATCACGTGCCCAAGGAATGCTACTTCCTCAAGTCAGAACTCACATTTCTTTAACTTGGCATATATCTTGTTTTCACAAAGCTTTTGGAATATCAGCCTCAAGTGTTACTCATGATCTTCACAGCTTTTGGAGTAAATGAGGATGTCATCAATAAAGACGACCACAAAGTGATCCAAATATTCCTTGAATACTCAGTTCATCATATCCATGAAGGCAGCAGGAGCATTAGTCAATCCAAAAAATATAACTAGGAATTCATAATGCCCGTACCGAGTTCTGAAAGCAATCTTTGGAATGTCATCAGTTTTAATCTTTAATTGATGATATCCGGAACAAAGATCGATCTTTGAAAAGAATTTGGTGCCTTGCAACTGGTCAAATAAACCATCAATACGAGGTAATGGGTACCTATTTTTGATGGTGACATGATTCAACTCCCGATAATCAATACAAAGTCCCATACTTCCATCTTTCTTCTTCACGAATAGAATAGGAGCACCCCAAGGAGACGTACTAGGACGAATGAAACCGATGTCTAACAATTCTTATAGTTGGGTTTTTAACTCCTGAAGTTTAATAGGAGCCATTCGATTTGGGGCTTTGGAAAATGGGTTTTGTACCGGGTTCAAGGTCGACACAAAATTCAATTCCACACTCTGGGGGTAGGCCAAGAAGTTCTTCAGGAAATTTATTAACAATAGAAATATCATTCAAATCTGACGTATTTTTATTTAAATCTGTGACATGGGCTAAGAAAGCTTGACATCCATTTTTCAATAAACGAATAGCTTTATGGCTTGATATGATAGTGATTGACTTTAGTGGTTTGGTTGCTTGAATTCACAGAATAGGTTGGTTAGGAATATGAATGCTAACCACCTTATAAAAATAATCGATTTTAGCATGATGATTAGTTAACCAATTAATCCCTAAAATCTTATCAAATGCAAGTATTTTCAAAGAGATAAGATCGACAAGTAACGTGCAGTTACCGATTTGAATCAAATAAGACTTATAAATAGTGGATGTAATGAAAGTTTCTCCTAACGGAGTTTCAACAGATAAATTAAAGTCTAATTTCTCCAGAGTTAAATTTAAACGTTGAGCGCAAGTAGGAGAAATAGAAGAATGGATAGAACCGGTATCAAATAAGGTATAGACTTCGCTAGAGTTTATGATTACCTTACCCGTGATCACCTCGTTCGGATTTCTTACTTTTTGGGAGGTTACGACAAATGCTCTCCCTTGAAATATCGGTTTTGCCTTGTCTGGGACGACTTTGATGCCTCCATCCCAGCTGGACTTGACTTTGGTGCACAACAAAATCGAGCTAGGTGACCTTCTCTTCCATAATTGTAACATGCTTTGGACTACATCACGCAGTTTGGACTAATATGTCCCTCTCCTTCGCATTTGTAACATACGACCGACGGTCAGTTTTTCTTTCTTAACAACAGGTGCTGGTGCTAACGTCTTTCCATCATTATTGAATCTCCTCTTCTTGAGACTTCCACTTCTATTATCTTGGCCAATGATTACCACCGAAATGGTTACCATTTCTGGCATGTTGATTCCCTTCACGTTTGTTGTCACCACTTTGCTGACTGCTACCACTGGTATTATCGATTTGTCGATTGCTCTCTCTTGGTTGGGTTGACTCATTATCACACTCCAATAGCTGAGCCCTATTTACAATATCTGAATACAAATATAATTTGTGAGAAATGAGGTATTGACGTATTTTGGGTTTCAAACCTCTTAGAAACATCCTCGTCATTCTCTCCTCATTATCAACCAAGTGGGATGCAAACCGGGATAACTCAGCAAACTTAGCTTCATACTGTGACACGGTCATATTATTTTGCTCCAGCTTGATAAACTCTACCTCCTTCATGTGACGAATACTTTCGGGAAAGTACTTATCGTTGAATAGTTCTTGGAACTTCTCTCAAGACATCTTCAGTGCGGCAAGTTGAGTATGCTTTACAGATTCGCACCAGTAATTTGCCTCTCTTCGCAACATGAAGGTGGCAAAGGGAACTTTTTGCTCCTCAGAGCATCCCAAGACATCAAATATCTTGGTGATCTGCTTTATCCACGTCTCTGCCTTAAGTGGTTTTGGCTCTCTCAAAAACTCTGGTGGTCCCAGCTCCTTAAACTGTTTAGCGGTGACCGTCCGAGAGTTTTCCAGTGTTTCCACCTGCATTTTGAACAGGATCCGCTCTCGCCTGATATTGCATGAATTGCATAAATCCTCTGAACATCCCATCGTTCATCATTTGATCGGTGTTATTGTTTACCTGAGGATTATTGTCTTCCTATTGCACATTATCCTGGGTATTGATCGTTGGTGACTCAACGGTCTCATGTGCTTCATTGCTGATCTCAATATTTTCAGATGTCATTTTCAAATACTACCACAAAACAAGGGTTAATTGACATGTCACATATTATCCCTATACTCTAACCGACCAATTAAATATCAAATAACTTAGGTTGGTCATACTAGCGAAGGAATTCCTCGTCTCTCCCCTCCTAGCTCTTGTTTCACATCTCAGCCAGGGATCATATCCCTAAGCTTTGATACCAAATGTGACGCCCCAAAAATAGGTATACATCACCCATCTTGGGTCGCCAAATACATGGTTCTGAATATAAATACAAACTTAATTATACAACATGAGCTGAGAGTTTTTACATAAATATTGTTTTCTAGACAATATCCAAACTCAAATAGAGTTCTCATTACATTTATTGTCACACTATTTTATAAAATAGTGAGGACTACTATAACACCATCTCGGATCATCACTCCGTTCCCTGACTAGTCCCTGCTACGTTCTCCTTTTCTGAAGAGAACAATGAAAGCAAAAGGGTAAGCTCAACTAGCCCAGTAAGAAATATTATGACTAAGATAATGCAGAATAAAGTATCATTAGTCTTCAACAGTGTTAAACTGATAAAATACAATAAACATCAAGTTTAACTGCAGCGGAACAAGCAATCCATTAGAAGAGTCAAGTAGAGCATGATATCTACTATTTTCTATGATTTAAAAAGTTTTTCATCAATTTTATTGCTGAGACTCAGCTTAATAAATAAACCACATCATCGAATCATCCCTGCACTACGGGCCAAGGATATTCATGTAATCATCAATGGTCATGATTATACCGAATAATCCCTGGTCATAATCATACCAAAAACTGTCCATCAATGCACTACAGGCCAATGAGGACTTCTACTACATCATTTGTAACATTAAGGGTCACGATTATACCGAATGATCTATGCTCATAATCATACCAATCAATAGTCCATCTATACACGTAAGCCAAAGATGACTTTCATCATAATATAAGCATGAGGATGATGACAATGATATAAGCATTAATCAAACGAAATCAAGGATAAATTTTAAAGACTTTAAATTTATCCAGAGTTTAAAAATATCCAAATTATCAACATGATACTTCTTTGTGGAATAAAATTCAAGAATAATATTCATGTATCAAAAATAATTTGGACAGAAAAAAAATATATTTTTTGGGTGAATAGTACCCCGTAAATAGTACCCTATAAATAGTACTTCAAGAATAGTACATCGTGAATAGTACCCCGACATGAAAAGTGTCCAGTGAATAATATTCGAGTGAATAGTACTCCGACATGAAAAGTGCCCCTAATACCCGAGTGAATAATATTTGAGTGAATTGTAACCGAATGAATAGTAACCTGTAAATAGTAACTCATGAATATTATTCCGATATGAAAAGATCAATAATTATCAAGAAAGCTCATAATAATATTTCCATGAAAAGATACTGGATGAAGCGCAAATATCAAGGATATTCTACTAATTTCACGGAGTATAGAAGCAATACTTTAACAGAATGAGTGTAGAAATAGGAATATGAAACGAAATAATATTACTCACATACTACAGAGTATGGAAGAAAATATTATTTCTACGAATACGGAAAAATATAATATCTCTTACCTCAGAAGAAGACTGGAAACTGGAATAGTGAGGTAGCAGACTTCTCTTCTTCTTACTCTCTATAGCTTCTCTCTCTATAGATTCTCTCTCTATAATTTCTCCTGTGAGTCTTAGTTAATTGGTGAGAATATAAGAAGAATGAGCTTCTATTTATAGGAAAATATAGTTTTGATAATTGCACGTTTTGAAGCTAGAAATATTACAGTATAATATCTTCAACTTTTCCTTCATTTTTAATTTAGTCCTGCAAGTAATATCAAACTTGCACCACCTACCCTAATAGTACATCATGTGAATCAATAGTACATTCATGTGAATCAATAGTTCTATACATATGAAAAAAATAGTTACAGTATAGTACCTTCATCTATACCTCTATTTTTAATTTAGTCGTGCGAGTATTATCAATCTTGCACCACCTCCCCTAATAGTACATACATGTGAACACATAGTTATAAGCATGTGAATTAATAGTAATTAATTGCTCATTTATCCGATTAATTATCCTATTGGTCAATATAACTTTCAGACATCTATTATTATCGAAATAAATGTTGATTTCCACTAACACTAATAATCCAAACACAATGGTACTATCAATTTCATCTTTAATCAACACGAACTTATTCATCATTAATATTATAACTCATAATATTTAACAACCAGGTCGTTCCCAGGAAAGAGGGGGCTTTTCGATAAAGATTTCTCCCTATTGGCGCGCAATTAGATAATCTAACCTCTCCTTGACAGAACTTCTAGACATTGTCAATATTGCAAATAATAATATGAATAACTTTGTCGTCTCAATTATTGATTTAATAATATAAAATATTATGCAGATGATACTGTGACAATAATTAAATCAATTACATGAGAGATATGATGCAGCAATTACTATAGCATTAATTGAGTATAACTGAGTGACTTCTCACGTAAGCATCAATAATTAATACTGTGTACTACTATGCAACAACGCGTATTACTGTACTTTTACTACCTGGTAGTTTAACAGTTTAACGGTAAAACTTTCTCCGTTATTTTTATAAAAAGATAATTATGTCATTTTCTAACTACGACAATACTTCCGTTGTGGGGGTCCACCAATGATTGTGTCGTCGTACAAATATTCCCTGTTAAAACGAATATTCTCCGACCAATCGAATATTATATAATCTTGTTTACTTTGCAAAATTTATAAATATTACCCACAACTATAACATTATATCATATCCCACACCATAATATTCAAAAAAATATTTCGAGAAAAAATATTCTTTATTTATAAAAGTTGGGGTCTTACACCATAGTTGTTAAACTCGCTCGACTTGGATGAGTCGACTCGCAAATTGAGTCGAGTTTAGGGGTTAGCGATCTGACTTACCTAGATGTCTCTTAATATGCTAAGATTCGTTATTACAGTAAGATTCATTCATATTATGGAAGTCGAACTCGGCACAAAACAAGCTAAACCAAAAGAAAAGAAAGAAAAGAATAGGAAAATATTGGGATCAATAATCATATATAAGGAAGGTCCAAATTAGTTGGAAACCTAATTGACAGGCAAATAGAGAACATGTCTATATTACTCATCTTTAGGATTCATAGGATTGCAAATTCAAAGCACAAGCGACAATTGTATATATACTTATTGGTTGTCCAATTGTATTTTCTCTCTTTTGTCTCTAAAAAGGTAAGTATTATAAATGTTCCCAACTAATATTAAAAGAAAGTCTCTTATTTTGTTTATTTATTTATTTTATTTTATTTTACTTACTATTGAGAAACAACATTAGTAAGTACTCCATGTTCTCATTACATTAGTTACTAAACCAACAAATTTTTTTTGCCAGAGTCTCCCCTATAATATGGACTATCCACATGCACGACGACATGCATATATGACCATTTCTAGGCACCCAAGACACAACCCAAGAGAAATATATAAATTCCCAATATAATAAGACCAAAAAAATAACAAATGAATGCAAATTAAAGCAATAAAAAGTTCAGGAGTATACAAATTCAGAGTTTACTTTAGACCAAACTCGCGCTTTCTTTTTTGCAAACTTCATTCTTTACTTTACACATGAGCTAAATAACTTACTCTTGATTAGAGCACTTATCTCTTAGTTCTTTAACTTAAGAGTATGATATTGCTTTTGATCATTAATGTCTTTTAGTAGTGAATATCTAACAAAATTCTACTTAGTTTATTTTAACAATGGAAAACTTTCTAAATGCTACTTAGTTTATTTAATACAACATTTATTATATTTTATTATATTTAGTAGTGGAATTAAGCAAATGCAACTTAGTTTATTATATTATATTTTAATATATTTAATATGATATTAGATTCTAGTTTAATATTATATTTTATTTTAATATACTATAATATTTTACTATATTATATTATATTATATTATATTTTAATAATATATTTTATATTATTTAATTTTAATATTCTATTTTATTATATTTATATGATATTATATTTTAATTTATTATATATTTAATCATATTTAATATATATTATATGTCAAATATTAAATGTTACTAAATTTAGTATGAGAAACTAAGTAAATACTACTTAGTTTAATTGTTATATTATATCATGTTATTTTATTTTAATTTTTTTTATTTATTAGTTGAAAACTAAGTAAATGGTAACTTAGTAATGTTACAAAGAATTTAAAATCGCTACTAACTTATATATGTATATAACTTATTGCTCCCTTACTTTGTTGGGGTACTTGAGATATGAAACAAAGTCTCACTTAAACCTAATTAAGGGTTCTTAAACCTAATTAAGGGTTCTTAAACATAGAGTATACATTACCCAAATTAATCAAATTTATGTATATATATATATATATAGCAACATATCAATGCATATATGCGTACATTACCCAAATTAATCAGGTTCATTGTATAATTAATTATTAGTATACAAAAAGGAAATATATACCTAATGTGACGAGAGTGACGGCGACAGTGGTGGCGGGCGATGGCGGCGGTCTCCCTCTTCTCCTCCTTCTCCCTCTTTTGGTCTCCCACTTTTTTCTTTCTGTCTGGTTTGTCGAAGCGCCTGATGCTGAGTACATTAAACAGGATCACCGATCGCATGCGGTCGCTGACTTTTTAATGATGTGGACGTATTAGCGACCTCTGATTCTGAGAGGTAAACACTTTACGCCAATTTTTAGGCGACAAAAATATACCAGCGACCGCATACGGTCGCGGATATCATGTAGCGACCAGATTCACTAGCGGTCGCTAAAGGAATTCGCTATTAGTCATATCAGCGACCGGATAGTGCGGTCGTTGAAATCATTGGTCGCTGTTATGCCATTTTATTTAAGTGTTCGTCTACCAACATATGGAAACTATGATTTTCCTTACGATAGATTCCTAAAGACATTTGCACCAGCCTAAAGATAATAGATTTATAGGGGTGGAATATGAATCATTGCATCATGCATGGTCTGCATATGCCTTGGGACAAGTCTACAATGTAAAATCCCAAATTTTACGAATAAAGATTTAATTTTCTCTAAATATTTTTTTGAATATTATGGTGTGGATTTGAGATAATGTTATAATTGTAGGTAGTATTTATAAATTTTGCAAAGTATGCAAGTTGTTGTATTATATTCGATTGGTCGTGGAATATTCATTTTAGCAGGAAATATTCGTACAACGACGCAATCATTGGTGGACCCCACAATAGAATTATTTTCGGATTGAGAAAACGACAAAAATATTTTTATGAAAATAACGGCGGAAGTTTTACCGTTAATACTGTTGAACTACTTGGTAGTAAAAGTACAGTAATACGCGTGGTTGCATAGTAGCACACGATATTGATTATTGATTCTTACGTGAGAAATCACTCAGTTATACTCAATTATTGCTACAGTAATTGTTGCATCATATCTCTCATATTATTGATTCGATTATTGTCACAGTATCATCTGTATTATATGTTATATTATTAAATTAATAATTGAGATGACAAAGTTATTCATATTATTAAATTACAATATTTACAATGTCTAGAAGTTCTGTCAAGGAGATGTTTGGTCACCTAATTGCGTGCCAATAGGGAGAAATCCTTATTGGAAAGCCCCCTCTTTCCTGGGAATAACCTGGTTGTTAAATATTGTGAGTTATAATATTAATGATGAATAAGTTTGTGTTGATTAAAGATGAATTTGATAGTTCCATTGTATTGGGATTATTTGTGTCAGTAGAAATCGACATCTATTCCGATGATAATTGATGTCTGGAGGTTTTATTGTTCAATCGGGTATTCAGGACACTTTTTGTGTCGGAGTACTATTCACGAGTTACTATCCATGAGTTACTATTCACGAGTTACTATTCATGAGTTACTATTCACGAGTTACTATTCATGAGTTACTATTTACGGGATACTATTCACCCGAATAATATATTTCTTTTCGGTCCAAATTATTTTTGGGTACAATAATATTCCATGAGGAGATGTGCTAATTTTTCAAACCGCTGGTTGAATTTATAATAGTAAATCAATATGGATCGTTGGTTTAAAGTTTTAATAGTAAATTAATATGGATCGCTGGTTTAAAGTTTTAATAGTGAATCAGTATGGACCGTTGCTTTAAGTTTTAATATAGACCGCCCATTTAAAAGTAAATCAATCTGGACCGTTCATGAATTAGTTACTATTCAATCTATTCTCCTATAAATAGAAGCTCATTCCTTCATTATTTCTTACGAATTCACTGAAACTCTAGAGAGAGAAATTTTAGAGAGAAAGAAGAAGAGTATTCTGCTACTTCACTACTTCGATATCCAGTTTCTTTTACGGTAAGGGGTATTATTTCTTTTGTATTCATGAAGACAACTTCTATTATTCCATTCTTTATTATTATGTTCGAATAACCTGTATACGCGGGCTACCCTATACCTGGTGAAATTCTTCTATTATTCCATTATTTATTATTCTGTTGGAATAACCTGTATACGCGGGTTACCCTATACTTGGTGAAATTCTTTTGTTATTCCATTATTTATTACTCTTGTTGGAATAACATGTATACGTGGGCTACCCTATACTTGGTGAAATTCTTCTGTTATTCCATTATTTATTATTTTATTGGAATATCCTGTCTGTGCGTTTTACGCCGGACCTGGTTCCAACTTTATTATTCTGTTGGAATATCATGTCTGTGGATTTTACGCCGGACCTGGTTCCGTCTTTATTATTCTATTGGAATATCCTGTTTATGCGTTTTACACCGGACCTAGTTCCGTCTTTATTATTCTATTGGAATATCTTGTATGTGCGTTTTACGTCGGACCAGGTTCCGTTATTTATTATTCTGTTGGAATAACCTGCCTGTGCGGTCTATCACATGCCTGGTGATTTCTTTTATTATTCCATTCTTTATTATACTCAGTTGGTTAAAGTTTTGACTTCCATACTCCATGAAATTAGTGGAATATCCTTGATATTTGCGCTTCATCCAATATCTTTTCATAGAAATATTCTTCTGAGCATTCTTGAATTTTACTCTATAAAGAAGTATCATGTTGACAATTTGGACGTTATTAGTTCCTGGATAAATTAATTCTTGAACTTGTTTTATTGAATTCTTATATCATTGTCATCATCCTCATGTTTATATTTTATTGCAAGTCATCTGTGGCTTATAGTGCATAGATGGACTTGGTATGATTATGACCAGGGATTATTTGGTATAATCATGACCGTAATATTACAAATGATGTGGTAAAAGTCTTCATTGGCCCGTAGTGCATTGATGGACAGTTGTTGGCATGATCATGACCATTGATGAATACATAAATATCCTTGGCCCGTAGTGCATGGATAATTTGTGGTCGTGATACTAATGAATATCCTTGGTCGTAGTGCAGGGATGATATGGATTATTTATTAAGCTGAGTCTCAGCGATAAAAGTGATGAAAAACTTTTTAAATCATAAAAGATAGTAGATTTTATTCTCTACTTGACTCTTTTAATGGATTTCTTCTTCCGCTGCAGTTAAACTTCTTGTCTATTGTATTTTATCAGTTTAACATTGTTGAAGGCTAATGATAATTTATCATACATTATCTTAGTCATAATATTTCTTACTGGGCTAGTTGAGCTCACCCTTTCTTTCACTGTTCTCTTCAGGAAATGAGAACTTAGCAGGGACTAGTCGGGGAACGGAGTGATGGTCCAGATGATAGCATTAGTAGTCCTCACTATTCTATGAAATAGTGTGATAGTAATTATAATGAGGACTTATTCTGAGAGTGGATATTGTCTAGAAGACAATATTTGTATTAAAACTCACAGCTCTTATTGTATATTTAAGATTATATTTATATTATGTACCATGTATTTGGCGACTCAAGATGGGTGATGTATACCTATTTTGGGGGCGTCACAGTTGGTATCAAAGCTTAGGGATATAATCCCTGGCTAAGATGTGAGATAAGAACTAGGAGGGGAAAGACGGGGAATTCCTTCGCAAGTATGACCTACCTAAGTTTATTTGTTATTTAATTGGTCTGTCAGAGTATAGGGATAATATGTGATATGTTAATTAACCCTTGTTTTGTGTCAGTATTTGAAAATGGCATCCGAGAATGTTGAGAATAGCAATGGAGCACATGAGACCGTTGAGTCTTCACAGACCAATAATTAGGATAATGTGCATCAAGAAGGCGGCAATCCTCAGGGAAACAACAACACTGACCAAATGATGAACGATGGAATATTTCGAGGCTTCATGCAATTCATGCAACATCAGGCGAGAGCGGCTCCTATCCAGAATGCAGGTGGAAACACTGGCAACTCTCGGACGATCACCGCCAAACAGTTCAAGGAACTGGGACCACCGGAGTTTTTTGGAGAGCTAAAACCACTTAAGGCGGAGACGTGGATAAAGCAAATCTGCAAGATATTTGATGTCTTGGGATGCTTCGAGGAGAAAAAGGTTCCCTTTGCCACCTTCATGTTGCGTGCAGAGGCATATTACTTGTGGGAATCTATAAAGCGTACTCAACCTGCCGCATTGAAGATGACTTGGGAGAAGTTCCAAGAATTATTCAACGACAAGTACTTTCCCGAAAGTATTCGTCACATGAAAGAGGTAGAATTCATCAAGTTGGAGAAAAATAACAAGACCGTGTCACAGTACGAAGCCAAGTTCGCCGAGTTGTCCCGGTTTGCGTCCCATTTGGTTGATAATGAGGTGAGAATGACGCAAATGTTTCTAAGAGGTTTGAAACCTGAGATACGTCAATACCTCATTTCTCATAAACTATGTTTGTATTCAGATGTTGTTAATAGGGCTCAGTTATTGGAGCACGATAATTAGTTAGCACAACCAAAAGGTAACGACCAACAACACGATAATAATCGTATCGGTGGCAACGGCCATCGAAACAATGATGACCATCGTGGGGGAAATTATCATGCCAAGAATGATAACCACTTCGGTGGTAATCATGGCCAAGATAATAGAAGTGGAAATTTCAAGAAGAGAAGGTCATTTAGCTCAATTTTGTCATTCACCGAAGATAAGTTCAGCTATGATAGAGGCACCAAAGGCGGATACGGACAAAACAAAATCGGTGGTTTTAGGAAGAGCATTTTTCGTGACTTCTCAAAAAGCGAGTAACCCAAACGAAGTTAGCACGGGTTAGTTAATTATAAATTCTTGCGAAGTCTATACCTTATTAGATACCGGTTCTACCCATTCTTTTATCTCTCTTGCTTGCGCTCAACGTTTAAATTTAACTCAGGAGAAGTTAGACTTTGACCTATTGGTTGAAACTTCATTAGCAGAAACCTTCGTTACCTCCACTGTTTATTAATCTTGTTTGATTCAAATCGACACTTTCACGTTACCTGTCGATCTTATCTCTTTGAAAATGCTTGCCTTTGATGTGATTTTAGAAATCGATTGGTTAACTACTCATCATGCTTTTCGTAAGGTTGTTAGCTTTCATATTCCTAACCAACCTGTTATGCGAATTCAAGTAACCAAACCACTAAAGTCAATCATTGTCATATCAAGCCATAGGTAAATAGCCCTGATCCTTTCGTTGTTGACTTCCTTGTGTGGAATGCACCGAAGCCAAACTTTCTATAGGCGACGTTGTGAATAACGATGGCAAGTTGATAGTTATCAATGTGACGTGTTATCCAATTCTTGGATGAGAGCCACAGTTGTGAATGATATTTCTATTGTTAATAAATTTTCTGACGTATTCTTGAATACTTCTTAGCCTACCCCTAGAGTGTGAAATTGAATCCAGTACAAAACCCATTTCTTAAACCCTCAAATATTTTCTTCACCCAAAACGAACGCAACATGCGCCAAAGACGTTGGCTCGAGCTGTTGAAGATTACGATCATACCATTCAATACTATCATAGAAAAGTGAACGTGGTAACTGACTGCGTTGAGTAGAAGATCATATGCGTTTATGAGTGCGAATATACGAACTTATGTGAAGATAACGAATATACGAGTAGAATCGACTTTAATCGATAAAGTTAAAGTCGCTCAAGCTACAGACCCGGAGCTGATGAATACGAAAAAGAAGTTTCAAGAGGGCGTTATTCTAGAAGCAAGAATCGATGAAGAGAGGAAAATCTCAATCCTCGATTTAATTGGCGCATTTGAAATCCTCGATTGAGAAGGAACTATGGCTTATAGACTCGTTTTACCGCCAAATGTGACGACCCCAAAATAGGTCCATTCCATCCAACCCATTTTGAGTCGCCAAATACATGGTACAGAAATAACTATAACTTTATTATTACAACATATAAACTGTGAGTTTAAATACAGATATTGTCGTCTAGACAATATCCACACGCAAATAAATCCCCATCATTATTATTGATACATTATTTTATAAAAATGGTGAGGACTACTAAACAACTCTCTCTAGAACCTTCATTCCATACCCCGACTAGTACTCGCTACATTCTCGCCTCCTGAGAAGAAAAATGGAACAAAAAGGAAAAGGGTGAGCTCAACTAGCCCAGTAAAGAATATTATGACTAAGATAATATACAACAAATTATCGTTAGTCTTCAACAGGGAAAAATCTAATAGAATACAATAGACAACTAGTTTTAAATCAACAACTGCAGCGGAAACAACAATTCATTAGAAGAGTTAAGTAGAGAATGCAAACTACTATCTTCTATATATGAATTTAAAAGTTCATCGTCGATATTTTATCCCTGTAACATCAATCAATATATATCTGGAATCAAATATTCATCTTTGCACTACAGGCCAAAGATATTCATCAGTTGGTCATGTTCATCTAAACACCTGTTCATCTTTGCACTACAGGCCAAAGATATTAATCAGTCGGTCATGTTCATCTCAACACCTGTTCATCTTTGCACTACGGGCCAAAGATATTCATCAAGAAATCATTCATCTTTGCACTACAGGCCAAAGATATTCAGTAATATCATCATTTAGGACTGAGGATGATGAAAAATATTTTAAAGAAAACGAATCCAGTGAAGCAAAAGAACAAATATTAAGGATTCGTATTTTAAACAATTCCCTTTCAAAAATACGTCATAAATAACCAGAGTGGGGTAAAATTCAAGAATGATCAAAACATGGATACAATCAAAGCTAGTATCCATAATAGATATTTTGGACAAAAAGAAGAAATTTTATTTTTCGGTGAATAGTGCCGTATTCGTGAATAGTGCCATATACGTGAATAGTGTTATATACGTGAATAGTAACTCCGACACCAAAAGATAGAAATTTCACAAAAAAACATCATCATGCTTCGTGAATAGTACTCATGAATAGTAACTCGTGAATAGTAACTCATGAATAGTAACCCAGACATGAAAAAGTTCCAAATTTGATAAAAAGTTCCAACCAATATTTCAGCATCATGATATTGAAGAAATAATATCATTTGAGAAGAAAATAACATCCCTTACCTCGAAAGACAGTACTTCTAGTTGAAACACCGGATATAAGCTATGACTTGAACTTGCACTGTATATCAATACTCAAAGTATACTCAAAATACTCACAAGAATACGCTTGATAATATAGAGAGAGAAAACTTCAGTTTCTGGTGTGATTTTCAATTCTAACCTAAGCACCCTATTTATAGGAAATTGCTTAGAACACCAAAACAGAAAAATTTAATATAATATTATTATTATTTGTTAAAATTATATACGCCCACTTTTGGAGATCTGATTGTAGCAATCAATAACACATGCTAGACCCACTTAACACACCAAAAACGTTTTTCTTGAAAAAAATAATTAAAACTTCCAAAAATCAATTATTTCGGAGCTTCAGAACTTCAATAATTCACAATAAATAGCCCTTTTGTCGGCAAAATTCGAATCTCGCGAGTTTTTATAGGAAATTCAATTCTCTACAACTTTGCAGAAGAAAGTTTTTCCAAATTCCAAACAGAAATTGACCAAAATCCACAAACGGGTGATTTTACAGGCTATAATCAAATTTCGGTCAATAAATGGGGTCCACCGACATATAAAACATGCTTTAAATATTTTTGGTAACAAAAATACTCCTCCTCCACATATACTCATATATCCCACATTCATCGCAAAATATATCATTATTATATTATTAAAATATAATAAAATATTTAAATGAATTATTTTATCAAAAAAAGATAAAATTTCAATTTTCAACAATTGTCACATTAAAAAATTTTCTCCATCTATATCCACATAAAATTAATATTTTTCTCATCATATAAATTAATAATTAATTATTCACAAATAATATTATAGAATCACAATACTGGCAACCAGGCCGTTTCCAGGAAAGAGAGGGCTTTACAATAAGAATTTCTCCTTAATGACGCCCAATTAGGTGACCAAATCTCTCCTAAGATAGAACTTTCTAGACATTGTCAATAATGTTATCTAATAATATTATTCAGATAATATGAATTATTGCTTTGATGATGAAAAATACTGTGTAATGATAATTATTGAAACAACAGCAATATAAAATATCAACGCAGTAAATATTAAATCAATAAAATAAAATACTAAATAGTAATTACTATAACCATTATTGAGTAGTGCATTCTTACGTAAGAATCAATAATTGGTGCAATACCGTGTGCTACTATGCAACAACGCGTATTACTGTATTTTAACCACCGGGTATTCCAACAGTGTTAACGGTAACAACTACGTCGTTATTTATAAACAACTTATACTTGTCGTTTTCTTCATCCAATCGCTTTCCGTTATGGGCCCACAAAAGACTGCACCGTCGTACGAATATTCCCCAACAGCAAGAATATTCCACAACCAAACGAATATTCCCCGACAACAATGAATATTTTATAACCACCTGTTTATTCGAAATATTTGCATATTTTACCCATAACTATCCACATTAATCAAATCAACCCTTACTATTCAAAATAATAATTAGAGGAAATTAAATTTCATTTATTAATTATTTGGGGTCTTACAACAAATATGTTGCGTGTTCATAACGTTTGCCACGTATCGATGTTACGTAAATATGTGGACGACCCGAACCACATTATTGATTTAGAACCGGACGAGATAGCGGATAATTTAATGTATGAAGATGTACCTGTTAAAATCCTGGAATATATTCTACGCTTAAAGGTTATACCTCAAGAGTTAGAATCTGACGAAGTGTACTCATCTGTTCGGCATACCAGGTACGTATATAAATTTCAAGGGCGAAATTTCATAAGAAATGGAGATTGTAAAATCCCAAATTTTACGAATAAAGATTTAATTTTCTCAAAATATTTTTTTGAATATTATGGTGCGGATTTGAGATAATGTTATAATTGTGGGTAGTATTTATAAATTTTACAAAGTATGCAAGTTGTTGTATTATATTCGATTGGTCGTGGAATATTCGTTTTAGCAGGGAATATTCGTACAACGGCGCAATCATTGGTGGACCCCACGATAGTATTATTGTCGGATTGAGAAAACGACAAAAATATTTTTATGAAAATAACGGCGGAAGTTTTACCGTTAATACTGTTGAACTACTCGGTAGTAAAAGTACAATAATACGCGTGGTTACATAGTAGCACACGATATTGATTATTGATGCTTACGTGAGAAATCACTCTGTTATACTCAATTATTGCTACAATAATTGATGCATCATATCTCTCATATTAATGATTGGATTATTGTCACAGTATCATCTGCATTATATGTTATATTATTAAATCAATAATTGAGATGACAAAGTTATTCATATTATTAAATTGCAATATTTACAATGTCTAGAAGTTCTGTTAAGGAGAAGTTTGGTCACCTAATTGCGCAACAATAGGGAGAAATCCTTATTGGAAAGCCCCCTCTTTCCTGGTAACAACCTGGTTGTTAAATATTGTGAGTTATAATATTAATGATGAATAAGTTTGTATTGATTAAAGATGAATTTGATAGTTCCATTGTGTTGAAATTATTTGTGTTAGTAGAAATCGACATCTATTCCGATGATAATTGATGTCTGGAGGTTATATTATTCAATCGGGTATTCGGTACACTTTTTGTGTTGGAGTACTATTCACGACTTACTATTCACGAGTTACTATTCATGGGGTACTATTCACCCGAACAATATATTTCTTTTCGGTCCAAATTATTTTGGGCTACAATATTATTCCATGAGGAGATGTGTTAATTTTTCAGACCGTTGATTGAATTTATAATAGTAAATCAATATGGATCGCTGGTTTAAAGTTTTAATAGTAAATCAATATGGATCGCTGGTTTAAAGTTTTAATAGTGAATCAGTATGGACCGTTGCTTTAAGTTTTAGTATGGATCGTCCGTTTAAAAGTAAATCAATCTGGACCGTTCATGAATTAGTTACTATTCAATCCATTCTCCTATAAATAGAAGCTCATTCCTTCATTATTTCTTACGAATTCACTGAAACTCTAGAGAGAAAAATTATAGAGAGAAAGAAGAAGAGTATTCTGTTACTTCACTACTTCGATATCCAGTTTCTTTTACGGTAAGGGGTATTATTTCTTTTGTATTCATTAAGATAACTTCTGTTATTCCATTCTTTATTATTCTGTTCGAATAACCTGTATACGCGGGCAACCCTATACTTGGTGAAATTCTTCTATTATTCCATTATTTATTATTCTGTTGGAATAACCTGTATACGTGAGCTACCCTATACTTGGTGAAATTCTTCTGTTATTCCATTATTTATTATTCTGTTGGAATAACCTGTATACGCGAGCTACCCTATACTTGGTGAAATTCTTCTGTTATTCCATTATTTATTTTTTGTTGGAATATCATGTCTGTGCGTTTTACGCCGGACCTGGTCCTGTCTTTATTAATCTGTTGGAATATCATTTCAGTGCGTTTTATGTCGGACCTGGTTCCGTCTTTATTATTCTGTTGGAATATCCTGTCTGTGCGTTTTATATCGGACCTGGTTCTGTTATTTATTATTCTGTTGGAATAACTTGAATGTGCGGTCTATCACATGCCTGGTGATTTCTTTTGTTATTCCATTCTTTATTATGCTAAGTTGGTTAAAGTTTTGACTTCTATACTCCATGAAATCAGTGGAATATCCTTGATATTTGCGCTTCATCCAATATCTTTTCATGGAAATATTCTTCTGAGCATTCTTGAATTTTACTCTACAGAGAAGTATCATGTTGATAATTTGGACGTTATTAGTTCCTGGATAAATTAATTCTTGAACTTGTTTTATTAAATTCTTATATCATTGTCATCATCCTCATGTTTATATTTTATTGAAAGTCATATGTGGCCTGTAGTGCATAGATGGACTTGGTATGATTATGACCAGGGATTATTCGGTATAATCAAGACCGTAATATTACAAATGATGTGGTAAAAGTTCTCATTGGCCCATAGTGCATTGATGGATAGTTGTTGGCATGATCATGACCATTGATGAATACACGAATATCCTTGGCCCGTAGTGCTTGGATACTTTGTGGTCGTGATACTAATGAATATCATTGGTCGTAGTGCAGGGATGATGTGGATTATTTATTAAGCTGAGTCTCAGCGATAAAAGTGATGAAAATCTTTTCAAATCATAAAAGATAGTAGATTTTATTCTCTACTTGACTCTTTTAATGGATTGCTTATTCCTGCTGCAGTTAAACTTGTTGTCTATTGTATTTTATCAGTTTAACATTGTTGAAGGCTAATGATAATTTATCCTGCATTATCTTAGTCATTATATTTCTTACTGGGCTAGTTGAGCTCACCCTTTCTTTCACTGTTCTCTTCAGGAAATGAGAACATAATAGGGACTAATCGGGGAACGGAGTGATGGTCCAGATGATAGCATTAGCAGTCCTCACTATTCTATGAAATAGTATGATAATAATTGTAATGAGGACTTATTCTGAGATTGGATATTTTCTAGAAGACAATATTTGTATTAAAACTCACAGCTCTTGTCGTATATTTAAGATTGTATTTGTATTTTGTACCATGTATTTAGCAACTCAAGATGGGTGATGTATACCTATTTTGAGGGCGTCACATACATCATTTTTTTGCATATATGTAGGTATAATATAAATATATGCCCCTATTCAGTTACCCGACCAACGAAATTTTTTTTGCAAGAGTCTTCCCATATAATATGGGCTATCCACATGCACGAGGGCATGCATATATGGTGTGACAACCCAAAAATTTAGAAGATCGTGAATGATTAAATTAAAGGTTAAAGTTTAAAACCTAGAGTGAAAATAGATGATTAATTTAAAAATTTTAAGAAAAATCTATGGAAATGGTACATTGAAATGATTCAACTGATAAGGTTACGAGAAAGAATAAGATCTAAACCGATTAAGAATGATTCGGTATTGTGATTTCGGGGACGAAATTCTTATAAGGGGGAAAGATTGTGATAACCCAAATTCTTGGGTAATATTAAAATAAGAATTAAATAAATAAAATTCTTATTAGATAATATGTGGTATGATATTATATTGCATAAGTGGGTATGAACTATGCAATATGTGATGTTTATGCTTAATAAATATGTTGGTATTATATATTTATTATATGTAAAAAAATTGTAGGGGTAATTTATTAAAGAAAATGAGATGGGTAGAATTAAAATAATTTATAATATTAAATTATTTTAATATTGTAGATTGGTGGCATTAAATATACTTCATGTATAACCACTATTTTATTGAAGAAAGAATATATTACACTATTGAGTGTAATGTATGCATGTATTTAATGTAGTGAATATATTAATATATTTACTATAATTAAATAAATTGTGAAGGCAATTTATAGAAAGAAAAGAAAATAATTGGATATATGATATTATGTTACATGGATAATGGTATAATATTTAATATTATACCGAATGATGTAAAGTAAAAAAATATGATATGAGATCCAATATATAGAATATGTATATTGGTATCAACTAGTTAGTAAATAAAATTCATATTTAAATAAATTAAATATATTAAATTATATATTTAATATATAAATAAATTGTTTGAAAACAATTTATGGAAAGAAGGAGGAAATTTAATTTAATTATACAATATAGAATGTATAATTTAAATAACTTATTTAAATTAGGTAATGGGTAGTTAATAAATATATATTACGCAGGGAAATAAAATTGTTGGAAACAATTTGCGTAATGAGGAAAAAAGAAGCGAGTTAAGCATATAATATTTATATATACTTTACCCAAGAGAATTAGAATAAATTCTAATATAAAATTAATTTAATAAAGAAAAGATATTATAATTATCGTAATATCTTAAGAAAGTAAATAAATTCTTAATTCAATTTATGATAATGAGGTCAATGGGTGCTGTTATAATGAGGTCAATTTATGAAAAGATATTATAATTTATGATAATTGTATTTACATAAGAAATTATGTGTAACATATTTATTTTATAATTATAAAATAAATATGTAATTTGAGTATGTTATATTATGTTATAATTTATATATCAAAGATGTATTATGTAAATTATATGATTCCAAGAGGAAAAAATAAATTAAGAAGATTAATGTAGTAACTTATTTGATTAAATTAAGTTACTAAGATTGGGTAATTAAATAACTTAATAAAGTATGGAAGTGAATTGTGAAAGTGAAAGGAGAATTGTGCGAGTTAAGAAAATTTTAGGGTTAAAAACTTAATATTTGAAACTTAAGAAAATATCTTAAGGAATATGCTAAGGAATAAAGAATAATCTGAGAATATGCTAAGAATATGGCAGGGGTTAGGGGTGTAAACGGTATTAAACGGATACGGATACAGGTATATCCGTATCCGTATCCGGAAAACTAATTCGCTATCCGTATCCGTATCCGGTATCCGGCGGATTTTAAAAATATTATCCGTATCCGGTATTCGGAAAAATATTCGAATACGGATAATATCCGTTACTGTTTATTTTATCCGAATAGACAAATTATTCGGATATCCGAATATCCTAATTCGTTTATCAGTAACCTAATATAAAATTCATTCAAAATTTTTACGAAAAAAAAATAAAAGTTTAAATCATACATATTAATTAAACATAATTTAATATTTAAATCATACATATTAATTAAACATCCTAATCATAAAAGGGAGGAACATGTTAATTGACGCTTTGGGTGAAAATAAAAAGATTCAATAATGTAACCGATACTTTGTTTGATGGATCAAATTGAAATTAAAATCTCAATATTATTCTTTCAAATTTTATTAAATAATAAAAAAGAGAAATAAATTAATATTTAATAAATGAATAGTAATATTTATGGGAGATTTATTTATTATTTATCCTCAATAAATAAATTACATGGTTATAAGAAATTATTCGATTTCATTATATTTATGGAGAGTGCGAGTTATAATGTATGTGTGACAACTAGTTAATCTAACTTGATTCAAAATTGACATTGAACTTATTTTACATATTTGGACTTCTAGTTTCTAAATAATTAGGCAAATGAAAGTGATAAATACTCTCTTTACCCAAAAATTCATAAACGTGAATTAATTTATTTAACTCTCCCTTCTAGATTAATTTTAAATTAATTCAGACCTAACACATTTTAACAATAAAATTATATTGTCTATTGTTCCCGCCTCTCGACCGTTGTCCTTAAACGTGTGTGTGTGTGTGTGTGTGTGTGTGTGTATATATATATATATATATATATATATATATATATATATATATATATATATATATATATATTAATAGCTTATATAAATGAATGTAAGTGATTAATTAATGAATGTAAATTATTAATATATATATGTGTGTGTATATATTGTATATATATATATATATATATGTGTGTGTGTGTGTAAGTTATTAATTAATTAATGCAAGTTATTAATATATATGTGTGTATATATATAATAACTTATATATATAAATGTATATGTAAGTTATTAATTAATGAATATAAGTTAAGTGATTAATTAATGAATCTAAGTTATGATTTATTAATATATATATATATATATATATATATATATATATACACACACACGTATATATTAATAACTTATATAAATAAATGTAAGTGATTAATCAATGAATATAAGTTATTAATAAATACATATATTATATATATTATATATATTAAATTATTAACAACTTATATAGGTAAATTATTAATTAATAATTTACATTAATTAATAACTTAATTAATGTAAATATTAAGTGTGTGTGTGTGTGTGTATATATATATATATATATATATATAAGTTATTCGGATACGGATTCCAGATATCGGAATCCGGATATCCGTATCCGCCGGATATATTTACGGACAGATGTTAATCGAATACGAATACGCCTATATCCGTATTCGTATCCGTTTATTTACGGATACCTTTAAACCGAATACGGATATATCCGTTTTTTTTCGAATACGAATAATATCCATTTTTTTCGAATACGGATGCGGACGAATACGAATTTTCCGGTTACCGTTTACAGCCCTAGCAGGGGTGATTTGCAAGCTTTTACCGATGGGGAAGACTAGAGAAAACTTAAGTTGGGTGACCAACTTATAAGAAATTGAAAGTAGCTTTTATATAAGCAAAATCAAAATTTACCTATATTCATTTTTAGCCAAATTGGCTAAGTTTAGAGAGAGAAAAGAATAATTGATTTAATTATTTAATTAAGTAAAAATAATACAATAAAAAAAGCCAATAATGGGACAAAATGAGGAAGAGGATGCCGGGTGGAAAGAGGGAGTATATAGCATCAATAAGTCTAGGGGATATTTTTTTAGTGACATTCTAGTGACCTTTTTTTGTAGTATCTTCTAAAAAATATATAGTATTTATTTCAACTAGAATTTTTATAAACTGTACATACCCTGTTTTTGTACGTATCCAAATTACATTTAAAACAATGTTTTCTATAAAAATTCCAGTTGAAATAAATACCATACATTTTTTAGAAGATACTACATGGCCATATAGCATATGTTTAATTTTTACCCACCCCATGGCCATGTGTCACTCCTAAAGCTTTGTTCCTAATATTCTCCTAATATTTGGTTTAGATTGACAAGTTATGTAAAATAGGAGAGAGAAGGTGGAGATTATAAGAGATATGGGATTGAGAATTAAATATAAAATTGCTACTAAAAGGGGAGATGTATCGGGTATGGAAGTGAGTATATGGCACATGGGAAAATTTTTAGCCACCTTGCAATCTATGTTAGCCTTGGTGTCCCCTATTTCCCTAGCCTTTGAATTGCCTTTGATATGCAAGAGATTAGAGAGAGAAGATGAGGATTTATTAGGAGATTTTATATATACATATATATATATATATATATATATATATATATATATTATATGTATAATTTTGGCTAGTTATTAAATAATCTCCACTACTCTTGCAAACAAGTTTCCTTCATTCTTCTCCAAATAACTTAAGAAAGAAAAAAAAATAGGAAGAGAGAGAGAGAGTTCGGGCATGGCTAAAGGAAGAGAAAACCAAAACCAAAACTCCTACATAACGCCCTAAACCTCCATCTTTATCTTCTCCACCAAAAATCTTAAGAATTCTATAGAGAGAATGAAATGGGTGGAAGGATAAAGCTTTGATAAGGGTACCAGAGGATTCAAGGAGGAAGGAAAACTGATTCTAGCAAGATCTAGCTAATCATCTACATCCTAGAAGAAGAAAATCAAAGAAGTACGTTTTTGAAAACCTTAAACTCCATTTGTCTCCTTGAAGCTTCATATTTTGTTAGAAGTTGTGTTATTTTGAGTTATGGGTTGAGGAACATCCTAAGGATGATTTCCAGAAGATATAATGACCATAAAAAAAACTTGAAAATTGAATCAAACAAGCAAGAATCAGATCCTATGCATAATGGGTGAACATATGGCAAAAAGGCCATGAATAGACTAACTGTTTTGGAACTTTTGTGGCTTTGATTCATGTCTGAAATTTAAGTTCTGTAGTAATATGTTATACTCCTATGAGTTATGAAAATAACCCAATTGAAACGAAGTAAAAATGAGCTCAAACGAATTTATAGTATATGTTTTAGTAAAACATGTTAAAAACTAAGAAAAAACTGGATGAACAGTGACTATAGTGTCAAATTCTGGAATAGATATGTTGCTTGAAAAATTCTGAGTTTCTGGGTGGTTGTAGTGAACTGAGTTAGGAAGCCATAGGCTTTGGAATGACCTCATTCCGACCTCGGATGAGGGAGTTATGGTGATTGGAAGGAGATGTGTCAAATTTGTCAAACTGGAAGTAAGCAGAGGGATGAGCTATTCGGGACACTATTTCGATCTGTTAATGTTTTCAGAAAATTCTGGGCTTTTTGGTATGTTATATAGTACACTGAATAAGTTTTCCATAGACTCCAGAACAGACTAATTCTGACTTCGGAGCAAAGAGTTATGACCATTCAAAGTAGTCGCGTTGAAACTGTCTAACCAACTCGGGTCAGTCCCTTTACACGAATTTTCTGGAATTCTGTGTTTAAAATTGGGAAAAGGTCAAAGAATAAAAGTTGTAGTCCCGGAAGTTAGCTTCGCATGGGCTCAAGAATCGTTCAAAAATGTTTTGAAATTAAAAAGTTATGATTGTTTTAGCGAAAGATGGTAAAGATAGGAAAAAGGGGGAAATTGTTACGAGTGGACATTTTTGGGGCCTGTTTTAGGCTGCCTATGAGGTCCGAAATGGATGGGTTATATTTTAAAAAATAGCCTACTATAGTACCTATAATATATCCAAAGTTGAGAATTTTCCGAGAAACGAACGAGGCGCGAGAAAATCACAAAGTGTGGTAGTTGAGAACGAATCAAGAGCAGCAACTGCCGGCGGCAGCGTGCGCTGCCAGGCAGCTGTGCCGTGCTAGGCAGTTTGCTTGACGTCCTTTTCACACACTGTTTTGATGAGTTTCCGTGATCCGTTTTCGCAGTTAGAAATTTTTCTAAAATACTACGCTATAAGGTCTATAACATGCCCAAAATTTCGTTGTTATATGACTTAGGATTTGAAAATTTAAAATGAGCTAACATTCATGTCAAAACTAAAATATGAGCGAACGCCGAGCGTCGGCGCGTCGAGCAACTTTGACATTCGATGTTCCGAATCGCGTTCCGACAAAATAATAAATCTAATAAAATCCTATGGGGCGAGATTTAACTATAAGTGATATTTTCTTTCGGGCATAAATAAAGCAATAAAAATATGTAATAAATATAAATTACATATTTACGTAAAATAAAATAAAAAATAGTTGCCTATAAAATTATTTTGTGGTGCAACGAAGAATGTAAAACCTTTGAAAAAATTGTATTAATCATAAAAATGATATTTTGAGGTTTTCGGTGCTCAAAATGTGATTTTTGACCTGAGATTTACGTAACGGAATATACATAAAGCAAAAATGCGAATAATCGTAAACTGAAAAATAAAGCGAGTGAGATAAAATGTTTGTATATGAGGAAACAGTCAGTGTTGACTCATGAACGGACAAACTGATGTAAAAATTATTTAAATTAAAGAAGTGATGAAATGAGCTATGTTTTCGCAATAAAAGTCATTCATAAATCATAAAGTCCCTAGTTTACAAATAAAGATGAAATATATTCTTAAAATGGTATATAAATGGTCTATACTTCGAGATGTAAAGTATTTATATACTAAAATTATGAGAGAACCTTTTTGTGCATAAAAAGGGTTATAACAGACAAAAGTTTCTAAAGAAACGTGGGACGGTTTAAGATAAGAACAAAAAGATTATACTTAATGTAAAATAAAAATTAGTTTACATTAATTATGTGAATTTAGTATGTGAAACTAATGTGTGTATGAATATATACTCAATTTGTGTAGGATCATCACCGAACAGATAAGTTATGATATTAAACAGCACTCAAGGCAAGTTTCTCAGTTTATTTATGTGGTCTTATAATTGCTATAGATAAATGTTAGCATGATTTATGTTTATAAGTATGTAATACCAATGAAATGCATTATTTGGTTTGTGAATGACGAATGTCAAATTATGACTAATTATTGAATTGAGTCGGGGAACTCAATATATATGTGCAATGAATGACATGTACAGGACACGTGTAGCATGCTATATATGGTATGTATGTTGCTACTAGCAGGACATAAATGTGATAGTGCATTAATTTGTAATATACTTGAACACCAAGAATATAAATGCATGAACTGAATGTGAAACCTATGTGCTACGTGATGCATGATAGACTGTTAGACTTGTTGGGTCGTCATGCTCAATCTTGCTTAATTTGCAGGTTAAAGCTATGATGCTATCTATCGTGATTAGGAGCGCGTGAAAACAAGACTAGTGATTTAATTGAGATTGTGTTGAATCATTTGGTGGTATTTTCATGTGTAAATCACATATGTGTAAATTTTTGAATTATTCGATAAATGAAGATTATTTGTTCTAAAAAGGGGATATGCTTGAAAGAATGAATTGTATATATATCTACTCAGGCAAAATAAGTCATATAATAAATATGATTCTAGTATAAAGAAGATTTGTAAAGGTTGCGATTCAGAGAATGAATGAATGGAAAGAAAAAAAAATTATTCCGTATTTTTAGCTGTTTTGATATTAAATAATGTTTTAAAACTAGAACAGGATAATATTAACGCACAAAATCGGGAAGGAAAATAGTCCTAATTTTGGGGGCGTTACATATGGCCATTTGTAGGCATCCAAGATAACACAAAAAAATATACAAATTCCCAATATAATAATGAAATGAATGCAAAAGTAGTAAAATGTACCTAAAAATTTAAAACTTGTTTTTCATTAGTTAAACGAATATTCCATATATCCCTATGAATCTGTCTCTGTGTCTATGAATTTGTCTTGGCTTTAATTGTTCAATTTGCTTTAATTGTTCAAGTATTGTGTATCTTAAGTATGAAAGCTTAATATTTATAGATTAATATTTATTTTACTATATATATAAGAGTAATATTAATTTTTTAAAAGACAAATGTAAATATTTATATATTAATATTTATTTTATTTTATTTTTATTATTTAAAATTATTTTATTTAGTATTGAGAATCTAAGTAAATTTACTTCATTATTTTATTTTATTTATTTATTTTGTTTTATTTTTATTATTTTATTTAATGTTGAGAAACTAAGTAAATACTAA
Source organism: Panax japonicus (assembly GCA_020205505.1). Taxonomy (NCBI): domain Eukaryota; kingdom Viridiplantae; phylum Streptophyta; class Magnoliopsida; order Apiales; family Araliaceae; genus Panax; species Panax japonicus. The sequence continues at coordinate 2,429,596 of CM035102.1, forward strand.
TTAGTTCATTATTTTATTTTATTTAATATTTAAAAACTAAGTAAATACTAATATGTTCATAATTCAAATAAATAAAATCAAATAATTTATCTCAAATACTTGGACCAATGTTCTATTCTCAAATGATTAAAACTTTGATAAGAATAGAGATAAAACTTTTTAGAGAGAATATGTAGGCAATGAGAATAAGCAATTTTATTTGTAAGTGAATTGGTAAATTGAAAGTGAATGAAAAGCCTCATATTTATAGTTTTTTTGAGTTTGGGGTATAATGGTCTTTTTGAAAGTTTAATTTAAAATCAATGACTAAGATCTATTTGTTTGAAATAAATGATCCGGATGAGGTATTTGATGAGCTGATAGATATAATATGTCCCAATATGATTGTCCCGTATTATCTCACCATTTTAGTTAAGGTTTTGTAAGCCTTTTAATTCAATTAATGCTCATATGCCACGTGTTAATTTTTCAAGTTCCATCATCAATACCTATTCCAAATTTTTAGACATGCATGCAAAATATAATAAGGTATTATTTTTGACAACTATAATGACCCCAAAATCGTGACTAACTTAATCGATTCCAAAATCAGGACTAACTTAATCTCATTATAAAAAAATGATGATTTAGCAATAAACAGTTTTCGTTGTTAAATGTGCGAAATTCCGTTGTCAAATGCCACTTGCAACGATTTTTCGGTCGTTGGACATTTTGTTGCGCAATGAGCGTTGCTAATTGTCTAGCAACGAATTTTTTTTCCCATTGCAAAAAGTAATATATTTCGCAACGAAATTTTATTTTCGTGTAAAATCATAAATCATTTAGCAATGAAATATTTTGTAGCAAATTTATTAAGAAATTGTTACTGAAAAATAATTTTTGTTGCAAAATACGCCTAATTGGTAACGAAAAGAATCTTTTTATTTTTCAAAGAAAATAAAATTCGTTGCATTTGATACACATTTACCAACGAAATTTGTCGTTACTGAACAATATAGAAATTGTTGCCTTAATTGATTTTCGTTGCTAATTGTGTACTTTTTGGTAACGATGTTTGTTGCTAAATATACAAAATAATTTGCAACGAAATTTTGCGTTGTCGTTGGTTTTTTTATAGATAATTATGACGATGTTTGTTGCTAAATATACAAAATAATTTGCAACGAAATTTTGCGTTGTCGTTGGTTTTTTTATAGATAATTATGATGAATTAGCAACGATACCATTCGAAGGTGATTGTTTTTAGAGAGCAACAAAAGTTATTGTCAAATAGCAATTACACTATACGTTATCATTTACTTTTCATGTGCAACGAAATTTGTTATGATTTGCAACGATATAAATATTGCATTTTCTTCTGTTATGTAACGAATGTCAAAATTATTTTATAAACACAAAAAATTATGTCTCAATAACCCCATAACAAATTATGACAAAAATACAAAAAAACTAAAATATTATTAATTAAATAGAATCATCCGATACATGATCATTTATCATCTTTACAATCAAACTTTGTACGACTAAAAACTACAAAGCCCGTCTTAGTTGACACTATCTGCCATCAAGAGGTTGACACTATCTGCCATATATGGAAAAAAAATCAAGAAAGAAATGTTTATAATAGGAAACAATACTTAAGCTTACACAAGAGTTTCAACCATGGTTCATCTTCCAGGTATTCTGCCAATATTAAAACAACATCAGCCACTACACCGATAAAAAGGTTAATTAAGAAATTTAAATATATAATTAATCTTGACCTTGTTCTTTAAATACTATCTTGATTTAGCTTTACATCATCATTTGATGATATAATTGCTAAAATTGCGGATAATTAAAAAATTTTCTTTCTTTCATTCTCCGAATCGCAACTTTTACGCTTACATATATCAGAATTGTATTTTTTTACGATTCACTTTATTAGAGTATTAAGAGTATATACAAAGTCATTCTTTAATACATATTTTCTTCAAAACTACTCCTATATCATTATACTTCACAAACTAGCTACAACGCTATATGTTCATCTCAAAACAAATATTCTTTATATATTGAATATCTCAAAGTTTACATATCTGTACATTATATACCGAACATCATTATCCCGATTTAACATCATTCTCGTTTAGTAATGTCCGTATTTCATGAATTAGTTAATGTGATTTAACTTTACTATGAATATATCACGACCCATAACTTCCTCTTAATGGTTACTTTTATTTCGATATTATGGTATAAACATACTAAGTATATAGTATGTTTACAAATTTAATTCCTTATCTAAATCATTCGATGATTTAAATGGCTCATGCTCAAATTGCTTCAATACGACCTTTTAGAATATTAATATGTTACATTTTCGGTTTGTAATCGTTCGTAATGGACGTTTCGTACTTTTATATGTAAACATTGCGTATTTTTTTTATTTTACATATTGAACGCATTTCACTACAAGAAAGTGGTCCATCAGAGACCAAAAATTTATGCGATTGCCATAATCGGTCGCTAATGATAGAATTTGCTACCGCTATTAGCGACGGATATCCAAACTAGTCACTATTTGATATTGGCGACCGCAGTGCCATCGCTACATCGTCGCTAATTTGAATTTATCGTCTTTAATTTTGACGCATATTTGCCGCATTTAATCTGCAACCGCCTGCGATCGCAGATCATTTTGACTTTCTCAACAGTCTCAAGTCAGCGACCGCATGCGGTCGCTCAAAGCAGTCGCTAATGGTTTTAAAATACATCAACTCCTTGATCGTCTACTAGCTGGAAAAAGAAAGAAAAAGAAGAGAGAAAGAGAGAAGCCTCCCGCCCCCGACCGTCAACCGCCGCTTGCCACCTGCCATACGTCGCAGTCAGCCGCCCCACATAGGTATGTAGTTATTCAATCCATCTCTTTCATTTATATATAGTGTTCAATTTGGGTTTGATTTTGAATTATATATATTGCATACTTATGTGTTTATATGAGTTTGAATTTGTGTTAGATTTATGAAATGGCAGCTAGCATGTTGATTATATAATAACAGTGTGATATTTAGTTTCAATTTGGCTTTAATTTGAGCAATTCCAGGGCATGCATATTCGTAATTTGATATTGAGGCTTTTGTTAGTGTATTAAATGAGAAAATTGTTTCAATTTGAGGTTTTTTTCCTAGCTTACGTATAAATTTATTGTATAATTTGTAAGTTGTTTAGTGGTTAGACATAAATTATAATTAAAATAATATAATGTCCATTATTATATAATATTACTAAAATACATAAATTAATTAAATATTAAACTAAATTAAATTAAATATAATAACATATAAACAAAATAATTAAAATAAAATAAATAATATAACAAAAATAATACAAAGTAAAGTAAAGAAAAGAAAAGAAAAAAATAAATTTCTTTAGTTTACTTAATTTTCTCCTACTAAAATCAACTAATTCAGTAGCATTTACTTAGTTTTCACTACTAAATTTATATCAACTAATTAGTATTACTTAGTTAATATTACTTAGTTTCCCAATACTAATTAAAAATAAATAAAGTAGCATTAATTTACTTAGTTTTACGCTATTAAATAAAAATAATATAATATAATAACATAAATTTATATTAATTTGTATAATATAAGATAACTAGCTGGGTCCCGTGCCTCCGGCACTGTATGGACAATATGATTTATCTCAAACTTTGAATGACCAAAATAATTTATTGAGTGAGCGGGAAATTTAAAGTCATTTGTATTTTATTAAATTATTATTAGATAAATAGATGTATTTTATTAGATAGATGTATGAACGGTGAGATTTATCCCAAACTTTGGACGGCCCAGATGATTTATTGAGTGAGCGAGAAATTCAAAATCATTTGTATTTTATTAGATAGATATAATATAAAATAAAATAATATATCATAATATATCATAACATAACATAACATGACATAACATGAAATGAAATAAATTCATTAACTAACTTAATTACATTCCTTAAATTTATTAATTTAAATAATATAATATCATATAATATAATTAATAAATAAATAAATAAAATAAATTTATTAAAAAAATAGAATGACAATGATTTAATTAAAATAAATAAAAGAGAGAACGTACTCTATCAATAACTCAACTGCAGCATCCTTAAGACCGATTTTTTTCGAATGCATGTTTTGTAACCAAATATCAGCATTTTCTTGGCAAATATTTTATATCACAATCTCTATCATGAAAGTATACTATGGATCTATGATTAACCATCCTTGTCTTGAATTTGAATCCACAAAGCAGTATCCTCAAAATATATACAACAAATTGGAGAAAGATGAAAGTGTGCACTAGTTTACTGAAAGATAACTTGTTACAATTAGATGGAAATTAACTTCATGTTATAATGTAAAACAAATACCTTAATCATCGCCCAAGAGTAATGACTACTGGGAGAAGAGTCAAGGAGTTCCTTGTACACATGATTCGACATAGTTGTTGTATGCAACTAATACTCCAATTAACTGGTTCCTCGACAAAAATAAAAAAGTATGGGTCGTAGTTCATTGTGTCCCATACTTGAATTGAGTAATTGAATTACTGCAGACATTCATCACTGTTCCATTATAACAGATGACAACATCCCGAAGGAGGGCCATTAAGCTGTTGAATAAAGTTTCAGGTTCATCAAACCCTCTAGATGAACGAGCGACCACTTCTCTTTCAAGAGTGAATCATCAACTAATATGGGTCCAATCTATGAAATAAACAGCTTCTCACCACTTCAAATTCCTCATATGGATAGTTTTCACAAAAGATGTACTTTTTCTAATATTTTACTAAGAGGAATCACTTCACTTTTTTAGAAAAAAGTACATCTTCTGAGAGAACTACCCATCTGAGGAATTCAGATAAGCTTTTGAGTATTGCAAATATTATTAGAAGGCAAATTAAATAATTTCTGATTGCGTAATTGTTGCATGGAATAACCTGATTCTCATTCTTCATGTTATTGTTATATTAAATCTAGACTGATAGTTCTAGGTTATATGATAATTAGGGTTTATTGGGACGATTGTCACTTTAAATTTACAACAAAAGGAGAATTGCAGATAATTAGCGATTGCGGTTATCTAGGGTTATTAATCTCATTGAAGGGTAAATAATAACAACTTGATTAATTGATTGCTGTAACTTGGTGAACCTGAACTGCATAACTGAAGTTTTTACATCTTTGGTTAATCTTATTATCTAATTCTGTTTTTTCTTGGTTTAAAAACAGATTTCAAAAACCCCCATCTTTATTTTATGTTAAAAATAATAGAATAATTCTAAAACAACTTACTCTCTGTGGGATCGATCATTGCTTACTACTGTGCTAATTGTTTGAGTTTGTGAAGTAAAATTGATGTTAATTTTGGAGTGTCAACGACAGCTCCCAGCGGGCATTTTTAGTCTCTGACTTTTGAGGAGTTAGCTTAATTATGCATTGGCGAGAGCAGCACAACAGCAGGATGATGCCGAGGTAATCTTGTCATTATTTAGCTTTATGTTTAGTTTTGCATGTTTATTTTAGCACACTTTAGACATGACACTTAAGAAAGTAATTAAGAATAAAGAAACTAAGTCCGTTTTAGTCGGACGATTTTTGATTATGTCTATAATATTAATGTTAGCATGTCTAATTGATGTTATGATATATTCCAATGGTATATGTAGGACATTTGGTGATCGGGTAAGTGTAAATTGTTTAACCTACGCATATTCAGTTTTAGTCGGACGGTTTTGTTTATGTTTATACGTGCGTGGATGTTTATATATATATATATATATATATATATATATATATATATATATATATATATATTGTGTTGATTTTTAGTTATATATATATGGATTGATCGATGGATCACGATGAATTTGTAGGAATGTTGGTTTATATATAGATACTATTGTGTGTTGGGATATAAATTAGGTACAAACAGGTACAGTTTTTTTTGGGGAAATCCACCAAATAGCTAATTTTTTTAAAAAAAATAGAAATCAACGACCGCATACTGTCGCTAATGTTTATCAGCGATCGTTTATGAACCCAGGTTGTTAGCGACCGTAGTGGTCGCTAGTGGTGGTCGCGGACACGTGGACCACATCACCAATGCGAGCTGGCTAACGGTGACTCAGCTCAGTGTCGGATTCAGTCGTTATATAGCGGTCGCAAACCTGTCGGTCGCTAAAAGTTGTCGTTGTTGTGCAGCCAGTGACCATATTACATGCGACCACTATCAGCGACTGGATTCGATCGTTGATAGGTATTTGCGATCTTATGCGGTCACTGATAAGCCTTTTTCTTATAGTGTGTATAATTTATATAAATAAAGTATAGCTATTACAATGATTTATACATTTGCAATAGTTATTTACATGAGCTAAGCCATTAAAAACCATCACGACAATATTTAAAAGTCATAACAGAACATGCTAGATGCACTACACGGCAGTTCGGCTGCCTAGCCCAGCATGCCCAGCCCGACTGCTTGACTCAACCTCATGTTCATGTCACTCATTTTCCAATTTTCTAAATTTTAAATCATTAAATTGAATACAATGAATTTTGGATATGTTGTAGGCAATATATCCACCTATTTTTAGAAAATACTAGCTACGCGTTTCGAATAAACGAAGCGAGTAAAACGCAAGCCATAACTGGCCAGCCGGGTTGCTGTAGCACAGCGTCGCGCGCTGCTCCTGCTTGCAGCAGTAGCTGTGCACTGCAGTCCCCATAACGAAACGTTCACTTTGCGCATTTTTATCTTTTAGCTCGCACGTGAGATAGCTACCATATTTTAATATGTTATAGACACCATAGTAGACTATTTTTAAAAATTATAAACCACCTATTTCAGATACTTTAAACAGCCCAAACAAAGCACCAAAAATGCTCTGTCACAACAGTTTTCAACTTTTTTCAGTTTTACCCTCTCTCGCTATAACAGTCATAACTAATTCGTTTCAAAATATTTTTGATCGATTCTTGCATTTACGCGAAGCTAACTTTTGGGCAACAACTTTTATGCTTTAACTATTTTCAAATTATGAACACATAATTCTAGAAAATTCATAAAAGGGACATGCCCGAATCTTATTTACAGATTGGACAGTTTCAATGCACCCACTTTGGCACGTCATAACTCGGTTGTCTGAACTCGGAATGAGTCCGTTCCGGAGGCTATGTCTAGCTGGGATTGCACACTACAAAACCTCAAAAAATAATAATTTTCCAGCAAGTCTAACTTTTTGAAACAGTTGGCCCAAAAGTTCTCTCCCGAACTGATTTCTAGCTTGGACAATTTTGATGCGCTAATTTTGGAATGTCATAACACCCTCCTTCGAAGTCGGAATTAGTCCTTTGTGGAGACTATGGATTCCTTAATCAGTGTACTATACACTCCTATAACCCCAAAAAATTTCAAGAAATCAAACTAGTCCATAAATTGCCTAAAGGCCAACAGTCAAACTAGTTTTTAGTTTTCAACATGTTTTACTAAAACATTCACTATAAATTCGGTTTAGCTTCTTTTCGATTTGCTCAAACCCATTAATTAGTTATATATAATGTATATACATGTGACTTAAGCCTTGGCTTCGCTTAATTCTTTGTTTCTAAAAAAACAGTCCAAAGAGGACTTTTAACGAGCACGTGATGTCAGATTTCATAGAGTTTGGATTGTGCTCTAGTCCAATTTTTCCCACCTTGTTACTCCGCACAACCAATCCTATACTCCTTGGCTCTAATTAATTAAAAGCTAACCAATTACACAACCAATTCACATGTAAACTATCTATTTAACTAACTAACTTCATATTCCAACTTACTAACTTTATAGTTTTAGTTACTTTTGGTTTCAAAACATTATTTACATAAGATACTTCATTGCTTGATCAATATATATATATGAACAATTACCAACTGTTTTCACAGTTGATTCTCATCCAAACAAACTAATTTCATATAAACTAATAAAAACATAACATAATCTAATACATACCTTTTGTTTACTTTGATTATAGTTTTGATAATTCCTCCTTAGCTCCAACTCTTCTATTTGGCCGTATGAAATGGACAGGAAAGGATTGGGTGGGTTGGACTGGGCAGGGAGGTGCCTGCAGGGAGGAGACAAGGAAGAGACCGGACGGAGAGTAGAAACAGGAAACCTGGGCTTTGCTTGGTTTTATAGAATCCTTATTCGATCTTGCTCCCTACTTCACTTGTTCCATACATAATTTCCTTGGTTGCTACGGAATGTTTTAGTCAAGTTATCTTTCTAATGCCAGCTCCTGCTCTCTTTCTCTTATGTCCTTACACATTTCTACACAGCTGATGCTTCATAAACCTTATGACTTAGCCTTAATACTTGGGGGTTACTCTTATAATAAAATCCATCTATTGATTTCCCTTACTTAATATACATAACACATAGTATATTTACTAATTCATATATGACATATACTTATACATATATCATATATTACATACATTAATTATTATATTATATTACATCCAATAATCCTTCTAAAAAAATTGAAGCTATATATTAAATAAAAATAGTACATTTAATGTAATAATTTCTATTTATTTAAATAATTTAACTTTATAAATTATTTTAATATACCTTATTTAATGCATACAATAAATTTTGTATCATTAAATTTAACTATCTCTTTCTTTTTAATAAATTGTTTCTCCCTCCATTAATTTATTTCTGACTGATAGATATAATAAGATATCCAATCTTTTCCCATAAATAAATTACTTTAAACAAATTCATTCACCTATAATAAATATATAAAAATATATTTATTATTTACAAAAATCACATATCATATCACATAATAAGAATTTTATTTATTTCTTTCTTATTTTAATATTTTTCCCAGAAATACGGATCATCACAATAACTCTTTTTGCCCCTTTTTGTGAAAGATAATTTGAGATAAATTTATTTATAAAAATAATAGGAGTTCTCTTTGCCTTAGGAAATGTTATTTTATGAACTAATTTCTTAATTTAATACTTGATATTAAATTATCAAGGTCAAGAAAATCAATACAATAATATTTAGAAAATATTTTAGGTCAAAGTAAATAAGATAGTTAAAATAATTATAATATAAATCATATGGAGAAGATTTTACCCTTTTAATTAACCTATTTACTAATTATTGTTACCATTAAAATAAACATAAAAGTTGGAGACCCAACAATCTCCCTTTTTTGATAATGACAATCAACTAAAAATATTTTCTTTAACAGCTCTCCTAAGTTAATGCACACAATATAGCATGACAGAATAATATTTCAGCATATATGACAGAATATGGCAAAACAAAATATTTTTGTTGTCACATAAATATTTTTCTTCTCCACCTTTTTCATCATTAAAAATAACAGGAGGAAAGAATACTATAATGTATTTTTCAAAACCTGCAGAAAAATGGTATCTGAAAAGTTGTATCCTGAGTGATTCAATAATCTGCCCCTTTTTGATTTGTAATCTTTAGAAGAATTTTAATTCTCTCATCATACCATTTCAAATTTCTTACTCTTGCTTTCAAAAAAATCATTGCACAAAGTAATTTTAGTAGACCCAAAAATGATGTCTTCATTTACTTTTACTAGAGTCAGCTGCAAGACATACCTGCAACATATACTAATTTCACGAAATGGTACCCTTTAATAAGAAGGGTCCTTTGGGTAAGTTTTTACATTTTGTATAAGGACTATTTATGTTTTCCTTTACAAAACTAGGTATGGGATAATCAGTCTTAATATACACAAGCATTTTATTAGTAACATGTCTATAAAATGCATGATTTACTCTATTTTTATATCCTTAAAAACTTTGATGAAAATTTCTATAAGATTTTTGAATTTTATTAGTGTAATTTTCTTTTGGCACCCAAATCATTTTTCCTTTATAGTTTCTATTTCGAGCATTACACATGTGATAAGAATGACCATTTCTGTTATAGTAAGAGAATTTAATAAAAGGAGATGTATGCCTTTCTTTTTCATTAATTTTAACACGATAAAGTCTTTTATATTTTGTTTTACTGGATTCTCCAATATATCCTAATTTTTCTTTGTTAAATCCACATCTTTGTTGAATAAGCTTGACATCAAGATTTTCTTTTCCTTTTGAAAACTTAAGAATTATAGTATTTAAATCGTCATGTTCTTTAGTTAAAATATTAATTTGATTTATTAAAGAAGATTCTTCATTTTTTTAACTCTATCTTTAGATATGAATTCTCAAACTTAAGATTTTTAATATTTTCATTAACACTTGATTTTGTATTTAAGTATCCCAATTAATTACAGCAAGTGTTGAATTTTCAACTTCAAGATTTTCAACAAAAATGATAAGTGTTGAGTTTTCTATTTCAAGATCCTTGTTTATTTTTCTTAATTTTTATAATTCTTCTTTTAACAATAATTTTTCTAAAAAATTATTTTCTAGTTTTTCTTTTTCTTCTTTTAAATTTTCATTAACTATAATTAAATTTGAATTTTTTATTTTAAGATTTTTTATTAGTTTTGATTAACTTTTCTAATGAGAATTTTAATTTAATAAAATATTCTTTAATAATTTCATTATCTGAATATAAATAATTATAAGCTTCTTGTAGTTCATGATGTTCTTTATTTATATTATCTAAAGTATGTGCAATAAATGAAATACTAGGTAAATGATGTTAATAATTTATCTCAGATCTTGGTGATGAATCATATATTATATGCAATTAAGCATAGATTTTCAATTTCCTCGGTTTATTAATTAACAATTTTTTTTCTCTTTGTGCTTTGCTTTGGATCACTCTCTTGAGTTGTCTTGATAAGAGAGTAATTTCATTATTATATAACTAAGGAGTTTTTCATTTAACTCCTCATCATTGTTTTCTTTATCTACAAGTAGAACTTTTAGAGAAATTCCTGTATTCTTGATATCTTTAATCGATCTTAATCGACTAACTTGTCGACTTCGTGTGTGTACGAAAATTTTCAATAAGGCTATCAAGAGGAAAAATTGTTAGATCTTATATTTTCTTAATAGTTGTAACCTTCATTTTCCATACGGATGGAAGGCCTTTGAGAATTTTTCTATTTTTCTCATTAGTTGTATACGTCTTTACTAGTTATTCCAATTCATCAATGATTATGGAAAAACGTGTTTTCATATCAATGATCTTTTCACCTTCTTTCAACTTGAAACTTTCATATTTCTGGATTAGAGCATCTTTTCTAGTTTCTTTAATATGATTGGTTCCTTCATAGGTTATAATTAATTTTTCTCATATTTCTTTTGCATTCTTGCACTTGCTACTCTTTTGTAAAAAAAATTCTATGAGAGAACTAGTCAACAATTTTTCAACTATGGATGCTATGTTCATAACCTTTTCATCATCAGTAGTGAACTCATCAACATTTTTTTCAACTATCTTTTCTCCTTCAATTTTTGTAGGAACTTTTACACCACGTTTTATTGCAAGCCAAACTTTGATTCCTTGTGATTTGGCATAGATTTTAAATCTATTCTTCCAGGTGACGAACTTTATTTCATCAAATAGTGGAGGTCCGGACATTGATAATCCTTCTCCGTAACTAGTGGCATTTGTGTAGGACATAGATGGATTTACTCTTAGATATGTATTTATTCACTCAACAAACAAGTTAAAAAGCACTGCTCTGATACCAATTAAAAGTCCAATAATAATCTAGAAGGGGGTTGAATAGATTATTACAGATTTAAAAATTAGCTTAGACCTTTTTAAATTTTTAGATAATTAATTTGCAATTTTAGAAATTATTATGTAAGACAATAAAAATTCAATCATACAATGCACAAAAATTTGTCGGGTTCATAACATACATCCTAGGTATGTTCCTACGTCTAATTTCAAGCTCATCTCCAGGACTTAAGATCTTATTACTTCTGTAATAAATAATCCTTCAACAGGCGGATAAACCTTTAAAAATTTTTATAGACAAACTCACAACTATTCTTAACTAACTATTTTGGACAACAAGCTCCCAACTCCATCCTCAAGCTTAGTTATACATTTCTTTTGAGTTCAAATCTATTCTATGATCCGATCTTGAAACGAAAATCTCTTCCTCACCTCATAAGTACACTAGAGACTCAACTTTTAGCTGTCCTATCTAAAACTGGTCTTAGTTAAAGAATTACTCATTTATCTCATATGTACATAAAATATACCAACTCTACCCTATTTCCTTTTACAAAATATTTGATAAAGATATGTTTCTTAAATAAGCAGATAAAAATAAGTATATATATATATATATATAATTTTAAGTAACTTTTATATTTTTATGTTTCTAAAATAAGCAGATAGCAAGTAAAGATCAAGTAATTATATAAAAGTTCAATGACCTTTATATATGTGAAATGTGCTTCTGTGTAAGCAGATATAAATTTATGCTTGGTTATAAAGTTTATCTAACTTTTATACTTGTGTAAATATGCTTCCTGATTAATTAAGCAAATAGATTAATTTAAGTGTAGAGCAAAAATACTTATGTATAAGCAAATATATAGTTTTAAGCAGATTGATTAAGCAAGTAGATTATTTATTCTTTATAATAAAGATTATGTTTCTCTGTGTTAAACCGATATTAAAATTTAAATAGTTTTTATATTGAAAGAGCTTTTGAGTAAGCAAATAATTAGATTTAAGCCTTGAATTAGATATTTAAATTTAAATAGCGACTGAAAAATGCGACCACTGAAAGTCTTGGTTGTTGTTAGACCATTTTCTTGAATGGAATTGGAAGAAATATATAATGGAGCTGAGCCAAATTCGCCATTATATGTACAACAATTGAAACAACTGAGGAAAATCTATAGAGAACTTAAAGACTGTAGTCTTAAGAACACAATGATTGTATGAAAACTGAAAATGCATCCTGGATCTTGAGACACTTTTATAGAATGATACAGTGCATCATTTACAGCTCAAAACCCTTCCAAACACATTTTTTTTTCAGATTAGCAATTACTTATTTTTTTGACTTATAAGTTGAATGTAAGTCAAAAATGTAATTATTCCTAACTTATTTAAAAATGACTTATAAGTTATTTTTAAATAAGTTAATTTGACTAAATATAATATCTATTTTGCCCCTCTTTTATTAATCTTTATATTTATTTTAACTTATAAGTTATTATGAGTCAAACAACTTGATAGCTTATTTTAACTTATAAGTTAAATTGATGGCGAACACATTTACTTGTAAGTCACAACTGAAAATAAGTTATAAGTCAGCTTATATTTTAACTTATAAGGCATTTTAAAATAAGTCATTCCTGAACAACAAAAAACCAGATCCCGCTATGTAGATGCGGCGCCCCATAGCATTACCTTATTTACTAACCAGTAGCCCTAGCTTTGTCTCGTCAATCAGTTGATGTGATTGTTCTTCAGGAGGTATAGGGAATGGAGATTCGAGGGAGTAGTGAAAGTCCAGTTGAAACAAAGAAGGGAAAATCAAAAACCCCTCGAATACCCAAAGAAAGCATTCTTAAGCAGAGTCAGTATTAATTTCTCTCCTTTTTTTTTTACTTTATTTCTCTGTTTTTGTGTATCTAGATTATTTATATGTACGTATGTTTTGTTTGATTGATTGGGTTTTGAAATATTGGGTAATTGTCTGCTGTGTGCAGAATCTCCAGCTGAGTTTTTTGCTGAGAACAAAAACATTGCTGGGTTTGACAATGTGAGTTATATAGTGTATTCTTATGGGAGATTTTTGTTCGACTAATTTTGGGATTATGTCCTGATTTTTGTTGTATATATTTTCGTTGAGACTTATATTTGGTGTTATATTAGTGAGACTACTAGATTATAGTGATATTTGTGTTTTTTTTGGCTAATTGAGAATATGTTCTTTATCAAAATGAGAATTTAGGGATTTTATTTTGAAGTCCAATTTGGTGAGTACAATTACATTAATAATCAATCAAGTTGAGGAAACACATTTCATAATAAAGGATGAAATAAACTCATACAAAGCGATAGTTGAACTTGAGACCTAACAATCATAGGGCCTTAGTCTCATCTGCATTGGTGAATTTAGGGAATTTATTGAAAGGAAAATGATCCATAGCCTATGAACTATTATCCGGTCAACCCATCTATAGCTGCTTAAGGCGAAATTAGACCTGCTCCATTCTCACAATAATATGGAGGACGAAGCAAGAAATTGCTTGGATGATGACCTCTATGTAAAAGACATGTATGTCCTTATTTTAAGTGCAATTGAAGCACTGGCATACATATAGTTGTGTGGACAATTGCAATTACTAAGTAGCTTGTCCGCACAAAAAATTTGATGACTATGGTTTTCAAAAAAAATTCAAACTTAAATGTAGTAGGTTTATTCACCGCACGACAATAATGAGGACAAAAAAAATTCTCAGTTATTCATCGCAATGTTCTAAAAGGCGCTAGGCGGGTGGCCGGAGGCTCTAGCGCCTAGGGGGCCTAGGCGGGGCCTGGGAGAGGCCTTGGCGGGATTTTTTATTATAAGCCAATTTTAATATTTTATTTTACATTTATCTAAACAAAACAATAATATAAAGCAAAACAATCTATAATAAAGATAATAAAGGCATTTGCTTAAAGTTCAAACACATTCATATTGCTAATGTCAAAGTTCAAACACAAACATGAAATTATTCAAAGTTCAAATATATTTTTAACGTATTAGTTTTATTCATAAAGAAGATTGCTATTTTAAATAATAAAATTTAAAATTTCAAGAATTTAATATTAAAACTTAAGAAACTAAACATAAATTTAAGAATTATATTGAATTAAACTAAATATTACAAATGTATCATCATTTATATAATTTGAAGTTGGTACAAGTTCAAAAAATTACAAATATAATAAAATTATCCGTTTTGACTTGATATTGTTCACTTCTTGTTGAGATTTGATATGCTACAACTTGTATTATGAATATGGTAAATCATTAGAAAAATAAATATATCAAGATCTGGTTTGGGTAGTTATTAAAATAAAAAAAACCTCTCCGCCTAGACTCTGCCTAGGCCTCCGCCTAATTTTTTGGAGGGATTTTTTTACCGCTTTGGTCCTAGGTGAGGCGCCAGGGGGGCTTAGGCGAGGTGCCAAGGGAGGACCTAGCGCCTAGGCGGGAATTTTTAGAACACTGATTCATCGCCTGCACAACAAACAATAATGAGGGCAAAGTTTTTCGTAAATTTTTTTTACTAAAACTTGGACGGTTTATTCATCGTCTGCACACCAATACTGAGGACATGGTTCTAAGAAAAGCTCCAAGTTATTCATTGTCAACAATATCTAGGATGATGGTTCAAACTGGCTTAAAAGAGGGCAAATTCATTTAATCAATATACAGTTTTCATCCACACAACTATTTGTGCTGTTTTCCAAACAATAATGCAGATGGTTAAAATGGTTGACCGTTTTAAGCTGCCCGATCTGGCCTTGGATTCCCCGTTATTTAAATTAGGGTGAATGAGATTTTCATAAGTTGGCAGTTAAACTGAATTTTGAATGTATTTCCTGGCGGAATAATTGTTATTTAAGATGAACCTTCTTTCCCCCCTGATTCCAGCCAGGAAAGTGCCTTTACACTACTGTTAGAGAACTTGTTGAGAATGCACTTGATTCTGCAGAGTCTATTTCCGAGCTCCCTGTAGTAGAAATCACAATGTAAGTGCTTCATGTTTATGTATTTTCTAGTTGTATTATTTTTATATGACTTATGCAAGTAGGCCTTTTAAACATACAATATTTCTGTACTTTTAACTGATAGTTACGTTTTTCTGCTTTTAATTCGTTGGATACTTTAGTGAAGAGATTGGGAGAAGCAAGTTCAATTCCATGATTGGCCTTGTTGATCGTGCACGGATTGATGAGGAACTGTATGATGATTTTGAGACAGTCAAGGCTCGTGAGGTGTGTATGCTTCTGATTGTGCTCCTGAGTTTGGTATTTGTCTACATAGGTTGATAACTTTTCATGATAAGCAATGCAGTTCAGTATCTAAGTGCTATTTATTAGTTCAACTTGTCCTTGCAATTACAAAATATTCATGAGACTAAACAGAAAGTTGCTCTTCTTGGGTTAACTCAATAATCAATTCATATGACTGGTTGGCCATTGGGAGCGGTCAATGATTAAACTAAATTATGCCTTTAGAATCAGAAAAATTGCATCCCAATTTCCCTTGCAGGCCTGCAGGAATTGGTCATTGGAGAGTGGAATTATTATTTTGGCTACTATTTGCCTTCAATTCATAAAAATGACAATGTAACACAATTTAACAAACAGATAATCAATCAATGAGAGGTTAGGTCATTGGGTTTATTGGAGGTTAGGTTAATGGGTTGAGTATAGAACCAGGCCAGAAATTACCTGGAACAAGGACATGTGGAGCGACGCTGCTCGTGATAAGCTTAGCTTTAAGCCAACTTGGCTGCTCAACCATTTAGTTTGTCTTACCTTTGAAAACATTGATTTCATATGAAGAATCTCAGACACTTCTCTGAGCTGATAAAATTCTGCAACTCATGTCATTTTAATATTGCTGTTTCTCTTTTTCTGTCTTGTAGAAAAGGCTTGCCAAGGAAGCTCGTACTAAGGAAATTCAGGCTAAGCAAGCTGCCCTTGGAAAGAAACTAAAAGAGCCAATGGCTGCGAAGGCCATTAGGGGTCGAGGTGAGGCCTCGTTTTACAGGGTCACTTGTAAGGTGTGATTTTTTCCATCTTGGCTTCCTACTAGATCTTGTTTGCTTTTTAATTATCATTGAAACATTTTTCTTGTTTGATTAATATATTTCTTATTTATCATGACCTTATAGTTTGACTCCCATGATTGCAATGTTTTATGTAGGATAATGGAAAAGGAATGCCACATGATGATATCCCAAATATGTTTGGACGAGGTTTGAAACTAAACGACATATCCTGTTTCTTTAGATTGATAAATCACCTCTAACAAAATGCATGACAGTCTCTCTGCTTGAGAAATTGCTTGGAGTTAGATGTGTTGACTTAATGATAATGTTGTGGTATTAGATTATGGTAAACTTTTCTCTTAGTGCAGTTTTGTCTGGGACAAAGTATGGTTTGAAGCAGACTCGTGGAAAGTTTGGACTTGGTGCAAAAATGGTATGTAACATGATTCAGCTAATATATCTATTCGAATCAATATCATTAATATATTAGAGATCATCTTTATTGCTATAATTTGCAAACGGAAGTTTCACCTCATAATTACTTAGTTCCGATCTTTATTTATTTATTTATTTATTTTTCTTAGTAATTTTTTTAGAACTAGTAGTATTCATAACTTGATTGGGGATATTTATGATATTATGAGGAGAAATCCTCAGCTTACTCCAGCTGTCGGTATGGAAACCGCTAAATAAGAGCTGTTCCCATACTGAGGAGAGGTGAAGTAGAGGGAAAAGAAACCCTTGTACCTCGGTATGAGTTCAAGAAGGTGTTCAGTGGAATTCTCAATAGTCCTTCACTATTAGCTTATAGAGGCTTTAAACAAACATTTAAAGTCCCTATATGGTAGGCTTTAATGGGAAGTATATTCGTAACAATTAATGCCTCTGAAGCTACTTATGATATTGTGGTTAGAAAGCCTCTCCCACTAGTATTTTCTTTTTGTAAAATATGCTTCATAAAATCCTCATCTCAAAAGCTGATTGGTTTACCTACAATGTTTTATATGTAATGCAGGCCTTGATTTGGTCCAAAATGAGTACAGGACTTCCCATTGAGATTTCATCTTCAATGAAGGGCCAAAAATATTTTTCATTCTGCAGGCTGGATATCAACATTCATCGGTATGTGTGAATTGAAAATATATGTACATAATGTAGTTGTATAAAAAAAGTTAACTGCTAAAGTTAGTTATTATGTTAGACTTTAATTGCCTCTGAAGTTCAATGTTGGTGTCATAACTCATGGATGGCACTTCTTTCAATTTTAGGAACATTCCTCACATTCATTTACATGAGAAACGGGACCTCAAGGAGCATTGGCATGGAGCTGAAATCCAAGTTGTTATCGAGGGAAACTGGACAACTTACCGTGTACGTAGACTTTAAGTTTCCTAATTTTATTGAATGTTTTCTCTCTACACAAGACAATTGTATGCAATGCATTATGGTCATCTTTGACAAAGGACATTAACTATATTACTTCTATTGCACTGTATTTGTAACTACTAATTCTTTGTTGGTATTTACAGTCAAAGATATTGCATTATATGCGTCAAATGGCTGTCATCACTCCCTACGCCCAATTTCTTTTTAGCTTTGTGTCGGATGCAACAGAGTATTTTCTCTCTCTCGCTCTCTGGATATGTGTGTGTATCTTTTTATCTCTCCCTGTGTGTGTGTATATGTATATATATATATATATGTGTGTGTGTGTGTGTATATATATATACTCATATCTTTTTATCTCTTCCTCTCTGTCTCTCGATCACTCCCGCCTTTTTGTGCCAATGTGTCTTTCCTGTGCATCAGCTGATTGTTTCATCTTCTTTTTGTTTTGGTAGTAAAAATGTCAGCATTAGGTTTGCAAGAAGAACAGATATAATGCCTCCAGTTCCTCTTGAGACAAAATACCATCCGTCAGCTGTTGATTTGCTACTCATCAAGCGCCTTATTACAGAAACTTCAAAGCAGAATCTTCTGCAGTTCATTCAGCATGAATTTGTGAATATTGGGAAAGCTTTTGCTGAGCGTTTGATTGGTACAAGTTTACCTCTGGTTTTATTTTATTTTTGTTTTGAAATCCTCTCTTATCTGCCATAAACTGCCACAATATTTTGGATATTGTGCACTGTGTTATTTTAGTCATAAGTTTTAATGGGTTTTCTTCTAACTATTATAGAACAGTTACTTCTCAATCAAGAATACAACTAGTGCATGCTAGGAAGTAAAATGCATGTTTTAAGCAGTCGAGGGATTTTTGAAAGTGGATCTTGTGAATTTGTTGTTGTTGGAGATAGATTGTTAGATTGCTTTATAAATTTCTCATTTTCGTTATTGTTGCTTAAAACTTTTTGGTGCGAGACTTCGAAGTATCTACATTTAGTGTTTCAAACTTTTGTAAATTTGGAATGCCAACTCTGTACTTTTTGATGACAACTTCAGAGTTTTCAGGTTCCTATTAGAATATTTTTGCGTTTCAATTATAGATAACATATTTTAAAACCTTTTTTTTTAAACTCAAACAAGCTGAATGATAGCTTTTCATGATATCAGATTATGTGGAAGAGTGGTAACAAAAAAAGATTGAACAAAAGAATTCATCAAGTGACGCACGCTAATTACTTAAGAAAAGTAAAAAGTACAAACTGATAATATAAACTTGAAACTTCTATTTTTACACATAAGATACTGTGACATGACACTTTCCCATAAGTTCGGGGAATGACTGAATCTGTGATGGTACAGTTTAAAATTTAAGGGTACCAAGAAGAAAAATAAAAAATGGGCAATAATCATAGAGAAAAAAGGCAGCTAAAACAGCCATGGAACACAAGGAAAATTCTCCCTTTGCCCCACTTTAATTGATTACTTAGCTTTTACATGCATTTTCATAAATTGTGAATATTGTAAAATTTGATTAAAGTTCTCAAATAACCTTCCCTACTGGATTCTGCTCTAGTTATTAAGATTATAAAAGACAATAAAAATTGATATAAGACAAAAACTGGATTTTCAGTTTTCTGTTTTGAAAGTATAGTGTCAATGGATACCATGAGCTACATATGGGATTGTATACGCTATGTATTTCTATTTAGATGTTGCTTCCATCCAGTTTAGGTAGACTGATTAGTAATTTAGTACTAGATACCGCTAAATGTTTGATTGTAAATCATGAAGTATTATCAGTGTATCAGAAGCTGCTTCCTTTCAATTTGTTTTTAAATGATGCTTTCAATTTTAGGTGAGATGGGTCCAGATTTCAGCCCAAAAATGGCCGTTAAATCTCTAACCTCGCAGCAAATTGTTCGCATCCATCAGTTGTTTCGTCAAGCCAAGTTTGATGACCCTAGTGGTGATGTAAGAAGCTCATTGCGTTTAATCATTGTTTTTCTCTTCTTATTGTTCACTAATTACCAGTATACCCCTTAATATGATATCTTTGCAGTGCCTTAGTCCTGCCGGAGAATACAATCTTCGGCTTGGAATTGTCAAGGAGCTGCACCCTGAGATGGTTGCAACTTATTCAGGAAGGTCGATCTCATATTAGTTACCTGAATTTTACCATTTTGTTATTTTCTAATCTACCTGCTGAACCGACGAGGTGCACATCCTGCTTGGTCTATTGACCCTCATACATGGTCTTACGACTTTGTTTAGACCTGTGTTTTTTATAGGATACAATGGACATTTTATTCATTTCTTACCTAATATATTCTTGTGCAGTGCTCAAGTTTTTGAAGGCCACCCATTCATTGTAGAAGCTGGAGTCAGTGTGGGTGGAAAAGATGTCAAGCAAGTGAGTTGTGCTGAAGTATTACTTTTAGTCACGTGTAGTCTCGAAAAGCATGCCATCTTTTTGATATATATTAGACTCTCTTTTATTATTTTTAACTTTTGGTACCTAGTTGAATACTGTAGGAAGCAGGACATTAATTCTTGACTTTATTGTCCTGGAAACCTTCTATTGACTTGAGATATTAAAATAATCCCTTGCTTGGTCACATTTAGGGTTTAAATGTTTTCCGATTTGCAAACCGCATTCCACTTCTATTCGAGCAAGGTGCTGATGTTGTCACCAGGACTGCCATGAAGCGAATCAAGTAAGACATTTTATACTAGAAACAAGTAAAAGGTTGTAATTAAAATATGAATAAAAAAAATAAAAAAATAAAGTAAAACGTTACAATTACAACAAATATGACATCATAAAAGTAAACAAGCTCGTCTATTAGGGAAGGATGGGGGTGGAATGGGTTATGTCATTGCACTACTGAGAAAAAAAGTTGTAATATTTGACATTCTTCTAATCAAAGTATCGTCCATCAGTTGGAACAGTTACAAGATCAATCAGACGCAAGATAAGATTGGTGTTTTTGTGAGCATAGTAAGCACAAAAATCCCCTTCAAAGGGACCGGAAAGGAATATATTGGAGATGATATAAGTGAGATAGCTTCTGCTGTCAAGGTGGGTGTCCGTCCACACACACACACACACACACACACACACACACACTATATATATATTCTGTTTATGGAAACTTTTATAGCTGATAGCATTTGGTCCCCAGATTGCTATTCAACAATGTTGCATCCAGCTAAAATCCAAAATAGCAAAAAAAATTCAGGCTCGTGAGCAGCAGGAGAGAAAAAGAAATTTGAGCAAGTAAATTCGACCACTCAGTTATCTTTCTATATATTGATAGAAAATTGCCTTTTACCACTGACTTTATAATTTGACTATTAAGCTCTATTAACAACTTAAAATTATATCTCTTTTGATTGGTAGGTACATTCCTGATGCTACTGGGGCTATATATGATGTCTTGAAAGAAATGACAACCTTGCATGTGTCAAAGAAGAAACGCTATGATGACTGAGGATGCAGAACTATTGAAAAAAGTTTCAACTCGTTTGATAACAAAAGAAATACTGATGGAGAAACTTGCTCAACATGTTGAACAGGTGAGCTTTTGTCACTTCTTGGATATAGGATAAGCGTTAGAACCTATCCTAATAGCTATTTAAAAGTTTAGAATTCTGTTGAGAATGTTTAAAATGCGTGAAGTTGAAAAGGGGTTTAATGAAAAAGGTCCCACCTAGTTGCCAAGTATAGGGTTTCAGAAAGTTCCCTACAAGGTGTTTTCTTTCTAATAATTTTAATCTTCATAAGCAGTAGAAAACCAGTTTGCTCTGTTGAAATTGTCGGGCTATTTTTTCTATCCAAGCACATCTGTATGTCGTGTGTGCCATTACTTGATTTCGTAAAGTACTATATAGTGAAAAAAAAAACTTTTTAGAATGCTTTATAACAGCGTTTGAACCAGATGTGGCTTTGAAATTTAAATCACAATCTTTGTAGATATCTGGCTACTCCACTGGACTTCATGTTGTTACAAATGTGATTATCTATATAAATTAAACAGGTTTTGCAATATGGGTATAAACCCTTCTGACTATATTGTTATCTATATAAATGAAATAGGTTTTGCAACATGGTTATAAACCCTTCTGACTATATTGTTAGAAAATTGAGATGTGCTAGACTTGGAAAGTACCTCTATATCTTCACTGCATGGTTTTATAACTTATGCAAAATAATGGTGAATGAAACTGGCAAAAATGAGGTATTAATTTGACTAATATTTTAATTTTCATGTTTTGATGTACATTTACAGGTGGACTACGAGATGGCATTGGAATATGCAACAAATAGAGGAGTGACCGAGGAACCCAGAGAAAATTTATATATTCAGTCACTCGGAGCTGAAAATAAGGTCATCGACTTCCAGAGTCCCATTTTTGTCTTTAGACTGTTTCAGTAGGTATCTATCAGATAACCTTATTAACTATAGAATGAACATTTTTTCCTTTTTCTTCTGTCTTTTCCCCCTAAACAGGGAAAAAGAAGAGAAGGAGTGAACATTGTTGATTGTTTCTACTTATTTTCTGGTGTACCATAAAACACTAAATTGTAACAGCTTTTAACTTCTGTGCAGGTTCATTATAATGAGAAGAGAATGTTTGATTAGATTTATATGCTGGCTAAATGTTTTCTTGTGTGCCTCTTTTACTTAGAACTTTGAGGTCAACCTAAATTATCTTCAGATAAACCTAAAGTCTCTCAAATATATAGAATAAATGATGAGAAAAGACATGAAGAATCAGGTTAAAATCATTTAATCATAATGATACGAATGGAGTTGAAGGAGATATTTATTATATTCAAAAATAAAATTTAACTTAAAAAAAAATTTAATATTCAGTGATCTTAACGTCCGAATTAATTATGTAGTCTTTTTTGAAAACACACAAACACAGTATAAGAAAGATGTTTTTAATCTCTTCCCTAAATTTTCTCATTGTCCTTTCTTTTCTCTCCTTTTTAAAGCACACAAATACACAATAAGATCAGAAATGCATTATAAACAAAAATTAGAGGGAAGAAGTTTAAGATACAATTGTTAGAAACTTGGCTTGCGTGAGGTGGTCGTCGTTCGGATTGTTCTTGCAAGGGTTATGGGTGGAACATCAATAACACCTTGACCCTTCGCTTATATTGAAGCGGTAACCTTAGTACAATCAACGGTTGATGTATGGTAGAAGACGCCACAAACACCTATGGATTGATGCATGATAAGTAGGATTAATCGCCATGGACACACCGATAAGATCAAGAGTTCCTTGAGAAGAACAAAGATAAAATACTCTCAAGTAATCTAAAAAGAACAAGTATTATTACATCAAGAACATAATTATGGTAATAAAAATCCTAAAAGTGTTGCACTAATTTTATCATAGTAGGAGTCTCTAGAATTGTAATTTAAATAAATCTTAACCCCCTAGAATCATGCTAAATTACTTAAACACTACAAGAAAAACACTTCAGTTCGACGTAATTATTTTCGACGAATAATATTTCATCGAGATTAATGTACTTCTGATGGAATATTTGGTCGAAAATAATTCAGTCAGAGGTATTGTAAGTTCGACAGAATTCAGTCGAAATAAGGCTGGGCCAAGGGCACCAACATTTCGCGCCACTGGGAAATATAATTTCGATGGAATATCATTTATAGTCGACGGATAATCCGTCGGAAATAGAAATGTTCGACGGACATTCCGTCAAAAATAATCTATTTTAATTAGGGATTAGACATGATGTGTCGATCATTTCCTTCGTTACTCTTCATTCTCTCTCTAGCGGCGGTAGCTCCTCCCCGAACTTTTGTTTACTTGCAAAACGTTACAAAAACCGTTAAACTAGTTTGAATTTTAACAGAAAACATAGTTGGAATATGATTAAGAAAGAGAAACTCCACCTTAATCATGATTAACTCATTTATCAAATTTTTTTACTAATTAATCAAAAAATAATAATTTTTGAAAAACATGAACCTGATTAACAACAAAAAGATTATCCTATAGTCGTTGAAAAGAAACCACAAATAGATGAATCATCAAATCATTCGTGGAGGTATATCGTATTTAACTCATAGCAAAACATTCGTTTGGCATCCCCCGAAGCTCTTGAGGCACAGATCCGAAAGGAATATAAATCTTCCAAGGCTTACCCTCACGTGAACACCCAATCCTTCATTCAAGACGATCAATTGGACTCCATTCGTAAACAATATCAGATACATCCAGAATATTTCATCCGAGCTCCTCTCTAGAACGAAAAGATGTACTGGCGCCCACAAAGAATGGGTCGTCGCTCCACATTATGCCTTCAAATATGGCATCCGACTTCCTCTCCCCGAATTCATCTCTTCCTTTTTAGGGCTGATTGGTACTGGATTCGGACAGCTGATGCCGAACTCCTACATTTACCTAACCAATTTCCTTGCCTTTTTCCACGAATTGAAAGTTCCCCCAGGTTTAAAATTTTGTCAAAATTTGACAATCAATTCTATTTTCATGACTTGAAATTGAGTTGTCAACATAGTACAGTTCCATCGCATTATTACAATATAATTACATACATCGTGCATTAGGCTGCTTATTAAATTAATCAACTACTTTATCATAATATCACAAACTCCTTAATTTGTGGAGAACTTTATTTTTCTTTCGTTTCTTTTTCTTTCTTCTTCTTTACATGTAGAGGCCGTTGCAATTAGTAAACTGTACGTGAGGAGCTGGATGGTCCATAGACTTCCTCATAGCTACTACTCTCTTTGTTCCTATGAATATAGCATCCACCTGTAGGGCAAAACCAAAAAAACTTATGCGTTAACGCAGCTAAAACCAAATGCAATAAAAGGGCAGAGTATCCCCCTCAAACAATATACACATACCAAATCCGAAGATGTATATATATTTAGCAGATGCGCGCAGCACTAAGGGCCAATAGGTCTGGCATAAGCATCAAGTAAGTCAAGCTTAATTCTTGATCATCTCCATCAAAGGCTCACTTGAAACCATGTCATTTTTAAACTCAGCTCAGTCATGGGAATATCTTGTGTTAGCTTGAACCAAAACTCAGTAAGCTCATGAGCTCTAATATAGAAAAAGCAAGCTACACGAATTACGGTACGAATAAAATTAAGTTTAAAAGTTGTTCAAGCTATGTCAGGAGGGAAGTGGGCTAAATCCATTTTCATCATAGCTCTTCAATTTAGCTAGATGAGCAAGAACAGCACGCTACGAACCCAGTTCGACTTGATCACAGCCCTACAAGATGATAATAGCTTACAAGCCTGGAAGGATAAACCAGACCTAGGTATAATTTAGTTCATCTTTTCTGCAAACAACAATTGAAGAAAATTAACTTATTAAAGAAATGAAAATAAAGATTATCTAAAAAAAATGAATGCCCATAAGTTTCCATACTTCTTCAATTCCCTCTAATAAGCTAAAAGATATAAAACTTACCTTCAAGGGGACCAGCCAAAGCATAGGTGGTATTGAGCTCAGTATGTAGAAGGTGCAGAGTATTCTAAGATGAAAACATAGATTTTTCCACCAAAAAATCTCAACCCACAGAAGCCGCCACGTCAGGAACACCTTCAGAGATGAACATGCCAAAATCTTTAGCATCCTCAATATTAGATTTCAACAAGGACAAATGTGAATCACCTAAATTTACACTACGTGTAAGTTCATCAGGTCAGTACACATATGGCCTTGTCAGACATCAGCCCTGAATCCCACAACTCAATGAAGAGATTATAAAAAGAATGGAATTGGTGTAATCTAGACGAGAGCCTCCATATCATTTGAAACATCTTCCAGTCTAACTCCGTCCTTGTATCCACCATATCCCGTAATATATGTTTAACCATTTCAACATCTCTTATCCTACAGAAACCAGATAGCAAAACCTTAAATGTATGTGCATTTGGAACTATGCAAGCCTCTTTCATTTTTCCATACAAAGTACATGCCTCTCCAGATCTACCACCCCTAAGAAGACCATTGATGGAAACTGTATATGATACAACATCCAATGGATATTTCTCTGCAGCAGCTTTCCTAAATAATTTGATCGACCTATGAAAGTGTCCTGACTTTATTAGCCCATTTATGATTACAGTATGGATGTGAGCATCAATGTGAGCATCAAGACCATGATGGCTCCTGATGATTCCATGGTACACATTAACTGCCTGACTAATTTTTCCAACTCCACAGAGTCCACTCAATAATCCAGCATAACTATACCTATCTGGTACAAAACCTCTATCTAACATGTCACTGTACAACTCAACAGCACCAGATGGATAACCAGCTTTGCAGAAATAATTTAGAAGGGAGTTACAGACTACTAAGTCAGCTTGTATATCGATCCCACTGATTAATAAAGGTAGAAGATCGAACTGTTTGGACAAAGAGACATTGGTTATTATAGCACAAAAAGTATAAGAATCAGGTGTTAGTTTTCTTTTTGGCAAACTAAAAAAGACAGCAAGTGCATCATCATATCTCCCCATCTTAGATAGACAATCTATTAACACATTGCAAAGAACCAAATCAGGGGAACATCCTTCAGATTCCAAATCACATAGAATACTTAATGCACAGTCAGGGTTCCCGGTTTCCATAAATCCTTTAATTAAAGAAGTGCATGTCACTACATGTAGTGAACCCGCAGCATCAAACATCTTCTCTAATAAGTAACTTGCAGTACCAATTCTGCCAGATTTACAAAACCCATCAATTAGTATACTCCAAATATGAACAGAAGGGGAAAAACCCACAGTTATCATCAAACCCAATAGTTGTAATGCTTCCCATAACCTACCCAATTTGCAATAACAATTCAAAACCATCGAAAACGTTTCAGCATTAAGGTAATACCCCTTTCTTAACATGTTCCTAAGCACATCCTGAACATTGATTAGATCATTGAGTCTGCAAAGGTTACAAACTGCTATGCTAAAGCTTAAGAAATTCGGCACCTGGGTCTCCTTCAAAACGCTTAGGGCTTCATTGACCCGACCAATCTTGAATAACACATCCATAACAATATTCCGAGCAAATGTATTCGGCGTGTAACCATACTTGATCATTTCTTCAAACGTCTCAAAAACCAAGCCATACATTCCACCACGCCAGTAAATCCTCAACAAAAGCAGTAAAGTCTGTGGCTTTGTAACAAATCCAACACTTTCTAATTGCCCAATTATTCCTTCCACTGTTTTAAACCGTTGAGTGAGGCGATTGACCACATCAACCATGTGATCAAATGCCCTACGTTCATGAAAATAATCAGGTTGCCGTGCACACCACAAGAAAAAGCTCAGAGCAACTAAATCAGAGGGGCAGTTTAATAGGGTGGATACCACAATCTGAGGAGTGAGAACAACAATTTTTGAATTGTCTGAGATTTCTTTACTATGTTTTGCAGCAAATGACTTTGAAGGCATATTATCCAAAATAGGTGAAGAAATGTTGTGAATTGATGAGAAAGATCCAGTTTTGATGATTTGGTTAGAGGTTTTCTTTAGTAATTTCCATCTCCATGACATCTCAGGCATAAACTTTTGCAGCACAGCAAACGAACTGCAGATAAATAAAGAAGCTATAAACAGTTAAATAGGCAGCTGGAGGTTTAAGCAACTTGTAGATAAGAGAAAGATTTAGCGTCTCTTTTCGCTGTAAGAGTAGCCGGCGACATACCACCGGAAAGTTCCAATTTCGAGAAGGGGAAAATGAATTAAAACTAGGGTTTCTGGGGAGAAGGGGTTTCGGAATACGGGAAGGTACGTCGGCCCAATCATAATCGAATTGAGATACGCAAATCAAATAATGTTATTATTACATAAAAAAATCAATGGTAGTTTAGCTTTTAGCCTTTTACCCACAAAATAATTATATTTCATTCTCTTAAAATAATAAATAAATAAAATCCAAATATGACACCAAGTATAAGTATTTTATTTTATTTTCGTACGGAAGTATAAGTATAAGTGTTTTTGTACGGAGGTATAAGTATATTTATACTTATACGAAGTATAAGTATTTTATTTTATTTTTATTTTTTTAAAAACTAAAAATAAAAAGTGAACCATCGTTTGTAGAAGAAAAAACTTTATAAGGCTCCTCATTATATTGGTATTATTTGTTCAAAATATTGTTCTATTTAGATCATGTTTTTTTGTAAAAATTATAATTTCATCACTATTAAATGTAGAGTTAAGAATTAATTAAAAGATTGGATAAAAAAAATATTGTTAACGCCAAGTTTTGCCGGCGCGTCTAATCACAGAATTCACGCACTAGAACCTGCGCAATAACAGATCACACAGAAGCTTGATGGCTTGTACCGCCGGAGGATAGCTCCGGTGTGAGAATAAGTACAGGTCGTTCACAAGGTTTAACAATAGATGCTAAGTGTTTAGTGCTCAAAAGTAGGTATTATCTGTTAATTATAACTTTGGCCTTGTATTTATAATGTTCACCACCTTTAGAATCATTCTCCGTGTCGGATTAGGACTCCTAGTCATGGTAGTTACCATAACTTGGGTCCAACACAATCTCCTTAAAAGGTGCAAGTGGAATCCAATCCAATCACTAGGGGTGTAAACGGTATTAAACGAATACGGATACAGGTATATCCGTATCCGAAAAACTAATTCGCTATCTGTATCCGTATCCGATATCTGACGAATTTTAAAAATATTATCTGTATCCGGTATTCAAAAAAATATTCGAATACAGATAATATCCGTTACCGTTTATTTTATCCGAATAGACAAATTATTCGGATATCCGAATATCCAAATTATTTTATCAGTAACCTAATATAAAATTCATTCAAAATATTTACAAAAAAAAAATTAAAGTTTAAATCATACATATTAATTAAACACAATTTAATATTTAAACCATACATATTAATTAAATTATTAACAACTTATATATATAAATTATTAATTAATAATTTATATTAATTAATAACTTATAAGTTATTCGGATACGGATTTCGAATATCGAATTTCGGATCTCCGTATCTGCTGGATATATTTACGGACGGATGTTAATCGAATACGAATACGCCTATATCCGTATTCGTATCCGTTTATTTACGGACACCTTTAAATCGAATATGGATATATCCGTTTTTTCCCGAATGCGAATAATATTCGTTTTTTTCGAATACGGATGCGGACGAATACGAATTTTTCTGTTACCATTTACAGCCCTACCAATCACTACCATTTACAGGCTCTATGCGCAGGAAGTCCAATTGCACAGGCCCAACCCAACCGAACACCCTCAACAGTTCTGGGTTTCGGCCCAAAGGACTCGAAGACCCGACCCCGAACATCTTACATCGAGGTAAGGTCCCGACCCAAAGGACTCGGATGCCGAACCTGAACACCATCAGCTCACCCATGGGCTTCGGCCCGATGAGCTCACGAACCCCTTTCAGTGTCAGGCTTTCGGCCCACGTGCAGGTCGATAAAATGCTCCCGAACAAATATCATTTGGACTATTATACCCTTACTAATAATAACATATTTTAAACTTATTTATATATCAGAAAATGATAAACAATTAATTAGAAACTTTGAAATAAGTGGTTATATTATTCAATCAAATGCTCAGTCGTACTAATTATATAATTGAACTTTAAATAAAATTATAATTTTATCGAAACAATTTATGTAGTACACACATAATACTAGTTATCTAGTTATGCATATAAATATTTAAGAATCAAATTATCATAAATTAGCACATAAATTAACAAATAAATAGTACAAAATACCTGATATGTGAAATATTAAAATTTCATTAGAAATCACCAAAACTAAAATTAGAAGAAAGATTAGAATTAGCTATTTTACTTGGTTTGAAAATTTTAAGTCTAGAACTGTCCATCTTCATTCAAACTTCAAACTCCAAAGTATAAAATATTGTCAATCATTAACTGAAAAGAAAAACAAATGTTTTTTGACAATAACTAAATCTACGCATTGTTTTGAATTAAAATTTAGAACTTAAATTAAATGGTGTGTCAAAATGATATTCTGGGCAACTTCATCGTCACATTAATCCTAAGATTAAATAATCCTAGTAACATGTTATTCATGGAATAACTTAAAATAATCTCATCTTATGTTTGTTTGTTTTTTCAAGATTAATTAAAGAATTAGATTAAAAAAACATTGTTTGTACTATTATATTCTTACCAATAATAACATATTTTAAACTATAATTTATACATCCAAAAATGATGAATAATTAATTAGAAACTTTTAAACAATTGGATATATTATTCAATCAAATGCTCATTGATATTAATTATATAATTTAACTTTAAATAAAAGTTATAATTTTATCGAAACAATTTATGTAGTACACATGTAATACTAGTTATCTAGTCATGCACACACATGATATGAAATATTTGAGAATCAAATTATCATAAATTAGCACATAATTAACAATTAAATAGTACAAAATACATGATATGTGAAATATTAAATTTTCATTAGAAATCACCAAGACTAAAATTAAAAGAAAGATTAGAATTAGCTAGTTTACCTGGCCAACAAAATTTAAAGTCTAGAACTGTCCATCTTCATTCAAACTCCAAAGTATAAAATATGGTCAATCATTAATTGAAAAGAAAAACAAATGCTTTAGACAATAACTAAATCTAAGCATTGTTTTGAGATAAGTAAAATTTAGAACTTAAATTAAATGGTGTGCTAAAATGACTAAGCATTGTTTCAATGTTGTCAATGATATCATACACATCTCAGTGCGATTTGGCCAACTCCAACTCCTCCACTACATCACCAGGACCCTCAACATGTTCTCTTGTAGCTCTATCCTTGCCAAAAAATTGTTGCTGGTCATCATACCATGTCAATGGCTTGTTTCGTAACTTAATTATCAGGATCTCTCTACACAAATAAATAAACTCAAAATAAATACAAATATGAATAATATAAGATTACAGCATTAAACGTAAAAGATTTTGGGCAATATATGTAATTTAATGGAGCTGGATATACACAAAATAGAATAACGCCCGTGAAAGGAAAATGTGGCTCTGCATAGACTTCAATATCTGCTGCTAAATTTTCCAAATAATTTGAAGTATATATTATAGACTGTCAGCAACATCAGCTGAATATAAAAAGCATAAAATCATTAATTTTACCATGGATAGATTTAGCAAGCTTCCCCTTTACAATAATCTTAGACCATGTGTTGGCGAGAACTTGCACAAACACTCTAGTGATCAGAAAACTATGCCATTCGGAAAGGCCTTGAATGATGCTACAGTTGCTCTTCTAAAAGTGGAAATAGAATCTTCACTTGAAAGTGCTGCAAAGTTGTAATATCACAACTGCTGCCAGCAGAGAGATGCCAATATAACGCAAAATTCTTTTCACTTCGACCGGTCCAGACTCTAGCATTGCCTCTAGAATAGCAATATCTCGAGGGAAGAGCTGCGAGAGGTTCGGCTTCATAGCAACTATTCTTCTGTAACAAGTACCGAAACAAAATAAGAAAAAAAGATTAAAAGAGATGGAGTTAATTGTACCGTCTCTATGTTATAGCCTAACGAACATGAGGATAATCAAAGGTTTAGACTTTCTAAATTTTTAGTAAGATATTTTTAAAGGCTTGATCAAACTATGTGGAGTAAAAATATAGGGAAGAGATTGTTGGAAATAATGTCAAACATCAAAAGTACAAAAAGCATTTATGCACAAGTAATAAACCAAAATATTGTTTTTCTTTTGCAAATGTCATGATATACTATAATGAGATAATCATACCAAGGTTTTCAGACCTGGACCGCTCGTCGAACCGGAAAAGGTACCGGGTGGATGAGTCACTGGTCCAACCAGTTAGGAGTGAGCAAAATATGGATAAAACCGAATTACCGAACACAACCAAATTTTTTTAACCGAATTATTTTGGTTTTTCAATTTTTTTCTAATTTCGGTTATATCCAATTTATTGTTCAATATACAATTTCGGATTTAGTTTTTAAAAATAGGTTATTCGGATATCTAAATTACCGAATTTATTAATTAAAAAAATAATACTAATTTTATACTGGTATCTATATATGACTATATTATATTAGTATTTGAGTTTTTGACTCTCAGATCTCATATCCCACATCCCACATCCTCTTTTCTCTCCGGACTCGCCTATCAGTTTCGATTTCGCCTTCTAATCCTCTTTGCCTCTCTCAGTCTCCGCCGGTCCTCCCGCCTTTGCCGACAATGCCCTCTCTTCACTTTTCACCGATAAAAGTGTTGATACATTTTTTGTATCTATCTTCTAGTCTCTAGGTTATTCGATCGCAGGTGTTTTTCACCCCGAAGGTGATGTCATATCTCGCTTTCTTTATCGCCATGGTTATCGTATTGTACTTTGAGCTCTGGCTCCATAATCTATAATGCCTTGTTTGGTTGTCGTTTGTTGACAGTTGTTTTCTTCTTTCTTTTTGAAGGTTTTGGCTTTATTATTGATACCAATAATTTGGATTTAACAACTGAACTTTGTTTATTCGGTTATTACCCGAACAACCGAATAGTAAATTCGATAATTCAGTAATTCGGTTAATGAGTAATTTGGTTATTTGTTCGGATGCCAAAATTGCACAAATGTCGGTTTTCGGTTATAACCGAATAGCTTATTCTGGTTCGGTTATAACTGAATGATCAGTCTTACAACCAGTGGTCAAACCATTATTGACCCAGTGACGTCATTAATATATAATAAATAAATTAATTATTATATATTATATATAATATTTAGTAAATATATAAAATTAATAAATTTATCTACAAAAAAAACTAAACCTATTTGAATAATATTTACTTTATACAATTCAAATAAATACTAAATCAATATGAAAAGAAAGATATAAAATCATGATCATAATTCATAACTCAAAACAGTGTTCTCAAAAATTCCCGCCTAGGCGCTAAGCGCCCCCTTGGCGCCCCGCCTAGGCGCTAGGCTCGCCTTGGCGCCTAACCTAGGCCCAAGGCGGCAAATAAATCCTTCCAGAAAATTAGACGGAGCCTAGGCGGAGATTTTTTTTTAATAACTACCTAAATCAGATCTTGATATATTTATTTTTCTAATGATTTACCATATTCATAATACATGTAGCATATCAAATCACAACAAGAAGTGAACAATATAAAGTCAAAATGAATAATTTTATTATAGTTGTAATTTTTTGAACTTGTACTAACTTCAAATTATATAAATGATTATACATTTACAATATTTAATTTAATTCAATATAATTCATAAATTTATGTTTAGTTTCTTAAGTTTTAATATTGAATTAAATTCTTGAAATTTTAATTTAATAGAAATCTTGTTTATGAATTAAACTAATACGTTAAAAATATGTTTGAACTTTGAACAATTGCATGTTTGTGTTTGAAATTTAACATTAGCAATATGGATATGTGTTTGAAATTTAAGCAAAAACCTTTATTATCTTTATTATAGATTGTTTTGCTTTATATTATTGTTTTGTTTGAATAAATATAAGATAAAATATTAAAATTGACTTAAAATAAAAAATTCCGTCCAAGCCCTGCCTAGCCCCCTAGGCGCTAGGCCTATTTTGGCCGCCCGCCTAGCGCCTTTTAGAACATTGCTCAAAACTCTAGTTATAAAATCAAACACAACACATGAACATAAACATCTATAGGATACACTCAAATTTGAAAATTCAACCACAAATTCAAGTGTTTGATTAAATATGAATGCAACCCAATCTGCCTATTTCCTTTAGATATCATTTGATTACTTTAGGCTTGAAAGCACTTAGATTCTCAACCTTTTTTGCATTGTTGAAACTGAATTCCAAATAAGTTAGCAACAAAATTTTAAGGAAAGAGAAAGACCGTGCACATAATTTTTAAGAAGTAGTTGTAATAACCAATATTTTTTTAATAATTAACTATTAATTGATTTTATTTTATACAATTGTATTTAAATTGGAAAAGGTAAGTGACTATTTTTTTTCTTTTCTTCCTTGTTTTGTTTGGAAAGTTAAATTGTTTTAGTAGATAATTAAATAATGGATTAAATTAAAAATGAGGAGTCCATTAGAGTTTTGGTAGCTCCTATATTGAGTTATATTTATATTTAAAGAGTGAAGTTGTAACTTTAATCCTATTCTAATTTGTTTAGTTAAAATTCAAAGTAGAATACTTATACGCGCTGCAGTCCATTAGAAAAATTATAATTAATTCATCTGACGTTGGAATTGAGTGAATCCAAATCAGGTTCCTTCAGTTTTTTGTCCTCTACAATTTTGAAGTAAACAACTTGAGATAATTTTAGATTGTCAAGAGCAGTTATGAGGAGGAAGACAATCCCATTTGTTAAAATCATGTGGGAAAAAAAAAATCATCTGGAGCGTGGAGCTACTTAGATTGAGGAGTCTAGCTAATCGAGCGGAGTATCCGCATCTCTTTGAAAATTAGATACGTTCCATTCTTTTGAATTCCGAGGACAGAATTATTTTTAAGGGGGAGGTAATGTAATACCAAAAAAATAACAATAATAAATAAATAAATAACATTTAAATGTATATTTTAAATATTTTAATTAGACCTTGTCTTTTATTTGGGTGAACTAGTTATTTAATTTATGTAGGCTAATAAATTAATAAATGATAGATAATTTAATTTGGTAATATATCTGGGCCTTAATATTAATTGAACAGAATTAGAAGTTCATTAGGGCAAGACCCTTTTAATTAATAAATAGTTAGACCTAATTTTATTTCACTATACAAACTAATTGAGGGGAGAGAACGGAAAGGGAGCCGCAAAGGAGAACAACTTATATTTTAGTTGTTGATTATTTTGAGGTAAGTTGCTCCTTCAATTCATGGCTGTTGGGAATGAATTGTAAATAAAAATAGTTGAGGTCAATAATAATAAAAGGAATTTCTTGTGATAATGAAAACGTAAAAATTGTATTCTTATTTTGATAGTTATGGGTCAACATATAGAGTGATGATAATTAATTCTATTATATGTCTGGAATGAATATACAATCTGGAGAATTATTAATATTATTATTATATGTGTGTATATATAAGAATGGTTTTGAATGAACCTGGCATAAAGAGTTTAAAAAAAAAATCGTGGCATGACTTAAGGTCACTGTTATGAAGCAGTGGGGATGTATGGTATACATAAAGAATGAGTCTATATTATACTATATATATATACTAGCAACAGTCCCGTGCCTTCGGCACTATGGACGGTGGAATTTATCTCAAACTTTGAACGATCCAGATGATTTATTAGGATGAGCGGGAAATTTAAAATCATTTGTATTTTGTTAGATAGATATATATATATATATATATATATATATATATATATATTATTTTTGGAACAGAAGTTAGTATGAATCTTGGTGTACTTTGTATATAACGAACATGAAGCTCATATTATTTTATAATAATAATAATAGTAATAACAAATCATGGAAAAGGGGAAATTATTAATTATGAATTTAATATATTGTTATTAATTTATTTATGTTAAATTGTGTAATTAGCTCGGACGGAAGAAACTTAATGAGTTATATTTGGAATATAAATTTTGGGTATTACGTTGCTCAATTCAGGTACGGATTCTGTACTTTTTCAGCGACAATCTTGTTAAATTTGATTTGTTCGTTTTGTCCCTTATTTCGAATTTCTTTATTATTTCACATAAATGTTTCTTGTGAAATTCATATAATAGTTTCATTTTGGAGTTGATATATATGACTCGTATTTGTACTCTTTGAATTAGGTTATCATGCTTAGTATTTATTTTTGATAACTGTAGAGTACATGTTGCTACCTTCTTTTTGAGACCTTGTGACTATAATTTGATTTGGTTCAACATGTACATATAGAACCCTTTTGTTGGTATTATGTCGCATGTGATGTGACATGATATTTTTGTTAGAATATACCGTAAGGTATACCTGAGTTATAACCACCTGTGGGGGTACCACAAACATGTCGTCTTGGCACGAGAGACATGACACTTTTCGTGGCAGTGTGATTAGTCCACGGCGTCTCCGTTTGGGCTCCGGAGGAAGTGGGCCATTTGATGTTTTGTTGTGGGAGGCGTATTGGTTAACCCTAGTTTTCTATTATGTGGATATCTGATTTGCATACATTTGGATTCGCGGTCCAATGTGTGACTTGCCTGTGTGGCATTATTCTGACTTGCCTGTGTGGCATTGTTTTGACTTGCCTGTGTGGCAAAGTATATTTCTGAGCTCACTCGGTATGAAATAACCCCAGCCATTTGTTTCAGCCTATTATTTTATTGTATTAGTTTTTTTGTTTCTGTTCGGTTCAATTAATTGGGTTAGTTATTTTAGTTCATTATTTTCTTTATTCTTCTGTTTGTTTCGTTAATTTTGTTGGTTCAGATATATTCTATTCAGATCTTTGGAGTTTTATTTTTGTCAGTGGCAATATTTTGTCTATGTTGATTTCGTATTTTAGTTGAATATCTTTTGTATCTTTATATCCGTACTGGACAATTGGCTCAGGCTGTGTTTTCCTTCCAGCAGGTTTGCAGGAGTGATTCAGGGCTAATGTGATGAGAGTGTTGCCTTTGACCATCTAGGTTGATTCGAATTTTAAGTTTTGATTATTTTGATTCTGTTTGGAGAATTGTATTTAGTACGTTATTAATGGATCACCACTATTAATATTTTGAGGTTATTAGTGCTTTGTTTACTTATTTTGAGGTTTGTTTTGCTTTGCACGTGACCTCGCCTTTCTTTTTGGAAAGGGGGTGTTACAGTAGTAGTATGAAGTATATTAGTATAATTGACAGTGTAATAAAATTTCACATAAATTACTACTACAGCTTATTAAATTAGTAAAGGCATTCTTGGTTAAACATATGTTTCATAACTGATGTGAAGTGTTATAATAAATTTAGTTCATAATTCCTTTTTGCTTTGAAATCGAAAACCAAAAACAGTAACAAGATTAATGAACTATGTAACAATTCATGCCAATTCATGAAAATGCCAATTTATGTAAATTAGTTCATTAATCTATGTAACAAGATTAATGAACTAATTTTTTGTCTCTAATGTCAGCACATGATGTCCCAAATCCCAATTTGATATAAAACTCATCTTTAGAAGCCATCTAAATCTATGTAACTTGAGGATCAACAAAACAGGCATCATATATAAAAAGACTCAAAGTCTCAGCTTCCAAACACATTATTTTACAAAAGTAAACTCAAAGTCTCAGGTTTTGTGCACGAGGAAAGCACAGAAGTATGTCTCACTTGCCCAAAGTAGAAGCCCTTAAGGACTACTGCTCTCAAGAGAAGGCTCAAGCATCCCAGCTGGACAGTAAATTAGTAGGATGTTCTTATAATTGCATACTGAAACAAATATGTTCTTACAGATAACTTTCAAGTTCCCAAGTCAACAGAGAATTATTAGTATGAGAATAGCAAGACTATTCCAGAACCAATTAGAAGCTAAAAATAATTTATACTTGGAAATCAAATAAGTAATAACCAAATGGACAACCCAAAAAAAAAATCATAACTGACGAAACAGGGGCAGCAGAGCATCAAAAATTCAACACAATGAAACATGATTACATGATTCTATCACTAATTCACTATGATTACCGAGTATTGTATTTGTGTGTATCGTGTACAGAGCTCGCTCCAGAGACCAAACAGGGGTCGAGACTCGAGGGGCACAGCCGCACAGCAGAGGTTAGGGCTCGGATGGGGAAGGGTCGCGACCGGTCACGAGTCACGACACAGAGACAGTGAGAGATGGTGACGATGGGCGATGATACCAAAGAGGAGAAGCTCAAGGACTGAAGAAGGGAAAAATTAGAAAGCAGCTGCAGAACCCCTAAACACTTTGAACAGAAAAGAAAAGAAGGAAAAGAAAAAGAATACAAAACTTGAAGTTTTGTTTATGTTGTTTCTGTTATAAAATTATAACATATATTTATGGATGTCTAAATTTATATTTAATTATAATGATCTTTGATATTTTGAAACTCCCAAGTTCATTAAGTAACTCCTATGTTCATTAAATTTTAAATTCATGACTTTTGAGTTTTGAAACTTTCAAGTCCATTGTATTTATAAATAAAAGCATGAGCATTGTAACAGTAAATGAGGATATGTGAAAATATTATGAGATATGCCTCTTTTCTCTAATCATTTTATTTTTAATTTTAGTAATCTTTTATAACACGTTATCAGCACGAATTGCTTCTCACCTTCGTCTTGAAGATAATCATATTTGATTTGAAGGAGAAGGTATATTTATCTATTGTATATATATATATATATATATGGATACGCAAATTTTTTTCTCATAACATACTGCATGTTATTCCATTCATAATCTATTATTAAAGTTTGTTGTTTTTGGTTCTAGCATGCTAATGAGTGTCATACTCATATGTAAGTCATCATCACACCACCCTCAAATTGTTTTGTTGTTATACTGCGTAATATCTAACCTCAATTATTGTGCAGTGTTTTATTTTTATAAAAGTGTATTGTAATTTTACATTCTTTCCAATCTAAATAAATCAAAAGGGATCCAATAAAATACATGTTAATTATATTTTTAGATATTTTCATATCTCAGCAGATAACAACTAGAAGATATAATCTTCAAAATGGTACTTTCTAGTTTCCGTACTAAAACAATCTTTAAAAAAAATTGATATATTTCTAATAATTTTTGATATATTTCCTTTTGGCATGCATGATAGCATATTTGATATATTTCTAATGACCTTTTGATAAATTTTTGCATGAAGTTACAATGACAAATATGCTTAGTAGAATTGGTTTGTTATTTTTAGTGGACAAATTTAGTTTCGTGTTTTACTGCATTTCTATAAATTGTTTCATTACAATTAAAATTGAACATATATAATTATTTAATTTGATGTGGAATATGTTTAGTTATTTAATATTTAAATCTTATAAATTTGAATTTGTTGCCTTTGATTTATATCGAGCAAGAATTATTTGTAATGGAATCTTGATGTTGAGATTCATATAAAGGTAAAGAACCTTGGAGATACAATTGTAGTTGGCAATCATGCATCCCTGCATGATCATGCAAAATTAATAATTTTTATTCGCTATCATCTCCATGAAAAATTAAAAGTTGAGTACATTACAATAAAAGACTTACTTGTCTTATGAAATGATTTAAAGGAAAGATTTTAAAAGCTCATTATAATTGGTTGCACCTGAAGTTGCAAGATTTTAAAAGTGTTGAGTGAAAAACACTGATGAAGACATGTTAGAGAAAATATTTATTATATTTCATGCCTCGAATATGCTTCTGCAGTAGCAATATCGAGAGCGTAAGTTTACAAAATATTTCCTAAAGCGATAAAGGAAACTATGTTTCCAGAAGTGAAATTATGTCTTCTAGTAGCTGTACAAAATAATGAGTTTTTGCTGAAAAACCAACAATCTCGCTCGACCGATTCTATTACATTCCCTGAAGTGAATGGAACCTCATTTGATAATCATAGCGGAAATTATGATTGTGGTTATGGTAGTAGAAGTGAAAGGAATAATTAATATAGAAAAGGAATGTACCTGTCGTACTCTTAAACATTTGGTATATAGATTTCTACCAAGTCTCCATAAAAGAAAAGAAAATGGAATTGAAATAAACTTTATTGTTCATAATGATCCTGAAGATCCCATGAATTATTTTGACTTTTCAAATGGAGTGGATATAAGACCCCAATTTATTATAAATTAAATTAAATTTTCTCTATTTATTATTTTGAAATAGTAAGGGTTGATTTGATTAATGTGGTTAGTTATGGGTAAAATGCGCAAATATTTTAAATAAGCAAGTGGTTATAAAATATTCATTGTTGTCGGAAAATATTCGTTTGGTCGTGGAATATTCTTACTATCGGGGAATATTCGTACGACGGCGCAGCCTTGTGTGGGCCCCATAAAGGAAAGCGATTGGATGAAGAAGACGAAAAATATAAGTTGTTTATAAATAACGACGTAGTTGTTACCGTTAATACTGTTGGAATACCCGGTGGTTAAAACACGGTAGTACACGGTATTGCACCAATTATTGATTCTTATGTAAGAAGACACTACTCAATAATTGTTACAGTAATTACTGTTCAATATTTTATTTTATTGATTCAATAATTGCTGCGTTGATATTTTATATTATTGTTGTTTCAATAATTGTCATTACACAGTATTTTTCTTTATCAAATCAATAATTCATATTATTTGAATAATATTATTAGATAGCATTATTGGCAATGTCTAGAAAGTTCTGTCTAAGGAGAGGTTTGGTCACCTAATTGCACGCCAGTAAGGAAAAATCCTTATTGGAAATCCCCCTCTTTCCTGAGAACGGCCTGGTTGCCAGTATTGTGATTCTGTAATATTATTTGTGAATAATTAATTATTGATTTATATGATAAGAAAAGTATTTATTTTATGTGGATATAGATGGAGAAAATTTTAAAGTGACAATTGTTAAAAAATTGATTTTTATCTTTTCTGATAAATAATTCATTTAAATATATTATTATATTATAATAATATAATAATTGTGATATTTTTACAATGAATGTGCGATATATGAATAATGAGGAGGAAGAGTATTTTTGTTACTAAAAATATTTAAAACATGTTTTTCATGTTTGTGGACCCCATTTCTTGACTGAAATTTGATTATAGCCTGTAAAATCGTTCGTTTGTGGATTTCAGTTAATTTTTGTTTGGAATTTAGAAAAACTTTCTTTTGTAAAGTTGTAGATAATGGAATTTCCTATGGAAAAGACATAAGGTTCGAATTTTTCTGACAAAAGGGTTATTTATTATGAATTATTGAAGTTCTGAAGTTCTGAAATAATTGATTTTTGGAAGTTTTAATTATTTTTTTAAGAAAAACGTTTTTGTTATTGTTGGTGGGCCCCACTAGTATTGAAAACATGATGAATTCAGATTCACGAGGTGGGAATGAAGATTTATTAAAAATATTAATATTTTATTAAATTTTCTGCTTTGGTGTTCTAAGCATTTTCCTATAAATAGGGTGCTTAGGTTAGAATTGAAAATCACACCAGAAACTAAAGTTTTCTCTCTCTATATTATCGAGCGTATTCTTGTGAATATTTTGATACTTTGAGTGTTGCTATACGGTGCAAGTTCCTTCAACATTATATCTGATATTCCAGCTAGAAGTACTATTCTTTTCGAGGTAAGGGATGTTATATTTTTTTTAAATGATATTATTTCTTCTAATATCATTATGCCGGATTATTGGTAAGATTTTTCTTGTGAAATTCTTGTCCTTTAGTGTCGGGGTTACTATTCACGTATACGGCACTATTCACGAATACGGCACTATTCACAGAAAAATTAAATTTTTCGTTTTTTGTCCAAAATATCTATTATGGATACTAGCTTTGATTGTATCCATGTTTTGATCATTCTTGAATTTTACTTCACTATGATTATTAATGAAGTATTTTTGAACTCGGATTGTTTAAAATACGAATCCTTAATATTTGTTCTTTTGTTTCACTGGATTCATTTTCTTTAAAATATTTTTCATCATCCTCAGTCTTAAATGATGGTATTACTGAATATCTTTAGCCTGTAGTGCAAAGATGGTTGATTTTCCTATGAATATATTTGGCCCATAGTGCAAAGATGTACAGGTGTCGAGATGAACATGACCAACTGATGAATATCTTTGGCCTGTAGTGCAAAGATGAATATTTGATTCAAGATGAATATTGATTGATGTTACAGGGATAAAATATTGATGATGGACTTTTAAAGTCATAGATTATAGTAGATTTCATTCTCTACGTAACTCATCTATGAATTATTATTTCTGCTGCGAATATTGATCTGAAGCTTATTGTCTATTGTATTTTATCAGATTTTTCCCTGTTGAAGACTAACGATAATTTGTTTTATATTATCTTAGTCATAATATTCTTTACTGGGCTAGTTGAGCTCACC
Source organism: Panax japonicus (assembly GCA_020205505.1). NCBI lineage: Eukaryota > Viridiplantae > Streptophyta > Magnoliopsida > Apiales > Araliaceae > Panax > Panax japonicus. The sequence continues at coordinate 2,471,913 of CM035102.1, forward strand.
GTTTTCCTTTTTGTTCCATTTTTCTTCTCAGGAGGCGAGAATGTAGCGAGTACTAGTCGGGGTATGGAATGAAGGTTCTAGAAAGTCGTTTTAGTAGTCCTCACCATTTTTGTAAAATAATGTATCAATAATTGTAATGAGGACTTATTTGGGTGTGAATATTGTCTAGATGACAATATTTGTATTTAAACTCACAGTTTATGTGTTGTATTAATAAAGTTATAGTTGTTTCTGTACCATGTTATTGACAACTCAAAATGCGTAATGTATACCTATTTTGGGGGCGTCACAGTTGGTATCAAAGCTTAGGGATATGATCTCTGGCGGAGATCGGGGAATAGAACTAGGAGGGGAGAGACGAGTAAAACCTTCGCTAGTGTGTCTTACCTAAACTTATTTGTTGGTTGGTCAGTATATAGGGATTTTATGTGATATGTTGATTTCTTTAATTAACCCTTGTTTTATGGCAGTATTTGAGAATGTCGACTGAGAATGTTAACAGTGGAGCAAATGAGACAGTGGAGACACCTTTACCCACCAACGAGGAGAACGTGTAACAGGCTGGCAATGTTCCTCCTGTAAACAACACCACTGAGCAGATGATGAACGACAGAATATTTAGAAGCTTTTTGCAGTTCATGCAAAATCAGACGAGGGAGACTCGTGCACAAAATACAGGTGGAAATGATAACAACGCACGGTTTATTACAGCCAAGCAGTTCAAAGAGTTGGGACCACCAGAATTCTGGGGACATCCGACCTTCTTCAGACAAAGATTTTTGCCCAATTATTTGGCCTGGACTGGCCTAGCCCTTTTCAATTTAAGCCTGGGTCGGGCCAAGCCTGGTTAATGGTTAAAGCCTGGCAGGCCTAGACCAGGCCATGCCAAGCAGTCTATTTATGCATCCCTAACTAAAGGTTTAACTAGAGAGCAAGTAAAAATAACTTCAAGAGGAATGATTTAAAGCCTATAAACAAGGATCGTCATAATGAAAATCTAACCTAGTTGACTGGAGATCCCAAGATCTAGGTTCAAACCTAGTTGACTGGAGATCCCAAGATCTAGGTTCAAAGGGATAATTAAATTGTGCACGATTCAACTAAATCACTCTGAAAAAAATTAATTTCTTTGGCTCATTCCTATGATACGAGATAATGATAACTGCAACAGTTTTAGGATATGATATGATTTTAATTATTCTTAAATCTTGATAAATAAGTGGGGTATGACAGGATACTTATTATTAAGAATTACCTATGTAAGTGTGAACTGGGCTAATTCTATAAGAAAGATAAGGTTATACTTCTTTAAAGCACTCATATATCCGGGATTTTTTGGGGTCAAAATGAATAAAATCATGAGAACCAAATAATGTCTAGAAAAATTCTATGTGAATTACTATTGTCTTGATTTACACAAACGATTGGACTGTTCAAGACGTCAAGTTTACTGGACAACCAGTAAACCCGATAATCTTCCACAAGGGAAGGTTCAAAGCCAAAAGCCACCTCTCTCTATGTCTCTCTCTCTCTCTCTCAGAGTCTGCATAACATTTACATAAGGCTGACAATTAATTTCATTCATGTGGGGGATTATTAGATTTTGAGCCTAAATTAATGTAGGTGTCATTAACTATTTATAATGATTCCACATATCAATGTGTTCTACTCCATGAGTAGATTAAATTAAGTATTTGGAAGCTTAAATCCACGGAGTAATGAATGAGAAATTACTCCCAAATATCACCCTTGGAAATGATAATAAACATTTGTGGGAATCCAAGTCCCACATCGGTTAAGAACTAAAGTTTTAATTAATTTATATACATTAAAGTTGCTCTTGGGTTTGGGCCCTAAAAGCCACCCCACTTTTGTGGAAGGGAGAGGACCTAGCCAAAACTTGGTTCGAACCCACAAACGCGTCGTCATCGCCGTCGATCGGCCTGGCCTGGCTCGGGTTTAATTTAATTTAATTTTGGTTCTATTATCAAAACTGTATCGTTTTGATAAATATTATTTATTATCAAAACTGTGTCGTTTTGGGAAGCGGTATTTTCCTAACAGACGCATTAAAAAAATAAAACTGATTAAACGAGTCGAGCCTACTCGAGCCTGATTTACTCGAGCCCAAATTGGACACCTCGTTGTTCGAGGTCAACTCGTTTAACTAAATGTGTTAAGGAGTTTGTTCAAATTTGGCTCATTTAACAAGCTCAAGTCGAGTTTAGTCGATTCAAGTTAATTCAAGTTCGGGAGATCCGAATTGTTTGCAGATTTGCTTGCACTCTCTCTTTCTCTTTTTGAAGAGAAAAATGACCCTTTGATAGAACACTGAGACAGTTCAAGTAATGGTGCAACATATACATAATTTCATATAAAGCAATTTTACAATCATCAATATAATCATTTGAAAGGAAAATGTCAAATAACTCACTGAACAATCAATGGTTCTGCTTCAGTCATTTCAATATGTTGGGTAGAGATTTACAATCTTGAGAATCACCAACAACCAACATCACTTTTAGCATCCCCATAATGATCTCTTACTTTATTAGATAGACTTACTTACAAAGCATATCGAATATATCCTTAACTTTAAATCAGAGGAAAGACTTGGTATCCCATATTCTTTGAAAAGCTTAAATAAAACTCAGGATTCAGATTCCTATTGGGATAGACCTTTCCATTTGCACTGGAGCAATTGAGAAGCACATTGATTCTTTTCATATGACGCGGTGATCCTTTCTTCAGGTACACAATAGAATTAACATTCAGGAACACCTTTAATCACTATTACCAAGACTTCTCAGACTTTTTCGGCAGAGGTACAGATCATGATATATTCAGACAATTCATCTTTCAAAACTGAGAACAAAGGATTCTCAACTTTAGCTGCACCTGCTCTTTCCTATGGTTGGATTGCTCGATCTGCTGATTGATTTCAACCTTGCTAAACTCATCTGATAATAACGATAACTTCATTTATGCATACAGGTCAATTTGAAAAACATCAATCAGATCATTTATATTCATAAATATATACATGCACATACAATCAACATGTAAGCTCATCTTCATTTAGAAGATGTGGCTTAATTCCACTACCAAGTTTAGATCTAATTTTAGTTTAGTGTATTGGATCAACTCAAAGTGTATATTTTAGATATTTGTGAGAACCTGCTCTGATACCACTTATTTTTTCTCAGAGGCAAATTGAAGATCTAGAAGGGGGGTTGAATAAATCTTTAAAAACATTTCGATTAATTAAAGATGTATTACAAAGTAATCGGTTAATTATATTGATTAAGCATAACAAAATATTCTTTTGTAAAATTCCCCTTAAAGATTATATAAATCTCATATCCAAATTTAGTTTTATGAATGTTCAAACACATAGCAAATATTTAAGTGGTTCGGAGACTGAACAACTCATAATCCACTCTTTTACTTCACCGAGCAGGATATCTACTAAGGTTATAGGTCAGCAGACCATTACATATTAACCACTAAGGTTCATTCGAGTCAATGAGTCTCAACATCTAGTCACTTAAGCTCGGTAATTCGGTCACTAAGACTAGGATCCTATTACCCCAATTTGGTTACTGAGATCAGGATCCTCCGACCCTACTTCCTATTTGATGATGTTTGTTGGAGGTGATCATCTATTTGGTGTTGTTGAGATTTGACATTTATGCTCGACCTTTTCTGGTAGTTAGCAGCTACTCATAATCATAGTTGATGTGCTGCTAAACTTTGCAATTCAGCTCAACATATTCTTGTGCTTAGCAGTTTTGAACACTTTTTGGATGGTATAATTCAATTGTTTTGTCTTCATTTGTTCAGCTCTGAGTGTTCTTTGTGAATCGTAGAGTGGTTACTTGAGGTTGGCCTTCTGATTTGTCACTCTTACTTCACATACATCAACTTTTCATGGCTTCTACGCATTTCTTCTTTTAGTTCTATCATGTTCTTCATCATCTCTTCACTTCAGCTCTTAACTCATTGGCTCCCTGGCTCTTCAGCTCTAGGCACCTTGGTTTTTTGGCTCTATGCTCTTCATCTCTTTGACTCTTTGGTTCTTCGGTTCTAGGCTCATTGGCTTCTTAGCTCTTCTTCACTTTGGCACATCTCTACGCTCTTCTTGGCATTGCAGCTCTAGCTCTCGTGCATTCTGTCGTACTTACTTTTTTGCTCAAGCCAACACTTAATATTTTCTCATTTTGTGTTTTGGCTCCTTACTTATGTGCGACAACCTTTTGATTCTTTATTGATATGATTGGGATGATTAGCAACTTTGAATTTGAAATCTCAAAGTTATTTATAGTATTTTAAAAGGCTTTCTGTTGCAAAGTGTCATTTGGAGCATTTATAGCATAAATATCTTAGTATCCTTGATGTTGACTTTCTGCACATGTGTTAGTTTGCTTTCGACTAGTCACATCAGACTGCAACTTTGTCTCCTAACAAATATATATCATCTCCTCAAAATAGTTGTTAGACACATTGATCTGATCTTCAATCTTTCTTCAAGGAAACGCTATTGGATGCCTCGAGACCTTCAATATTGCAACGTTTTTTATTGTCAGTCTTATATGTCAGACGTGACTATGCTCTACGAACTTGGATGATATTAGAGTGATGAGAATCGTGGAGCTTAAGCTTTATATTTTCTCTACGATTATTGACTTGACTTCGGTTCTAATATATGTTCCTTTACTTGCTCTTTGATGATAATATACTGATAGGAATTGTAGAGTTAAACTTTGCATTTGCTCTACGATTATTGACTTAACTTCTGTACTACTATCTACTTTTGATGTGTGCTCTCTGAATGATTACTTCATTATATTTTAGAAGACCTTTCTTTGTTCTCTGAACACTTTAGCAACCCTTTGATACCAAAGATAACTCTTTGATTTGGATGTCTTTTTGAACCCTTACTTCGCCTTAGCTGCTGCTTTACCAACTCGTGGTGTACTCTACGACCTGACTTATTCTTTGTGATCAGGCATAATACTTCATAACATTTGAGTAGACTTGCATACTTCTCTTTTATTCTCTAAATGCCTTGGTAGTTCTGCGATGTTGAAGACAGTTATTCAGTCTGTCTGTCTGTCAATGTTTTACAGTACCAACTGTCGCTCTACGAAATCTTGATTACTTTGTGAACTGACTCTTGCTTTATGACCAGACAGAGTATATTTGCAATTAGCCTTTGTAGAGGCATTCCATATATTCCTTCTTGTTAGGATTATATGCATACATTCTTAGAGTATATCCTATTGCAATCAACTTTTTCTTGTTAGGCCTTCAACTCATCTTTGTGACTTGTAGTTGAGCTCTACGATCTTTGTTTTGTACGATTCAGTGAATGAACTGTTTGTGATCACACTATGATTCAGTAGATTGATTCTACTATCGGTTAGTCCTATCGACTATACATTTGGAAGCTTTGATAAGATTAACCTAACATATTTGATCTTTCTATTATAAGTCCTTGTACATGTGATTCTTAAAAAACTCTACAAAATTTATCATTACAAATCTACTTTAATCATTTGTTCATCAAGTAATAATAATTCAATTAAGATTAACCTAACAGTTTTAATCTTCTCAATTCTAAGTCCGTGTACATTTGTTTCTTAAGGACTTTATAAAGATTCTCTTTTACATGAATGCTTCAGTCGATCAATCAGTTCATATATATATATATATATATATATATATATATATATATATATATATATATATTACATTTATTTGAATCAACTCAGTGAGATCAATCTAATCTAAGTCCTTGTACATTAATCATTTTATTAAGGACATCACAAAACTTTTGTATGCATATATACTTCAAGTACTTCATCATCTATTCATCATCAAATCTTTTACATTTGTAGTATCATGTAGATTTTAAACAATTTCCCCCTCAATAAATCAACCTTTTAAAGTACATGCAAATTCCTAACATGTGTCTCCTCTGTCATTCTCCATCGTCAATCACATCCACGTACGAAGGAGGTGGAGATGGAAGAGGATGAGATAAGAGATCTAATTTATGTGATTTATTCTTTAGTTGAAACCCGCCCACTTAATTTATAGTATTGATTAATTTCTAGTACTGATTGATTCTTTTTCTTGTCAAACTGAACGCATTTACACAATTTTCTATAGCCTAATATTACTCAACTGCTCAGGAACCAAGAAATTGGCAAACTCGCTCAGATCACCATTTTAGCCAAAAACCCAACGAAAAGCCTGGCTGACCAGGCCAGACAGCCTGTGCACCCTTAGGCCCCAACATAACCTAACCTGCCTTGAAAGAGAGCAGATCCTCTGTCCCCATTTTTCTTGTTTTTGTGTCCCTCTACTTAAATTTTGACACATAATATTTTTTTTAATTTTAGACTTAATTGATGTTAAATAAGAGGTTATGTGTCAAAATTTAAGTGAAAGAACACAAAGAGGACAAGGAAAATAAGGACATAAAATTTGCTCTCGTTTTCAAAACGCTCAAAAATCAGGCTTTTCGATTTGTTTTTTACCCTATTATATATTATTATTGTATCCACTCCCTACGTATATAAAGACTAATTTAGGGGGTATTTTGGTCTATCAAATTTCAAAACTATAAAACTATATTTATTTGTATTTATATTTGTATCATGTTTTGTAATATAGATCGTTGCATTATACATTTATTTTTATTACTATGTATGTAATACATATCATTAAATTTCTAAATATAAGTAGTTGACTTATTTAAAAAAAAAATTCACTTTTGTATTTTGTTTCTTTTAAGTAAAATACGAGTACAACTTTACTAAAAGCAATAAAAACTGGGAAAGAAGAGGCAAGAAAGAAAAAGCCTGAAAGCCCCATTTGGTCCTCCTTTCCCGGTACAAAGACCGGCCTGGTTTAACTACGCTTTAGGTCAGTCAAGTCAAACCAAGCCTATCTAAGACCGGTCCGGTCTTTGTGCATGCCTGGTGTATCTGGCCAATGATCTCCTGATAACTGTTACATTCCTATAAAACGTCATACCAAAAGATGCAGGTGAAAGATGGGAATATTTCATGTACAGAGAATACTTGGAAACTAAACATTAATCCTATTTTAATTTCCAATCAAACAAATCGAGTCATTTTCAAGAACCTTTGAAGATCTCCAACTTTACAAAATTAGCGCACCTGTAACTCAGAACTTCTCCAGTTTACTCAACTTCACTATGTTTGCACTTGAGCAATAACAAATAAAATTCAAAACTTACAGCCTTTAGATCTACAGATGATGATTATGGAAGTACTGACAAATAAGAGCTATTAGAAATTAAAAGCATATACCTAGGCCTTTGTAGATGCTTCATTTGTATAATACCTGCAAAAAAACACCATTAAATGTAATCATTAATTTAAACTAAACATAAATGCAAAACATAAATTCATTTTCGAGAAAAAACACTCACGATCTAAGCTTTTTAAGTATCACAGCTCCAGGATTTAGGCGCCAAAGTATTGAATCAGATCATCATCAAGTAAAAAGTCTATATCTGTGGTATCTAATGTACTTGTGCCTTCAATTCCAAGGTTGAAAGGACTGTTAAATCCTGTAAAATCTAGTGACAGACTATTGAGTGGAGAACCGTAATTACTCTCAACAGGTCGATCTTGCTCATTCTGAAAATTGTGGAGATCACCCCCGATAAAACCGCCATCATTTTTATGTGACAGTGGCAAATGGACTCCCGAACCACCTGGCCTATTCTGGAGTTCATTAAATGCCATCTGCGACTGCTGACCATCACGCCCGGCAGCAGCAACATTGACTGATGGATTCAGAAGATCATAAGGAGGGCCATGATGCAACAAACTATGTTCAGGTTCAAGATGCAATGCAGAATTTTGAGATCCATAATGCAAATCATAATTTTGATGTCCATTTTGCAACCCTGAGCCTTGATTTCCATGAGGCAACCCAGATTCTTGATGTAAATTAGGCAATGCAGACTCTTGAGGTTCATGAGCAAACCTAGGATCATAAGGTCTATGCCCAGAATTTTGCATCACTGGATAAAGTATGGACCTATCACCTGAAAAGGTGCTCTGTGAAATGGCAGGAGGATGGATGAAGTAATTGTTATTATTCGGCTCTGATGCAGGCAACTGGAATCGAATGTTTGCATCTTTCTCTGCTTCTACAATTGTGTCCTTTTTATGTTGACTCCCATCCATGTTGTAAACAACCAACTGTGCATCAGATTTGTTTATGTCAGGTCCAGAGTTTCGAGGTTCGTCATGAGGATGCTCGGTGAGATATTGCATAGCCTGTTGTTCAGCACAGTTTGATCTCACTTTTTGTTTTTTCCCCTTTGGTTGCTCCTCAGCTTGCCCTTTATCCTGAACCAATTGGGGAGCAATATCATAAGAATGACCGGATGGTTCCACAACCATTAGTTGATTTCTACCAGCATCCTTAGATGAAACAGAACCCACACCATCTTCAACACCTTCAACATCATAGTCACTGTCACTGCTGTTAGAAGGTTTGTTCTTATCACCACGGTCACCTGAAGGTGTCTCGGTTATTCCCGAGGCTCCATTCTCGCTACTATGCTGATGGATGAGGGCTTCCTCTCTGCACAAAACCCCCAACCATATCGAGCTTTCCTTAGCAGTCATCTTATCCTGCAAACATTTTGACCGCCGGATCAGCCTCCTGATCTTTGTAAAGTTAGGTGACATATGCTTTATCACAGAAGTAAGGACGCCTACTTTCCACATCTTTTTCAAATCATGTGGCTTCTTATACGGCGGGCTCTGACCCTTGGGTAGCCCTAATCTTAGCCACCACTCTTCGCTTCCAGATGGCCACCAAGGTGGGGGAATGTGCTTCTCCAGTGGGAACTTCCGCTGAGGTGGATCACAGTGCTGCATCAAAGAAGACAAGAGGGACCCCAAAGTTGCATCCTGCAAGTCTTGTAGAACACTTTGGGGCTTTCCATTTAGGCAACCAACTCCATCACCCTTAGAAAAACACTCTGCTTCATATTTCGCTATGGCTGCAGGTCCATTCTTATCAAACTTCACCTTTTCTTTCCACCAAGCTCTAATATTATCCGATGCACCGCTGACTGCCTTACCCTTCTCAGGAATAATCCCATACACAAACCCACGAGCTTTGCACACCTCCATAAGCTTCAACATATACTTCAAAATCCCATCCTGAGCTCTTGACATTTTCTTCCGTCGAGCCTGATCAGTGGTCTGCTTATTCTTTTGCTTCTCTGCAGCCTGCTTCTCTGCAAGTTTCTGCCTTTCCTTGATCCTATTGAGTTTGATACGGTCTTTCCACATCCGCCTCTGCAAATCTTCTGCGTCAATCTCTTCATCACTGACATCTTTATCCGCTATATTCTCACATCCTAAATCATCAACTTCAATATCCGAACTGTCGCCCAAAGCATTGGCATCAATCATAAAATGCTCCATTTAATCCCAATTACAGTACAAACCAAACAAAACCCAATGCACCTCCAAAACTCATTCAATCAAAAACCCCATCTTTCAATTAAAAGAACACGAACTAAGTATCTTAAATAACTAACTATCTATGACAATTCCTATAAAAATCAAATCAACACAAACAATTCAACCCCAGGTACCAACAACTTCTGAATAACTGAACTAGATTGAAACGAAGGGCAATAATAATTCATACAAACCCAAATTCTACTGCAATTTTTTTCCACAAATACCCAATTCTTTAATTTCTATAACAATTCATAAAATCAACTAACAAATTCATGAAACCCACAAAAGGTATACAATCAATTTTCAATCAGGCCAATAAAAAAAAGATTAACAGAGGGATGACAAATAAAAGTTAAATTAAAATTATGGGTATCGAAAAGATTCAAAATCCTCACCTGATATCAGCTCCAATATCTTCAATTATACCCATCAAATCTATTCGATCAAATCTATAAACCCTAATCGCTTTCGATTTTTTCAGCTACAAGAAGACCGAGATTGAGAAGAGAGAGAAAATAAATGAGTAGTACTTTGTATGCACCGTATCTGCGCAGAGAGAATCAAAATCCACCAAAAAAAAGTCCAATAGGCAGCAAGAAGGATTCAACTTGCACGGTAGCCTCTTTGCGTAACCAATTACAATTTTTACACATTTACAATTCCCTATATTATAGGATTGTCTTTTCTTTGTGCAATTATTTAATTATTATTTTTTTTGGCTAAATAGGTATTATTAAATTTTAGCATAATTTTTGCAATTATGAGAAAATAAAGCAAGAGAAATTTAAAGATTATGTGTTTATCATAATTTTATTGGGGTAAATTACTTTCCAACTTTCAAGAAAATCCTTTAAAAATTTATTAAATATGTTGTATCCATAATCTAACTAAATGAACTAAAATTATTTTTGAATTTAAAAGTATCTTAATGTAACTCAAAAAAATAATATTAATCTTATAGATTACTCCCTCTGATTTTATTATTATTTTTTGTCCCAAAATGATAAGATAAAATACATAAAATAAAAAGTAAATAAAAATAAATTTTACTATATATAATCTTGTGGGACCAGTTTGAAGAAATTTAAAAGAATTTTTTTTTCCTTTCATTTGTTTTTATTTTTCTTAATATGTATATAAATTGTATTTTGTTCATTCTTTTGGGGGAAAGATGAGGTATTTATGAATATAATTAGGGTAATGATGTATGCACACTCTATATTAGTAATCTCACACTTAAATATAAGTGACTAATTAGACCTTAATAAATAAATGGGATCCGAATCTTCTATGAGGATTTCTCTGTAAGGATCTTGTGAGGGTTTTACTGTGTACTTGACAACACATCAACAAGGAGATCCAATGACTCACAACTCTTTTTTTCTCTGTGTATCAAAACGACGTCGTTTTGATAGGAATTTTTTTTACAAGTTGACAAAAAATTAGAAGCCACCAAACGTCGTTTATTGTTACATATAATTATTTTAAATTTCTTGATTATTCTGTATATGATTTTTTTTATATTTAATAACTTAACTTGCTATTAATATTAGGATAACTACAAACTTGGCTCAAAAATATGAATAAATATATCAGTTATAATTATCGTTAATGTTTTCAATGTGACTTTAGTTATTTTTTGTTTATTATTGTTTTTGTTTGTTTATTTATATTATTATTTATAAATAAACAGTCAAAAAAAGAGTTGTGAGCCATTGGATCTCCTTTTTGATGTGTCAACCCCACAACAAGATCCTCACACCCAACTTACTCTAATTTTGTCCTTTATTCTATTATACATAATAACTATAAAATAAAAACAATGTTAAACAAATACATATGATTAGATAATATACAATGTTTCTAAAAAAAATTAAAAGCAAACTTAACCTCATAATTGTTTTTATTGGAAAATATAAAATATTCATGTCTTAGAAGAAAAATAGCCTAAAAAAGAACATCTTATATTTCTAAGTAAACAATAATGATTATGAAGTTTTATTTGACTTTATTTTGGATAAGCATTATGTAGCGCTTAATTTCATCTAACATATATAATTGTTGTATTTGTTTAAGTTGTATTTTGTTTTATAGTTAATATATGTAATAGGATAAAGGGCAAAACTGAAAAATGATAAATAAATAAATTTAGTTTTCATTTACTAAGAATAAATTAGTCACTTATTTATATTTAAATATGCAACTTATAATTTTAAGGAATATGAAAAATACATCTTGTGGAGGAATATCAGAAGCATTGCTAATGATTTAAAGCTTAAAGAAGATAATTTCAGCTTTTCATAAATTCACAACAGAAAATGATATTTTTACAATAAAATCGTCGTTATAGATCGGTTTTCACCATCGTTATAGATCGGTTTTCACTGTCGTTATACATTTATAGCGAGCTTTTATTGTAGAAATATAAAAAGTGTTGTGAAAATATTAATTTTCTTATATTAATGCTACTATTGATCTAACAGACAAGAAATATAAGTTTCCTTAAATAAATGTTTTGAAGAGATAGAATGAGGTTGTAAATTTGAAGAGAGAGAATGAGGTTGCAGATTTGATGACTAAGGTTGAAGAGATTATTGGAGATAATTTTTTTGATGTGGCTCACCTATTTGAGTATCCCAAAGTGGTTGAAGCTCAACCACTTTGGGATACTCAAATAGGTGAGCCACATCAAAAAAATTATCTCCAATAATCTCTTCAACCTTAGTCATCAAATCTACAACCTCTTTCTCACTCTTCAAATCTGCAATTTATTTCTTACTCTTCAAATCTATAATTAAAGGTTAAAAATATTTATTACGTTTGATGGGTTTGATGTACAACTCATTGAATTGAAGAGACTGGTGAAACACAAAATATGAAAGTATCAAATAATGCTCTTCAAATCGTCACGTAGGTCAACAAACTTCAATTTAAATAGTTTTTTTTTTCTACTACTCTTAGAGATGCTCTTAGTCATCAAATTTGCGATCTCATTCTCTCTCTTCAAAACATTTATTTTATTTTTGCAGAATCAAAATCATATGAAAAAAGCTAAAAATATTTATTTTGTTTGATGTGTTTGACGAAAAACTCATTAAATTGAAGAGACTGACGAGACACAAAATATTAAAATAACAAATAATGCTCTTCAAATTGTCACGTAAGTCAACAAACTTCAATTTGAAGAGTTTTTTTACTATTACTATTAGAGATGCTCTTAACACAAACTTGGGTTACAAACATCAGTTGGTTTAAATACAAAAACAATGTGATATTTTATAGTCAGTGATTATGAACTAGTGTTCTGTGATAATATGACTGACAGATAGTTGTGGAACATTAGAGAAATGGAATATTATGAACTAGTCATAGCTTAATGTTGAATGCTAGAGTATTGAATTTGTTTATATCTTTCTGCCTGTTTGAGGATCTAAATTGTTTGCACTTTGTAGGATTTCACATGTCAAATAAAACTAAGGCCTAATGAAATGAATTGAGTAGTGCTACCTCTACTTCATTAGTGTTGTGACCAAACCAGATGGCTCATTATATTACTTTTTCTGGATGCATTGTCATTAGCTGACTTGTCCATCACTCGGATAATGTTCTACACTATCTAATTGCTTATTTATTTGTTCCCTTGGAATCCTCTCCTCCATTCTAAAATTCATGTTCTGAGTTAACTCTACATCACTTTGTTGAGGCTTATTCTGGCATTCTTTTTGTAATTCTGATTTGTTTAGCGAAATATTTTTTACAATATAAACAGTCCAAGTCAAATATTCTGTTTGGGTTGGCTTTAGCAACAATTTATTTAGTACTTGAGTAATAATATTCATCCAACTATGCAAAAAATAATTAAGAAAGAAAGAAAGCAAGCAAGCAAAATAACATGGTAAACAATGAACATTAACAAAGGTAATAGAGCAAAATTACTAGTTTATTTTGGTAAAAAGATGGCATAATATATATGATGACAATTTGATCACTAAATATAACTCTTGTGGAGTTTTCAAGAGAGTGGATACATCACTGTCCCAGTAGTTGGCATTCAACAAATCATCCCTGCTTTAAATGACTCTACTCGTAGTTGGCTTCTGCTAGTGCCACCATTTTGTTGCTGCTACAACCATCATCATGTCAAAAGCCTAATAGTGCTCACTTCCATATACATTTATCTCTAAGCCACACATTAGGCAATAAAAAGTTTCATGATCAACTTTATTATGCACATTTCTAGTGAATATTAAAGCTACCTACTTTAAAGTAGTAACATATATTTCTACATGGGCAACCTTTCTGCAAGTTGCAATGAATATTAAGCACTTTGGGGACACTTGAAATCGACTGCTCTAAAACATTATTACTGGATGCTCCATTCACCCAGTATTCTTGACATATCTGAGATCTGAATATAAATAAATGTAGTAGTATAGTAGGATGCTCCTAATTGATTTAAATGGAAGACCTTGTTACTCTTAATTAAATAAAAAGGTACGTATGTAGCTGGTCCTGTATGTAGCAGGTTCTGTGGTTTGTGTTGGAAGTGAGTGGCATCGCTTCCCATCATCATTTTTCATTCCTGATTATGTTGGCCAAGTTCCATTTCCGTTTAATTCTTCTACCTTGGGTGGCAGTTCATCTGCACCACCTTATTTTAACAATAAGAACAAGGCATCCGATGAGCAATATGTAATTAGATACTTGTCTCTGGACAAGTTCATTTGTTTCACCCATCATTATTCTGTTTTCTTATCACACACCGAGGATACATCAGTAACATCACACACTTAAAATGTTGATTTATTTTTTCAGGTTGTTGCGGCATTACATTATCTGGACAGGGAACTCTCGCCTCCTGTGTACAGGTCCTTCTTCATCCCATGGCTTTGGGAGCAGAAGAATGTTTTTGGCATAAACAAACTACTTGAGAGAATACCAAGATCTTAGCGTACACACATAAGCAGAATTTTCCAACAGTTTCTAATGTTTCTGAAGCTAAGCTGCTTATCTATGAGATAACTAATGTGTGTCTGAGACTCTTGCGAATTCGGATCATTCCAGCTAGGGCTGAGCAAGAAACCAAATTGGAACCGAAACCACATCAAAAACCGCACCAACGGTTCCGGCGTATGTGGTGGTTTTATGTGGGTTGAAAAACCAAATTTACGGTTCCAGTTTGGTTACTAGCCAAAATCGCGCATAAAGCCGAAACCGCACCATGTTAGTAGAATTATAATGTTTCTGACTCTTTATATCATGATTATAATATTACTGTAATATGATCTTTGTTAGCAATATGTTGTAATATAATTGAACTAATCTTAGTAACAGTACAACGTAATATAGTAGAGTAGCCTGAAAATTATTACAGGATATTGTTACTAAGAATATTACAGCATATTGTTACTAAGAGTAAAGTAGCAAAGATTGTGTTTAACTTTTGTTTACTATACTATATTTTACTCTAATAATTTACATCATATTACTCTATTATATTTAGCTTTTGTTTAGACAAACCATTATAAGTAAGGTTATGTGTGTTATCAAAATGCTATTTAATATTGTGTGATACTAAATTGTTAACTTAAATTGCATAAAATTTTGTTGTTTCATTTGATTTTGAAACCGAAACCGCACTAAATGAACAGACTAAATGAAACTGTACCGCACAGTTCAAAATTGCACTGCACCAACTACAAAAGATTTCATGTGTGGTTTTAAATTTGTCAAACCGCATTTAAGCGGTTTCGTGTGCAGTTTAGGCTTCAAACCACCCCAAACTGAAGTATTCTCACCTCTAATTCTGGCTAACACCCAAGTTTTTATCTGTAGTAGCACTTAAATTGATTTACTAACTAGATGATCTATAACTTGTACTTGGACAATGTTCAATTACCAAAAACTCCTCGGTTCCAAAATTATAGAGATACTAGTAATTATCCGTGCCTGAAGGTACGACGTAACGAAAAATTAGATTAAAATTCGAAAAATACTACATTACCTAAAGACTTTTTGCAACCTAAAATATTTTACAATCACATATAAAAATTATCAAAATTGTAAGACCCCAACTTTTATGAATAAAGATTAATTTTCTCTAAAGATCATTTTGAGTAATAAGGTGTGGATATGATATACTGTTATAGCTGTGGGTAATATTAAAAATTTTACAAAGTAAGCAAGTTATCATAAAATATTCGTTCAGTCGGGGAATATTTATTTTATCAGTGAATATTCATACGACGGCACAATCATTGGTGGACCCCACAACGAAATTACTGTCGGAGTTCGAAAACGACAAAAATAACTTTTTATAAAATAACGACAAAAGTTTTATCGTTAACTCTTAAAATACTCAGTGATAAAAGTACAGTAATACGCGTGGTTGCATAGTAGCACACGGTATTGTACAGTATCTTTGATTATTGATGCTTACGTGAGAAGTCACTCAATTCTATTCAATTATTGCCACAGTAATTGGTGCATAGTATCTCACATTATTGATTCAATTATTGTCACAATATTTTATATTATCAAATCAATAATTAAGACGACAAAGTTTGTTGGGAAATTGCATATTTAAATTTGATGTTGAAAGTAAATAATCATGCTTATATGTAAAGTCCTTCAAGGAATACATGTACAAGAACTTAGTGATGGATCAAAATTGTTAGGTTGATCTGTGCTTTAATATTTATCATTCTGTAAATGAATATATAGAAGAAAAGATCAAAGCTGTTAAGTTGATCTATCTCTTGAGATGTAATAGATATGCGTCAACAGAATCGTAGTCTGTCGAACCATCCAAGAGATTGCAAAAGCCAAGGCAGAATCGTAGAGTATCAAGAATCGTAGTCTATCTGCTTTGGAGGGCATCTACCAGTATCGTAGAGTGGTCCAAACATCTGTCGAGCAAACTCAAGAATTGTAGTGTGCTCTCAAAAGCGTAGAGTCTACAAATCAAGCAAGCAAAGATCGTAATCTACCAGTACTTAAGAGAAATCGTAGTGTTCTCCTCCATCAGTCCGGATCAAGCTAATATGACAAGACACCACGATCATGATCGTAGTGCATCATTTGTCTGCATCAGAAGCGTCGAGCTTTCTCTATTTGTTGAAGCATAAATTATAACAAATGTGGAAAGGATTATAGACGTTAAGACTCTCGGGAATCCCAATAACCTAACACTCATCCTTAGTATGTAACAAAGAAACGTATTGAAGAAGCTAAGGAAAGTACCACATGTCAGCTGAAAACACCTTTTCAGGTGTTAGCTCAGATAATAGTCTGCTGTGTCAGTGGGCCAGACGGCTGGACAGAAGATTTCCAGAAAGTCACCATCGGTGCTCAGAAATGTCAAATACAATTAATGCTTCAACGGATGCTTTCAAACAGACATATTTCAAAGGCACCTTATATGCAAATCAGATACAGATGTAAAGAATCAAGCAAGCAAACAACAAAAAAGCTGAAGAACACTCAACGCTCAACTCTACGATCTAAAAAGAAAGCTTGCTCAGCTACTCAGTTCTTTTGAACACAAGCTTAATGACAAATGAGTAGCACCATTCAAGAACTCAACTATCATTAAGTGAAGTAAGAAGTTCCAAGTCTGTTGGATTTGAAAAGTTCTAAGTGGACTAAGAAGTTCCAAGTCTGCTGGACTTGAAGAGTTCTAAGTGAACTAAGAAGTTCCAAGACAGCTGGTCTTGAAGGAATCTAAGTGATTCGAAGATTGTAAAAACATCCTTAGTGGATTTCCTACTCAAGGAGTAGAAGAGTGGACTAGGAGCCTGGAGTGCTCTGAACCACTTAAATTCTATGTGTCCTTTATATTCTTGCTTCAACTGCTATACTTGCTATAATTGCCTGTTAACTATTAACTCTATCTATCTTAAAGGGGAACAAACAAATCACATATTTCGCTGAAATTGATTAACAATATCTGACAAAGAATTTTGAAAAAGAAATTTTATAATATCTATTCAACCCCCCTTCTAGATAACTATTGTGCCTCTGGGAACTAACAATTGGTATCAGAGCAGGTTCTCTCAATTAGCCTAAAAAGCTTGAGTAGATCCAATGGCACATTTGATAAGCGAATCAAAGGTTGGAGGAGGCAGCAAGCCACCAATGTGCAACAAAGATAAATTTGCCAACTGGAAAGTTCGTATACAAGCATACATGGACTCAATAGATGAAGAACTATTCGAAACCGTCATGAACGGGCCTTACATTCCAACAAAGCTTGCACCAACTCTAGAAGATCCAAACAGAGTTTAAGTCAAGGTTAAAACTGAGTGGACTGACAACGAAAAGAAAGCTTTTCAACTCGACAAAAAGGCCAAGAACATTCTGTTCCAGTCTTTAGAAGATGATTTGTTCGAAAATGTAGTCAACAGCAAAACTGCCAAGGAAGTATGGGAAGCATTGCTCATTATGCACGAAGGAACTAAAGAACTCAGTGTTCCTTAGGTACTTGATGTTCCGCCTTTACACCAAAATGTACATGATTATTTTTAAACAGTAAAGAACAAAAAAAGAACTAAAGAACTAAAGAACATTTTGTTCCTTAGGTACTTGATGTTCCGCCTTTACACGTTGACAAGTTAAACACGTCGAGATAACTTTGCAATCTCTCTCTTCATATTATTCCACCAAAATGTATGTCGAAGATCACGATACATTTGAGTACTTCCAAGATGAATTGCAAACGGTGTATTATGTGCCTCCATCATGATCTTGTACTTCAAATCAGAATCGTTAGGAACACAAGTCTGGAGTGGACTCGAAGTATTCCTTCTTCATCGATTCTTGCTTCTGGAATATCACCTTCTTGTACTTTCTTCATCATAATCATCAGCTCCGAGTCGGTGGCTTGAGCAACTTTAACTTTTTCGATTAAAGTTGGTTCTATACGTATATTTGTCATCATTGCATGGGTCCCCGGAGTCTTGAATTCTATCTTTATCTTTTGTAAATCACACCAAATGGGCCTTTGTGTTAACAACATCGCACTCGTTCCCGCGTATGATCTTCTACTCAATGCGTCAGCTACCACGTTCGCTTTTCCAGGATGGTATTGAATAGTGTGGTCGTAGTCTTTCAATAGCTCGAGCCAAGGTCGCTGCCACATGTTGAGTTCTTTTTGAGTGGCTTTAACATTAGTATCGGGGATCACGTATTGTTGCGTGTAGCTCTATGGAAGGGAGTTACAAGATTTGGAAAACGAGGAAAGCTCAATCCACGATTTATTGGTCCATTTCAGATTCTTGACCGAGTAGGAAATGTAGCTTATAGACTCGCGTTACCTCCGAGTATGTCTCGTGTTCACAATGTGTTTCACATATCTGTACTTCGTAAATATGTGAAAGACCCGAACCACGTTATTGAGTTAGAAGCGGACGAGATAGCCGAAGACTTAACGTACGAAGAGGTACCTGTCAAGATCTTTGATAGGAAGGAACATGTCCTACGAACAAAGGTTATACCACAAGTCAAGGTTTTGTGGAGGAACCATGCTATTGAAGAAATGACCTGAGAGTTAGAATCAGAAATGAAAGCGAGGTACCCTCACCTTTTTAAAACACCAGGGACGTACGCCAATTTTGAGGACGAAATTTCATAAGTAGGGGAGGTTGTAAGACCCCAACTTATTATAAATAAAATTAAATTTCCTATATTCATTATCATGAAATAATAAGGAATTAATTTGATATAATGTTTTGGTTATGGGTGAAATGTTCAAATTTTGCAAAATAAGCAAGTGGTTATAAAATATTCATTGTTGTTGGGGAATATTCGTTTGGTCGTGGAATATTCTTGTTGTCGGGGAATATTCGTACGACAGCGCAGCCATTTATAGGGCCCCATAACGGAATAACAGTCGGATGAAGAAAATGACAAGTTTGAGTTTTTATAAATAACGACGTAGTTGTTTCCGTTAAACACTGTTAGAATACCCGGTGGTTAAAATACAGTAATACGCGTGATTGCACAATAGCACACGGTATTGCACAGTATTTTTGAATTATTGATTCTTACGTAAGAAGGCACTACTCAATAATTATTATAGTAATAATTGTTCAATATTTTATTTTATTGATTCAATAATTGTTGCGTTGATATTTTATATTATTGTTATTTCAATAATTGTCACTGCACATTATTTCTCATTATCAGATCAATAATTCATATTATTTGAATAATATTATTATATAGCATTATTGGCAATGTCTAGAAAGTTCTGTCAAGAAGAGGTTTGGTCACTTAATTGCAGTAAGGAGAAATTCTTATCGGAAAGCCCTCTCTCTCCTAGGAACGGCCTGGTTGTCATTATTGTGATTCTGTAATATTATTTGTGAATAATTATTTATTGATTTATATGATAAGGAAATATTTATTTTATGTGGATATAAATGATAGATTTATTTATTTTATGTGGTTATAAATGAATGAATTAATGTTGAAGTATTTTATCAGTATTTTGTATGAATGGAGGTATTAAAAATCGTCCGTATGTGGATTTTGGGCATTTTTCATTTGGAATTTGGAAAACATTAAAGCTACAAAGTTGTAGATAATTTAATATCCTATGGAATGGACATAAAATTTATATTTTTCTAATAAAAGGGCTATTTATTATAAGTTATTGAAGTTTCTGATTATTGTTTAAATAATAAAATATTTTGGAAATTTCTAAAATTGATGGGTCCCACTTTGGTTGGTGAGAAATGTGCTAAAATTTTATTCTAAAAGTAGTGGGTGAGAATAGTAGCAGGTAAAGCTATCAGGTAGCAGGTTAAGTCTGCTTCGGCATTCTAACATTTTCCTATAAATAGGGTGCTTAGTTAGAATTGAAAATCACACCAGAAACATAAGCTTTCTATATATATATATATATATATATATATATATATATATATATATATATATATTATCGAGCGTATTTTGCGAGTATTTAGATATCTTGAGAGTTGTTATTTAGTACAAGTTTCTTTCAGCACCATATCCAAAATTTCAGTCGGGATTACTGTTCTTTTGAGGTAAGAGATGTTATTTTTTTCATAATGATGTTATTCTTTCAATATCATTATACCAAAATATTGATATAGATTTTATTATGGAATTTTTACCTTTTTGTGTCGGGTTACTATTCACGTATACGGCACTATTCACGAATACGACACTATTAACCGAAAAATAAAAAATTTTCTTTTTGTCCAAAATGTCTTTTATGGTTACTATCTTTGACTGTATCCATGTTTTGATCTTTATTTTTAAATTCTACTTCACAATTGGTTATTATGGAGTATTATTGAATTTGGATAAACCGAAATACGAATCCCTAATATATATCCTTCTGTCTCACTGGATTCGTTTTCTCTAAAATGTTTTTCATCATCCTAAGTCCTTAATGGTGATACTTGATTAATATCTTTGGCCTGTAGTGCAAAGATGAATGATTACCTGATAAATATCTCTGGCCCCGTAGTGCAAAGATGAACAGGTGTTGAGATGAACATGACCAATTGGTGATACAAATGAATATCTCTGGCCCGTAGTGCAAAGACGAATATTTGATGCAAAATGTATATTGATTGATGTTTTAGGGATAAAATATTGATGATGGACTTTTAAATTCATAGATGATAGTAGATTTCATTCTCTACTTAACTCTTCTAATGAATTGTTGTTTCCGCTGCAGTTGTTGATCTAAAACTTGTTGTCTATTATATTCTATCAGATTTTTCCCTGTTGAAGACTAAGGATAATTTATTGTATATTATATTAATCGTAATATTTTTTACTGGGCTAGTTGAGCTCACCCTTTTTCTTTTTTTCCATTTTTTTCTCAGAAAGCGAGAACATAGCGGGAAGTAGTCGGGGTGTGGAATGATGGTTCCAGACAGTTATTTAGCAGTCCTCACTATTTTATAAAATAGTGTGTTAATAATTATAATGAGGACTTTATCTGGGTGTGGATATTGTCTAGAAGATAATATTTGTATTTAAACTCACAGTTATTGTGTTGTCATATTTTGCACGATAATTGTATCAATAAAGTTGTAATTATTTCTGTATCATGTATTTGACGACTCAAAATGGGTGATGTATACCTATTTTGGGAGCGTCACAATATCTGCCTTTTCACAATTGTTGTAAGTGGGATTCGATTCCAAGATATTCGGGTCTAAGACTCATCCTGGGGTGTCATTTGAACCCTGTGTCAACTGTTGGGGTTCATTTTTTTGATAGAGCTTGTACTTTTTATTTATTTACTTTTACTTTTTTTTGGGTGAAGACAAATGTTTTGAAAAGGGTTTCATTTTCATTTTTCATCCCGAGCCGCCAAAATTTCAGAAACGACTATGGACGTAACCCGTCATTCCACTACTAATAGTAATAAATATAAATTTTTCAACTTAAATCTCGACCGTTAATTTTTATATTGAACGATAGAGATGATGTTAATTATGTATCATAACTAGGTGTCATATTATTCTCGCTTCTTCAAGTCATATGCGATAATACCGGTATTTGTGGATCCAATTAGTATAAAGTTTTTTTTGTATGGTAGTCAGTTGGTCAATTGGTCAATAGAATACTGACGTCTCGCCTGCATGTCAGCATTCTATCGACTAATTAACCAACTTACCCAAAAATAAATTTTATGCTAACCAATTCCGGTCGTTGCATATCTGGAAAGTGATCCATTTGTAGTTTGATGCGAATTTTTTTTGCTCTTTTTGGGTGAGCCTTTTTTTTAATATACATTTTTTTTGTTAGAAGGGACAAAATAAAGTGTTTGAAGACATGTAATTCGAATACTAAAAAAGAAACTCTTTTGTTACGTCTAATTATTCTTTAATTAACGATATTTAATATAAATATTTTATTAATAAAATGTCATGATTTAACACTATTTATATATACACCGTATTGCATAAAACTTTAATTTTTAGTTAATAAAAATTAAACCCATGTTTCGATCCTCCCTGCTTTACCCAAGTCTTAAAGAATCTGATAAATTCAACGTTCTCAATCACAAAGACTGGTTAAGCCCTAATGAACTTGTCAAGACCCAAATTCTGCCCTAACTGTCTTGAATCAAGTCTCAGAACGGAAGGATTATAGACCCAATCAACTTCTTTAAACTACAGTGATCAATAATCTTGCAGTGGCCAAGAACTTTGATGGGATTGATCATGTCATGAAAAGAATCAAACTTGAAAAAAGATGTATACTTACTGATGATTTCTTCTATAATGTTATCAAGATTTATGGGCATATCTCATCAATCAAAATATGAAATGTTTAGGTGTCATATGTCAATGAGCACACCAGCAGCAGAACAACAACAAAAAAAAGGTATACGTCTCGTCTGATCATCTTTATTCTTGGGTAAAAACTGAATTGTAGTCTACACACAATAAAACATATATAACAGGGCAACCCATATTCACATGAAATTCTTTTCTGTACAAAACCGTAATTAAACTACCCCTCACTAAATCTTTGCTGCCCTAGCAGGAAACTGTATTATTTATCAACACCCAAATTGCCCTCGGAAGGCTTGGAGCTCAAATGCTCTTGAATCAACCCATCACCATTTCCTTCTGAGCTGACTGGTGATCTGTCACTGATTCCTTCAATACTAACTTTGCCAACTGAGACGTTGACTGCAGGGTCATTCGAACTTTCCTGAACAGTATGTTCCTTGGACTTGGAGGAATCACCGTCATAGACAGATATAGGAGTGGAAATAACTGAATTTGATTCAACTTCTGGGTTACCAACCAGTGATGATAAAGAATCTTTGTCAGAGGAGTCGGACCCTATAGAAATGTCTCTACCGGCAAGTACTGATCCTGGTTCACCTTTTGATTTCTTAGGCCCTTTAGGCGAGAGTGCATTCTTTAATCAACGAGCAGAATTCCCAGCATGCTTCATAATGCTCTTTGCCATGTTATTTATGTGCCCCTTACTAGGGCTTTTCTGGTCCACTTCCCTCCCTATTGTCTCTCCCTTCCGTTGTGAGAGTACTGGCCGGAGCTGAAGGGTTATCCTCCACCATAAACTTTACACCACTCCCCTCCGCACTCACTGCCATAATTTTATCATCTAGAGATAAAACCGGCACTTCAGTGCTGCTAGGTTTATCCTCCTTTCCGGTACTTCTGTGAAATACTGTTCTGATTTTCTGTAAGCCCCTCCAAACACGGTGTCTTGAGTGATCTTTACTTCCCTCTTGACTTTCATCAGTGCTACTGCTGTCATTGGGATAAGAGCCTGGCACCGGTGATTTGAACCTGCCAATGGAAGTACCAAGTTCCCCTTGGATTTGACTATCAGTATGCCTATTCTTCCCTTTTCTAGGCTCCCACACCTGTCCAACGTCAGTCCCTGGACGATGAACCCAAATCCCGGTTTCTTCTTGCCCTTCAACATCAATAGGTTCAAATTTATCTGCCATTTCTGGAGACTGTTCTGATGATCTGGAAGAGGGCTCTCTCAACGCAACATCACTTGCAAAGGACTTTTCATTATTCGATGGTTCATCATCACATGGTTGATCTTCTCCCTGTAGAAGTTAACTAGGATTACGTTAGTATACAGATAATTATAATCTGGCACTGTAAACTTGATATTCAATCTCCATTATAAGTACTGGTGTCAGCTCAAATTCAAGAAAAAGATATGTGCCTTCAGACTCCATGTGAATTGTGAAATACTCCCTCAGTTCCACAAAAAGTGTCCAATTTGCAAAATTTATAAACTTTAAGGATGAATTTTCTTCCATGTTTATCCCTAAATATAACTAGTGTTTAGTTTAGTAGTTGTAGCATGGTAGTGAAATTGATGTTAAGCTTAAGGATATTATGTCGTTTTATACTATCATCAACAAAAAGAGCACGCTTTTTGTGGACCAATTTGTTTTGCAAATGGGACGTTTTGTGGAATGGAGGGAGTAATTGAATTATTTATTTGTTATCTGGTGTATACAGAATGTCAAATGGCATCCTAAAATTTGTCACCGCTAGTTCACTAGAAATAAATAGTTTGTTACCATCCCGGCAATTTCAACTACAGTTATTGTTAGATGCAATCTCCCCATTTTGATATTCTGGAGAAACAACCACATTGTCTCTGGCCGTCCTTAAGATCGTTGTAACATATTGAACAGTCCTTGTAAATCATTAGAGGCATAGTTAGTTGTCAATACGAAACGATACAAGAACAATTCGAATATGATACAGCACATTTCGTAAGAATCGACGCATCTTACAATATGAGTTGCATCTTACAATGAGTTACGGTGGTAGGGCATAAGGGCAATGATATGTTTTTAAGTTGGAACAATTTGGAATCATGCACATCATGTGTAAATGATATTTATTTTTTAAATACTATAAAGACAGACAGCACCTGCTCGAATTTTGAGAAAGCCCATTTATAGTACCTATCGAATGTTCGAGTGTACCCGACACATTTCAGATGATAATGATGTGAAGTCTTTTAGACATCCTTAAGTTCAGTATGTGAACCTCATACACCAGAAATCAGAAGGTAAATCTAGACTATTCATTGTATCATAAGATATGAAAGTAAATATAAAACCTTCACAAAAATTTGTAATACCTGATCTAAGATCTGAGGCATGGAAACACCTCCACCGTCAAAGCATAAGCAAGGGAGATTCAAGTCTACTTTAGGCATAACTTTCCATCTCTTAATAAACCACAGGTGGAGAGAGAATAAAAAAGGATGAGAGGCGAGGCATACACCAACTGTTCAAGTGTCTGACTGATTAATCTATAAAAGAAACAGGAACTGAAACCATATAGTATTTCAATACCTTTTTTGACAAGTATATAGACAACTTAGGGGAACTGTAGAAAGATGTCCCCTGATCAAATTATCTAAAACGTCTTTTTTTTTAGAAACAAAAATAGATTATGATTGCTTAGCATAGAAAGAGAATAAACTAATATCGTTGCTGTAAAGATTTAGAAACAGACCCCAGTGTGTCGTCTGCAAAATGGTCTTTATCACGAACTTCGACAGTAAGCACATTGGTCGACTCCCATGAATATATAGGGATCTTGAATTCCTCGTGCCATTTTGGAGATAATGTTTTCCTTTGTGTCTTAGTTCTAAATCCGCAAGAGCCAAGTTGCCCTTTTATATATGGATCAGCCAACCCTGAGAAAATATATAGCTCCAGTTGTAATGCATATAACAAGAGTTAAATATACAGCAGAAGGTTCCTACGAATAATGCGTGAAACTAACCATTCATGTCTGATGGTTTCATGATGTTAGATGCTTCCACAATTTCCACCAAAGCATGAGCTATGGGCTCCTTCGCGTCGACGGTGAACCAATTTTCTGATATAAGAAATTGCTGCTAGTTTAAAAATTACAATAAAGAAAATAAAATAGTGAAATTTAACCATATTATAGAAAGTGCAAAAATGGCAGTTTTGAACCCATGAAAAAAATCTCTACAACTCCATTGTTAAAAGCAGCTGACTTGGAAAGGAGAGAAGCCATCACAGGCCCTAGAATTCCAGTTGAATAGTGTTCTCTCACCAAAAAAAAGGCAAATTTCAATCCCCGCATGTACTTTAAGTTCGTAAGGTTAGTAAAAGAGGAAAGACACCAAATGAAATGATTAAAAAAGGAAAATTTTATCCCTATACACTAAAGCTAGATACGCATACACCATTACACGCCTTGCATGAAGGAAGAAAACAACAGGTATCAATAACTAGGTTTTCCATAGATCATTGCGATAGTATGCTTTGCCGATAAAAGCACAAAAAATTTTGGAACTAGGAAAAAGTAATTCAATATAACCAGAGCCATTTTGTTTCAAAAGAAAAAAGAGCAAAGCCATAAATTGATTTCAATATCTGAATCCAAGAAGAATAATCTAACAAATTCTTCCCACAAGAAGCTTCCCTCAAACCAAGAGATCCTTTCTTCACCAATATGAGAACTCAACCATTTCTACCTACAGTAGCTACTATTGCTACTAGTCCAGATATCATGTGTTTTTTATCAACTTATTTCCTACCCACAGTTGTAGGATTCAGAAGGCGCAGAATAATATAAGGCTTACAAGTTCTTTAGCATCTAACTTTCAATCCTAAAACTGCTGCCATAACACTAATTCTCCCAAATTTGTTTTGAAAAACTATCAAGCAGATTGCTGATGATGTTTTCTGTCTAGTATATTGAAAAGGAAACTTGAAAGAATGTTTAAAATGAACAATCCAACCCTAAATAATCAAATTAGAATCAGTTTTAGTCTGAACATGTCCATGTGTTGTGAGATGCCTATAGTTGCATAGAAATAATGTTATTCAGTAGTCAGTACTTATGAATAACAATTATTTGAAATCAATGTCTTAACCTGATTGAGAATCTGCAGATCACATTTAAAAAGTTAGTGTCATAAATTACCTAGTTGTGGTGAAGCAAATTTCTCCACATCAACCACCAGTATATTCGGCTGAAAAAAGTGAAATTTCAGAAAGAAAAAAAAAAGCACCGTCGCTAGTTGTAATACTTGTAGAATATATACTAAAACATGCTAACAAGAGAGAAAGAGAGAGAGAGAGAGAGAGAGAGGGAGGGCGAAAGGAGCAGGGGAGCATAAAAAGTGCCTCACTTTGCTTAGAAGAATATGGAAGTGCCCACCAGTGAACAAAAAACATTCCCAAAAAAAGAAATTTAAAAATGCTACAACAATTCGAGGATTGGAGCAATTAAGTCTGAAGAACTTCACCTCAACAAGTGTATGCTCAAATGCAACGGCCAAAAGCTCATCCTAATTAAGGAGTTAAAATGTTAAACATGCAGTGATTGCAAGAGAAAGAGAGAGAAAGCTAATTGTGTACAATCCATAAAACTTAGTTACCAGCCATCCAGAAACTCCAGGAAGTTCAGTAACATCAAGACCATGAGCAACAAGAGGCTTCACAGTCACTTGAAAATATGGTGGCTCAACAAAGCACACCTCAAATGACTAATGAAAGGCCACTTGCGAAGGAATTTAACACCAACCAAGACCTGCAAGAGAGAGGTAAGGCTTCAAAACTAGTGTTCATTTGTTCCCATAGATGAGAAACCATGCCAACTGCTCAGCATTAGTTATTATAACAATATATTGTGTAAATCACAAGGGAAAAATCAAAAAATAAATCAATGAGAACATCAAGTGTCAAATTGCCAAATAAACACCCATAAGACAAATATATGATGACCTTTTTGGTCCTTGGATACTACACATTATTCAAATGACTTTGAGATGCTAGGAGGTAAATGCAAAACAAACAAAAAAAGGGGGGAAAAGGAAGAAAAAGGTCTGATGGTCCAATGCTGTGCTAAAATAAAACAGCAATAATAATAAGTAATTTACTAAAGAGATTCTGTCATCAAATACTAAATGTTAACTTATAGATTGCTTTAAAGGTTTATTACAACTTCAGAAAAATAGCCCAGTAATGTAACACTCTCCCTTTAAGTGTGACCTCCATTTACACAAAGAAACAAACCAGATATAGAGAAATTGTACTAACAACATTGCAGAAGAACAAAATGCAAGCAAGAACACATGAACCCATTACAAACTCATAGCTTTGATATCATGTCTAGTTATCAATGATTTAAAAGTTTAAGCAATGGACCCAACAGTATATATTATTCATGATTCAGCAGTCCTGCTCATATGCAATCCCTGCTCACACGAGGATAGACAAACCAATGTGAATCATCGGAAAATGTTCACCATTGAGATATAATTACATTCATGCACATTTCATACATAAGGACTGTTTATAACTCTAAAACGTGTTTCTCAATACTGTTTTCTACTTATATGATTGTCTTATATTTAGTTAAGGATATAGCTTTCAAGTAGCCAACTTAGACAAATATCCATGAAGCAGACCCCAAAACTTGTAAAGAATTTTAACAATTAAGTAATCCTTAAATTCATTACTTATATTATATGCTATGCATCCAACTATGTTTGAGCTTCAGTTGCGGCCAGTAAAACTTACTTAAAAACACCATATCAGTTACTCACCTTTCCTTCAACGTGCATGCCTGTCAGATGCAACTTTGCCCACATCCCTAGACCTAATCTTCTCCTCAGTTTCACAGAAAGTATTGCATTCATATCATCTGCAGTAAGGAAATTCATTCCCAGCTCCAAAACCTACAATATATTAATATTTATTTCAGTTTTAGCAATCAAGGCCACAAGACCAAACTACTAATATAATGATTAGTGATATAGATCCACCATGCCTGCGTCGCGATTACATACCAAGTGGTCATCATCAGAAGCATCCTTCGTGCATAACAAACAAAATTCTTATCAAAAAGACCTATCAAAAAAAGAATAGGTCCCCTCGTTTCACCAAGTCCTTCAAAGCTTCCCGGTACTCTATAAAATCAAAAATATTTTATTAAAACTGAACAAAAGTTAAACTGGTGCTGCATATAAAAGGAAACTTGTGACAAAAATAACTTGGCAATAAGAATCCTGAATCCTCCAATCAAATCAGCAGATGAAATGGAGCTGGAAATCAGAGAAAGACAGTTCAGGTGACGCCATTTGGTCATATCAAAACCTCCAGAATCTCTGCTGACTAAACAGTTGATCTCACCTCAAGTGAGATATTGAAGGAAACAAACCAAAGAGTAAAGGCTGTTAAGAGTCGTACCCTCTACCAAAGACTGGTTACAATTTACAAAACAATAGAACTACGTAATATCATTAAATTATGTGGAAGGCATACATCACAAAATCATTCTGTAAAACTTAAAAGGATATCAGTGCAACTGACTCATTTACTTCAGCAAACAACAGTCTATTCTACACTCTACAATTGGTTTACACACTAATGAAGATCTTTATACTTGAGCTCTTTTTCTATTATTTCTTTTTGCCATATCCTTAATAGTTGGAAGACGAAAGGATTTTTTGGTTAGACGTATGGAATTAACTAAAGCATTTTATTCGAACAAATATAGAACCATAATGGATGGTTTTTTGTCTATTACCTGTTCTTCCTCCTAAGTTGAGACCGATCATTCAGATAGATGGGGGTAAACTAATGAGATCAGATGACACCCCACTGAAGAAGAAATTTGAAAATTTCATCATAAAATAAAAAGTCATCCAAAATATTTGAATTAATTGTTGGGGCTCTAAAGCTATTATCTTAAGCAGCAACAAAGGACAAACAGCGCAAGACATTGGCAGATCATATGTTTCATTTCTTTGTACCAATCTCACCCTCCACAATTGCATGTCTAGTTAGGACAATCTCCTTTACAAGGTTCCTGTAAGTAAATGGTCTCACTGCAGCTCGCAAGAACAGTTCAGGGGGAATTCTGCTCTTCTTAATTTTCTTCATCCATGGACCGTACCCAACCTGCTTCCACTCTTTTGGACTAACCTTTGCCCTAGTACGCCTCATCATCATTTCATCCCCATCTTCCAAAGTTTCCTCTCGTCCCTGCTCTTTCATTGATCTGGACTGCTTCTCGTACATCTTGGAAGAACTCTCTACACTTCGTCTGGCAAGACTTTCCATAACTTCATTGCTCTTCAATGCTTTCTTAAACTCTTCCTCCCAGTACTTTTCATCCTCTTCCGGACTTGAATCCTCATTCGGACTTGAATCCTCATTGTCATCTTCTGTACCAATTTCATCATCTCCACTACCTTCTATATCCAGAACAACATCGTCTTGATCATCATCATCATTATCATTATCATTATCATTATCATTATCATTATCATCACCTACCCCATCATCCTCAATCCAATCGATAATTTGTGTTTCCCCCATTTTACCTCTATTATCATCATCGTCATCTGGGGCATCACAACCCAACTCCATTTCGTCCAACTTAGCCTTCCACTCCTTTGTATATGGATGCAATAACTCGTTCGGATGATTCCCAAGCAAAAACTCCAAACACTTGGACTTCTTCTCATCACTCAACTTCTCATAACCCTTAACCACGTCATCCACAAATGCCTTTGGACTCACCTTCACAATCTTACACAATCCATCAAAATAAGTACACACCTGAACCCTCCCATCATCATTTTCCAACTCAAACAAAAACTCCTTTTCCGTCTCTGGATCAAGCAACGGCACCAATGGACTGAAAAAGTCATCTTGAGGCTCAAACCTACATTGATAAACCGGCCTCTTAACATATATAATATCAGGCCTCATCCAAGCTGCACATTTTGTAATCAGCCCCCTTGTCTTATTCCCAAGCCTACCCATCAAATTCCACTTATCCAACCTCTGTTTTCCTGCTTCAACCACAACTTCACTAACCAGAGTCCATTGCTGCCATGGCAATTCATTGACTCTCCATCTTGGGTGCCTAACAAACACCCAAAAGTGTCGAAAGCCAACACTTTCGTCCATTGACTTCAGTCTTTTCCCAAAATCTTGAGCCATTTCAAATTGCTCAATCTTCTCCCACTCTTCGTGATCCTTAACTTCACCAATCAGAGTCACGCATTCATCAGAAAATCTACCTCGAATTGGGTCACCCAAAACCACTCCGCGCCACGAGTAGGGACCAAATTCACCATACTTGTACCAATCATAAGGATGTTTGAGATTCGGGTCGTCTTTCTCCATAAATCTAACCATTCTATCATAACCCAAGCCGATCATCTGCAGCTCCTCCTCCGAAAAATTATCCGGGTAATTTTTGTGAGGGTTTTTGAGTCTATAAAACAGGCTCTCCGCAAGTTTCTTGCTTTTCCGGCGAGCATTTCGCTTTGCTTCTCGCCGAATCTCTGCGTTACCTTCGATGCGGCCAGGGGAAGGTCCACCAGGCTTCTTCTTGCTCCGGCCAGCAAATGAACGGAAGTCTCTCCGGCTGGTAACATTTTGGGTGGTTAATGGAGAATTCTGGTTTTTAGAGAGCGATTGGACCATCAGTGTTTTGGGTATTCTTGAGGAGTGGTGAAAAGGGGCTAGGGGCTTGATTAAAGGGTTTAAAAATTTAGGGAGAAATGGGGTTAGGAAAGTGGAGCCAGAAGGGTTTAGTGTTTTGGACATAGAAGGATTTTGAGCGAACATTTTGAATGGATAAAGTGGAATCTCTCTTCAACGTCTGACACCTTATTATTAGATAGACATTAACATTTGGGAGATTTTTTAAGAGAGAAAAAGAAAGAGAAAAATGGCTAGGGCTGGTCCGATTGCTCAAGACTGGGAGCCAGTGGTGATCCGCAAGCTCCGACCGCCGCCGCTCGCAAGGACGAAAAAGCTGTCAACGCCGCTACTATCTACTTTCTCTCTTTTTAGATTAGCAGAGTAGTAGAAAGAAGAAATGGAAAATGGAGACAGAAAAAACTAAGACAAGAAATGGTTGTCATTAGAATGGACCGGTTATAAACCGGCGACGTTTTTTTCGTCCTTGTAACATTTAAAATCGGTGTTTTATGTTATAACGATGAAAAAAATCGTTGCAATAGCCGGTTCGCTCTTAGTGCGCTCCCTCTAGTTTCTTAAATAGAACCGAGCTATTCAGAGATATTAGAGATGTGGTTGGTGACCCGGTTTTGTCGGAACTGGTAATGGTGATGTGGTTGGTGCCGGTACTGGTAACAGGCAAGTTGTTGGGAGGTCATACCTAACCGTCCACCCGAGCTGATCACCCACTTGCGTTCTGCCACGTGAAAAACTGTCTATGTCGCCACTTTTATTGGGGTGATGAGCGGCAGTAAGCATTGTTTACTCTTTGTTTCTGAGTTTTAAAATGGACAAAAAAGAAAAGAAATGGACAAAAAATTTTAAAAAAATTTCCAATTCTTATGTTTCTAAGTTTTTTAAAACGGAAAA
This sequence comes from Panax japonicus, assembly GCA_020205505.1. Classification (NCBI taxonomy): domain Eukaryota; kingdom Viridiplantae; phylum Streptophyta; class Magnoliopsida; order Apiales; family Araliaceae; genus Panax; species Panax japonicus. The sequence continues at coordinate 2,504,349 of CM035102.1, forward strand.
GAAAAAAAATGGATAGAAAACTTGGTCACTTTTTTTGTCAAAGTTTTTCGTCCAAAATTGGCCTGATTTGGATGGAAAAGAAATGGGAATAAGTAATATTTTTATAATTCTCATATTTTCCTCAACTTTTAATATAATAAATTTTAAATTATAACTGTGACGCCCCCAAAATAGGTTCATTCCATCCAACCCATTTTGAGTCGCCAAATACATGGTACAGAAACAATTACAACTTTTACAACCCATAAACTGTGAGTTTGAATACAAACATTGTCATCTAGACAATATACATACCCAACTATGTCCTCAATACAATTATTGATATATTATTTTACATAAATGGTGAGGACTACTAAACAACTCTCTCAAGGACCATCAATTCATACCCTGACTCGTACTCGCTATATTCTCGTCTCCTGAGAAGAAAAATGGAATAAAAAGGAAAAGGGTGAGCTCAACTAGCTCAATAAAGAATATTATGACTAAGATAATATACAACAAATTATCGTTAGTTTTCAACAGGGAAAAAAATCTAATAGAATACAATAGACAACAAGTTTTAAATCAATATTCGCAGCGGAAAATATTAATTCATAGAAGAGTTACGTAGAGGATGAAATCTACTAATGTCTATGAATTTAACAGTCCATCAACAGTATTTTTTTATCCCTGTAATATCAATCAATGCACATCTTGAATCATATATTCATCCTTGCACTACAGGCCAATGATATTCATCTGTTGGTCATGTTCATCTAAACACCTGTTCATCTTTGCACTACGGGCCAAAGATATTCATCAGAAATTATTCATCTTTGCACTACAGGCCAAAGATATTCAATAATAACATCCTTTAAGACTGAAGATGATAAAAAATATTTTTAAAGAAGCGAATCCAGTGAAATAAAATGACAAGGATTAAGGATTAAGGATTCGTACTTTGTTTTATCCATGTCCAAAAATACCTCAAAAATAATCATATTGGTATAAAATTCAAGAATGATCAAAACATGGATACAATCAAAGCTAGTATCCACAATAGATATTTTGGACGAAAAGAAAAAAAATAATTTTTCTGTGAATAGTGCCGTATTCGTGAATAGTGCCGTATACGTGAATAGTACCGTATACGTGAATAGTAACTCCGGCACAAAAAGTTCCAAATTTGATAAAAACGTTCACCAATATTTCGGCATAATGATATTGAAGAAAATAATATCATTTAAGAAGAAAATAACATCCCTTACCTCAAAATAGCCGTACTTCTGACTGAATTTTGATATAGTGCTGACAGAAACTCGCACCGTATAGCAACATTCAAAGTATACTCACAAGAATACGCTCGATAATATAGAGAGAGAAAGAGAGAAAACTTTGTTTCTGGTGTGATTTTCAATTCTAACTTAGCCCTCTATTTATAGGAAAATGTTAGAACGCCAAAGGAGACTAAAATAATAAATTAATATTATTTATTTTTAAAATTCATACGCATGCTTTTAAGACCAGCCACCAGCCATCTTTGAATAAATTTTCAGCAGCCCATGTGTTTGAAAAATCAAAAGTGGGACCCACCCATAATTTAATAAAAATTATTTTATTTTCCGAAACTTCAATAATTCGTAGAAAATAGCTCGTTTATCAAAAAAATTCGAAACTCGCGACTTTACATGGGAAATTCCATTCTCTACAACTTCACAGAAGAATTTTTTTCCAAATTCCAAATAGAAATTGACCGAATTCCACAAACGGGCGATTTTACAGTCTATACTCAATTTTCGGTCAAAAATTATGTCCACCGACACACAAAATATGTGTTAAATATTTAATGCCACAAAAATACTCTACCTCCTCATATACTCATATATCCCACATTCATTGTAAAAATATCATCGTTAATATATTATTAAAATAATATATTTAAATGAATTATTTTATCAGAAAAAGATAAAATATTAATTTTCAACAATTGTAACATTAAAAAATTTCTCCATCTATATCCACATAAAATAAATATTTTCTTTATCAAAATAATCAATAATTAATTATTAAAAATAATATTACCGAATCACAATACTGACAACCAGGCCGTTCCCAGGATAGAGGGGGCTTTCCAATAAGGATTTCTCCTTACTGGCGCGCAATTAGATGACCAAACCTCTCCTTGACAGAACTTTCTAGACATTGCCAATAATGTTATCTGATAATATTATTCAAATAATATGAATTATTGATCTGATAATGGAAAATACTGTGCAATGACAATTATTAAAACAATAATAATATAAATATCAACGCAGCAATTATTGAATCAATAAAGTAATGAACAATAACTCCTATAGCAATTATTGAGTAGTGCCTTCTTACGTAAGGATCAATAATTCAAAATACTGTGCAATACCGTGTGCTACTGTGCAACAACGCGTATTATTGTATTTTAACCACCGGGTATTCCAACAGTGTAAACGGTAACAACTACGCCGTTATTTTTAAACAGCTTATATTTGTCATTTTCTTCCTCCAATCGCTTTCCGTTATGGGGCCCACACATGGCTGCGCCGTCGTACAAATATTCCCCGACAGTACGAATATTCCACGACCAAACGAATATTCCCCGACAACAATGAATATTTTATAACCACTTGCTTATTTTGAAATATTTGTGTATTTTACCCATAACTATCCTCATTAATCAAATCAACCCTTACTATTCAAAATAATAATTAAAGGAAATTAAATTTCATTTATTAATTATTTGGGGTCTTACAACCTCCCCTCCTTATGAAATTTCGTCCTCGAAATTGACATACGTACCTGGTGTTTCGAAAAGGAGAGGATACCTCGCTTTCATTTTCGTTTCCAACTCCCAGGTCATTTCTTCTATAGCATGATTCCTCCACAAAACTTTAACTTGTGGTATTACCTTCGTGCGTAGGACATGCTCCTTCCTATCCAAGATCTTGACAGGTACCTCCTCATATGTTAAATCTTCGGCTATCTCTTCCGGTTCTAACTCAATGACGTGGTTCGGGTCTTTCACATATTTACGAAGCACAGATATATGAAAAACATTATGAACACGAGACATACTTGGAGGTAACGCGAGTCTATAGGCTACATTACCTACTCGATCAAGAATTTGAAACGGACCAATAAATCGTGGATTAAGCTTTCCTCTCTTCCCGAATCTTGTAACTCCCTTCCATGGGGCAACACGCAACAATACATGATCCCCAACACTAAATTCTACGTCCTTTCGATGAAGATCCACATAACTCTTTTGTCGATCTTGTGCCGTTTGTATACGTTGTCGAATCGTTTGGATCTTCTCCGTAGTCATACGTACTAACTCGGGTCCCAACAATGTTGCTTCACCCACCTCGTTCCAACATACTGGAGAGCGACACTTTCGTCCATATAATGCTTCAAATGGGGCCACACCAATGCTTGCCTGATAACTGTTGTTGTAGGAGAATTCCACCAATGGTAAATATTTATCCCAACTGCCCTTGAAGTCTAGGACACAGAGTCTTAATAAATCTTCAAGAGTTTGAATAGTCCTCTCTGATTATCCGTCCGTTTGAGGATGGTACGCCGAACTGAATCGTAACTCCGTACCCATAGCTTTTTGCAAGCTAACCCAAAATCTTGAAGTAAATCTTTGGTCACGATCCGAAACTATGGATACTGGCATGCCATGCAATCTTACAATCTCATTTACGTACATTTGAGCAAGACGTTCAAGGGAATAAGTCTCCCGTATCGGCAAGAAATGAGTAGACTTGGTTAATCTATCAACAATAACCCAAATAACATTGATGCCTTGAGAAACCGTAGGAAGACCCGTAACGAAATCCATAGTAATGTGTTCCCACTTCCATTTCGGAATCTCAAGTGGTTGCAATGGACCCTTTGGCACTTGATGCTCCGCCTTTACACGTTGACAAGTTAAACACGTTGAAATAAACTTTGCAATCTCTCTCTTCATATTGTTCCACCAAAATGTATGTCGAAGATCACGATACATTTTGGTACTTCCAGGATGAATTGCAAACGGTGTATTGTGTGCCTCCATCATGATCTTGTACTTCAAATCAGAATCGTTAGGAACACAAAGTCTGGAGTGGACTCGAAGTATTCCTTCTTCATCAATTCTCGCTTCTGGAATGGCACCTTCTTGTACTTTTGTCTTCATATGCATCAGCTCCGGATCGGTGGCTTGAGCAACCTTAACTTTTTCTATTAAAGTTGGCTCTATGCGTATACTTGACATCATTGCACTCATTCCTGCATATAATCTTCTACTCAATGCGTCAGCTACCACGTTCGCTTTTTCAGGATGGTATTGAATAGTGTGGTCGTAATCTTTCAACAACTCGAGCCAACGTCGTTGCCGCATGTTGAGTTCTTTTTGAGTGAAGAAATATTTGAGGCTTTTATGATCTGAATATATCTCCACTTTCTCCCCGTATAGATAGTGCCTCCAGATCTTTAGCGCGAAAACGACTGCTGCCAACTCTAGATCATAAGTAGGATAATTCCTCTCATACTCTTTAAGTTGTCGCGAGGCATAGACTATGACTTTCCCACGTTGCATGAGAACACATCCTAACCCTTTGCCCGAAGCATCGCTGTAGATAACAAATCCATCCGAACCAGATGGTATTGTTAGAACAGGTGCCGAAATAAGTCTCCTCTTAAGCTCTTGGAAACTCTTCTCGCATTTCTCGCTCCATACGAATTTTGTATCCTTCCGAGTTAGCTGAGTTAATGGAGTAGCAATTCGAGAAAACCTTTCCACGAATCTCCGATAATAACCAGCTAAGCCCAAAAAGCTACGTACTTCAGTGACCGACTTCGGTTGCTCCCAACTTTGTATTGCTTCAATCTTCGTCGGGTCAACAGATACTCCATTTTTTGACACCACGTGCCCAAGGAATGTTACTTCCTCAAGCCAGAACTCGCATTTCTTCAACTTAGCATATAACTTGTTTTCACGAAGCCTTTGGAGTACCAGCTTCAATTGGTGCTCATGATCTTCACGGCTTTTGGAATATATGAGGATGTCATCAATAAAGACAACAACGAATTGATCCAAATAATCCTTGAATACTCGGTTCATCATATCCATGAAAGCAGCAGGAGCATTAGTCAATCCAAAAGACATGACCAAGAATTCATAATGCCCATACCAAGTTCTGAAGGCAGTCTTTGGAATATCCTCAGTTCTAATTTTCAGCTGATGATATCCAGAACGAAGATCGATTTTTGAAAAGAATTGTGCTCCTTGCAACTGGTCAAACAAGTCATCAATACGAGGTAGAGGATATCTATTCTTGATGGTGACATGGTTCAATTCCCGATAGTCAATACAAAGTCGCATACTCCCGTCTTTCTTCTTTACGAATAAAACAGGAGCACCCCAAGGAGATGTACTAGGACGAATGAAACCGATGTCCAATAACTCCTGTAGTTAGACTTTTAACTCCTGAAGTTCAATAGGAGCCATTCGATATGGGGTTTTAGAAATGGGCTTTGTACCAGGTTCAAGATCAATTAAGAATTCAACTTCACGTTCTGGGGGTAGACCGGGAAGTTCTTCAGGAAATACGTCAGGAAAGTCAATAACAACAGGAATATTATTCAATTTTGACGTGTCTTTATTCAAATCCATAACATGGGCTAAGAAAGCTTGACATCCGTTTTTCAATAAACGAATAGCTTTATGATTAGATATGACAGTGATTGATTTTAATGGTTTAGTTACCTGAATTCGAACAACAGGTTGATTCGGAATATGAAAACTAACAACCTTACGAAAACAATCAATTTTGGCATGATGAGTAGTTAACCAATCAATCCCTAAAATCACATCAAAAGCAAGTATCTTTAAAGAGATCAAGTCAACAGGTAAGGTGATGGTGCCAACTTGAATGAAACAAGATTTATAAACAGTGGATGTGATAAAAGTTTCTCCTAACGGAGTTTCCACAGATAGGTCAAAGTCTAATTTCTCCGGAGTCAAGTTTAAACGTTGAGCACAAGCAGGAGAGATAAATGAATGGGTAGCACCGGTATCAAGTAAGGTATAAACTTCGCAAGAATTTATAAATAGCTTACCCGTGATCACCTCGTTTGGGTTCCTCGCATGTTGACCAGTCACAACAAACGCTCTTCCAGGAACCATTGACTTTGGCTTTTCTGGGACAGTCTTTTGAGTCACCGTCCCCGCTGTACTAGGTTTTGCTACCATACAATCTCGAGCGATATGTCCTTCCTTTCCATAATTATAACATACCTTGAACTGTTGTGGGCAGTTTGGACTGATATGTCCCTCTTTCCCGCATTTGTAGCATATGACCGGTGGACTTTCTCCTCCCTTAGAACCATTTGCTGCCGGCACTGTCGTCTTCACATGGTCGTTATTAAATCTCCTCTTTTTAAAATCTCCTCCTGACTCGCTTCTTCTATTTTCATAGCTATGATTACCACCAGAGTGGTTACCATTTTTGTCCGTCTTTTTCTTTCTCCACTGGTTATTGTTGTTTTGCTGACTGCTATCTCCAGTATGATCCTGATTGTGGTACCTCGGTTGACCGTACTCGTTATCTCGCTCCAACAATTGAGCCCTGTTAACAACATCTGAATAGAGAGAAAATTTATGAGAGATGAGATATTGTCGTATGCCGGGTTTCAAACCTCTCAGAAACATCCGCGTCATACGCTCCTCATTCTCCACCAAATGAGGTGCAAACCTGGATAACTCTGCAAACTTTGCCTCGTACTGAGACACCGTCATGTTATTTTGTTCTAATATGATGAACTCCACTTCCTTCATATGACGAACACTTTCAGGAAAGTATTTGTCATTAAATAGTTTCTGAAACGTCTCCCAAGACATGCTGAGTGCGGCTGGATGGGTACGCTTCACAGACTCCCACCAGTAGTCTGCCTCGCCACGGAACATAAAGGTGGCGAATGGAACCTTCTGTTCCTTCGTGCATCCCAAGACATCGAATATCTTAGTAATTTGCTTGACCCATGTCTCCGCCATGATCGGATCTGGCTTTCCCTTAAATTCTGGTGGTCCCAACTCTTTGAACTGCTTGGCTGTGACAACCCGTGAATTGTTATCATTTCCTCCTGTATTTTGAACACGAGTCTCCCTCGTCTGATTTTGCATGAACTGCAAAAAGCTTCTAAACATTGCGTCGTTCATCGTCTGATCAGTGATGTTGTTCACAGGAGGAACATTGCCAGCCTGTTGCACGTTCTCCTCGTTGGTGAGTACAGGCGTCTCCACGGTCTCATTTCCACTGTTAATATTCTCAGTCGACATTCTCAGATACTGTCATAAAACAAGGGTTAATTAAGGAAATCAATATATCACATAATATCCCTATATACTGACCAACTAACAAATAAGCTTAGGTAGGACACACTAGCGAAGGATTTACTCGTCTCTCCCCTCCTAGTTCTATTCCCCGATCTCCGCCAGAGATCATATCCCTAAGCTCTGATACCAACTGTGACGCCCCCAAAATAGGTTCATTCTATCCAACCCATTTTGAGTCGCCAAATACATGGTTCAGAAACAATTACAACTTTTACAACCCATAAACTGTGAGTTTTAATACAAACATTGTCATCTAGACAATATAAATACCCAACTATGTCCTTAATACAATTATTGATATATTATTTTACATAAATGGTGAGGACTACTAAACAACTCTCTCAAGGACCATCAATTCATACCCCGACTCGTACTCGCTATATTCTCGTCTCCTGAGAAGAAAAATGTAACAAAAAGGAAAAGGGTGAGCTCAACTAGCTCAGTAAAGAATATTATGACTAAGATAATATACAAAAAATTATCGTTAGTCTTCAACAGGGAAAAAAATCTAATAGAATACAATAGACAACAAGTTTTAAATCAATATTCGCAGCGGAAAGTATTAATTCATAGAAGAGTTACGTAGAGGATAAAATCTACTAATGTCTATGAATTTAACAGTCCATCAACAGTATTTTTTTATGCCTGTAACATCAATCAATGCACATCTTGAATCATATATTCATCCTTGCACTACAGGCCAAGGATATTCATCTGTTGGTCATGTTCATCTAAACACCTGTTTATCTTTGCACTACGGGCCAAAGATATTCATCAGAAATCATTCATCTTTGCACTACAGGCCAAATATATTCAATAATAACATCCTTTAAGACTGAAGATGATAAAAAATATTTTTAAAGAAGCGAATCCAGTGAAACAAAATGACAATGATTAAGGATTAAGGATTAAGGATTCGTACTTTGTTTTATCCATGTCCAAAAATACCTCAAAAATAATCATATTGGTGTAAAATTCAAGAATGATCAAAACATGGATACAATCAAAGCTAGTATCCACAATAGATATTTTGGACGAAAAGAAAAATAATAATTTTTCTGTGAATAGTGCCGTATTCGTGAATAGTGCCGTATACGTGAATAGTACCGTATACGTGAATAGTAACTCCGGCACAAAAAGTTCTAAATTTGATAAAGACGTTCACCAATATTTCGGCATAATGATATTGAAGAAAATAATATCATTTAAGAAGAAAATAACATCCCTTACCTCAAAATAGCCGTATTTCTGACTGAATTTCGGTATAGTGCTGACAGAAACTCGCACCGTATAGCAACACTCAAAGTATACTCACAAGAATACGCTCGATAATATAGAGAGAGAAAGAGAGAAAACTTTGTTTCTGGTGTGATTTTCAATTCTAACTTAGCCCTCTATTTATAGGAAAATGTTAGAACGCCAAAGAAGACTAAAATAATAAATTAATATTATTTATTTTTAAAATTCATACGCATGCTTTTAAGACCAGCCACCAGCCATCTTTGAATAAATTTTCAGCAGCCCATGTGTTTGAAAAATCAAAAGTGGGACCCACCCATAATTTAATAAAAATTATTTTATTTTCCGAAACTTCAATAATTCGTAGAAAATAGCTCGTTTATCAAAAAAATTCGAAACTCGCGACTTTCCATGGGAAATTCCATTCTCTACAACTTCACAGAAGAAAATTTTTCCAAATTCCAAATAGAAATTGACCGAAATCCACAAACGGACAATTTTACAGTCTATACTCAATTTTCGGTCAAAAATTATGTCCACCGACACACAAAATATGTGTTAAATATTTAATGCCACAAAAATACTCTACCTCCTCATATACTCATATATCCCACATTCATTATAAAAATATCATCGTTAATATATTATTAAAATAATATATTTAAATGAATTATTTTATCAGAAAAAGATAAAATATTAATTTTCAACAATTGTCACATTAAAAATTTTCTCCATCTATATCCACATAAAATAAATATTTTCTTTATCATAATAATCAATAATTAATTATTAAAAATAATATTACCGAATCACAGTACTGACAACCAGGCCGTTCCCAGGATAGAGGGGGCTTTCCAATAAGGATTTCTCCTTACTGGCGCGCAATTAGATGACCAAACCTCTCCTTGACAGAACTTTCTAGACATTGCCAATAATGTTATCTAATAATATTATTCAAATAATATGAATTATTGATATGATAATGGAAAATACTGTGCAATGACAATTATTAAAACAATAATAATATAAATATCAACGCAGCAATTATTGAATCAATAAAGTAATGAACAGTAACTCCTGTAGCAATTATTGAGTAGTGCCTTCTTACGTAAGGATCAATAATTCAAAATACTGTGCAATACCGTGTGCTACTGTGCAACAACGCGTATTACTGTATTTTAACCACCGGGTATTCCAACAGTGTAAACGGTAACAACTACGCCGTTATTTTTAAACAACTTATATTTGTCGTTTTCTTCCTCCAATCGCTTTCCGTTATGGGACCCACACATGGCTGCGTCGTCGTACGAATATTCCCCGACAGTACGAATATTCCACGACCAAACGAATATTCCCCGACAACAATGAATATTTTATAACCACTTGCTTATTTTAAAATATTTGCGTATTTTACCCATAACTATCCTCATTAATCAAATCAACCCTTACTATTCAAAATAATAATTAAAGGAAATTAAATTTCATTTATTAATTATTTGGGGTCTTACAATAACTCATGTCCTAAATTTATTTTTATCTACTAAACCTATTATGATAAAGAGAAAAGTATAGGCGCAAATAACTTGCCGCGAACAAGTTCTCTTCTTCGGTTCAAGCCCAAGCTCCCTCCAACAGTGTAATTGAACAAATTCATCTCTAAATTTTTCTTGTTGGCGCTCCGACATCCCAATCTCCCCCTCTTCGATAACTTTTCGACCAGATCTGTCTCCGATTTCGGTAAAACTCATGCCTAAATATAGTCCTCAATTTGCTCTTAGCAATCTCTCTTCAACTCACACATATATATGTCTATCTAGTTGAATAAATATCTAACAATTTTATTGGTTATTCATATTTCTAAGAGCCTCTAGTTGCGCAGTGATTGGGTTACCATTAGAGAAGAGATTGAATTTCTTGAAGAATTTAATGAATAATCTCCGTTAGTATTAATAATACAGATTATGTTTGATGACTTTTGAGTATGGTATGACAATGACTTTGTAGAAGTAATTTTTGTTTAATATTTATTTGGATATTTGTATTTGATTATAGAATTTTTTTTCTTTGATTAAATTTATCTTGCATATTTTTAGTCATGGTTCAATGATTATAATTAATATAAGGGTAAATTTGTAAAAGTGATATTTTTCTTTTCTTTTCATTAGAACTCAAAAACGCAAGAAAATAAAATTTTTAAATTTTTTATTCTTTTCTATTAAAAACTCAGAAACAATAAAATGAAATGTAAGATCCCAACTTTTATTAATAAAGATTAATTTTCTCTATACATCATTTTTAGTAATAAGGTGTGGATTTAATATAATGTTATAATTGTGGGTAATATTTATAAAATTTTCAAAGTAAGCAAGTTGTCATAAAATATTCGTTTGGTCGGGGAATATTCGTTTTATCAAGAATATCCCCTACGACGGCACAATTATTGGTGGACCCCACAATGGAATTATTTTTGAAGTTAAAAAATGGAAGAAATATTTTTTTATAAAATAACGACAAAAGTTTTACTGTTAACTGTTGAAATACACGGTGATAAAAATACAGTAATACGCGTAGTTACATAGTAGCACACAGTATTGTACAATATCTTTGATTATTGATGCTTACGTGAGAAGTCACTCAGTTTTATTCAATTATTGTCACAGTAATTGCTGCATAGTATCTCACATTATTGATTCAATTATTGTCACAATATTTTATATTATTAAATCAATAAGTGAGACGACAAATTTATTCATATTATTATTTGCATTATTGACAATGTCTAGAAAGTTTTGTCGAGGAAATGGGTTTGGTCACCTAAATATGCGCCAATAAGGAGAAGTCCTTATTGGAAAGTCCCAACGATAAAATTGATGATAAACTTTTTAAATCATAGAAGATAGTAAATATCATACTCTACTGGACTCTTCTAATGTATTGTTTGTTCCTCTGCAATTAAACTTGTTGTCTATTGTATTCTATCGATTTAACACTGTTGAATGCTAATGATAATGTATTATGCATTATCTTTGTGAGACCCCAAATTTTATGAAATGAAGGTATTCAATTTTCTTATAATTATTATTTTATTTAGTAAATGGTTAAATTGATAAAATATTAAAGTTAAGGGTGATATGTGAAAAATTTTCAAAGTAAACAAGTTGTCATAAAATAATCGGTGATAAATGTATAGTAATACGCGTGGTTGCATAGTAGCACACAGTATTGTACAATATCTTTGATTATTGATGCTTACGTAAGAAGTCACTCAGTTTTATTCAATTATTGTCACAATATTTTATATTATTAAATCAATAATTGAGATGACAAGATTATTCATATTATTATTTGTATTATTGACAATGTCTAGAAATTTCTGTAGATGAAAAGGGTTAGGTCATCTAATTACGCTCCAATAGGGAGAAATCCTTATCGGAAAGCCCCCTCTTTCTTGGAAACGATCTGGTTGTTAAATATTGTGAGCTATAATATTAATAATGAATAAGTTTGTGTTGATTAAAGATGAAATTGATAGTTTCATTGTGTTGGAATTATTAGTGTTAGTGGAAATCGATATTTATTTCGATAATAATTGATGTCTGGAAGTTATATTGACCAATCGAGTAATTAATCAGATAAATGAGCAATTAATTTCTATTAATTCACATGCTTATAACTATGTGTTCACATGTGTGTACTATTGATTCACATGCAAGTACTATTAGGGGAGGTGATTTAAGTTTGATAATATTTGCATGACTAAATTAAAAATGGAGGTATAGATAAAGGTACTATACTGTAATAATTTTTTTCACATGTGTAAAACTATTGAGTCACATGATTGTACTATTGATTCACATGATATACTATTAGGGGAGGTGGTGCAAGTTTGATAATACTTGTAGGAATAAATTAAAAATAAAGAAAAAGATGAAAGAATTATACTGTAATATTTCGAGCCCCAAAATGTGCAATTATCGAAACATATTTTCCTATAAATAGAAGTTCATTCTTCCTTCATTCTCACCAATTCACTAAGACTCACAAGAACAATTATAGAGAGAGAAGCAATAGAGAGAGAAGCTATAGGGAGAAAGAAAAAGAGTAGTCTGCTACTTCACTACTCCATTATTCAATCTTCTTCTGATGTAAGGGGTATTATTTATTTTATATTCTGAAGAGATATTATTTTTCATATTCGTATAAATATTATTTTTGTTCAATATTCATAAAGAATATTATCTTCGTTCAATATTCGTAGGAATATTATCTTCGTTAAATATTCGTTGGAATATTAGTTCTGTGAGACTCCGAATTTTATGAAAAAAAGTATTCAATTTTCTTATAATTATTATGTTATTTAGTAAATGGTTAAATTGATAAAGGGTTAAAGTTAAGGGTGATATTTGAAAATTTTACAAAGTAAGCACGTTATTATTCGTTGTGTCGGGGAATATTCGATTGGTCGGAGAATATTCGTTTTAACAGGGAATATTCGTACGACGGCACAATCATTGTTGGACCCCACAACGGAAGTATTGTCGTAATTAGAAAACGACAGAATTATCTTTTTATAAAAATAATGGTGAAAGTGTTACCGTTAAAATAGACATTTATTTCGATAATAATTGATGCCTGGAAGTTATCGGATAATTAATTGGATAAATGAGCAATTAATTATTATTAATTCACATGATTATAACTATTTGTTCACATGTGTGTACTATTGATTCACATTCTTGTACTATTAGGGGAGTTGGTGCAAGATTGATAATACTTGCATGACAAAGTTAAAAATAAAGGTATAGATGGAGGTACTATACTGTAATTTGTATTTTCACATGATTATAACTATTGATTCACATGATTGAACTATTGATTCACATTATTTACTATTAGGGAAGGTTGTGCAAGTTTGATAATACTTGCAGGACTAAATAAAAAATGAAAGAAAAGTTGAAGGTATTGTACTGTAATATTACGAGCCCCAAAACGTGCAATTATCAGAACTATAGTTTTCTATAAATAGAAGCTCATTCTTCCTTCATTTCTCACCAATTCACTAAAACTATAGAGCAATTATTATAGAGAGAAAGAAAAAGAGAATTTTGCTACCTCTCTACTCCGGTATCCAGTTTCTTTCTAAAGTAAGGGATATTATTATTATAGTAAGGAGTATTATTTATTTTGTATTCATGAAGAGAGTTTCTGTTATTCCATTCTTTATTATTATATTGGAATAACCTATCTATGCGAAGTACCGCATACATGGTGAAATTCTTCTGTTATTCCATTCTTTATTATTCTGTTGGAATAACCTGTTTGTGCGTTGTAAGACCCCAAATTATTAATAAATGAAATTTAATTTTCTCTATTTATTATAGTAAGGGTTGATGTGATTAATATGATTAGTTATGGGTAAAATGCGCAAATATCTTAAATAAGCAGGTGGTTATAAAATATTCATATTTTGTCGAGGAATATTGGTTTGGTTGTGAAATATTCTTGCTATCGGGAAAAGCGATTGAATGAAAAAAACGACAAATATAAATTATTTATAAATAACGGCGTAGTTGTTACCGTTAATACTATTGAAATACTCGATGGTTAAAACACAGTAGCACACGGTATTGCACCAATTATTGATTCTTACATAAGAAGACACTACTAAATAATTGATACAGTAATTACTGTTCAGTATTTTATTTTAATTGATTCAATAATTGCTGCGTTGATATTTTATATTATTGTTGTTATAATATTTGTCATTACACAGTATTTTCTATTATCGGATCAATAATTCATATTATTTGAATAATATTATTAGATAGCAATATTGGAAATGTCTAGAAAGTTCTGTCTAAGGAGAGGTTAGGTCATCTAATTGCGCGCCAGTAAGGAGAAATCCTTTATTGAAAAGCCCCCTCTATCCTGGGAACTGCCTGGTTGTCAGTATTGTGATTCTGTAATATTATTTATGAATAATTAATTATTGATTTATATGATGAGGAAAATATTAATTTTATGTGGATATAGATGGAGAAAATTTTTAATGTGACAATTGTTGAAAATTAATATTTTATCTTTTTCTGATAAAATAATTCATTTAAATATATTATTATATTATTATAATATAATAATAGTGATATCTTTACAATGAATATGGGATATATGAGTATATGAGGAGGAGTATTTTTATTACCAAAAATATTTAAAACATGTTTTTCATGTCTGTGGACCCCATTTCTTGACTGAAATTTGGTTATAGCCTGTAAAATCGCCCGTTTGTGGATTTCGGTCAATTTCTGTTTGGAATTTGGAAAAACTTTCTTCTGCAAAGTTGTAGATAATGGAATTTCCTATGGAAAAGATGCGAGTTTTGAATTTCTGACAAAAGTGCTATTTATTATGAATTATTGAAGTTCTGAAGCTCCGAAATAATTAATTTTTGACGTTTTAATTCTTTTTAATAAGAAAAACGTTTTTTACATTTTTGGGACTCATTTTACATGTGTTAGGTTGCTGAAATCAGATCTAGGTATGCGTAGGAAATTTATATAAATATATTATTAATTTATTAAATTTTCTACTTTGGTGTTCTAAACATTTTCCTATAAATAGGGTGCTTAGGTTAGAATTGAAAATAACACCAGAAACTGAAGTTTTCTCTCTCTTTCTCTCTCGATATATTGAGTGTATTCTTGTGAGTATTTTAATACTTTGAGTGTTGCTATACGGTACAAGTTCAAGTCATAGCATATATCCAGTGTTTCAACTAGAAGTAGTGTCTGTACGAGGTAAGAGATATTTTTTTTAAATGATATTAATTCTTCCAATATCATTATGCCGAAGTATTGATCTAAACTTTTAATCAAATTTGGAACTTTTTGTGCCGGAGTTACTATTCACGTATACGACACTATTCACGTATACGAAACTATTCACGAATACGACACTATTCACAGAAAAATTAAATTTTTTTGTTTTCGTCCAAAATATCTAGTGTGGATACTAGCTTTGATTGTATCCATGTTTTGATCATTCTTAAATTTTACTCCATTAAAATTATTATTGAGGTATTCTTGGACATGAATAAACCGAAATACGAGTCCTTAATATTTATTCTTTTGTTTCACTGGATTCGTTTTTTTTAAAATATTTTTCATCATCCTCAGTCCTAAATGATGATATAACTGAATATCTTTGGCCTGTAGTGCAAAGACTAACGATTTTATGATGAATATCTTTGGCCCGTAGTGCAAAGATGAACAGGTGTTGAGATGAACATGACCAACTGAGAAATATCCTTGGCCTGCAGTGCAAAAATAAATATATGATTAAAGATGTGCATTGATTGATGTTATAGGGATAAAAATACTGTTGATGGACTGTTAAATTCATAGATAATAGTAGATTTTATTCTCTACGTAACTCTTCTATGAATTATTATTTTCTGCTGCGAATATTGATCTAAAACTTGTTGTTTAATGTATTCTCTCAGATTTTTTCCTGTTGAAGACTAACGATAATTTGTTGTATATTGTCTTAGTCATAATATTTTTTACTTGGCTAGTTGAGCTCACCCTTTTCCTTTTTATTCCATTTTTCTTCTCAAGAGGCGAGAATGTAGCGAGTACGAGTCGGGGTATAGAATCATGGTTCTAGAGAGTTGTTTAGTAGTACTCACCATTTTTGTAAAACAATGTATCAATAATTGTGATGAGGATTTGTTTGCTTGTGGATATTGTCTAAATGACAATATTTGTATTTAAACTCACAGTTTTTATATTGTATTAATAAAGTTGAAGTTATTTCCGTACCATGTATTTGACAACTCAAAATAGGTGATGTATACCTATTTTGGGGGTGTCACAGTTGGTATTAGAGCTTAGGGATATGATCTATGGCGGAGATCGGGGAATAGAACTAGGAGGGGAGAGACGAGTAAATCCTTTGCTAGTGTGTCCTACCTAAGCTTTTTTGTTGGTTGGTCATAATATAGGGGTATTATGTGATTTGTTAATCTGTTTAATTCACCCTGGTTTTATGGCAGTATTTAAGAATGACAACTGAGAACGTTAACAGTGGAGTAAATGAGACCGCGGAGACGCCTGTACTCACCAACGAGGAAAACGTGCAACAGGCTGGCAATGTTCCTCCTGTGAACAACACCACTGAGCAGATGATGAACGATGGGATGTTTAGAAGTTTTTTGCAGTTTATACAAAATCAGACGAGGGAGACTCGTGTTCAAAATACAGGAGGAAATGATAGCAATTCACGGGTTGTCACAACCAAGCAGTTCAAAGAGTTGGGACCACCAGAATTCTGGGAAAAGCCGGATCCGATTAAGGCAGAGACGTGGGTCAAATAAATTACCAAGATATTCGATGTCTTCGGATGCGCGGAAGAACAGAAGGTTCCATTCGCCACTTTTATGTTCCGTAATGAGGTAGATTACTGGTGGGAATCTGTGAAGTGTACCCATCCAGCCGCACTCAGCATGTCTTGGGAGACGTTTCAGAAACTTTTTAATGACAAATACTTTCCTGAAAGTGTTCGTCATATAAAGGAAGTGGTGTTCATTAGACATGAACAAAACAACATGACGGTGTCCCAGTACGAGGCAAAGTTTGCAGAGTTATCCATGTTTGCACCTCATTTGGTGGATAATGAGGAACGTATGACGCGGATGTTTCTGAGAGGTTTGAAACCCGACATACGTCAGCATCTCATTTCTCATAAATTTTCTCTCTATTCAGATGTTGTAAACAGGGCTCAATTGTTAGAGCGAGATAACGAGTACGTTCAACCGAGGGACCACAACCAGGATCATACCGGAGATAGTAGTCAACAGAACAACGATAACCAGCGGAGAAAGAAAAAGACGGACAAAAATGGTAACCACTCTAGTAGTAATCATGACCATGAAAATAGAAGAAGCGAGTCGGGGGAGATTTTAAAAAGAGGAGATTTAACAATGATAATGTGAAGACGTCAGCACCAGCAGCAATTGGTTCTAAGGGAGGAGAATGATCACCGGTCGTATGCTACAAATGCGGGAAAGAGGGACATATCAGCACAAACTGCCCACAACAGTTCAAGGTATGCTATAATTGTGGAAAGGAAGGGCATATCGCTCGAGATTGTACGATATCGAAACCTAGTTCAGCGGGGACGGTGACTCAAAAGACTGTCCCAGAAAAATCAAAGTCAACGGTTCCTGAAAGAGCGTTTGTTGTGACTGGTCAAAATGCAAGAAACCCAAATGAGGTGATCACGGGTAAGCTATTTATAAATTCTTGCGAAGTTTATACCTTACTAGATACCGGTGCTACCCATTCATTTATCTCTCTTGCTTATGCTCAACGTTTAAACTTTATCCCCGAGAAATTAGACTTTGATTTATCTGTGGAAACTCCGTTAGGAGAAACTTTCATCACATCCACTGTTTATAAATCTTGTTTGATCCAAGTTGGCACCATCACATTACCTGTTGACCTTATCTCTTTAAAGATACTTGCATTTGATGTGATTTTTGGGATTGATTGGCTAAGTACTCATCATGCCAAAATTGATTATTTTCGTATGATTGTTAGTTTTCATATTCTTAAACAACCTGTTGTACGAATTTAAGCAACCAAACCATTAAAATCAATCACTGTTATATCTAATCATAAAGCTATTCGTTTATTAAAAAATGAATGTCAAGCTTTCTTAGCCCATGTTATGGATTTGAATAAAGACACGTCAAAATTGAATAATATTCATGTTGTTATTGACTTTCCTGACGTATTTCCTGAAGAACTTCCCGGTCTACCCCCGGAACGTGAAGTTGAATTCTTTATTGATCTTGAACCTGGTACAAAGCCCATTTCTAAAACCCCATATCGAATGACTCCTATTGAACTTCAGGATTTAAAGGTCCAACTACAGGAATTGTTGGACATCGGTTTCATTCGTCCTAGTACATCTCCTTGGGGTGCTCCTGTTTTATTCGTAAAGAAGAAAGACGGGAGTACGAGACTATGTATTGACTATCGGGAATTGAACCATGTCACCATCAAGAATAGGTATCCTCTACCTCGTATTGATGACTTACTTGACCAGTTGCAAGGAGCACAATTCTTTTCAAAAATTGATCTTCGTTCTGGATATCATCAGCTGAAGATTAGAACTGAGGATATTCCAAAGACTGCCTTCAGAACTCGGTATGGGCATTATGAATTCTTAGTTATGTCTTTCGGATTGACTAATGCTCCTGCGGCTTTCATGGATATGATGAATCGAGTATTCAAGGAATATGTGGATCAATTCGTTGTTGTCTTTATTGTTGACATCCTCATATATTCCAAAAGCCGTGAAGATCATGAGCACCATTTGAAGCTGGTACTCCAAAGGCTTCGTGAAAACAAGCTTTATGCTAAGTTGAAGAAATACGAGTTCTGGCTTGAGGAAGTTGCATTCCTTGGGCACGTGGTGTCAAAACATGGAGTATCTGTTGATCCGACTAAGATTAAAGCAATACAAAGTTGGGAGCAACCAAAGACGGTGACCGAAGTACGCAGCTTTCTGGGCTTAGCTGGTTATTATCGGAGATTCGTGGAAGGATTTTCTTGAATCGCTACTCCATTAACTCAGCTAACTCGGAAGGATACAAAATTCGTATGGAGCGAGGAATGCGAGAAGAGTTTCCAAGAGCTTAAGAAGAGACTTATTTCATCACCTGTTCTAACAATACCATCTAGTTCGGATGGATTTGTTATCTACAGCGATGCTTCGGGCAAAGGGTTAGGATGTGTTCTCATGCAACGTGGGAAAGTCATAGCCTATGCCTCGCGACAACTTAAAGAGTATGAGAGGAATTATTCTACTCATGATCTAGAGTTGGCAGCAGTCGTTTTCGCGCTAAAGATCTGGAGGCACTATCTATACGGGGAGAAAGTGGAGATATATTCAGATCATAAAAGCCTAAAATATTTTTTCACTCAAAAAGAACTCAACATGCGGCAGCGACGTTGTCTCGAGCTATTGAAAGACTACGACCACACTATTCAATACCATCCTAGAAAAGCGAACATGGTAGCTGACGCATTGAGTAGAAGATCATACGCGGGAACGAGTGCGATGTTGTTAATACAAAGGCCCATTTGGTGTGATTTACAAAAGATAAAGATAGAATTCAAGACTCTGGGGACCCATGCAATGATGACAAGCATACGTATAGAACTAACTTTAATCAAAAAAGTTAAAATTGCTCAATCCACCGACCCGGAGCTGATGATTATGATGAAGAAAGTACAAGAAGGTGCTATTCCAGAAGCAAGAATCGATGAAGAATGAATACTTCGAGTCTACTCCAGACTTTGTGTTCCTAACGAATCTGATTTGAAGTACAAGATCATGATGGAGTCACACAATACACCGTTTGCAATTCATCCTGGAAGTACTAAAATGTATCGTGATCTTCAACATACATTTTGGTGGAATAATATGAAGAGAGAGATGTTAAAGTTTATCTCGACGTGTTTAACTTGTCAACGTGTAAACAGTGGCGAAGCCACGTCACTTTTGTGGTGTCGATTGACCCCACTCGAAAAAAAAATTTATTTTATAATGTAAGACAAATTTTAAAAATTTTAAATAATATATATAAATTGACCACACTAAAATTTTATAAATTTTCTATTATACGGGGTCAAATTAAAAATTTATAACTTTATCAATCAAATTTTAATCATATATAACTCATATCCTTTCAATATATATATCTCTTTATAATATTTTAAACTAAATAATAATCTAATTTATATTATTTTTAAAAATAAATAATAAATTACTTACTTATGAACAGTTGTGATTAAAAAAGTCTATTATGAATCAATATAGTGTATATACTATATATTATTACTCATTATACTTTCATTGTAATATAATATATATATACACACACACCCGAAAGTATAAAGTATTAAAAAAATTGTCTCTGGGGCGCTGCCCCCGACCCCCCACCAAATTTTTTTATAAATTTTGACCCCACTACTATAAACATATGGCTTCGCCACTGCGTGTAAAGGCAGAACATCAAGTACTTAAGGGTTCGTTGCAACCACTTGAGATTCCGAAATAGAAGTGGGAAAACATTACCATGGATTTTGTTACGGGTCTTCCTACGGCTTCTCAAGGCATAAATACTATTTGGGTTATTGTTGATAGATTAACCAAGTCTGCTCATTTCTTGCCGATACGGGAGACTTATCCCCTTGAACGTCTTACTAGCATGTACGTGAATGAGACTATGAGGTTGTATGGCATGCCAGTATCCATAGTTTCGGATCGTGACCCAAGATTTACTTCAAGATTTTGGGTTAGCTTGCAAAAAACTATGGGCACGGATTTACAATTCAGTTCGGCATACCATCCTCAAACGGACGGACAATCAGAGAGGACTATTCAAACTCTTTAAGATTTATTAAGACTTTGTGTCCTAGACTTCAAGGGCAGTTGGGATAAGTATTTACCATTGGTGGAATTCTCCTACAACAACAGTTATCAGGCAAGTATAGGTGTGGCTCCATTCGAAGCATTATATGGACGAAAGTGTCGCTCTCCAATATGTTGGGATGAGGTGGGTGAAGCAACATTGTTGGGACCCGAGTTGGTATGTATGACTACGAAAAAGATCCAAATTATTCGACAACGTATACAAACGGCACAAGATCGACAAAAGAGTTGTGCGGATCTTCATCGAAAGGACGTGGAATTTAGTATTGGGATCACGTATTATTACTTGTAGCTCCATGGAAGGGAGTTACAAGTTTTGGAAAACGAGAAAAGCTCAATCCATGATTTATTGGTCCATTTTAGATTCTTGACTGAGTAGGAAATGTAGCTTATAGACTCGCGTTACCTTCGAGTATGTCTCGTGTTCACAATGTGTTTCACATATTTTTACTTCGTAAATATGTGAAAGACCCGAATCACGTTATTGACTTAGAACCGGACGAGATAGCCGAAGACTTAACGTACGAAGAGGTACCTGTCAAGATCTTGGATAGGAAGGAGCATATCCTACGCACAAAGGTCATACCACAAGTCAAAGTTTTATGGAGGAACCATGCTATATAGGAAATGACCTGGGAGTTTGAAACGAAAATAAAAGCGAGGTATCCTCACATTTTTGAAACACTAGGTACGTATGTTAATTTTGTGGACGAAATTTCATAAGGAGGGGAGGTTGTAAGACCCCAAATTATTAATAAATGAAATTTAATTTTCTCTATTTATTATAGTAAGGATTGATGTGATTAATATGATTAGTTATACCAGCGCAAGTATCTTAAATAAGCAGGTGGTTGTAAAATATTCATATTTTGTCGGGGAATATTCGTTTGGTCGTGAAATATTCTTGCTGTCGGGGAATATTCGTACGACGGCGCAGCCTTATGTGGGCCCCATAACGGAAAGCGATTGGATAAAGAAAAAGACAAATATAAGTTCTTTATAAATAACGGCGTAGTTGTTACCGTTAATACTGTTGAAATACTCGGTGGTTAAAACACAGTAGCACACGGTATTGCACTAATTATTGATTCTTACGTAAGAAGACACTACTCAATAATTGTTACAGTAATTACTGTTCAGTATTTTATTTTAATTGATTTAATAATTGTTGCGTTGATATTTTATATTATTGTTGTTTCAATAATTGTCATTACACAGTATTTTCCATTATCGGATCAATAATTCATATTATTTGAATAATATTATTAGATAGCAATATTGGCAATGTCTAGAAAGTTCTGTCTAAGGAGAGGTTAGGTCATCTAATTGCATGCCAGTAAGGAGAAATCCTTATTGGAAAGCCGCCTCTATCCTGGGAACTGCCTGGTTGTCAGTATTGTGATTCTGTAATATTATTTATGAATAATTAATTATTGATTTATATGATGAGTAAAATATTGATTTTATTTGGATATAGATGGAGAAAATTTTTAATGTGACAATTGTTGAAAATTAATATTTTATCTTTTTTTATAAAATAATTAATTTAAATATATTATTATAATATAATAATGGTGATATCTTTACAATGAATATGAGATATATGAGTATATGAGGAGGAGGAGTATTTTTATTACCAAAAATATTTAAAACATGTTTTTCATGTCTGTGGACCCCATTTCTTGACTGAAATTTGATTATAGCCTGTAAAATCGCTCGTTTGTGGATTTCGGTTAATTTCTGTTCGGAATTTAGAAAAACTTTCTTCTGCAAAGTTCTAGATAATTGAATTTCCTATAGAAAAAATGCGAGTTTCAAATTTCTGACAAAAGTGCTATTTATTATGAATTATTGAAGTTCTGAAATAATTAATTTTTGAAGTTTTAATTCTTTTTAATAAGAAAAACGTTTTTTACATTTTTGGGACTCATTTTACATGTGTTAGGTTGCTGAAATCAGATTCTAGGTGTGCGTAGGAAATTTATATAAATATATTATTAATTTATTTAATTTTTTGCTTCGGTGTTCTAAGCATTTTCCTATAAATAGAGTGCTTAGGTTAGAATTGAAAATCATACCAGAAATTGAAGTTTTCTCTCTCTTTCTCTCTCGATATATTGAGCGTATTTGATGAGTATGAAATATATTATATTTTTATCCTTTAATGCTTAATCTTTTATATTTATTTTGTGCCTAAATAAACTTATTATTTTTATATTTTAATTTTAGGTACAATTGATGGGCTCTGTTATTTTGGAAATATTTTGATGACCAATTGAGCATTATTGGATAAAGGGAGCTAAAATGCAAATAGGTCACATATTATTTAATGGAGAAATATCAAGTGTATTTATCATGTTGGCTTTTTAATATAATATCATGAAAATCAAGTACATGGTGAATTCCTTATTCAGTAAACAAGCAAATGGAGGCGGGCCCTACATATGAATGAAGTTAATTATATGGCATGCAAAGGAAAATTATCCACGTGGGCCACAAATTATTGCTTGAGGGCTTTAAGGAATTAACTTCAAATTCAGTACTGTAAAAGGAATGGACCACGAATTCTTAAATTTTATTTGAGAGCTAATATGATTGCATGGCATATTCAATTTACAAAGGTTCCTAGCAACCAAAGGATTTACCTCAGCTTCATGCGGGAAAAAAATACAATCCGAAGGCGGCTTGGAAAATTTGTACACGGCAATTAGCTTCCAATTCGAACACGCAAATTGATGCACGCAAATTGCAGAATCCGAAGGCGGCATGAAGATTTTTACACGGCAAATTGTGGAATTTAATTCCAATTTCAAATCTAATTTTTGGATTCTAGAAGATTAATTTTTATAATTCTATTGTAATTAGGATTTCTTTTAGAATAAGATTTATTTTCAAATTGAATTCTATTTCTTTATGGAAATTAGTATAATTTGTAATTCTTTTAGGATTGGGATTTCTACTTCCTATAGGATTTAGGACTTTGTCTAGCACTATAAATAGAGGATGAGGGTCAAGGTTTTATTCATTCAATATTCAATATTCAACTATCCTCTATTGGAGTGAAGGCTCAAGAGCATGTCAGGCTAGTTCTTTTCATTCAGTTCTAAAGGGAGGTGAATCCTTGTTACAAGTAATTAATTAATTGAGTATTATTATTTATTTCTTCTTGTGTGAAATTTCTTCTAATAATCCGTTTTCATTGATTGCATGTTAATTGATTTAATTAATTTAATATGGCCAATTGAGTTAATTTGATCATTATCATATGTTAGATTAAGATTGGTATTACGTGTAATTGATTTCTCTCTTCATCACAAGTAGCAACTTGGTAATAATAATTGTGGACAAGCTTTTGTTTATTGCTAAGATTATTAGAAAACAAGTTAAACAAAATCGAGCTTATGTGTTTGTTGCTTGGATAAGCCTAATTCTCTATTTCTTAATGCTTCTATCATATTAAATCTGGAGAGCTTATTCTAGGTTGTATGCTAGTTAGAATCTGGTGGAGAGCTTGTTTCATACAGTGATAATCTAAGGAGAATTTCGGATAGCAGAACTTATTGTTATCTAGGGCTAATAATTTCATTGAAGGAAAAATAATAATTACTTGATTAATTGATTGATGTACTTGGTGAAACTGAACTGCAGAACTGAAGTTTTTACATATTTGGTTAAATAATTAATTTTTGTTCTCTTAGTTTAAAAATAATTTTCAAAAACCCCCATCTTTATTTTTTGTTGAAATAGTAGAATAATTATAAAACAACTTTACTCTCTATGGGATCGATCCTTACTTATTACTGTGCTAATTATTATAAATTGTGAAGTGAAAGTGAGGTTAATTTAGGAGTGTAAACGACAGCTCCCAAAGCTTGTGAGTATTTTAATACTTTGAGTGTTGCTATACGGTACAAGTTCAAGTCATAGCATATATTCAGTGTTTCAACTAGAAGTAGTGTCTGTACGAGGTAAGAGATATTTTTTTAAAATGATATTAATTCTTCCAATATCATTATGCCAAAGTATTGATCTAAACTTTTAATCAAATTTAGAACTTTTTGTGCCGGAGTTACTATTCACGTATACGGAACTATTCACGTATACGAAACTATTCACGAATACGACACTATTCACAGAAAAATTAAATTTTTTTGTTTTCGTCCAAAATATCTAGTGTGGATACTAGCTTTGATTGTATCCATGTTTTGATCATTCTTGAATTTTACTCCATTAAAATTATTATTGAGGTATTCTTGGACATGAATAAACCGAAATACGAGTCCTTAATATTTATTCTTTTGTTTCACTGGATTCGTTTTCTTTAAAATATTTTTCATCATCCTCAGTCCTAAATGATGATATAACTGAATATCTTTGGCCTGTAGTGCAAAGAATAATGATTTTATGATGAATATCTTTGGCCCGTAGTGCAAAGATGAACAGGTGTTGAGATAAACATGACCAACTGATGAATATCCTTGGCCTGTAGTGCAAGGATAAATATATGATTAAAGATGTGCATTGATTGATGTTACATGGATAAAAATACTGTTGATGGACTGTTAAATTCATAGATAATATTAGATTTCATTCTCTACGTAACTCTTCTATGAATTATTATTTTTCGCTGCGAATATTGATCTAAAACTTGTTGTTTAATGTATTCTCTCAGATTTTTCCCTGTTGAAGACTAACGATAATTTGTTGTATATTGTCTTAGTCATAATATTTTTTACTGGGCTAGTTGAGCTCACCTTTTTCCTTTTTATTCCATTTTTCTTCTCAGGAGGCGAGAATGTAGCGAGTACGAATCTGGGTATAGAATGATGGTTCTAGAGAGTTGTTTAGTAGTCCTCACCATTTTTATAAAATAATGTATCAATAATTACTGATGAGGATTTGTTTGCGTGTGGATATTGTCTAAATGACAATATTTGTATTTAAACTCACAATTTTTATATTGTATTAATAAAGTTGAAGTTATTTCTGTATCATATATTTGATAACTCAGAATGGGTGATGCGTACCTATTTTGGGGGCGTCACACGATATCTCAATCCTCGATTTTATTATCCCATTTGAAATCCTCGATCGAGTAGGAACTGTGGCCTATAGATTCGTTTTACCGCCAAATATGTTGCGTGTTCATAACGTTTATCACGTACCAATGTTATGTAAATATGTGGATGACCCAAACCACATTATTGATTTAGAACCGAACGAGATAGCGGAAGATTTAACGTATGAGAAAATATCTGTTAAAATCTTGGATAAGAAGGAATATATTCTACGCTCAAAAGTTATACCTCAAGAGTTAGAATCTGACGAAGTGTCCTCATTTGTTCGGCATACCAGGTACGTACGTAAATTTCGAAGGAGAAATTTCATAAGGAGGGACGATTGTAAAATCCCAAATTTTACGAATAAAGATTTAATTTTCTCGAAATATTTTTTTCAAAATTTTGTTGTGGATTTGAGATAATGTTATAATTGTGGGTGATATTTATAAATTTTGCAAAGTATGCAAGTTGTTATATAATATTCGATTGGTTGGGAAATATTAGTTTTATCGGGGAATATTCATACAATGGCACAATCATTGGTGGACCCCAAAACGGAATTATTGTCAGATTGAGAAAACGACAAAAATATTTTATGAAAATAACGGCGGAAGTTTTACCGTTAACTGTTGAAACACCCGGTGTTAAAAGTACAGGAATACGCGTGGTTGCATAGTAGCACACAGTATTGATTATTGATGCTTATGTGAGAAATCACTTAGTTTTGTTCAATTATTGTTACAGTAATTATTGCATAGTATCTCACGTTATTTGATTCAATTATTGTCGATATTTATATATTATTAAATCAATAATTGAGATGACGGAGTTATTAATATTATTATTTGCAATATTAACGATGTCTAGAAGTTCTGTCAAGGAGAGATTTGGTCACCTAATTGCGCGCCAATAGGGAGAAGTCCTTATTGGAAAGCCCCCTCTTTCCTGGGAATGACTTGATCGATTAATATTGTGAATTATAATAATGATGATAAATGTTGTTAAATATATTGAGGTGTCTTTTTATGAAGTCAAGGAAGTTTATATATATATATATATATATATATATATATATATATTATATATATATAAATTTTATTTTATTAGTATTATTAATGTAATAAAACAGAAAAAGCTTTTTATATAAAACATAATACTTTTATAAAGTTATTTATTTTATTAGACTATAAATAGAATATATTATATTCTATTATGCATAGTGTTTTACATAGTAAAATCTTTTTATATAAAACAGAATACTTTTATAAAGTTATTTGTTTTATTAGACTATAAATAGAATATGTTATATTTTATTATGTATAGTGTTGCATAGTATTTTGCATAGTAAAATCTTTTTATATAAAACAGAATACTTTTATAAAGTTATTTGTTTTATTAGATTTTAAATAATATATATATATATATATATATATATATTTAGAATATATTATATTTTATTGCATAGTATCCTTTCTATTTTCCTATAAATAGGATGCTTAGTTAGAATTAAAATCACACCAGAAATTCAGAGAATTATCTTCTATAATCCTGAGCGTATTTCTTTAGAGTTTTAAGAAGCTTTAAGCGTAGTGAAAGTTCTCTTAAAGAATATCCTCGCCCTACCAGTCAAAATACTCTTCTTTTACGGTAAGGGGTATTATTTCTTTCGTATTCATGAAGAGAACTTCTGTTATTCTATTCTTTATTATTATGTTAGAATAACCTATCTATGCGAAGTACCGCATACATGGTGAAATTCTTTTGTTATTCCATTCTTTATTATTATGTTGGAATAACCTGTCTATGCGAAGTACCGTATACATGGAGAAATTCCTCTGTTATTCCATTCTTTATTATTATGTTAGAATAACCTGTCTATGCGAAGTACCGCATACATGGTGAAATTCTCCTGTTATTCCATTCTTTATTATTATGTTGGAATAACCTGTCTATGCGAAGTACCGCATACATGATAAAATTCTTCTGTTATTCCATTCTTTATTATCATGTTGGAATAATCTATCTATGCGAAGTATCGCATACATAGTGAAATTCTTCTGTTATTCCATTCTTTATTATTATGTTGGAATAACCTGTCTATGCGAACTACCACATACATGGTGAAATTCTTTTGTTATTTCATTCCTTATTATTCTATTGGAACATCCTGTCGGTGCGAATTTCGCTTGACCTGGTTCCATTATTTATTATTCTGTTAGAAAATCATGTCTGTGCGTTTACGCATGACCTGGATCCGTTATTTATTATTCTGTTGAAATAACCTGTATGTGCAGTCTATCGCATGCCTGGTGATTTCTTTTGTTATTCCATTCTTTATTATACTCAGTTGGTTAAAGTTTTGGCTTTTATACTCCATGAAATTAGTGAAATATCCTTGATATTTACGCTTCATCTAGTATCTTTTCATGGAAATATTCTTCTGAGCATTCTTGAGTTTTACCCCACAAAGCAGTATCATGTTGACAATTTGGACGTTATTGGTTCCTAGATAAATTAATTCTTAAACTTATTTTATTGAATTCTTATATCATTGTCATCATCCTCATGTTTATATTATGTTGAAAGTCATCTGTGGCATGTAGTGCATAGATGGACTTGGTATGATTATGATCAGGGATTATTCGGTATAATCACGATCGTAATGTTACAAATAATATGGAAAAAGTCATCATTGGCCCGTAGTGCATTGATGGATAGTTGTTGGCATGATTATGGCTATGGATTCTCTTCGGCTAATGGTGCAAAAATGAATTGTTTTATGGCATGATTAGAAACATTGATGAATACACGAATATCCTTGGCCCATAGTGCATGGATAATTTGTGGTCGTGATACTAATGAATATCCTTGGCCGTAGCGCAGGGATGATGTGGATTATTTATTAAGCTGAGTCTCAGCGATAAAAGTGATGAAAACCCTTTTTAAATCATAAAAGATAGTAGATTTTATTCTCTACTTGACTCTTTTAATGGATTGTTTGTTCCGTTGCAGTTAAACTTGATGTTTGTTATATTTTATCAGTTTAACCCTGTTGAAGGCTAATGATAATTTATTCTGCATTATCTTAGTCATAATATTTTTACTGGGATAGTTGAGCTCACCCTTTTGCTTTCATTGTTTTTTTCAGGAAATGAGAACGTAACAGGGACTAGTCGGGGAATGGAGTGATGGTCCAGATGATAGCATTAGTAGTCCTCACTATTCTATGAAATAGTGTGTTAATAAATGTATTGAGGACTTATTTTGAGTTTGAATACTGTCTAGTAGACAATATTTGTATTAAAACTCACAACTCATGTTGTATATTTAAGATTGTATTTGTATTCTGTACCATGTATTTGGCGACTCAGAATAGGTGATGTATACCTGTTTTGGGAGCGTGACAAATGTTGACAATTTAGATATTCTTGAACTCTAGATAAATTGTATTGTAAATGTTTAATATTTATCCTTTATCTTATTTGATTGATTCATTATATCATTGTCATGATCTTCATGCTTATATTGCGTTAAAAGTCATCTTTGGCCCGTAGTGCATATATGGACTGTTGGTTATTGGTTTTACAGTTGTATGTCTTTGGCCTGTAGTGCAAAGATGATATGTTGTTAAATATTTTTGGCTTGTAGTGCAAAGATAATCTATTGTTTGATAGCTTTGGCCCGTAGTGCAAAGATGGACAGGTGTATGACATGATCATGACCACTGGTGATACTAACAAATATCCTTGGTCGTAGAGTAAGGATAATTCGATGATGTGATTGGCAGGATCATGACCATTAGTTAACAGTTGAATGTCTTTGGTCATAGTTCACTGACAGGAAATTGATTGGTATGATCATGACCATTAGTTTTATAGTTGAATATTTTTGGCCAGTAGTGCAAATATAGACAACTGATTGGTATGGTCATTGTTATTACATTTGAATATCTTTAACCTTTGGGGTAAGGATATTTAGTAAATGTTATATTAAGCCTTTATGGCAAGGAGAACTTGTTGATTCGCATTACTATAAACATGAATTATGAATTTAACTAACATCTTTGGTGGTTCAGGTGAAGACAGATGATGAAAGTTCTACTTGTCTTAGGTATAATAAAGAACTGTTGATGGGTATTACAGGGATAAAATTGATGATAAACTTTTTAAATCATAGAAGATATTAGATTTTATGCTATACTTGACTCTTCTAATGGATTACTTATTCCGCTGCTGTGACACCCCCAAAATAGGTATACATCACCCATCTTGAGTCGCCAAATACATGGTACAAAATTCAAATATAACTTAATAATACAGCTGTCATGTAAACAATACGACAAAACATAAATTGAGAGTTTTAATAAGAATATTTTCGTCTAGACAATATCCACACTCAAAGGAGTCCTCATTACATTTATTGTCACACTATTTAACAGAATAGTGAGGACTACTAATGTTATCATCTATACCGTCACTCCGTTCCCCGACTCATCCCAACTATATTCTCATTTCCTGAAGAGAACAGTGAAAGAAAGGGTGAGCTCAACTAGCCCAGTAAAAAATATTATGACTAAGATAATGCAGAATAAATTATCATTAGTCTTCAAAAATGTTAAACTGATAAAATACAATAGACATCAAGTTTAACTGCAGTGGAACAAGAAATCCATTAAAAGAGTCAAGTAGAGAATAAAATCTACTATCTTCTGTGATTTAAAAAGTTTTTCATCACTTTTATCGCTGGGACTCAACTTGATAAATAATCCACATCATCAATTCATCCATGCACTACAGGCCAAGGATATTATTTAGTATCACGAACATGAATTATCCATGCACTACGGGAAAAAGATAATTGTGTTTTCATCAACGATCCTGATCATGCCATAAAAAAATTCATCTTTGCTCCCTTGGCCGAAGAGAATCCATAGCCATAATCATACCAAAAACTGTCCATCAATACACTACGGGCCAATGAGGACTTTTTCCACATCATTTATAACATTACGGTCATGATTATACCGAATAATCCCTGATTATAATCATACCAAGTCCATCTATGCACTACAGGCCACAGATGACTTTCAACAAAATATAAACATGAGGATGATGACAATGATATAAGAATTCAGTAAAACAAGTTCAAGAATTAAATTATTCAGGAACTAATAACGTCCAAATTGTCAACATGATACTTCTTAGTAGAGTAAAATTCAAGAATGCTCAGAAGAATATTTTCATGAAAAGATACTGGATGAAGCACAAATATCAAGGATATTCCACTAATTTCATGGAGTATAGAAGTCAAAACTTTAACCAACTGAGTATAATAAAGAATGAAATAACAAAAGAAATCACCATGCATGCGGTACTTCGTATAGACAGGTTATTCCAACAGAATAATAAATAACGGAACCAGGTCCGGCGTAAAACGCACAGACATGATATATTCCAACAGAATAATAAAGAATATAATAACAACAGAAATCACCATGCATGCGGTACTTCGCATAGACAGGTTATTCCAACAGAATAATAAAGAATGGAATAACAGAAGTTCTCTTCATGAATATGAAAAAAATAATATCCCTTACGAGTACAACAAATAATATCTCTTACCTTATAAAGAAGAGTACTCCGGCGAGTAGGGCGGGGATATACTTGAAGAAACTTGCACTACGCTCAAAGCTTTCTTAAATGCTAAAGAAATACGCTCAAGATTATAGAAGAAGAATTCTCTCTACAGTTTCTCTCTCTTAGAGTTTCAGTGAATTCATAAGAAATAATGAAGGAATGAGCTTCTATTTATAGAAGAATGGACTGAATAATAACCAATCCATGAACGGTCCAGATTGATTTACTTTTAAACGGACGGTCCAGATTGGTTTACAGCTGCAGTTGTTGATCTAAAACTTGTTGTCCATTATATTCTATCAGTTGTTATACTATTGAAGGCTAAGGATAATTTATTCTACATTATATTAGTCATAATGTTTCTTACTGGGCTAGTTGAGCTCACCCTTTTCTTTTATTGTTCTCTTCAGGAAATGAGAATATAGCTGAGACTAGTCGGGGAACGGAGTGACGGTCCAGATGTTTGCATTAGTAGTCCTCACTATTCTGTGAAATAGTGTGTTAATAAATGAGGACTTATTTTGAGTTTGAATACTGTCTAGAAGAAAATATTTGTATTTGGCGACCCAAGATGTACTTATTTGTATTTTGACTTATTTATTCAGTACCATATATTTGGCGACCCAAGATGGGTGATGTGTACCTATTTTGGGGGTGTCACAGACATGCTCTTTCCTATCCAATATCTTTACAGGTACTTCTCGTCTGCTCTTCGGCTATCTCGTCTGGTTCTAACGCAATAATGTGGTTTGGGTCTTTCATATATTTACGAAGCATAGATATATGAAAAACATTATGAACATGACACATGCTTGGAGGTAATGCGAGTCCATAGGACACATTTCCTATTCGGTCAAGAATCTCAAATGGACCAACAAATCGTGGATTGAGTTTTTCTCTCTTCCAAAATCTTGTAACTCCCTTCCATGGAGCAATACGTAACAATACATGATCTCCAATATTAAACTCCACATCCTTTCGATGAAGATCAACATAACTATTTTGTCGATCTTGTGAGGTCTTTATATGTTGCCGGATCATTTGAATCTTTTCTGTAGTCATGCGTACTAATTCTGTTTCCAACAACGTTGCTTCTCCCACCTCGTCCCAGCATACTGGAGAACGACACTTTCGTCCATACAACGCCTCAAATGGAGTCATGCCTATAATTGTTTGATAACTGTTGTTGTAGGAGAATTCCACCAGTGGCAAGTACTTATCCCAACTTCCTTTGAAATCTAGGACACAGAGTCTTAATAGATCTTCAAGGGTTTCTGCAAGCTAACCCAAAATCGTGAAGTGAATCTTGGGTCACGATCCGAAACTATGGATACTAGCATGCCATGCAATCTCACAATCTCATTCACATACATACGAGCAAGACGTTCTAGGGAATAAGTCTCACGTATAGGCAAGAAATGAGAAGACTTGGTTAACCTATCAACAATAACCCAAATTGCATCTTTGCCTTAAGAAACTTTAGGAAGACCCGTAACGAAATCCATAGTAATGTGTTCCCACTTCCATCTTGGAATCTCAAGTGGTTGTAATGGACCCTTTGGCACTTGATGCTCCGCCTTTACACTTTGACAAGTTAAACACCTCGAGATAAACTCTGTGTTCTCTCTCTTCATATTGCTCCACCAAAATGTTTGTGGAAGATCATGATACATTTTGGTACTCCCAGGATGGATTGCAAATGGTATGTTGTGTACCTCCTTCATGATTCTATGCTTCAAGTCAGAATCGTTAGGAACGCAAAGTCTGGAGTTGACTCGGAGTATTCCTTCCTCATCGATTTTTTCTTCCGGAATAGCACATTCTTGCACTTTCTTCTTCATCCTCATCAGCTCCATGTCTGTAGTTTGAGCAGCTTTAACTTTATCAAGTAAAGTCGGTTCTACTCGTTTATTTTCCATCATCATGTGGGTCCCTGGAGTCTTTAACTCTATCTCCATCATTTGTAAGTCGTACAAAATGGGTCTTTGTGTTAACAACATCACACTCGTACACGCATACGATCTTCTACTCAATACGTCAGCTACAACGTTTGCTTTTCTAGGATGATATTGAATTTTATGGTCTTAATCTTTCAACAACTCGAGCCAACATCGTTGCCGCATGTTGAGTTCCTTTTGGGTAACGAAATATTTGAGGCTTTTATGATCCGTATAAATCTCCACTTTCTCCCCATACAGGTAGTGTCTCCAGATTTTCAACGCAAAACGACTGCTGCCAACTCCAGATCATGAGTAGGATAATTCCTCTTATATTCTTTGAGTTGTCGCGAGGCATATGCTATGACTTTCTCATATTGCATAAGAACACATTCTAACCCTTTGCCTGAAGCATCGTCGTAGATAACAAATCCATCCAAACCAGATGGTATTGTTAAAACAGGTGCCAAAATGAGTCTCCTCCTAAGCTCTTGGAAACTCTTCTCGCATTTCTCGCTCCATACGAATTTTGTATCTTTCTGAGTCAACTGAGTTAATGGAGTAACGATTCAAGAAAATAATTCCACGAATCTCCGATAATAACCAGTTAAGCCCAAAAAGCTACGCACTTCGGTCACCGACTTTGGTTGTTCCCAACTTTGTATTGCTTCAATCTTTGCCGGGTCAATAGACACTCCATGTTTTGACACCACGAGCCCAAGGAATGATACTTCCTTAAGCCAAAACTTGCATTTCTTCAGCTTGGCATATAGCTTGTTGTCATGAAGTCTTTGAAGTACCAGCTTCAAATAGTGCTCATGATCTTCACGACTTTTGGAATATATGAGGATGTCATCAATAAAGACAACAACGAACTGATCCAAATATTCCTTGAATACACGATTCATCATATCCATGAAAGAAACAGGAGCATTAGTCAATCCAAAAGACATGACTAAGAATTCATAATGCTCGTACCGAGTTCTGAAGGCAGTCTTTGGAATATCCTCAGTTTTAATATTCAGCTGATGATATCTAGAACGAAGATCGATCTTTGAAAAGAATTGTGCTCCTTGCAACTGGTCAAACAGGTCATCAATACGAGGTAGGTGATACTTATTCTTAATGGTGACATGGTTTAATTCTCGGTAGTCAATACAAAGTCGCATACTCCCGTCTTTCTTCTTTACAAATAAAATAGGAGCACCCCAAAGAGATGTACTAGGACGAATGAAACCGATGTCTAACAATTCTTGTAGTTGGACTTTTAACTCTTGAAGTTCAATACGAGCCATTCGATATGGGGTTTTAGAAATGGGCTTTGTACCCTGTTCAAGATCAATAAAGAATTCAACTCCATGTTCTGGGGGTAGACCAGGAAATACATCAGAAAATTCACTAACAACATAAATATTATTCAAATCTGACGTGTTTTTGTTCAAGTCCATAATATGGGCTAAGAAAGCTTAACATTCGTTTTTCAATAAATGAATAACTTTATGGCTTGATATGACAATGAATGATTTTAGTGGTTTAGTAGCTTGAATTTGTATAACAGGTTGGTTAGGAATATGAAAACTAACAACCTTACGAAAACAATCAATTTGGCATGATGAGTAGTTAACCAATCAATTCCTAAAATCACATCAAATGCAAGTATCTTTAAAGAGATAAGATCAACAGGTAATGTGATTGTGCCAACTTGGATCAAGCAAGATTTATAAACAGTGGATGTGAAAAAGGTTTCTCCTAACGGAGTCTCCACAGATAAATCAAAATCTAATTTCTCCGGAGTCAAGTTTAAACATTGAGCACAAGCAGGAGAGATAAAAGAATGGGTAGAACCGGTATCTAGTAAGATATAAACTTCGCAAGAATTCAAGATTAGCTTACCCGTGATCATCTCGTTTGGGTTTCTCGCGTTTTGGCCACTCACGATAAACGCCCTCCCTTGAACCACCGACTTTGTTTTATCTGTATTCGCCTTTGGTGCCGCCGTCCCAATTGGACTTGATTTTGCTACTGGAAAAAATCGAGCTATATGACTGTCTTTTCCATAATTGAAACACACCTTGGAAGGCTGTGAACAGTTTGGACTTATGTGTCCCTCCCCTCCGCATTTGTAGCATCTAACTGGCGGTCGTTCTCATCCCCTAGAATTTGTTGTTGGTGCTGGTGTTGATGTCTTCCCGTCATTGTTGAATCTCCTCTTTTTAAAATTTCCACTTGACTCGCCTCTCCTATTATTATGGCCATGTTGACCACCCAAGTGGTTGCCGCTTTTGTCCGTATTTTTCCCTCCTCGCTGATTATCATCGCTCCGATGACTGCCGGTGACATGACCCTGGTTGTGGTCCCTTGGTTGAACATACTCATTATCTCGCTCTAATAATTGAGCCCTGTTGACAACATCTGAATACAGAGAAAATTTGTGAGAGATACTGTATTGACGAATCTCAGGTTTTAGACCTCTCAGAAACATCTGCATCATACGTTCATCATTCTCTACCTAATGAGATGCAAACTAGGATAACTCTGTGAACTTATCCTCGTACTGGGACACCGTCATGTTGTTCTATTCCAATCTAATAAACTCTACCTCCTTCATATGACGAATACTTTCAGGAAAGTACTTGTTATTGAACAGTTTCTAAAATCTTTCCCAAGACATGTTGAGTGCGACTGGCTAGGTACGCTTCACAGATTTCCACGTGTAATCTCCCTCACCACGGAACATAAAGGTGGTGAATGGAACCTTTTGTTCTTTCATGCATCCCAAGACATCGAATATCTTGGTAATTTGCTTGACCCATGTTTTTGCCTTAATCGGATCTGGCTTTCCCCAGAAATCTGGTGGTCCCAACTCCTTGAACTGCTTGGCCGTGA
This sequence comes from Panax japonicus, assembly GCA_020205505.1. Lineage (NCBI taxonomy): Eukaryota > Viridiplantae > Streptophyta > Magnoliopsida > Apiales > Araliaceae > Panax > Panax japonicus. The sequence goes on from CM035102.1 coordinate 2,541,001, forward strand.
CAAACCGCGCGTTGCTATCATTTTCACCCGTATTTTCTACACGAGTATCCCTCGTCTGATTTTGCATGAACTGCAAAAAGCTTCTACACATTTCATCATTCATTGTTTGCTCCATAGTGTTATTTACAGGAGGAATATTGTTTTCTTGTTGCACGTTCTCTTGGTTGGTGATTGAAGGTTGTTCCACTGTCTCATACACTCAATTGTTAACGTTCTCAGCTGTCATTCTTAAAAACTTCCATAAAACAAGGGTTAATTACACAAATTAACATATCACATAATATTCCTATATTATGACCGACCAACAGATAAGTTTAGGTAGGACACACTAGCGAAGGATTTACTCGTCCATTCCTTCCTAGTTCTATTCCCCGATCTCCGCCAGAGACCATATCCCTAAGCTCTGATACCAACTGTAACGCCCCCAAAATAGGTATACATCACCCATTTTGAGTCGTCAAATACATGGTACAGAAATAACTACAACTTTATTAATAATATTGTCATGCAAAATACGACAACACAATAACTGTGAGTTTAAATACAAATATTGTCTTCTAGATAATATCCACACCCAGATAAAGTCTTCATTATAATTATTGACACACTATTTTACAAAATAGTGAGGACTGCTAAACAACTGTCTAGAACCATCATTCCACACCCCGACTACTTCCCGCTATGTTCTCGCTTTCTGAGAAGAAAAATGGAATAAAAAGGAAAATGGTGAGCTCAACTAACACAGTAAAGAATATTATGACTAAGCTAATATACAACAAATTATCCTTAGTCTTCAACAGGGAAAAATCTGATAAAATATAATAGACAACAAGTTTTAGATCAACAACTGCAGCGGAAACAACAATTCATTAGAAGAGTTAAGTAAAGAATGAAATCTACTATCATCTATGAATTTAAAAGTCCATCGTCAATATTTTATTCCTGTAACATCAATCAATATACATCTTGCATCAAATATTCATCTTTGCACTACGGGCCAAATATTCATTTGTATCACCAGTTGGTCATGTTCATCTCAACACCTGTTCATCTTTGCACTACGGGCCAAAGATATTCTTCAGGTAATCATTCATCTTTGCACTAAAGGCCAAAGATATTCATCAATTATCACCATTAAGGACTGAGGATGATGGAAAATATTTTAGAGAAAACGAGTCCAGTGAGACAGAAGGACAAATATTAGGGATTCGTATTTCGGTTTATCCAAATTCAATAATACTCCATAATAACCAATTGTGAAGTAGAATTTAAAAATAAAGATCAAAACATGGATACAATCAAAGATAGTAACCATAAAAGATATCTTGGACAAAAAGGAAAATTTTTATTTTTCGATGAATAGTGTCGTATTCGTAAATAGTGTTGTATACGTGAATAGTGCCGTATACGTTAATAGTAGCCCCGACACAAAAAATAAAAATTCCACAATAAAATCTATATTAATATTTCGGTATAATGATATTGAAAGAATAACATTATTACGAAAGAAAATAACATCCCTTACCTCAAAAGAACAGTACTCCCGGCTGAAATTTCGGATATAGTGCTGAAAAAAACTTGTACTGAATAGCAATTCTCAAATTATCTAAATACTCACAATACGCTCGATAATATATATATATATATATATATATATATATATATATATATATATATATATATATATATATATATATATATATATATATATATATAAAGCTTATGTTTCTGGTGTGATTTTTAATTCTAACTAAGCATCCTATTTATAGGAAAATGTTAGAACGCCGAAGCAGACTTGACCTACTACCTGATGACTTTACCTGTTACTATTCCCACCCACCACTTTTGAAATAAAATTTTAGCACATTTCTCACCAGCCAAAGTGGGTCCCACCAATTCTAAAAATTTTCAAAATATTTTATTATTCAAACAATAATCAAAAACTTCAATAATTCATAATAAATAGCCTTTTATCAGAAAAATACAAAATTCTCTACAACTTTGTAGCTTTAAGTTTTTCCAAATTCTAAATGAAAAATGCCCGAAATCCACACACGGACGATTTTTAATATACCTTCATTCTGACAAAATACTGATAAAATAGCTCAGCATTAATTCCTTCATTTATAACCACATAAAATAAATAAATCTATCATTTATATCCACATAAAATAAATATTTTCTTATCATATAAATCAATAAATAATTATTCACAAATAATATTACAAAACTACAATAATGACAACCAGGTATTTCCCAAGAAAAAGGGGGCTTTCCTATAAGGATTTCTCCTTACTGGCGCACAATTAGGTGACCAAACATATCCTTGACATAACTTTCTAGATATTGCCAATAATGTTATCTAATAATATTATTCAAAAATATGAATTATTGATCTGATAATGGGAAATATTATGCAGTGACAATTATTAAAATAACAATAATATAAAATATCAACGCAACAATTATTGAATCAATAAAATAAAATATTAAACAGTAATTACTGTAACAATTATTAAGTTGTGAATTCTTATGTAAGAATCAATAATTCAAAAATACTGTACAATACCGTGTGCTACTATGCAATCACATGTATTACTGTATTTTAACCACCGGGTATTCCAATAGTGTTAACGGTAACAACTACACAGTTATTTATAAAAACTCAAACTTGTCATTTTCTTCATCCGACAGTTATTCCGTTATGAGGCCCACAAATGGCTGCGCCGTCGTACAAATATTTCCCGACAACAAGAATATTCTACGACCAAACGAATATTCCACGACCAAACGAATATTTATTTTTGTCGGGGAATATTCATTTGTTCATGAAATATTCTTGCTGTCGGGGAATATTCGTACGACGACGCAGTCATTTGTGGGCCCCATAATAGAAAACGATCGGATGAAGAAAACGACAAGTTTGATTTTTTATAAATAACGACGTAATTTATAAAAAATACAGTAATACGATATTCAAACGAATATAAACGCCGTTATTTATAAAAAATCAAAGTTGTCATTTTCTTCATCCGACCGTTTTCTATTATGGGGCCCATAAATAACTGCGTCGTCGTACGAATATTCTCCGACATCAAGAATATTCCATGAACAAATGAATATTCCCCGACAAAAATAAATATCTTATAACCACTTACTTATTTTATAAAATTTGCACATTTCACCCATAACCAAAGCATTATATCAAATTAACTTCTTATTATTTCAAGATAATGAATAGAGGAAATTCATTTTTATTTAGTAAAAATTTGGGGTCTTACACATATTGATTTATTATTATAACTTCAATCGACGGTCTGAAAAATTAGCACATCTCCTCATGAAATAATAATCCAAACTTACAACAAACGCCTCATGATAAATCCCTCTATTTATTTCAAAAATTGAATAAATATTTACCATAAATCACTTATCTTCAATCAACACATAATTAATCTTTCAATAATTATTCATCATTTAATATTATAACTCACAATATTAACAACCAGATCGTTCCCAAAATAGAGGGGACTTTTCTGACTAGAGCAATTAAATAATCAAATCATTTTTTTGACAGAACTTTCTAGACATTATCACTAATGAAAATAATAATATGAATAATTGTGTCATCTTAATTATTGATTTAATAATATAAAATATTGTGCAGATGATACTGTGATAATAATTAAATTAATAATATGAGATACTATGCAACAACTACTGTGGTAATTATTGAATGAAATTGAGTGACTTCTTACGTAAGCATCAATAATCAGAGATATTGTGCAATATCGTGTATTAATGTGCAACAATGTGTATTACAGTATTTTTATCACCGGATATTTCAACAGTTTAACGGTAAAAGTCTTACCGTTATTCTTTATAAAAATGTTATTTTTGTCGCTTTCTATATCCGACAGTTATTCCGTTGTGGGGTCCACTAATGATTGCGCCGTCGTACGAATATTCCCCGACAAAAAGAATATTCCCCGACCAAACGAATATTCCCCGACACAACGAATATTTTATGACAACTTGCTTACTTTGTAAAATTTTCACATATCACCTTTAACTTTAACATTTTATCAATTTAACCATTTACTAAATAAAATAATAATTATAAGAAAAATTGAATACTTTAATTTCATAAAATTTGGGGTCTTACAATCTTCTCTCCTTATGAAATTTCGTCCCCGAAATTTACGTACCTGATAGTTCGAAGATGTGAGAATACCTTGCTTTCATTTCAGATTCTATCTTCCTGGTTATTTTCTCTGTATCATGATTTTACCATTGTCCATCTTTTGGATTTTATATATCATTCCAGAATACAGCTTCAAAACAAAGGTTAATTAATATATCACAATTTGTCACTTATTATGTAAGAAAATTTAGCTTAGGTAGGATACACCCTAACAAATGTTTTACTCGTCTCTCCCCTCCTAGTTCTAACTGTGACTCACATCCCAACCTTAGATAGCACCTCACAGTGATACCTATCAGCTTGCCATCGTTATTCATGGTGTCCCCTACGGAGAGTCTGGCTTCGGTGCATCCCACATAAGGGAGTCACCATCGAGAGGCTCTGGGCTTTTTACTTATAGCTCTGATATCAACTATGACACTCCCAAAATAGGTCCACACAACTTATTTTGAGTGGTCAAATACACGGTACAGAATCCAAATACAAACTTCATTTATACAACTGTAGTGCAAAATACGACAACACATAAGCTGAGAGATTCAATACAAATATTGTCTTGTAGACATTAATATCCAAACTCAAATAAAGTCCTCATTACAATTATTGTCACACTATTTTATAAAATAGGGAGGACTATTATAATAACTATATTGGACCATTACTCCACTCCCCGACTAGTCTCAGCTACATTCTCGCTTCCTAAGAAGAACAATTGAACAAAAAAAAAGGGTGTGCTCAACTAGCCCAGTAAAAAATATTATGACTAAGATAATGTAGAACAAATTATCCTTAGTCCTCAACAGGAAAAAATCTGATAGAATACAATAGACAACAAGTTTTAGATCAACAATTGCAGCGAAAATAACAATACATTAGAAGAGTCAAGTAGAGCATAATGTCTACTATCTTCTATGATTTAAAAGTTTATCATCAATATTTTATCCTTATAATATCAATTGGTAATTATTTCCAATCAATGAATTATCTATGCACTACGGACCAAATATAATCGTTTGTATCATTAGTGGTCATGATCATGTCAAACACGTGTTCATCTATGCACTACGTGTCAAAGAGGACTTTCACCACAAACATTTATCTGTAACATCAAAGGTCATGAATATACCGATACACAATTTCTGGTCATAATAATACCAATCAACAGTCCATCTTTGCACTTCGGGCCAAAAATAACTTTCAACACAATATAAGCACGAGAATGATGACAATGATATAAAGAATCAATCACGTGAGATCAAGAAAAAATATTAGAAATTTATAATTCAATTTATCCAGAGTTCAAGAATGTCCAAATTGTCAACAAGATCACTAATTATGGAGTAAAATTCAAGAATGATATTTATGTATCAAAAATAATTTGGACAGAAAAGAAATCAATTTTATCGTGAATAGTACCTGAATGAATAGTACTCGAATGAAAAATAACCGAACGAATAGTATCCTGAAAACATAATTTTACCAAAAAAAAAAACAAATTAGTATTTCCTTTCTTCTAATTACTTAAAAAACAGCCATGTCCAAATAACAAATGAACAACTTCTTATGCTAGCCACAAACATAAGCTCAGAAGCTGCAAACTAGCTCTGTACTTCAGTATCTTGAATACATTTTTTAAGCCAACACATCTCTAGCCGTTCATTGAATTATTAGACGGTCCAAATTTAAAAAAAAATGGTGGTAATAGAGTTAGTTTGCTTCTGTTCCAGCAAGTGTACCATCAATAGCAGCCAGCTTAAGTAGGATTAGAAGCTGACAAGCACCCTGGAAAACAGACTAGATTGCAAGTACTAGAGGCCATCCAGGCAGTCCTCAAAAAGAACGCAAGACCTTGTCAACAAAATAGGTAAAAGCAAAATCCATCAGAAAATAAGATCTTTTTAGCACATGGTTCAAAGTAGCATGGTAACTCGTTACGAATTATAATTTCAAACATTGTCAATGTAAAGTTACATATCGCAATGAATAAATAATGGTGAAACAGAGAAATCAAGATGAAATAACAGTAACACGAAAAATCGACAAAATAGGACTTTTCTGCGAAATAGAGGGAGAAATAATAATAATAATAATAATAATATCAAATTAGTGGAACAGAAGGAGTAATAATAATAAATAAACTATGGATATATACCTATCAACTTATCAAAATAATATAAATAAATATGAAACCCTAGCGTGATGGTTCGTATCGCCTGCAACCGAATCCAAATTTTAGCTGCTACCGCGACTTTAAACCAAATTTTACGAGACAAACCAAGCTTAAGGCAAAAGGCTAAACAAGCTTTGAAAAATACTATAGGAAACAAAGTGAAACCCAGGTATAGAACAATGTATACCTGAAACCAACTGATTGAAAACCTGAGCATTCCAGGGATGGTGAAAAACACTTCATATTCACATTCATGTCACTGTAAACACACTCATTAGCTCACAAACTCGTTAGATGTATCCTAGATTATGTATTTTAACCCCCTAAGAACCTCAGAAGCTCATAAGGAAGCTTAAAATGACAGATTGAACAATGTCCAGTAGCAATGATTAATTTGTAGATTAATAAAAATAATCAACTCAAAAAGATTGGTAAGACCCTTCAAGCTTGCTTTACATACAGTTACAGTCACAAAGATCACGAGGCTACATCGCTTCAAAAATATATGAGTAGATGAGCTTTAAAGACAAATCATGTTAAGCCTATTGCAAACTAGGAGTCAACATCTTTTTAATTGTTTCCCCAGCTAACAAACATATCAAAAACAGCTTTTAAATTTCATCTGAAGCTTATTTCTCTGCGTTCATGTCGCAAACAGAGACAAAAACACGTGTACATCACCGAGGCTAGCATTATGCATTACTGCATAGCCATGCCTATATTCTATTGGAAAAGTTTCAAGATACTGCAAACATGCAAATCCATAATCCATTCATAAAATTAAGCTAATTATGACTAGATACTCTCACCCTCTAGATTCAAGAACTTGGGGGAGAATATTATCAGCCGACAGCCAAATGACTACACTTCCTCTTCATTTAAGGGTCTCGCTTCATTTTTTATTCTTAGCAATTGAAGTGTATCTTACCTGCTTCGGTAAACCAGATTGTGTGTGTATATGGAGAGAGAACAGAACTTTTGCTTAACTAATGTATTTTTCCTTGTAACAATCGTAAGGCTGGTGATTTATTTGATAAACCAGCCAGAAATGTAATATTACATAAGATCAAAATGGATTCTTTCCTAATCACCATAAATAACAGTCATCACAACTGGTTACCTGGATCTAACAATTTCTTCTTTCAAGGCAAGAGAGAGCGCACTAAGACTACTTCCACTCTCCACTCTGACTCCAGGCATAGCAACTGCTCTGCTCCCCACAAATCCACCTTCTTCAATTTTGATTTTCCCAAACTTCACTTTTCCTCCTTCACCTTCATATATGTGTCCAAAAAGCAAAGCTTCTCTTCCCACACAGCCACCTCTCTCGATCTCTACCATCTCAGGGTTCAGCATTGCTCCCATGCTATCAACATAAGCACCTTGACTTAAGTCAATATCTGAGCCCATGAGTTTCATCCAGAGGACAAATAAAAATGACCCACCTGTCATTTCCATGAAATAATCGCCAACCAATGTCCTAAAGGCCTGCCATATTGTATCCATAAAAGCACCTTTACCCCATATCAACATAGTTCCACCATCTTTTTTGAATCCCACCAAAATCCATTTCGCCACAACACATGCTAATGCAGCCAAAATCCCTGAAGAAATCCATAACAAAGGAAGAAACCAATAAAGTGGATGTTCCATGGTGTCCTTTAAGTAAAAAACCACTTTCAGAGGACCAAAGATTACTAAGCCCATCAGGTAGTAAGGCAAAACTGTTTGTAGTAATGGTTGAGCAAAAACTGCCCACAAAGTTTGATACCACGCCCTGGCTAGAGTAATTTCCCCAGAATCTTTTTTCTCTATAGCTGCAGCCATAGGACAACCAGAGAGGTCCACTTTCACATCGGATTGCTCTAGGAAGATCCTCCAGGACTCTGGGAGAGATTGCTCATTTCTCAAATGCTGGCAAATCTCATAGATCAGTGACCGGCCATGATCAATGGAAGCACTCTGTGAGGATGATGTAGCTCGGGCGATATCAACCTCATGGCACCGAAGAAAAGGATTAAATTCCAGTCCCTCTGTTTGTTCTTGGGTATTATTTTGATCAATTACTATCTCTCCAACATCGATAAAAGGGAACTCAGTCTCATCCCATGGCTTGGTACAGTCCAGTACAGTGTCTTGGGTGGCTTCATCATGAGGTACCGGCTGAAGTTGAAGTTGAAAAATATAGCGAACGCCACCAGGGGAATTCACACGGCGTTGAAAATCCTCGGCAAGGAATAGTGATGGCCGCTTGTCATTACTGTCCCTTGGAATTGCACCAGTCTCTGGAGGGAGAATCCCAATTGGCTCAACCATACCAGAATCTTCATGAATCTTTTCATCGAAAGGTCGCAACTTGAATTTCACATACATTTCCTGTCCATCTGTGAACCGGAAGAGCCTGCATATATTTGAGTAGTAATGCAGCTCAGCGTATGAATCTGCGTTGCGAAGGGAAGTCCACACTGCATTCCGCACATGTGGAACGCGCTTCACATACTCCTCCCTTGAAGGTAAACCACAAACAAGCCATGTTGCAAAATCAGAAATTGTGCGGGCATAAAATGCCTTGCCTGTTTTTAATGTCAGGTCAAGGAGCGGAATGTGATCACCAGATGAGTTATTTGAGAGTATTCTCACAGCTGCACCACGTGCATCTATCCTTGCATCATCATCGGCACTCAAACTATTGCTGTGCCGAACTATGACGGGGTAACTCTTTCCAGGGTGGAAGATTTTGTGGTTTGGCAACCCTTCAATTTTATCGTAGATCTTTAGTACTCCCTTCCCACTGACGCCAATTCGATGGAAATATCTTGATCTAACCCTAAGAGTTGTGGCAGCAAGATTAGCAGCTAGATTTCCGACTATCTTCTTGTATTTCTGGTCCATCTCTTCTATTCGCTCATCCAACGCATGTAAAGTGTTCTTTATCATGACTGGAGCTTGTGACCCAATGTAAACCCCACCCCGTCGGAGTACAGAATTCATTGGAGCAACTGAAAGAGCACCAAGAATTACATCTTTTTCAACAACTGAACCGGGAAGAATTAGGCTTTGACTCCCAATTACCGAATTCTCTTGCACCTCAATTTTACCGCTTTGAAAACCCCTGGAGGTGTATAACCCTGCAATGATCCTGCAGAAGTCACCCAGGTGGACACCATCCCCAAGAGAAATTAATTCTGGGTCTGAAATTGGGTTAATGGCCCTAATGGAACAATGTTTTCCAACTTTTGCACCCAGCAGCCTCAAGTATATGCAAAACGCTTCTGTTCCAGAAAGGAATTTGGCAAACCTTAGATGACAAGCAACAGTGATCCGGTGCCGAAACCAAGTTCTCAGATGGCTTTGCTTAGTTTCCTTATCTCCGACTAGCAAACGGGTCAAAATAGATGTGAGGAAGCTGAGTATCAAGCCATGAGCTAGATAAGCAATAGCAACTGAGATGGCAAAGCTAGTTGGGCTCAAAGAAGCACTACCAATCATGGTGGCATATGAAATAATGGTGAAAGGAAGCCAGTGAAAAGATCCAGATATGCAGAGAAAAGCATAGTGTTGAAGAGAAGAAGAATTTTGAGATAGAAAGATATAGAGAAAGTAAAGGATAGCAGCTGAAAAAGAGCTGAGGAAACCGACAATGTAGATGCCCATGAGGTGGTAGATAGCCTCATTTTGAGTATCAACAGAAGCTGTGGGAAGTAATGCACCCTGGGATCAAAGGTAGAAAATTGCAATTAACGTTAGACTATTGAACAGTAGTCAAAATAGTAATAAATGTTACAAAGTTTTGAAAGTAAAAAATTACCCTTTGAACGTCATTGGTAGACCTGGAAAGAGGTTTGCCTCCTTCAGACTTTTGCAAGGCTGCGAGTTCAGTCTCTTCCCCTAAAACACTTCCTTTCTGGATTACAGAGTATGGACCAACTGAAGAATTATGACCGATTCTAATTGGAAGAAAACTCAAGACTCCATTCTTCACCTCATGGCTTTGAACTAATGCTCCTTCTGCGATCACAACTCCATCTCCAATGGATACAAGAGATGGATCTGTAATGTCAACAGTATCAAGCAAAACTGATGATCCTATCCTAGCTCCAAACATCAAAAACCAGTATTTCAGGAACACTGTTCCTCTCAAATGCACAGCCAGAACTTTTGAAGAAACTTCTTGAGCTTTGTAAAGTGCCCACCACTTGACAAAATCCGTTGACCAGGTGGAAACTTCAGGGGTCAGGGCATAATTTGGCTTAAGGAATGAATTTCCAAAGAAAGAAATAGAAATGCAAGTAGAGAACATACAAAGCATCCAAGCAAGAGGGGCAAAAGCTAAGCAAATTGCGTAGTCTATCCATGAGCATACATCGTCTGGAGCATTGCTCAAAGCTATCCAATTCATAAACGCAGAAACTGATAGATACGTAGGAAGAACTAGCATGATGTAAACATATATAAGAGCTAGAAGTTGTAACAACCAGATACCAATTTGGTGAAATGTAGAAACATCAGTCGGCATTTCAGCAAAATCAGTTTCACATTCTGTATCATAGGAAGGAGCCATAGTAGTTTGAGGTCGAGACTTCATTACAAGATTCTCAGAGAAGCTGGCCAAGTCTTCAATGCAGGTTGCAGTGAAAATATCAACTGCACCAACTGGCACTCCAAGGAAATCTGAAAGTTTTTGAGCTGCTCTGACCACGCCAATTGAATCAATCCCATAAGACACCAAACTCTCAGTTGTAGAGATCTTGCTGATACAAATTCCTGTCTGGTCAGAAACTAGCTGCTTCAAAAACTCAATAATCTCTGAATGGCTCAATCGCGGACTTGGTGAAAGAGGACTAATCACCAGATTGGGCCGCGGAGTTTGTCCCTGCCTACATGTTCCAGTAGTGAAAGACCGAACCAATGATCGTTTTGACAAAATTGGATCTGGAACTACATTCAGTGTCCCTTCAGAAAACTGTTTCAGGCATTCAAATCTTTTGATTTTCCCAGATGTTGTTTTACTGATGGTTCTAGGCCTGATCAGCTTAATAGAAGCAACAGTTACGCCATGCTCTTCAGCAACTCGGGTTCGAATTTGCTCAACAACATCTTTACTTACAGGTTTACCATCTCTAACCTCTGCAATTATGACTAACCCAACCTGATCAGAACCATCTGGTATTGATATCCCTTTTGTTATTAAGGTTTCCTCTGGAACCCCAATGACAGCACAACATCCAGGGCGTAGAAGTTCAGAAGAGCTCTCAACAGTCTTTTCTACATCAGCTGAGTATATGTTTCTTCCAGCAACAATGATAAGGTCCTTAATTCTTCCAGTGATGAACAGTTTCCCATCTATTATACGGCCCAAGTCTCCAGTGTTTGTGTACATTTTTCCAGGTTGACTGCCTAACTTATTTCTGAAAGTTCTATGGCTCAGTTCCTTCCTGTCCCAATAACCAATTCCAGCACTTGGACTACTAATCCATATCTCTCCTTCCTTTCCAGCTTCTTCTTGCTCTTCACCAGTTTCTGGATCAACTACTCTAATATCAATATCCGAATCATTGGAATTCACATAACCACAACAGACTCTTCCTTGCCAATCTACTAGAATGGGCTTCCCTTCTCCATATGCACAACTAACAAACACACAATTTTCTGCCAATCCATAACCAGGAGCTATTACCTCTTGAGAAAGGCCAAAAGGACCCGTGAGCTCAACAAATCTTTTAAGAGTTTTTTGCCTCACCGGTTCAGCAGCAACCATGAGGAATCTCATGGAAGAGAGATCATAATTCCATAAATTATCCTTGTCAACCTCCAATCTTCTAACCACCAGTTCAAAAGCAAAGTTGGGGCCAGCACTGTGAGTGGCCCGGTATTTGCTCATGGTCTGCAGCCACAAGAGGGGTTTCCGGATGAACGTCATTGGGGAGAATAATATTGCAGATGCCCCACTAACCAGAGCTGTAAAGAGTCCCCCAATCAAACCCATGTCATGGTACTGGGGGAGCCAGCTAACAAGTACTGTCCTTGATGTGCTCTTGTATCTCTTGTGCATTAATTTCACATTATGAATGAGGCCGGCATGAGTTATCATTACCCCTTTAGCATCACCAGTTGATCCTGACGTGAATTGTAGAAAACACATATCATCTTCCTTTGGTTCAGAGCAATCATTCACGTCATCTGGGAGCAAAATTTTGGAATTCTTGCTTAACAAATCTGTATGTATCCATGGAAGATTAGGCCAACGAGCAGAGCTTTTCCCATTTTTACCAGGCAACGAAATCAAATTCTTCACAGATCCAGCACGAACAGCAACGTGATAACCAATGGTTGATAGAATTGCCACTGCATTGCATGATTTAGCTATGTTTTCAATCTTCAATAGGGCTTGTCCACCTCTTTGAAGCGGATCTGGAGGAAGCACTGGGACAGGTAATACTCTCGCTCTTAAACACCCTAAAAAGGCATCGATAAAATCCAGACCTGGAATATGAACCAGTAGAACCCTGTCGCCTGGCTTGATAACGGGTTTTGAACTTGTCAAGAGCTTTTGAGCAATGCAAGAAGCATTGGCATGAAGTTCTCCATAAGTCCTCCTGCCAACTGCTTCTCCTTCCTCATTAATCCATGTATAGAGCATTTTGTCTTGAGTAACTTTATGCATTCCCCAATGCTTCAAGTAGCCATCAAGACTACACAAATCAGGGAACTCCACTCCTGGTGATTCATCTAATTCTTTTGGTTTCCTATTCCAGCAATCTGATTGCAGTGGAAACAATCTCTGCATAGAGTACGCTTAAAATAAGTGAAATGATTAACTCCAAAATTATGTATTAAACACATTAGAATTTAGCCATTTTACCTTAACATATGGAAATTTTGGCAACAAATTGTCATCTGCAAAGTGCTTACGAACTAGACTCATAGCATAGGATGAATTTCTCTCTGTGAGCTCAAATGCGACAATTCCACCTACATAATAAGTGTTTTGCTGACCTTGTAGCTCTGTCTCCATTTTCTCGTAGAAACCATCCTTCATATCTGCAACCAAGTAAAAGGTAATTAGAATATCAAAGCCTGTGAAAGTACATGCTATTAATGAACATGTTGACAGTACCTTGGCTATTAACATGAGGAAAATACTTAAATCGACGTTGTAAGACTATTTTCTCGACTGTCCCTCCCATTCTTTTCACTGCACTAATTGCAAGCTCTGTGATCCTTTCTCCCTTTATATCAGCAGCGTTTCCGTAAGACCAGAAAAGGAATATATTTGTATCTGCATAGAATCTCTGCATAGCAACAGGATTACCAATAGTAGAAGGATCATCCATGAATTCCCCAAAGTAATAAAACCCGACTGGCACATGCTCTAGGCCTTTAATCTTTAGAACAGTTGTGTAGTAATCAATTGTCTGTACTTTACTGAACAAATCCTTCTCAAGCATACTCAAATCCATTAATTCATTTTGAATTTCTGCATCGATGAAAACTGATTTAGCATCTAATAAAAAATATAATAAAGAGAGGTAAAAGAAATTCAAGAGATTAAATATACTTCACAAACCTGCTGATTCAGAACCTGGTGACCTGTATATTTTTCCATTCTTAAAAGGAAAAGACCCAGAAATGATGATCTTGTCAAATTCCATAGCATTAACTTCCTCATTGCTATTTCTGACATTGAGACTGACACCAAATGTACTACGTCTTACCGATAATACTTCAGTATTGCAATGGACTTCTATTGGAAGGGATTTGCTAATCTTTTGCCAAAAACTCATGTACCCACCCTTGAAACGCCTAATTTTTCCAGCCATAGAAGTTCGAGTGAACTCGTGAATGTATGCATAGGGCATGTCTTGAACAAATCCATAACCAGAAGCAGTGTATCCATATGCCACAGACTTCGTAACAGAATTAAATCCACGGCTCTTAAGAAATGCAGGAGTTAAATCCGAAGCAAAATCACTAATAGCGTGGACTCCAATTCGACCTGAATCCTTTGCCTTATCCTGCGAAATACAAATGTGGAGTTGAATTGCAACTGTAAATAGATCCAGTTCCAGGAACTACATTAGAAACAAACCTGGAGTTCTAAGGTAAGCGAGATTACAGCTACATAATCATCTGCAACTTGGATGTCCTGATACTTTCCTGTGGAACTGTCGATGAGAGCGAGTTTGTGGGAGTCCATTTCTTCTAAATCTGAACCAATTTCCTTTGCCAAGTGAAATATAGTGGGGGCGCTATTTGCTGCAAGAACTTGACCTCCGAGGTCATAAACCTTTCCTGTAATATAGAAAAGAAACTAAGAATACATGAACGAAGTTTGTGCAAAGACAATTAAGGTGAATCAAACAGCTGCGTTTGTTTGTACCTTCAATATCAGCTGATTCGCACATGCCACTAACAGTGTGATATTTCTCTAGCAGCGTTACATTTCTGTAACCAAGTTTAGCTAGTGCATAAGCAGCTGACAAGCCGCTTGGACCTCCCCCTACTATCCCAATCCTTGTTTCCACAGGAAAGCATGGATGTAGTTTCAAAAATTGATCTTCTATTGATATTTTTTGGTCCATATTCTCTTCTATTCGGGCCCCTCACAGGCAGCGCCTGTTAAAATCAGACAAGGTATGACTCAACTTCCATCACTTTTTAGTTTACAGATCTTTTCGATCAAATGGATAAGGTATT
This sequence comes from Panax japonicus, assembly GCA_020205505.1. Lineage (NCBI taxonomy): Eukaryota > Viridiplantae > Streptophyta > Magnoliopsida > Apiales > Araliaceae > Panax > Panax japonicus. The sequence continues at coordinate 2,556,072 of CM035102.1, forward strand.
CAATAAATAGTACAAGCACTGGACATTTAGAATAAAAAAAAATGTAGAAGTTCAGACCATTATAAAACTGAAAGTCCAATGTGTCTTCTATTTAATTATTTTAGATATCAAAGAATTTCTAGAGAACAGGATATACAATTTGTATGAACAAGAAAGACAAAACACATGCCGGGCAAAATCTTCTACTCGACAACAAGGTTCGTAATTATTTGACGATATAAACACAAATGCTATGCAGCCCAAAAAAATTTAGTCCAAACACTGTAAACAACAGATGTATCCTATGACACTCTAGAATCATCATAACAGTAAACATTACACATCGAGATGTAGAAAACATCACCATTTCCATCGTCAACATCTTCTAACATCAAATGCTACAAAGACAGCTTATGAAAACAATTAGTGTCGACTTCATTAATTCTTAAACGTAAACGTTTGTCATGCACTTGCTTTCAAACACCAACGAATTCATGAAAAGAATATAAGTAACCAAAGCATACCCCAGAGACTGGAAGTACACAAAATCTTCTTGCTGCCTCAGCCGGGCTCGTAGCAGAGTATGTACAGCTTCCTGTAATGTCATTGGCACCAAAAATTTAGTTCAAATATGGAATTACATACAACCCACAAAACTTTACTCATTTACTTCTTTAATTCATACATCTCTAAAAATATGTGAGCCCATTCATAGTGTAAATCTCTCTCTCTTGCTATACACAAAACAAAATTGGCAGAGACTCGGTTAATGAGAGTAATTATAAACAATAAAACCCATAAAAACAGATTCACCCATAAGAGAAAGACGACTCTCCTCTCTCTCTCTCCCCTAAAATATATACAAACAGCACAGTATATGGGAAAAAATAACTACTTAATTGACCAAGAAATTAAAAAGTATATACATATAAATATATACCCACAAAATATGGATGCATGCTTTTGAACTAACCTGAAAGCTGAAATGAGCAAGGGGACTGTAATAGTAGAACCAGTAAAAAAACAAATTCAACGTCAATTGGAACAAATTTCTTATGGGTGCTGACGGAATGTTGGGACTGTAACAGTAGAATTAGCACAAACTCAAATTCAACGCCAAATGGCAAAAAATGCTTATGGGTGATGACCGAACCTCCACGAAATGTAATTGATGATATCATATTCGAATTTAAACACATTAGATGCTTCTGGGTCCAAATCAAAAGCGACAAAGATTCAGTCTGTTTCATCAAATGAAATTTCACAACATTCTTGGTAAATCCAAACATGAAACTAGTTAAAAACAAAAATATGTCTGTGGAATTAAGAGATATTCGACTTTTGTGCTTCTTGGTGGCGTTTGTGAAGTCCGTCCAGAATTGACAGGGATATTATAATAGTATTTGAAGCGGGAGACAAAGGGGTGACGAGAGTTGAGTTGAGTTGATCGTTTACAATTGATTATAAAATTTATAATCAAGTTTGATTATTAGTCGACTTCGAGATCAACTAACTTTAAATTTTGTGAAGGAATAAAAATCGAATCATATGATTCGGCCATTTTTGGGATTTTGGGATTTTGTTGATTTGAAAAATGGCGACATGGGTTATGTGGGGAGGATTTCGATGAATTTGGTAATATGTACAAGCTGGGATTGATGGCGGAATTTAGCATGTACTGTCCGTTTGTGTTTAATTAAAATGAGGAGGATATGATAGATATGTGGCATGATTCCAACTGATAGCCTGTCCTGTCCGGTCCGGTCCACCCCTGACCTGCTGGGTTGCGTAGTTGGGTTAGCACCCCTCATCATCGTCTATGTCACTAAAACAGATGCGCTGTACTACTCAACCCCTTCCCCTTGTTTGGAAACACAAATTTAAGTAATCCAGTCGAATTTATTTATCGAATCATACTCGAATAAGTAAATTGCATTTATTAATTAGAATAATGCTAAAGATATAAATTATTCTATAAATATTTTATAAATTGTTGATGTGACATATTCCATCTCAGTATATTGTGTGGGGTCGAAAACTACATTGAAATAATTTGTTAATCAATATGTTGAGGTAGAGTATGTCACATCGGGAGTTTGTAAAATAGTTTGTACATTACTCTATTAATTAAACAAAATGAGTTCAACTTGAGCTCCACGTGTCTAAGCTTGGTTTGTTTAGTAATTAATTAGTTAAATTATTTATTTTTATGTATTATATAAAAATAATTTGTCTCTTTGTCCCTAAAATGAATTTAGTTTGACTTTTTCAGTCTAATTGACTTATTTTTAATCAAAATTTATACTATTTTCTTATAAATATAAGTGGAGAAATTATAACCATAAGAAAATATATAGAATTTATTATTACCTCCAATCTTCACGAGTTTAAAAATATAAATAAACATGTTTAATTTTTAATTCTAAAAGTGGTCAATTTGACCAAAAGATAGAGGTATCAACAGATAAGTCAAAGTCTAATTTCTCCGGAGTCAAATTTAAACATTGAGCGCAAGTAGGAGAAATAAAAGAATGGGTAGAACCGGTATCAAATAAGGTATATACTTCACTAGAGTTTATGATAAGCTTACCTGTGATGACCTCATTCGAGTTCCTCGCCTTCTGGGAGGTCACAACAAACGCGCTCCCTTGCACTACCGGCTTTGACTTTTCTGGGACGGTCTTTGTTGCCTTCATCCTAGCTGAACTTATTTTCGGTGAACGACAAAGTCGGGCTAGGTGACCTTCTCTTCCATAATTATAACATTCTTTGAACGGCATCGCGCAGTTTGGACTAATGTGTCCCTCCCCTCCATATTTGAAGCATATGATAGGTGGTCACTCTCTTTCCTTAAAAACTGGTGTTGGTGCTGACGTCTTTCCATCATTGTTGAATCTCCTTTTCTTGAAATGTCCATTCTTATTGTTTTTAACCCTGATTACCACTGAAGTGGTTACCATTTCTGACCTATTGATTCCCTCCACGCTTGTTGTCACTGCTTCGATGACTACTCTTACTAGTATTATCATTTTGTTAGATGCTGTCTTTTGGTTGGGTTGACTCATTATCACACTCCAATAACTGAGCCCTATTAACAACATCTGAATACAAACACAGTTTATGAGAGATAAGATATTGACGTATCTCGGGTTTCAAACCTCTTAGAAACATTCGCGACATTCTCTCCTCATTATCAACCAAATGGGACATAAACCGGGACAACTCGACAAACTTGGCTTCGTACTGAGACACGGTCATGTTGTTTTGCTCCAGCTTGATGAACTATACCTCTTTCATGTGATGAATACTTTCAGGAAAGTACTTATCGTTGAACAGTTCTTGAAACTTCTCCCAAGACATCTTCAGTGCGGCAGGTTGAGTACATTTTACAGATTCCCACCACTAATTTGCCTCTGCCCGCAACATGAAGGTGGAAAAGGGAACCTTTTGCTCCTCGGAGCATCCCAAGACATCAAATATCTTGTTGATCTGCTTAATCCACGTCTCCGCCTTAAGTGGTTTTGGCTCTCTAAAAAACTCCTGTGGTCCCAGTTCCTTGAACTGCTTAGCGGTGACCGTCCGAGAGTTGCTAGTGTTTCAACCTGCATTTTGGACAGGAGTAGATCTTGCCCGATGTTGCATAAATTGCATAAAGCCTCTGAACATTCCATCATTCATCATCTGGTCCGTGTTGTTGTTTGTCTGAGGATTGTCGCCTTTCTGATGCACATTATCCTGACTATTGATCTGTGGAGACTCAACGGTCTCCTGTGCTCCATTGATGTTCTTAACATTCTCGGATAGTCATTTTCAAATACTGCCACAAAACAAGGGTTACATAACATATCACATATTATCCCTATACTCTGACCGACCAATTAAATATCAAATAAACTTAAGTAGGTCAAACAAGTGAAAGAATTCCCCGTCTCTCCCCTTCTAGTTCTTATCTCAGATCTCAGTCAGGGATCATATCCTTAAGCTTTGATACCAACTGTGACACCCCCAAAATAGGTATACATCACCTATTATGAGTTGCCAAATACATCGTACAGAATACAAAAATAATCTTTAATATACAACAAAAGAGCTGTGACTTTTAATACAAATACTGTCTTCTAGACAATATCCACTCTCAGAATAAGTTCTCATTACATTTATTGTCACACTATTTAACAAAATAGTGAGGACTACTAATACTATCATCTGGACCGTCACTCCATTCCCCGGCTAGTCCCGGGTACATTCTCATTTCCTGAAGAGAACAGTGAAAAAAAGGGTGAGCTCAACTAGCCCAGTAAGAAATATTATGACTAAGATAATGCAGAATAAATTATCATTAGTCTTCAACAATGTTAAACTAATAAAATACAATAGACTTCAAGTTTAACTGCAGCTGAAACAAATAATCCATTAAAAGAGTCAAGTAGAGAATAAAATCTACTATCTTTTATGATTTAAAAGGTTTTTTATCACTTTTATCGCTGGGACTCAGCTTAATAAATAATCCACATCATCCCTACACTACGGCTAAGGATATTCATTAGTATTACGACCACAAATTATCCATGCACTACGGGCCAAGGATATTCGTGTATTCATCAATGGTCATGATCATGCCAACAACTGTCCATCAATGCACTATGGGCCAATGAGGACTTTTACCACATCATTTGTAACAGTTACGGATATGATTACACCGAAAAATTCCTGATCATAATCATACCAACTCCATCTATGCACTACAGGCCACAGATGACTTTCAAAAATATAAACATGAGGATGATGACAATGATATAAGAATTCAATAAAACAAGTTCAAGAATTAATTTATTCAGGAACTAATAACGTTCAAATTGTCAACATGATACTTCTTTGTAGAGTAATATTCAAGAATGCTCATAGGAATATTTCTATGAAAAGAAACTGGATGAAGCGCAAATATCAAGGATATTCCACTAATTTCACGGAGTATAGAAGTCAAAACTTTAACCAAATGAGTATAATAAAGAATGGAATAACAAAAGAAATCACCATGCATGTGGTACTTTGCATAGACATGTTATTCCAACAGAATAATAAATAACGGAACCTAGGTCAGGCGAAATTCGCACCGATAGGATGTTCCAACGGAATAATAAAGAATGGAATAACAACAGAAATCACCATGCATGCGGTACTTCGTATAGACAGATTATTCTAATAGAATACTAAATAACGGAACCAGGTCAGGCGAAATTCGCACCGACAAGATGTTCTAACAGAATAATAAAGACGAAACTAGGTACGGCGTAAAATGCACAGACATGATATTCCAACAGAATAATAAAGACGGAATCAGGTCCGACGCACAGACAGGATATTCCAACAGAATAATAAAGAATGGAATAACAGAAGAATTTCACCAAGTATAGGGTAGCCCGCGTATACAGGTTATTCCAACAGAATAATAAAGAATGGAATAACTGAAGTTTTCTTCATGAATACAAAATAAATAACACCCCTTACCTTAAGAAGAAGAGTACTTGATGTAAAACTTCCACCGTTATTTTTAATAAAATATTTTTTGTCGTTTTCTCAATCCGACAATAATTCTGTTGTGGGGTCCACCAATGATTGTGCCGTCGTACGAATATTCCCTGCTAAAACGAATATTCCTCGACCAATCGAATATTATATAACAACTTGCGTACTTTGCAAAATTTATAAATATTACCCACAACTATAACATTATATCAATTTCACTCCAAAATAGTTCAAAAATGATATTTATAGAAAAATCATCTTTATTCAAAAAGTTGGGGTCTTACACCCACTTCCTCCAGAGCCCAAAATGGAGACGCCGTGGACTAATCACACTGCCACGGAAAGTGTCATGTCTCTCGTGCAAAGAAGACATGCCTGTGGTACCCACACAGGTGGTTATAGCTCAGGTATACGCTACGGTATATTCTAACAAAAAGTCTATGTCACAACACATTCGACATAATTCCAACAAAAGGGTTCTATATGTACATGTTGAACCAAATCAAATTATAGTCACAAGGTTTTAAAAAGAAAGTAGCAACATGTACCGCTCTACAATTATCAAAAATAAATACTAAACATGATAACCTAATTCAAAGAGTACCATTACGAGTCATATGTATCAACTCCAAAATGAAACTAATATATTTATTTCACAGGAAACAATTATGTGAAATAATAACGAAATTCGAACAAACGATAAAACGAACAAATCAAATTTAACAAAAGTATCGCTGAAAGAGTACGAAATCTGTATCTGATACTTTCAAACCATTTATAGCACACTCCACCAAATCTTACCCTCAAATGCCAACGATATCAAATACGAAACATTATTCGCAACCTAAACATATTCACCTAAAATTAAAAACAATTCAACTAATAATTCCAAAATAATTCATAATCTATTTAATATACCTTTAATCATTACCTTTTATCAATTATTAATACTCCAAAATTAAAATCTCAATATAGTTTGTTAAGCTCTTTTCGTCCAAACTAATCACCAAAATACATAAATAAATAATGTATTAATTGAAGGTTAAATCATTAATTCCTAATTATATTTTAGTAGGACTCTCCTGTTAGTTTTATATATAACCATATTATAAGTAAGCTTTTAAAAAATAAGCTACAAATTCTACACACCCATTGAGTACATTTGTTCTAATATTTAAAAGAAATATAAATTCATAGTCTGACAAAATAATATAATTATAACATCACCTTACAGTCATTCACCCTCTATTCCAACAAAATTATGTTAATGATTTTGTATATAGATTTACATATTAAATATAAATTACCTCAATTTAAAAAGAAACATATATAATTTAAATAAAATAATCCTCTAGTTGAGAATTAATAATTATTGCGTAGAGAATGCATGCATCTATGTTCAATCCTGCTCCTCCAAATTGAAAGTACATAATAATATATAACTATTTAAAAAAAACTAACATAATACAAGTATATGGCTCAAACTAACATCACTAGTTTCCTGCCTTGATTTGAAGTCCTTTTAGTGCAGTCAAAAAAATTCTGGAACATGATTCACATATACAAAGTATAATAATATATTCATGAATAAATGATTTACCTGATTCAATTTCTTTGCTTTCCTTTTCTTTTCCTCCTATATCAACTACAATGAAAGCCACGCCGACTCTTGCTACTGCTCTCTTTTCCCCAATTCGTAATAAGAGTATGCGGCTTAAATTAGGTTATTTATTAACAACTTTTTTTAATTTTTCCTACTCATAATAATATTTTATATTACCCACATATAAATTAAACTCAACTAGTATTTAAGGCCCAATTTGTACTAAATTAATTTACCCATCTCTTATTAATATTTATTAGCCCACACAAAGTAAAATAACTATTTTGGCCCAAAATAATGGACAAAGTCCAATTAATATGTTTTCAAATAAAATAATTTTTATTATTTAATATTATTATTTTTTTCGGGTATTACATCAATATTGTGGTATCCAATTTCCTACTAAGGTAAGGGGTATTATTTCTTTTGTATTCATGAAGAGAACTTCTGTTATTCCATTCTTTATTATTCTGTTGGAATAACCTGTATACGCGGACTACCCTATACTTTGTGAGATTCTTCTATTATTCCATTCTTTATCATTGTGTTGGAATGACCTGGTTTCGTTATTTCTTATTCTGTTGGAACATCATGTTTGTGCGTTTACGCATGACCTGATTCCGTTATTTATTATTCTGTTGAAATAATCTGTCTGTGTGGTCTATCGCATGCCTGGTGATTTCTTTTGTTATTCCATTCTCTGTTATACTCAGTTGGTTAAAATTTTTACTTCTATACTCTATGAAATTAGTGGAATATCCTTGATATTTGCCCTTCATCTAGTATTTTTTCATGGAAATATTCTTCTGAGCATTCTTGAGTTTTACTCTACAAAAAAGTATCATGTTGACAATTTGGACGTTATTAGTTCCTGGATAAATTAATTCTTAAACTTGTTTTATTGAATTTGTATATCATTGTCATCATCCTCATGTTTATATTATGTTGAAAGTAATCTGTGGCTTGTAATGCATAGATGGACTTGGTATTATTATGACCAGGGATTATTCGGTGTAATCATGACCGTAATGTTACAAATGATGTGGAAAAAGTCCTCATTGGTCGTAGTGCATTGATGGACAATTGTTGGCATGATCATGACCATTGATGAATACATAAATATCCTTGGCCCGTAATGCATGGATAATTTGTGGTTGTGATACTAATGAATATCCTTGGCCGTACTGCAGGGAAGATGTGGATTATTTATTAAAGCTGAGTCTCAGCGATAAAAGTGATGAAAAACCTTTTAAATCATAAAAGATAGTAGATTTTATTCTCTACTTGACTCTTTTATTGGATTGCTTGTTCCGCTGCAGTTAAACTTGATGTTTGTTATATTTTATCAGTTTAACACTGTTAAAGGCTAACGATAATTTATTTTGCATTCTCTTAGTCATAATATTTCTTACTGGGCTAGTTGATCTCACCCTTTCTTTCACTATTCTCTTCAGGAAATGAGAACGTAGCCGGGACTAGTCGGAAAATGGAGTGACGGTCCCGATGATAGTATTAATAGTCCTCACTATTCTGTTAAATAGTGTGAAAATAAATGTAATGAAGACTCTTTTGAGTGTGGATATTGTCTAGATGAAAAAATTCTTATTAAAACTCTCAGATTATGTTTTGTCGTATTTTACACGACAGTTGTATTATTAAGTTGTATTTGAATTTTGTATCATGCTTTTGGCGACTCAAGATGGGTTATGTATACCTATTTTGGGGGCGTCACATCTTTCATTTAGTATTTGAGCTATTAACTTTAATTCTTTACTAGAACAGTTTTTGATATTGAAAATGCCACGGGAACAAGCTGAACCAGTAGGACTGACTCTAGACTCTTTTGATTTAGACTCTTTTGATTTACTAGAAGGTTCATTGGCCGGAATAGCCGAAAACTGGTAAAATTGGAAGAGGAACAACAGGAAATTCCTTTTGAACCTGACCAATAATTCTATTAATATCAAACTTATCCCACCATTTGATGAAAAACTGATGGGAGACATGAGGAATTGGATCAACTGTGGTACAAGATACCAAATAAGTGAATTTTTCAATTTGAAAATCTGTTACTTTAGTTGGAGTTTGAATATCATATTGCCATTTAAGAATCCAAGGAATCTTATATTTACTTACAAACTGAAGAATGACAGGGGATACCAGTCATATTTTAGATTGTGCTTACTGTGATTACAAAAATGACTGAGTTGGACTTGTAAAAGCTTGGGAAGGAGGTCGAAAGTAGAACCAAACCTTGACCACCAGAGAGTGAACCAAAAAGGGATTTGACTTTTGAACTTGTGGTCAAACTGAATAAACCACGAAGGACTGTTTGACTCATTTTGGTGAAGAAAGATCTTATTCCAAGCTTCCATATAATCATAATAACATTAAGAGTTATCCTGATTAGAGAGCTGCATAAGATCGGAGGGATGTTTTCCCCAATCAGACATCTAAATGAACTGTTTAATATATAAGGAATGATAAAGTACTTTAGATTTATCATTATTAGCATAAATGGGTTTAATATTTACTGACTCAGTTTCAATGAGGATATCCTTATAATACACAAGGGATTTATAAGGAGCAAGGGGAGTGAAGTGCCAACCAGTAGGGAAAAACTAGGGAGACAAGTTTAATAGGGTCATCTTTAGGGTTTCATATGGGGTTCAATATGAAATAGGTGATTATTCCATCTAAGCATGTGCCCAGAAGGAGGATGACTGGGATATGAAGAAGAGGCCTTTGACCGATTGCAGAAGGGGTCAGCTGGTTTTGGGTTACTGGCTAAGGCTGAACTGTAGGGCTTGGGAATTGTTCCAAGGACTGTGAATTTTTTAACTGGTTAGGTTGAGCAACTGGGTTAACTGGATGAGGAACTAAAGTTCCTCTTGGTTGATTACTCGGGCCTGAAGGGCGACCCTACCCACGAGAAGATGATCCTCCTCGGACACTCATTTTGACTGTATTGTACCTGTATCAATGAATTCCCTAGTGAGAAAAACAGGAATGGAGCGTATTTCTATAATATTGAGCGTATTTCTTTTGAGTTTAAGAAAGTTTTGAGCGTAAAAAACAGTATAAGTTTTCGTCAAGAATATCCCCGCCCTACCAGTCAGAAATATTATCCTTTTAAGGTAAGAGATATTATTTTTGTTCAATACTCGTAAGAAACAATATTTTCTTCCATACTCTGTAGTATGTAAGTAATATTATTTCGTTTCAGATTCTGAAATCTACACTCATTTTTGTTAAGTATTGCTTTTATACTCCTTGAAATTTGCGTTTCATCGAGTATCTTTTCACGGAAATATTTTTATAAAAAGTTTTATTTTTATAATTATATTCTTAACATTTATTACAAATATAATAATACTGACATGATAATACTCAATCTACATAAAATACCTACCATCCTAATTTCTTATTATCTTTTCCATCCCCATCTCTTGCTACTCTCTCAAAATCAATTTTTTTGTTTAAAATTTATTTCAATCACGAAGCTTTTTTCACACCCGCACTCGTTTCAGCTATACGGAGTTCATCGACAAACACATTACGATGTAAATGTCAAACGGTTCTGATAAAAAATGTGTAAGAAATTCAAAGAGAAAATGAACGAGATTAACAATATCTCGTTTGAACGATTCAAAGTGACTGACATTACATGTAAAACCATCAGGTTCGATCAGTGGTCAAACAAGCCTAATGTAATGGTTGATCAACCAATTTGATGTGGGTTTCAAAACCTTACGGCTTAGAGGCTTTAGTAATTTTATGGGGTTGGGGGGGCGTCCGGTGCCCTTAACGACCGGTACGTCCGGTGCCCCCCCCCTTTTTTTTTGTTCCACAATTATGAGAAAAAAAAATAATAGAGCAAGTTTGAACAAAAAACTGTAATTGTTTCAATAAAAATTGTACTTCTTTTACAGTTTTTTGTTCAAACTTGCTCTATTATTTTTTTTTCTCATAATTGTGGAACAAAAAAAAAGGGGGGGCACCGGACGTACCGGTCGTTAAGGGCACCGGACACCCCCCCCCCCCCCCCAATTTAATTTTATGCCATGCTTGTTGCCCCTTTTTTATTACTCATTTGTCTCTACACCTTTTAGATATATTATTATTTTATTCTTTTAATTTTTTTTATCGTTTTAGTTAGTATTTCAAATTTTATAAGATTTTAATTTTACCCCATATATTTTACTAATGTGCCACCAGATGCTAATAACTACTCCTTCCGTAGATCGTTTTAAAATTGTACACAAATATTGAGAAAAAAATTGTATAACATTACCTATAATATCAATTATCTATATTGCCCTTGTATTGAAAGAAGAGATTATTATTTATTAGACAGAAAATAATAAGAACCAAAATTATATTTAATATTTAGGATAATATTAAAAACTAAACAATTACTCCCTCCATCCCAAAATAATAGACGTTTTAGACTATTTTTTTCTTCCCAAAATATTTGACGTTTTACAATACCAAGGATATTTTACCTATTTGTTTCCTTCTCTACCCTTCCTTCTCCATCACCATTAATGGTTATTTAATGATGTGGTTCACTTTCTCTCTCCTATTTCTCTCCTTACCAAATCTCCCCAAATCATGAAAAACAGAAAAATTGATCATAACAATCTCCCCAAATCTCTCTACAAAAATATCATGAAAGAGTGGAAAATTCTTCAGAACAATCTCCCCAAATGATTTATGTTCGAGTTTATGAAGGAAGAATTGATCTGCTCCGTGCGGTGATCGTCGGCGCTGCCGGAACTTTGTAAGACGACGGCCTTTTCTCACTTCCTTCCCACTTTCTGTCGTTTCCGTCGTTCTTGTTTCCTTTTCCTTACCAAATCCGTCGATCGGTGCTTTAAATTTAGAGATGAAGACGGCCAGAATATTAAGAGATGAATACAGAGATGAAGACAGAGGAGTATAGTGTAAGAGATGAATACAGAGAGATGAAGTACTTACAGAGGAGTATATAATAAGAGATGAAGTACTTACTACTTCTAATATTAAGAGATGAAGACGGCCAGAATATTAGAGATGAAGAAGACGACAGAGCAGGCTGACAGATCTGGTCGGCAGAGCAGAGGAGATGAAAGTATTAATTATGGGTAAAATAGTAAAATTATATGTATTCTTAATTTATGTGAAAATCTGTAGAACGTCAAATATAATGGGATGGAGGGAGTAATACGTATTTGAAATTCTAAAACGACTTATATTAAAAACAAAAATATTTCTCTAAAACAACTTATATTAAGTAAAAAAAAAAGAATTTCATTTCTCATTAGATTTGACAACAATGACAAGGGGTCTTTAGGCCTCAGCAGAGAAGTTAATTTTCACCCTCTGTGGACAAGAATACATACATATATATATAGGGTATTCATCCATGGCAAACGTTTGTCATGGACACTATTCAGCAAACAAGTTGATTACCGTTGATCTGAACAATGAAAGGCTTAAATTGGTCAACTTTTCTCCTTGCCGCTATAGCTTGTAGCGGTAGCGGCAGTCCCTTTTTCCTTTTTGTCCGTTTACAAATTACATTACTACCCCTAACTTATAATACATGTCTGCCGCTACAGGCTGTAGCGGCAGTGTGAGTCCCACCCATATGGCCCATATGCCTATGTAAAGATAAGTTTACATTTATGTATACATAATGTAAAAATAAAAGATAATAATATAAAAATAAAAGATAATGATAAAATAAGTCTGAATAAAAGATAAACTTATTTTTATAAATATATAATGTAAAAATAAGATAAGTTTGAATAAAAGATAAATTTATCTTTTATAATAAAATAAATTTATCTTTTATTATAAAAAACATAAATTTATCTTTTATAATAAAATAAATTTATCTTTTATTATTAAAATATAAATTTATTTTATTATAAAAGATAAATTTATGTTTTTATAATAAAAGATAAATTTATTTTATTATAAAAGATAAATTTATCTTTTATTCAAACTTATCTTATTTTTACATTATATATTTATAAAAATAAGTTTATCTTTTATTCAGACTTATTTTTATCATTATCTTTTATTTTTATATTATTATCTTTTATTTTTACATTATGTATACATAAATGTAAACTTATCTTTACATAAAATAAATATGTTTAATATTTTTACAATAATAATTATAATATTAATATGTTTAATATTATTTTTTTATTATTATGTTTAATATTAATATTTTATTTTTATTATTAGATCTGTTAATAATAATAATAATAATAATATGTAAATATTAGAATTATATTTGTAACTTGTAAAAAAAGTGGGAAGCCTGCCGGGGGCATTTTTGGAATTAGCTAACTGTCGCTACAGCCTGTAGCGGAAGGGAGAGAAGAATTAGGCATAAGACTGCCGCTACAGCCTGTAGCGGCAGGAGGAAATTGGTTTGCCACAGCAAACGGTTGCCACGGATGCTCTCCCATATATATAATCCTGATAAAATGCTTCCTAATGCAATTCAACACCACAAATGATGTATAAACTAAATTTTGCTGAAATGGAAAATAAACTCATGACAATTGGCTCTAAACTGTCACTGTTCTGGACAAATTCCAACCAACTAAATTCAAAACAACATTTTGCCAACATGCCATCTCAATCAAAAAACACATTTAATTGTGTTTATTTGTTTGAAAAAAGCATCAAATTTTCAATTTGGGTTGAACTACAAATTTTCAAAGCTAAAAATGAAATGGAAGGAACATAAAATAGTAAAGAAAAATATATTGGATATCTTACTCTCTCATGCTCGTCACAGGGAGAACATATAGTCAAAGCCAAAGTATAAATCCACATAACCACACCAGAAATATTCCCAAATAGATGGAACATCAAATTTTCCACTAAACTTTCCCCAATTTACATAAACATAGATAATGCAACAGAAAAACAAGGTTTAAGCTGAAAACTAATAAACAATATAGCATAGATGTGTTATTTCAGCAATCTCTTAAGCCCTTTCACCTCGGATACGGCGAGCAAGCTGGATATCTTTGGGCATAATGGTGACCCTCTTAGCATGAATAGCGCAAAGATTGGTATCTTCAAACAGACCGACCAAGTAAGCTTCCGCCGCCTCTTGAAGAGCAGCGACGGCAGAGCTCTGGAACCGGAGATCGGTCTTGAAGTCCTGAGCAATTTCTCTTACCAGCCTCTGAAATGGAAGCTTACGGATTAAAAGCTCAGTGCTTTTTTGGTATTTCCTGATTTCCCTTAGAGCCACAGTTCCAGGCCTGAATCTGTGCGGCTTCTTCACTCCTCCGGTCGCCGGCGCCGACTTTCTGGCTGCCTTTGTGGCCAGTTGCTTCCTTGGAGCCTTTCCTCCGGTGGATTTCCTGGCGGTTTGCTTGGTACGAGCCATTTGGAAAATGTTAAAATGTGGAGAGAGAATGGTATTTTAACCGAAATTGATTTGGAGATGAGAAAGATGAGAGAATTGGGGTGATGGGTTTGAGAGGGTATTTATAATTGGAAAATTGAAAGTTTGTGAAGGGCGGGACAGTTTGAAATTTGTTGGGTTCTTGAAAAATTTTAGGCGGATGAGTTGCAACGTTGGATTTGTGTAAGAATGGACGGCTGATAGATTTAATCCGTGTGTACTGCTCGCTGCCAATCAGATTAGTAGAGAGATTTCAGAGTGGGGAGTGGTTGGACCGTTCGATGATCTTATGCTTTCATGGTCGCGATTTTGTTCCCATTTTAAGAATCATTTTTTGCTATTTATTTGCTTTTTTTCTCCTTCTAGTTTAGTGAGATCTGATATTCCATCCATTCTAAAATAAGAGATATAGAATTTAATTTTTGAGTTCAAACAATAATATATTAAATTTTAAATTAATATAAATTTATTTAATTTTAATTAATATAAATTTAGTAGATATGACTCATAAGAGATATATAATTTAATTTTTGAGTTCAAACAATAATATATTAAATTTTAAATTAATAGAAATTATTAATCACAAAATTTGTTTAATTCTAAACTTTTATGAGTCATACCTACTAGTTTTGAAGTTTAATATGTCGTTTAATCTCAAAAATTATATTGTATATCTAATTTTGTAACGAATGTAATATTATTTTTTAAAATTAAAAAATAGAATAAATTGTTTTAAATAAAGGTAACGAGATAAAAATAACTTATTAACTTGCAAACATAATGTTTGGGTCAAATGCAATGTATTATTATTGGTATAAGAGTACTGTTATATATTGCGAAAAATTTTACAGAATTACGATTATAAATATATGTGATTTGATAAAATTACGATTATAACGTATATAATCATCCCAAAACAACTCAAACCAAAAATTCGTAAATCTTTATTTGTCAGACTGTACGACTGTAAGACCCCAGTTTTTATAAATAAAGATGAATTTTCATAATTATTATTTTTGGAATATTATGGAATAAATTTGATATAATTTTATAGTTGTGGGTAATATTTATAAATTTTGAAAAGTACGCAAGTTGTTATAAAATATTCGTTTGGTCGGGGAATATTCTTTTTGTCGGGGAATATTCGTACGACGGCACAATCATTGGTGGACCCCACAACGGAAGTATTGTCATAGTTAGAAAACGACAAAATTATCTTTCTATAAAATAACGGCGGAGGTGTGACCGTTAAAAACTGTTGAACTACTCGGTAGTAAAAGTACAGTAATACGCGTTGTTGCATAGTAGCACACGGTATTGATTATTGATGCTTACGTGAGAAGTCACTCAGCTATACTCAATTATTGCTACAGTAATTGCTGCATCATATCTCTTATATTATTGATTCAATTATTGTCACAGTATCATCTGTATAATATGTTATATTATTTAAATAATAATTGAGACGACAAGTTATAAATGATTAAAAATTGTTGAAAGATTAAATATGTATTAAAATGATTTTTGGTAATTTTTATTCAATCCTTGATGTATATAAAGAGTCTATTATTAGACGTTTGTGGTAAGTTGAATTATTTATGGGGGGCCATATGTCATCATCTAAGAGTCTCTTTCATAAATAGTAATTACTTTCGTAAATAGTAATTACCTTCGTAAATAGTAATTACTTTCGTAAATAGTAATTACCTTCGTAAATAATAATTATTTTCGTAAATAGTAATTACCTTCGTAAATAGTAATTATTTTCGTAAATAGTAATTACCTTTGTCAATAGTAATTACCTTCGTAAATAGTAAATACTTTCGTAAATAGTAATAAATCTTCTATAAATAGAGGCCTAGGGCTTCATTATTTTTCACGAATTCGTTCAAGCTATAGAGAGAGAAAGTATAGAGAGAGTAAGAGAGAAAGAAGAAGAGTATTCGGTTATTACACGACTGCAGTATTCAATCTCTTAATACGGTAAGGGGTGTTATTCTTTCTTCTTGAAGAGAACTTATGTTCTTCCGTTCTTTGTTATTCTGTTGGAATAACCTGTAAAAGTGGCATACCCTATACATGACCTGTATACGCGGTACACCCTATACTTGGTGAAATCCTTATGTTATTCCATTCATTATTATTCTGTTGGAATAACCGGTATACGCGGAATACCCTATACTTGGTGACATCCATTTACTATCCTGTCCTTATATTTCTGTCGGAATATCCTGTCTGTGTGTTTTACACCGGACCTGGTTCCATTCTTTATTATTCTGTTGGAATATCCTGTCTGTGTGTTTTACACCGGACCTGGTTCCATTATTTATTATTCTGTTGGAATATCCTGTCTGTGTGTTTTACACCGGACCTGGTTCCATTCTTTATTATTCTGTTGGAACATCCTGTCGGTGTGAATTTCACCTGACCTGGTTCCGTTATTATTATTCTGCTGGAATAACCTGTCTGTGCGGTCTATCGCATGCATGGTGATTTCTTTTGTTATTCCATTTTTTATTATACTCAGTTGGATAAAACTTTGACTTCTATGCTCCATGAAATTAGTGGAATATCCTTGATATTTGCGCTTCATCCAGTATCCTTTCATAGAAATATTCTTCTGATCATTCTTGAATTTTACACCACAAAACAGTATCGTGTTGACAAATTTGAACGTTAATAATTCCTGGATAAAATAATTCTTGAACTTGTTTTATTGAATTCTTATATCATTGTCATCATCCTCATGTTTATATTTTGTCGAAAGTCATCTGTGGCCTGTAGTGCATAGATGGACTTGGTATGATTATGACCAGGGATTATTCGGTGTAATCATGACCGTAATGTTACAAATGATGTAAAAATTAAAAATCCTCATTGGCCCGTAGTGCATTGATGGACAGTTGTTGGCATGATCATGACCATTGATGAATACACAAATATTCTTGGCTGTAGTGCATGAATAATTGTGGTCGTGATACTAAAGAATATCCTTGGCCGTAGTGCGGGGGTGATTCGATGATGTGGAATATTTATTAAGCTGAGTCTCAGCTATAACGATGATGAAAAACCTTTTAAATCATAAAAGATAGTAGATTTTATTTTCTACTTGACTCTTTTAATGGATTGCTGGTCCCGCTGTAGTTAAACTTGATGTTTATTGTATTTTATCAGTTTAACACTGTTGAAGGCTAATGATAATTTATTCTGCATTATCTTAGTCATAATATTTCTTACTGGGCTAGTTGAGCTCACCCTTTCTTTCACTGTTCTCTTCAGGAAATGAGAATATAGCTGAGACGAGTCGGGGAACGGAGTGATGGACCAGAGAATAGTATTAGTAGTCCTCACTATTCTGTTAAATAGTGTGACAATAATTGTATTGAGGACACCTTTTGAGTTTGTATGCTCTCTAGTAGACAATAATTGTATTCAAACTCACAGTTATGTTTTGTCGTATTGTACACGACAGTTGTATTAGTAAGTTGTATTTGAATTCTGTACCATGTATCTGGCGACTCAAGATGGGTGATGTATACCTAATTTTGGGGGCGTCACAGTTGGTATCAAAGCTTAGGGATATGATCCCTGGCTAAGATGTGAGAATAGTATTAGGAGGGGAGAGACGGGGAATTCCTTCGCTAGTATGACCTACCTAAGTTTATGTGCTATTTTATTGGTCGGTCAGAATATAGGGATAATATGTTACATGTCAATTAACCTTTTGTTTTGTGGCAGTATCTGAAAATGACATCTGAGAATGTTGAGATTGGCAATGGAGCACAGGCGATCGTTGATTCACCACATATCAATAATCAGGATAATGTGCACCAGGAAGGCGAAAATCCTCATGCAAACAACAACACTGACCAAATGACGAATGATCAAATGTTCAGAGGTTTTATGCAATTCATGCAGCAGCAGGCGAGAGCAACTCCTGTCCAAAACGTAGATGGAAACGCGGGAAACTCTCAGGCGGTCACCGCTAAACAGTTTAAGGAGCTGGGACCACCGGAGTTTAAGGGAGAGCCAAAACCACTTATGGCGGAAACATGGATAAAGCAGATGACCAAGATATTTGATGTCTTGGGATGCTCTGAGGAGCAAAAGGTTCCCTTTGCCGCCTTTATGTTGCGCGGAGAGGCAGATTACTGGTGGGAATCGGTAAAACGTACTCAACCTGCCGTACTGAAGATGTCTTGGGAGAAGTTCCAGGAGCTGTTCAATGATAAATACTTTCCCGAAAGTATTCGCCACATGAAGGAGGTGGAGTTTATTAAGTTGGAACAAAATAATATGACCGTGTCGCAATACGAGGCAAAATTTGCAGAGTTATCACGGTTTGCGTCCCATTTGGTGGATAATGAAGAGAGAATGGCGCGAATGTTTTTAAGAGGTTTGAAGCCGGAGATACGTCAACATCTTATTTCTCATAAACTGTGTTTGTATTCTGATGTTGTAAATAGGGCTCAGTTGGTAGAGCGCGATAACGAGTCAACGCAATCAAAAGAGAGCAGCCGGCAAAATGATAATACCAGTGAGAGCAGTCATCGAAGCGGTGACAACAAGCGTGGAGGACATCATCAGGCCAGAAATGGTAACCACTTCGGTGGTAATCAGGGCCAAAACAATAAGAATGAACATTTCAAAAAGAGGAGATTCAACAATGATGGAAAGACGTCAGCACCAGCACCCGTTGTTAAGGAAGGAGAAAGACCACCTATCATATGCTTCAAATGCGGAGGGGAGGGACACATCAGTCCAAATTGTGCGATGCCGTCCAAAGCATGTTATAATTGTGGAAGAGAAGGTCATTTGGCCCGATTTTGTCGTTTACCAAAGACCAATTCAACTAGGGTGGAGGCACCAAAGGCCGTCCCAGAAAGGTCAAAGCCGGTAGTGCAAGGGAGAGCGTTTGTTGTGACCTCCCAGAAAGCAAGGAACCCGAATGAGGTCATCACGGGTAAGCTTATCATAAACTCTAACGAAGTCTATACTTTATTCGATACCGGTTCTACCCATTCTTTTATTTCTCCTACTTGCGCTCATCGATTAAATTTGACTCCGGAGAAATTGGACTTTGACTTATCTGTAGAAACTCCGTTGGGAGAAACCTTTATTACTTCCACTGTTTATAAGTCTTGTTTGGTTCAAATCGGTACCCTCACATTACCTGTAGATCTTATTTCATTGAAAATACTTGCATTTGACGTGATTCTAGGGATTGATTGGTTAACTACTTATCATGCAAAAATTGATTGTTTCCATAAGGTTGTTAGCTTTCATATTCCTAATCAACCTATTATGCGAATTCAAGCGACCAAACCATTAAAATCAATCACGGTCATCTCAAGCCATAAAGCTATTCGTTTATTGAAAAACGGATGTCAAGCTTTCTTAGCTCATGTCACAGATTTAAACAAAAATACGTCAGTTTTGAACGATATTTCTATTGTTAATGAATTTCCTGACGTATTCCCCGAAGAACTTCCTGGCCTACCCCCAGAGCGTGAGATTGAATTTTGTATCGACCTTGAACCCGGTACAAAACCCATTTCTAAAGCCCCATATCGAATGGCTCCTATTGAACTTCAGGAGTTAAAAACCCAACTGCAGGAATTATTAGACATTGGCTTTATTCGTCCTAGTACTTCTCCTTGGGGTGCTCCTGTTCTATTCGTGAAGAAGAAAGATGGGAGTATGCGACTTTGTATTGATTATCGGGAGTTAAATCATGTCACCATCAAAAATAGGTATCCATTGCCACGAATTGATGATCTATTTGACCAGTTGCAAGGAGTCAAATTCTTTTCAAAGATCGATCTTCGTTCCGGGTATCACCAATTAAAGATTAGAACCGATGACATTCCAAAGACGGCTTTCAGAACTCGGTACGGGCATTATGAATTCTTAGTCATGTCCTTTGGATTGACTAATGCTCCTGCTGCCTTCATGGATATGATGAACCGAGTATTCAAGGAATATTTGGATCATTTTGTGGTCGTCTTTATTGACGACATCCTTATTTATTCCAAAAGCCGTGAAGATCATGAGCAACACTTGAGGCTGACACTCCAAAAGCTTCGTGAATATAAGCTTTATGCCAAGTTGAAGAAATGCGAGTTCTGGCTTGAGGAAGTAGCATTCCTTGGGCACGTGGTATCAAGTCGTGGAATATCTGTTGACCCAGCAAAGATTGAAGCTATTCAAAGCTGGGAGCAACCTAAATCAGTGACCGAAGTACGTAGCTTTCTCGGTTTAGCTGGTTATTATCGAAGATTCGTGGAAGGATTTTCTCGAATCGCTACTCCATTGACTCAGCTGACTCGGAAAGATACAAAGTTCGGTTGGAGCGAAGAATGTGAGAAGAGTTTTCAAGAACTCAAGAGGAGACTCATTTCAGCACCTGTTCTGACAATACCGTCTGGCTCGGAGGGATTTGTCATCTACAGCGATGCTTCGGGCAAAGGGCTGGGATGTGTTCTCATGCAACATGGAAAAGTCATAGCCTATGCCTCGCGACAACTCAAAGAATATGAGAAGAATTATCCTACTCATGATCTAGAGTTGGCAGCTGTTGTCTTTGCACTTAAAATTTGGAGGCATTACTTGTATGGGGAGAAAGTGGAGATCTTTACGGATCATAAAAGCCTCAAATATTTCTTCACTCAAAAGGAACTCAACATGCGACAATGACGTTGGCTTGAACTGTTGAAAGATTATGATCATACCATCCAATACCATCCTGGAAAAGCAAACGTGGTAGCTGACGCATTGAGTAGAAGATCACATGCAAGTACGAGTGCGATATTGTCAACGCAAGGGCCCATTTTGTGTGACTTGCAAAGGATGGGGATAGAGTTAAAGACTTCAGGGACGCATGTGACGATGGCGAATATACGAGTAGAACCGACTTTAATCGATAAAGTTAAAGTTGCTCAAGCTACAGACCTGGAGCTGATGCGTATGAAGAAGAAAGTGCAAGAAGGTGCTATGCCGGAAGCAAAAATCGATGAAGAAGGAATACTTCGAGTCAACTCTAGACTTTGTGTTCCTAACGACCCTGATTTAAAGTATAAAATCATGATGGAGGCGCACAATACACCGTTTGCAATCCATCCTGGGAGTACCAAAATATATCATGATATTCGTCATACATTTTGGTGGAGTAATATGAAGAGAGAGATAGCGTTGTTTATCTCAAGGTGTCTAACTTGTCAACGAGTTAAAGCGGAGCATCAAGTACCAAAAGGTCCATTGCAACCACTTGAAATTCCAGAATGGAAGTGGGAACACATTACCATGGATTTCGTTACCGGTCTTCCAAAGGTTTCTCAAGGCATAGATGCGATTTGGGTTATTGTTGATAGATTGACCAAGTCTGCTCATTTCTTACCGATACGAGAAACTTATACACTTGAACGTCTTGCTCGTATGTACATAAACGAGATTGTAAGACTGCATGGTATGCCGGTATCCATAGTTTCTGATCGAGACCCAAGATTTACTTCAAGATTTTGGGTTAGTTTGCAAAAAGCTATGGGCACAGACTTACGATTTAGCTCGGCATATCATCCTCAGACGGACGGACAGTCGGAGAGGACTATTCAAACTCTCGAAGATCTATTAAGACTCTGTGTCCTTGATTTCAAGGGAAGTTGGGACAAGTTCTTACCATTGGTGGAGTTTTCCTACAACAACAGTTATCAAGCAAGTATTGGCATGGCTCCATTCGAAGCGTTGTATGGAAGAAAGTGTCGTTCTCCAGTATGCTGGGATGAGGTGGGTGAAGCAACGTTGTTGGGACCGGAGTTGGTACGTATGACTACGGAAAAGATTCAAACGATCCGACAACGTATAAAAACCTCACAAAGTCGACAAAAGAGTTATGTTGATCTTCATCGAAAGGACGTGGAATTCAATATAGGAGATCATGTGTTGTTACGTGTTACTCCATGGAAAGGAGTTACAAGATTTGGAAAGAGAGGAAAACTCAATCCTCGATTCATCGGTCCATTTTTAATCCTCGATCGAATAGGAACTGTGGCCTATAGACTCGCTTTACCGCCAAGTATGTCTCGTGTTCATAACGTTTTTCACATATCCATGTTACGAAAATATGTGAAAGACCCGAACCACATTATTGAGTTAGAACCGGACGAAATAGCGGAAGATCTGACGTATGAAGAGATTCCTGTTCAAATCTTGGATAAGAAGGAACATATTCTACGCTCCAAGGTTATACCTCAAGTCAAAGTTTTGTGGAGAAACCACGATGTTGAGGAAATGACTTGGGAGTTAGAATCTGAAATGAAATCAAGGTATCCTTACCTCTTTGACATACCAGGTACGTACCCTAATTTCGAGGGCGAAATTTCATAAGAAGGGGAGGTTGTAAGACCCCAGTTTTTATAAATAAAGATGAATTTTCATAATTATTATTTTTGGAATATTATGGAATAAATTTGATATAATTTTATAGTTGTGGGTAATATTTATAAATTTTGAAAAGTACGCAAGTTGTTATAAAATATTCGTTTGGTCGGGGAATATTCTTTTTGTCGGGGAATATTCGTACGACGGCACAATCATTGGTGGACCCCACAACGGAAGTATTGTCATAGTTAGAAAACGACAAAATTATCTTTCTATAAAATAACGGCGGAGGTGTGACCGTTAAAAACTGTTGAACTACTCGGTAGTAAAAGTACAGTAATACGCGTTGTTGCATAGTAGCACACGGTATTGATTATTGATGCTTACGTGAGAAGTCACTCAGCTATACTCAATTATTGCTACAGTAATTGCTGCATCATATCTCTTATATTATTGATTCAATTATTGTCACAGTATCATCTGTATAATATGTTATATTATTTAAATAATAATTGAGACGACAAGTTATAAATGATTAAAAATTGTTGAAAGATTAAATATGTATTAAAATGATTTTTGGTAATTTTTATTCAATCCTTGATGTATATAAAGAGTCTATTATTAGACGTTTGTGGTAAGTTGAATTATTTATGGGGGGCCATATGTCATCATCTAAGAGTCTCTTTCATAAATAGTAATTACTTTCGTAAATAGTAATTACCTTCGTAAATAGTAATTACTTTCGTAAATAGTAATTACCTTCGTAAATAGTAATTATTTTCGTAAATAGTAATTACCCTCGTAAATAGTAATTATTTTCGTAAATAGTAATTACCTTTGTCAATAGTAATTACCTTCGTAAATAGTAAATACTTTCGTAAATAGTAATAAATCTTCTATAAATAGAGGCCTAGGGCTTCATTATTTTTCACGAATTCGTTCAAGCTATAGAGAGAGAAAGTATAGAGAGAGTAAGAGAGAAAGAAGAAGAGTATTCGGTTATTACACGACTGCAGTATTCAATCTCTTAATACGGTAAGGGGTGTTATTCTTTCTTCTTGAAGAGAACTTATGTTCTTCCGTTCTTTGTTATTCTGTTGGAATAACCTGTAAAAGTGGCATACCCTATACATGACCTGTATACGCGGTACACCCTATACTTGGTGAAATCCTTATGTTATTCCATTCATTATTATTCTGTTGGAATAACCGGTATACGCGGAATACCCTATACTTGGTGACATCCATTTACTATCCTGTCCTTATATTTCTGTCGGAATATCCTGTCTGTGTGTTTTACACCGGACCTGGTTCCATTCTTTATTATTCTGTTGGAATATCCTGTCTGTGTGTTTTACACCGGACCTGGTTCCATTATTTATTATTCTGTTGGAATATCCTGTCTGTGTGTTTTACACCGGACCTGGTTCCATTCTTTATTATTCTGTTGGAACATCCTGTCGGTGTGAATTTCACCTGACCTGGTTCCGTTATTATTATTCTGCTGGAATAACCTGTCTGTGCGGTCTATCGCATGCATGGTGATTTCTTTTGTTATTCCATTTTTTTATTATACTCAGTTGGATAAAACTTTGACTTCTATGCTCCATGAAATTAGTGGAATATCCTTGATATTTGCGCTTCATCCAGTATCCTTTCATAGAAATATTCTTCTGATCATTCTTGAATTTTACACCACAAAACAGTATCGTGTTGACAAATTTGAACGTTAATAATTCCTGGATAAAATAATTCTTGAACTTGTTTTATTGAATTCTTATATCATTGTCATCATCCTCATGTTTATATTTTGTCGAAAGTCATCTGTGGCCTGTAGTGCATAGATGGACTTGGTATGATTATGACCAGGGATTATTCGGTGTAATCATGACCGTAATGTTACAAATGATGTAAAAATTAAAAATCCTCATTGGCCCGTAGTGCATTGATGGACAGTTGTTGGCATGATCATGACCATTGATGAATACACAAATATTCTTGGCTGTAGTGCATGAATAATTGTGGTCGTGATACTAAAGAATATCCTTGGCCGTAGTGCGGGGGTGATTCGATGATGTGGAATATTTATTAAGCTGAGTCTCAGCTATAACGATGATGAAAAACCTTTTAAATCATAAAAGATAGTAGATTTTATTTTCTACTTGACTCTTTTAATGGATTGCTGGTCCCGCTGTAGTTAAACTTGATGTTTATTGTATTTTATCAGTTTAACACTGTTGAAGGCTAATGATAATTTATTCTGCATTATCTTAGTCATAATATTTCTTACTGGGCTAGTTGAGCTCACCCTTTCTTTCACTGTTCTCTTCAGGAAATGAGAATATAGCTGAGACGAGTCGGGGAACGGAGTGATGGACCAGAGAATAGTATTAGTAGTCCTCACTATTCTGTTAAATAGTGTGACAATAATTGTATTGAGGACACCTTTTGAGTTTGTATGCTCTCTAGTAGACAATAATTGTATTCAAACTCACAGTTATGTTTTGTCGTATTGTACACGACAGTTGTATTAGTAAGTTGTATTTGAATTCTGTACCATGTATCTGGCGACTCAAGATGGGTGATGTATACCTAATTTTGGGGGCGTCACAACGACCGTTGAGTTCACCTGCAATGTAGGAGCTCTATATCAAACACGTTAAGGCTAATCATAGAGGCATCTACCCTTATAAAGAAAACAATGTGGAACTCTCACACCAAACTCAATTAGTTCACGTAGAGACTACAACTTATAAACTCAAAATAACCTAGACACTTTTGAATTTTCAATAGGTTAAGTATCTCTAATCCCTCAAAGAGCCATACTTAACCACATTTGGGCTCAAGTCCATTTCGTATCTCACTTATTACTATATCGCTATCGAAATACTATAGTTATCGACAATAAATGTAGAACGAGGTGAAATCAAATTGTCTTCCCTTTGTCCTAATATTACTCAGATATTAATCAACTATTTTCTTAGAATTGATTTTTATAATCTCATCAACCCTGACCATAGGTGTAACGCCCCCAAAACAGGTATACATCACCCATCTTGAGTCGTCAAATACATGGTACAGAATTCAAATACAAACTTAATTTATATATCTGTTAAGTGTCATGCAGAATACGACAAAACATAAATTATGAGTTTTAATACAAATATTGTCTCCTAGACAATACTCAAACTCAAATTCAATCCTCATTACATTTATTATCACACTAAATAGTGCGGACTACTAAAACAACCATGTCAGACCGTCACTCCATTCCCCGAGTAGTCCCAGCTCATTCTCATTTCCTAAAGAGAACACTGAAAACAAAAGGGTGAGCTCAATATATTAAAGTTATTTGTTTTATTAGATTATAAAAAGAATATATTACATTTTATTATGCATAGTGTTGTATAGTGCCTGCATAGTGTTTTGTATAGTAAATTTTTTTTATATAAAACAGAATACTTTTTTAAAGTTATTCGTTTTATTAGATTATAAATAGAATATATTATATTTTATTTAAAATATTTTGTTTTTTTAGAATATTTTATTAAATCAATATAAACCGTCTGATTAAAAGTAAATCAATCTGGACCATTCATAAAATAGTTACTATTCAGTCCATTCTCCTATAAATAGAAGCTCATTCCTTTATTATTTCTTACAAATTCACTGAAACTCTAGAGAGAGAAACTATGAAGAGAAAGGAGAAAATTATTCTGCTACTTCACTACTCCTATATCCAGTACTCTTCTTTTAAGGTAAGGGGTATTATTTCTTTTGTATTTATGAAGAGAACTTCTGTTATTCCATTCTTTATTATACTGTTGAAATAACCTGTATACACGAACTACCCTATACTTGGTGAAATTCTTCTGTTATTCTATTTTTTATTATTATGTTGGAATAACCTGTCTATGCGAAGTACCGCATACATGGTGAAATTCTTCGATTATTCCATTCTTTATTATTCTGTTGGAACATCCTGTCCGTGCTTTACGCATTACCTGGTTCCATTATTTATCATTCTGTTGGAATATCATGTTTGTTCTTTACACATGACCTGGTTCCATTATTTATTATTCTGTTGGAATATCATGTCTGTGCGTTTATGCATGACCTGGTTCCGTTATTTATTATTCTGTTAGAATAACCTGTCTGTGCGGTCTATCGTATGCCTGGTGATTTCTTTTGTTATTTCATTCCTTATTATACTCATTTGGTTAAAGTTTTGGCTTTTATACTCCATGAAATTAGTGGAATATCCTTGATATTTGAGCTTCATCCAATATCTTTTCATAAAAATATTCTTCTGAGCATTCTTGAATTTTACTCTACAAAGAAGTATCATGTTGACAATTTGGACGTTATTAGTTCCTGGATAAATTAATTCTTGAACTTGTTTTTATTGAATTCTTATATCATTGTCATCATCCTCATGTTTATATAAATAATTATTAACTGTCGTGCAAAACACTACAAAAAAAGCTCTATCTGTGACCAATGATATTAGCGACCTCCCTATTCAGTCGCGGATAATTGTTATAGCGACCGCTATCTACGACCGCTAAGGATTCTAGTCACTAATTTGTATAAACGACTGCATGCGGTCGCTGATCGGTCGCTATCATGTATTTCCTTCCCAAAAATTGGTATGAAAATTTGGCACGACGACCACTCCATATCAGCGACTGGTAGCAGTCGCTGATATGTTCACATCATTAAAAATTAACGACCGCATGCAGTCGCTGACGGCGGTCGCTGATTCTCATAAACATTATCAGAATCAAGCGTTCGCTCTTTCAATACAGAAGAAAAAAAGAGGGAGAAACAATCCGGGAGAAGATGGAGTAGGGGAGAAGAGAAGAGGGGGTACGCCTTCACTCGTTCGCTCATTCATTACTACTCCTTCATTACAAGTCTGGTACAAACTCAAACGAAAGGTAAAAAGTTCCAAATCTTAAGTTTTAATTTGTCATGTCCCCTCTATATATCTTGTTTGATTTAGGGTTTCTCCTTTAGGGTTTTGTTTAATTATTGATTTTATAATTGTTTATTGATTTTAATTTGGTTTTTTGAATGGAGATTTGGGTTTTTGCTAATTTATTGAATAATATGGTGTTTGGGTTAATATATAGCTTATTCTGCACTTGTATTTTGTTCTAAAAAATTCAACATAGCTGATGCAATAATTATGTAGGCCTAACATACTACTTCAGTTAGACTTATACTTGTAGTTTTTACTGCAATGACAATCATGACAAAAATTTTGGTCAGAAATTTTATGTAGAATAATTTTATTATTATAATCTACAATAATGGTACAATGTGAAATTTATTTATTCATGTTATGTTTGATGTTATGTTCAGTAGTGGGATTTTTAATCTTCAATGGATGATAAAAAGGGTTATTGGTTTGTCACTTAAGTTTGTGGGATTTTTTTTATCCTACTTTAATTGAAAATATATTATTCTTATATAGTATCCCCTCCATTTCACACATGATAGTTTTGGTTATTTCACACATTAATAAGGTAAATTTTTGTTCCCAAGTTTTAAGCTAATTTTCATTATGTGCTTTACTTACAGAATGGATCCCATTGTACTAACACAATGGTCCCTTTTCACTTACCAAATGTGTTTTACTTAATAAATAATCATAGTTCAAAAGAAGTACCCCGTCCAATCAAAGTTGGGAAGTTTTGGTGTTCGAGACTGCCCTTTTCTTAAGCAATATAGCCAATCATCATTTGGTGAGATTGAATTTTGTTCATGTGTAGTATTAGATCCAAGTGAGGACAACTTCGCCTTCAAGTGAACAGATTTATGAGAACTCCAAGATGCCTTAAAACAGTCTTGAGTGCTGTTAAAAGACACAACTTCATCAATACATGCACAATTAAATTGATGCTAACGACAAGTATCAGAAACAAAACTAGAGAAAGTTAGTCTTAAAAAACCATAAAGAGATATTTAACAAGCCAGAATTAGTGTTGCACAAATGGCCTGCGGCCTGCGATCCGATCTTGATCTGGTCTGAGCCCGGCCTGGTCAAAACCAGGCCTGGTCAAAGCCCGGACAGGCCAGGCCCGGCCTGCTAGGCTGTTAACAGACCACAGTTTTTTGACAAATATTCGGCCTGACCTGACCTTCCAAAAAGCCCAAACTGGCCTGGCCTTCGGCCTGGTCCGACATTTGGCCTGGACCGGCCTGAAGCCTGGCCTTACTCATTTAATTAAAATAACTTCCACCGCTCCAGCCCAGCCCCGCCTCGCCCCGCCCCGCCCCAATCGTCCAGCCCAGTCCATACGTTATTGATTAGTGACTAGTATAATCAACAAGCCTACAAGCTTAGAAGATAATTTGATAACGGCTACAAGCCTACAAACTACAATGACAGTGACACAAAGGTGAAAGGCCAAAGCAATTGTCCAGACTCCAGAGTCTTTGATTAGTGACTAGTGGCTGCTAAAATAAAAACATCCTAGTGGCTACTTGCTAGTGAGTAGTGACTAGCCTTTGCAGGCCTAATAGTTAAACTACAGTCTACAGTCTACACATATAAAGAATGAGTTAATATTTTATTGAATGAACTAATAGGCTAGTAATATTTTATGGAATGATCTCGTTTGAAACTTAATATTTTTCTAGTTTAATATATTAAATGTTTTTAATTAATTTTTAATAATTAAAAAATTCTAATTTATCTAACACTATTATTAATTATTTTTATAATTTTATAATAATTTAAATTTAAAAATATCATCTTTGCAAAGTAATTGGTGACTTCAATATTATAATACCATTATTTATATAATTATATCACATGCCTATTGTAAAGGAAGAAAGTTCAATGAACTGTCCAATACTCCAATTCAAAAAAGTTGACTAGCAAATTCCAATAAGCAAGTAAGCAACGTTCAAAATTGAATTGTCATATCCATCTGATAAATCATAAAGCTCAGTAAAATAAATAAATTAACAGTACAAATAAACGGTTATATTTTACTCCTATAAAAATCATTTGTTAAACTGCAAAGCTCAAATATCTTTCATTGAGTATTCTGCATTCATTTTTTCTCACAACTCTATCAGTATTCTCTTTATTCATAATCTTCACATCTCTCAATTTGGTATTCTGATATTCTCTAATACTTACAAAGCTTTGATTGTTATTATTACAATATAATGGATTCTTCTAACACTCCACAAGAATCACAAATGTCGCAATCACAAATTGATCCAAATATCATTATGTCCGAAAGTGCAGTTTCGGGTTCGAGTACAATATTTCCACGTCCTACAGGTGAGCAAAGCAAACGTACATCGGCTGTTTGGGATCATTTCATCGAAGTGTGGATTGCAGAAGGTATTAAAAAAGTCCAATGCAAAATATGTAACAACTTATTTGGAGTTAAAGGAAATAACACATTACTCCGTCACCACGAGTCGTGTTTGAAGAAGCATAAAATAACTGATGAAAGCTCTCAATCACAAATTGATCGTTCTGGTCACAATTGGAGTTACGATCAAATATTACAAAAGGAGTGGCAAGCTAAGTTAGTGACCGAGAAGGAACTTCCATTCAATTTTTTTGACGATGCGCGTTGTACCGACTACATTCAAGGCGCATTGCAATCGAAATATAAACAAGTAAGTAGAATGACTACAAAATGTGATGCAATTAAATTATATAACAAAGCTAAAAATGAATTAATTGAATATTTTGATAATTTTGATGGTAAAATTTGTTTAACTAATGATACTTGGTCTGCTAATTATCAACCTGGAATTAGTTATATTTGTATTACAGCTCATTGGATAGATTCTGAAATGTTTATGCAAAAAAGAATCATAGGATTTGAATATTTTGAATTACCACATAATGGTCAATCAATATATGCTCAAATTATGTCCATAATTCGTAATTTTAAAATTAAAGATAAAATAATGAGTATTAGTTTAGATAATGCAACAAATAACACTGGTTCTATTAATATGTTAAAAAATGATTTAAAGCCTTTAGTAAATGGAGTATTTTTTCATGTTAGATGTGTATGCCATATAATAAATTTGATTGTACAATCCGGATTCACTTACTTGCAGGATACAATAAATAAAATTCGTCGTATGATTAGTTTTATATATGGTTCAAATAGAAGAATACAAGATTTTAGAACTTTTTGTCATGCAAGAGGTGAAAAATTTAAAAGAGTAAAATTTGATAATAACACTAGATGGAATAGTACATATGATTTATTTAAAGATGTTTATAAACGTCAAAATATACTTATGGAGTTTTATAACACACAAAGTGATCATGAAATAACAAATTACGATTGGGATTTATTATGTCAACTTTTAAATATTCTCAAAGTTTTCAAAAAACACACAAAATTATTAAGTGGTGTTTATTATCCTACAATTCATCATGTTCTATTTGCATGTTTGGAAATAACAAATATGTTTAAACAATATAAATATGATCCTGTTTGGACTAATCTTATTTTTAGTATGGAAGAAAAATTTAAAAAATATTTTGAAGACATGCCTATTGTTATTACTTGTGCAGCGGCATTAAACCCCATAATAAAATTAGAAGGCGTGGAAAGTGTTTTAGAAGATATAGTAGAAAATATAGGTACTGAAAATATTGATTACATTAAACTAAATTTTAATAATACATTTACTGAATTTTATAGACAATATGAGTCTGTATATTCTACATCTACACGTGCACCACCCCCTCCCGGCCTCCCCCTTCATCTTCTAAGTTTTCATCATTATTAAAATCATTATCAAAAAAACCAAAAACTTCATCACACACAAGCAGTTTAAACGAACTTGGTTTATATTGTAGTACTGATTTTAGAAGTTTTATGACCGACCAAGAATTTGAAAATTTTGATATACTTGCATTTTGGAAAAAACATAATCGACAATTTCCTACTTTGGCCGCCATGGCCCGTGATTTACTAATTATCCAAGCTAGTACAATAGCTTCGGAATCTTGTTTTTCTTTATCTGGCAGGGTACTGGATGAAAAAAGAAGTAGACTTAGTCCGGATTCATTAGAGATATGTATTTGCTATAGAGATTATCTTGCCGCACAAAGAAGAATACAAGACGTAATAGATGATCAAGATAGCTCGGAAGATCTTGAAGTCGGAGCAGGAATTGCCGAAAATGTACATTCATGAAGCTTGAAGATATACCTTTTTTGAAGATTTGAATAAATAATTTTTGAATATTTGAAGATAAATATTTGTAATCGACTCATTATTGATTATTGTTTAAGTTATATTTTAAAGTTATAAAGTTATAATTATTCATCAAATTATTGATTCAATAAATTATTACTTATTTTGTTATTCATTATTGTAATATGTAAGTCGTAACTTATAAGTTGTAAATTGTAATACATTACTTTTAATTAGTACATCAATCAAGTTTTAAGTTGATTTATTTAAGATTTATATTAATAAGTTATTAATATTAATAAGTTAGTTGATTAAATTTTAATATCTATATAATAGTTGGTTTATTTAAGATTCATAAATTGGTTAATTAAAATTTAATATTAACATACTAGTTAATATATTTAATATTAATAAGTTAGTTGATTAAAGATTTATTAATATTTATAGATATAATTACATAAATAATTAATTAAATACAATAATATGTACAATATTAAATAAACTAATAGTTGTGACTTGTTAGTTATTTCTTTTTAAATGGAGAGAAGAGATGTCCGGGTTGGTGCCTGGTGGCTTCACTCAGTTCACTGGCTTGGTAGTTGACTAGTGTATAGTTGGTGCACTGCACATCACTGACATCAGTAGCATAATAAAGCATTAGCCATTAAGACATAATAAAATAAAATAAGTACAATCCTCTCCCTAGTCTACTAATAACAAATAAACAATGCAATCAATGCTATAGCCTGCTATCTGGCCTGCCATAAGAATTATCATAAGAACTCTAATTATCAGCCCAGGCCCCCCCAGCCACTGCCCCAAACCCCCAGCGCCCAGCCACATGCACAAGAATTTTTTTTAAAAAAATTGTACCAGACCGGACCGGACCAGCCTTGGCCTGACCCAAGGCCTGGCCTGGTTTGGCCTACAGATCTCTCCAGACCATATTTTTGTTACATAAGACTGGCCTGGCCTGGACTGAAGGCCCAAAAGTCAAAGTCTGGCCTGGCCTGGTCAACGGCCAAAGCCTGGCAGGCCCAGGCCGGACCGGACCAGGTCGGCCTGTTGTGCAACACTAGCCAGAATTAAGGGCACATTCAAGTTCTATATGTTTCAATCATAAAATCAAATTGCAAGGTCATATTTAAATTAAATGCTCCCTCCCAATGCTAAATTATTATTTACGTTGCCTCTTTCTTATAGTATTCGAGCTCCATTTTATATATGTCATAATGAAGGTATAAAAACGCTTGCTTATACATTCTTGTTGCTCTTATATGCCTATAAATGGTCAAGTATGTAATGTTTTGGACTGTTTTGGGTATCAAATAACTTTATAAGGACTAATAGTCCCACATTAAGGGACTAATAATATGTCTTATTTTGCAATCTTGATATACGCAACGTTATAGTTTCTAGAACAAATTGCAAAGTCCATTGGTTGTTCTTCAAACTTGACCATTAAGATATTTTCATCACCGAAGTCCATGTTTATGTGCCTTTCATTTATAACTCATACATCCTAAATTTTTTATTTATAGATGTCTTCTGAACCAGCAGCACGAAAGAGCGGGTTGGGTCGGGGCCCTAATCATGTGCCGAAGGCCCCGGCTAATCTGAATGATCGCGTTCTCATACATATCCGTCTTCCTCCATAAAGCACGTAAGTTAAACATCGTGTATATATAACAATTTAATATTTCCATTGTTATAAATATATTTTAATGTAAATTATTGTATATTGTAGTGATTTTAAGATAGTAAAATTGTGAAGTGCATTTCATAATTATGATTACAGAACTGGCCTACGCCAGTGATTACATGGGCGAGCACACCTCTCGCCCATAAGGATGCAGTTGGGGCTGAATTTTAGGTATATTTTTTTTATCACTCTGCTAGATAATATATAGTTAATCAAATAATATTGTTTAGTAATGTTGGATTATGGTAATATAACAGTTTTAATATTATTGTTGTTTTATTTGCAGAAGTGGTATAGATGGGACGACGCGCAGGCATCATTTATTCAGGACTCTGTTCTGGCAAAAGTGCGTCATTCGAACTAAAGATAATCTGAACAAGGAACGACAGAAAGCCTTGCATAATGCTGAGATTGACCATCCAGGACCAGGTGAGCAGTATATGCATGATCATAGCCCCTGGTGGTGCATACAACCCATATGGGTGTAGATGTGTGACCAGCTGAGAGTTGGGTCAAGAGGCGCAAGACTGCCACCTTGAACATATCCTCAGGTGTATCAGACGGCGAAAAGGCAAAAGGCACGTATCGGGGCGGCAGTATATCACAGTTGCAACATATTGCTGCCAGGGTACGTATGTTATGTTTACAGTCATCTTTTGAAGCTAAAATATCATATGTTTACATATTAATATGAGAAAATGAACTGTAGGAGTCTCAGTCTCAAGGTCAACCTATCAATTGGTTGGATGTGTATGTGGCCACCCGCGATGGTCTGTCTGAGGCTGTTCAGATAGCGTTAATAAGTTCAATTTATACTAATATGTTTTTTATAAATTGTGACGACTTTTTTTAGCATTTTTTTTATTTATTTTTAACTATTTAATTGTTGACCTTCTAACAGGACACTTATAAGGGCTTAATGAACGAGCACTATCCTGAAGGCACCCCGCAGTCCGTCGATTGATCAAGAATTATGGGAGAGGGCGTCCATTGTGAAGAAAAACTATGTTAAAGGCCAACGGACAAAAACGACACCCGACCATTAGTGACACATTATGAATTCAGTAACTTGCCACAATCATATGGGTTTAAGAACTTATCCTAGTTAGACCATAGTCGTCCATTCGCTAAGGGGTTCAAAACATACCATATGATTATGAGTCATAAATTTACCATAAGTATGAGTTTTAAGAACTCGCAACTAACCTTATATTCTTTACCTATTCGTTATACACATGAAAATAGCGCGACATCAGGTTTTAATGATTATTAATGTAAGAAACTAAGTGGTTGTCAAACCAAACTCTGCCACTAATCAATATAGGAAGTTAAGCGGACAATTCCCCGCCCATACAAAGAATTGGTCAACCTAACCACTATATCGACCTGGAAGCTAAGTGATTCTAAAACCAAGTAAAAATTCCCCGCCCATACAAGAAATCATACAACTCAGCTGCTGACATGAGTCCTCAATTGAAATCCCACATAATCTTAGCTTTCTCTTTTCTTAATATGAATTTTCTTTAATCCTTATATAAACATTTACCACTATTTTCTGAGTTTATATTGTACCATTTCATAGTACCTTCTCTTTATAGCGTTAAGCTATATCATACCAATCACTTAACATATCATATGTTATTCAACAATTTTATCTGATCATGTTGTGATCTTATTTCGTAATCATTTCTCCTTATACTTACGATCGTTTTATACTACGATCTTCTTATTCTTCTCTTTAATCATATTATATTATGATTTTATTTGCACTTTTCATCTTATAAACATCTTCTATTTAGTATCTCTTTTCATCTCTATTACTGGAGTCAGGTAACTCCGGATTCTTATCCTTATAGCTCTTCAAGATTCTTCTTTGAATCTTATTTATCTTCATCTTTACTTAATGATGAATTTCCAAAAATTCATCTCTTATCACTTAAACTCTATTCGAGTTTATTACTTATCATCTCCGTGGTTATAGCCTAAGGTACGCCTATCTAAGGTTTATAACCTACGACTTTGATACCAACTGTGACGTCCTCAAATCCGGGTACTTTTTACCTCAGATCTACTACATCATTTCTATAACTATTGCGGAAGATATAAACATAAATTGTTTATACATTAAACTTTTACACATCATTCCCAAGGTCTACAACCTTAACTAAATACACACCTTCAATAACTTAGAAGATTTACAATGCTATTTTCGTCAGAAAATTTAATAGATCTAACTGCAACATAAATTAATCTTGCAAAATTACTTTGCTTCTGTCTTTATTCGAGCTTTCATCTAAATCTGAAAATTTTATCATGATATATAAAGGGTGAGCAACAAATTTGCCCAACAAGTTTTAAATATAATGAAGATATATCATGATTGAAAAGAATGAATAAGCTTTCAAGTTTTCAACAATATAATAATTGTGGAATAACATGAATCAAGTTTCAATAATTGCATGACTAAATCAATAATGTTTGAAGGTCAACAATAACCTTAAACAATTTAACTGAACCTTATGGTAATAAAGGTGATCAGCCTTTCATACCT
This sequence comes from Panax japonicus, assembly GCA_020205505.1. NCBI lineage: Eukaryota > Viridiplantae > Streptophyta > Magnoliopsida > Apiales > Araliaceae > Panax > Panax japonicus. The sequence continues at coordinate 2,592,429 of CM035102.1, forward strand.
GATGAACATATGCAATATGCACTAAGTGCGAATCAATAATCAGTATAGACGTGAATAATCAACAACAATTATTCACTAACATGCTTTAAACATACAACTCAAGTTTGAGTTAGGGAAACTTGCCTGATTCGTTGACTACTGCTACGCAATTTAAGTTAACTTCTTTTGTAAGACCTATCATTAAAAAGATTGTTCTTCTAATCAATATATCATACTTTGTATCATAATACAATTACTTTATCAATCAATTATCTAACACTTAATCAAATAATTAAATATTAGATAAAACCTTACAACATTAGCATTATTATCATCCTTGGATAATTCTTCAATCACTATATCATATACATTATGATTTATCACTCGCTTTTTCATTTCATAAGTTATTCTTTAACATCTAATAAGTTAAATACTAATCCAGCCACTTGGATTCTAAATCCAGCAACCCAAACTGCAATCCAGCTAACTGGATTCCAAATCTAACAACTAGATTGCAATCCAGCAAGCCTGGATTCACCAATCCAGCAAGCTGGATTCTAAATCCTTCAATTTAGTAAGCTTCTTTTCAATCTAGCAAGCTAGATTCATCAAATTTTCTAATTCAGAAAGCTGGATTCCATATCTCCTTAACGAAAATATGAAATCAACTTATTACCTTTCTATCTTTTGGCCATGCTTATATACATGAACTTTATACACAAAAAGTATTTTTCAATTTTTTTTAATTCTCTTTGGTATTTTTCAAAAAAACATTTTTAGCTAATTCCTTAAGAAATTAGCAACCTCACGTTTAACTCCAGAAATTCCCAACTCTTGGAGAGATGTTACACATGTTAACGTGAGCCTTCAGTTTAAATTTCGTGGCCATCGGAGTTATAGAACTCCGGCTATCGCCGTTTTCGTCGAAAAAATCCTTAAAATTGAAATGGTCATAACTTGGTCATTTTAAATCGGAATAAACTCATTTTTGTACAGGAGGTACTTAATAACATATATTTTCATGTCCTAAAAGGCCGAAATTTTCTCACAAATTAAGTGGCCAAAAATGCCCTTTTAAATTTTTGGGCAGTAGCTTTTGTCATTTTGCAGTTTTGGAGTCCTTGCTAAAACTTAAATAAAATGAGATCTATAAATCCAATTAATGATCCGTCAATTTTGTTGGATTTATATCTTTCCTATCTACAATTTTCATTTATTACAATCCATATTTGGACATTTTAAGCTCCCGGAAATTAGCCCGGAAGTGGCAGGTCAAAACTGTTGCTCTAACAGTTTTTTTAGCTTTCAGTAGTTTGGGATAAATTCCATAACTTGCTCATTTTTTAACCTAATTGAGTGATTCCAAAGGGGTTTTATCCTTAATACATAGATCTAGCATCCCAAGAAAATAAATCACAAATATCCATCATAGATTTCAAAAATCAAAAGCTAGATCACACTTTCAAGTTTAAGCTTTCCGGAAAATTCTATTTTTCTATTCCTTTTGATTCCAACCAAATCAACACTCAATATGGGTAGATCTAAACATAAAACACTCATCAACATGGATAACCATAATTTTTGAGTTTATAAACATAAATCCAAGCTTTGATTTACAAAAATCCAACTAAAATATATATATTAGTTTGGGAATTTACCTTTTTCTCAAAATCTTTCTTCTCCTTCTTGTTCTTCTTCTTCTTCCCTGGAGGATCTTTCTCTCTCATCTTCTTTCACTCATGGGCTGTCCCCCTTCTCCTTCTCCTCCATGGCCGTTCTCTCTCTCTCTCTCTTCCTCTTATTTTCCCGTTTCTTTCTTTTCTTACTTTCTCTTTCCACTTTTCTTTTTATCTTCTCTTTCCTTCTTATCTTCCAACTCCTTTTCTTATTTTAATTGTTAATTTACTTAACAAATGACTAGATAGTCCCTCCTTAAGTGGGTCAAAAATTGGGCCACTTATTAATAAAATTCTATTGGGCTTGAACTTTTATTATTTTGCTTACTTACAAAATAAATTTGGGCTTCCACCCAAAATTAATTGGGTCATTATAAATCTTGTCATATACATATTATATTGGATTAGATTAAATAATTTAATCACTCTTAAATCATTTAGTCACAGATCCATTACTTAAATAAATAATTGGGCTGCAAAATTAATACCATCTCCTTAGCCCATTAAATCTTAATTCACTTAAACTCTAAATAAATTAATGGGCTATGACATCATTATAGTTCAATACTTTTAATTCTATTTTACCCTAATCATTTAATTAGGATTTTTATTTCTCACACTAGAAAATGAATTCCTTACTTATGCCTTTTTAATTTCATAACCCAATTAGACTTGGTTATAAAATTAATTATTTGAGATATATAAAATAATTCTCTTAATGTTAGTACACATATTTATATACTAATATTCTACCATATTATAACCTCTTAGTTTAATTAATTATCACACCTAATATATATATATTAGGTTACATAACTTAATTCTTAATTCACTTGAATTAATTCTATGACCACTAAATAAAAGTAACCCTTTAGGTCATTTAAATCTCATACCATATTTAAATAACTTATTTAAGTTATACAATTTATATTGTATAATTAAATTTAATTTCCTCTTTCTCTTCATAAATTGTTTTCAAATAATTTATTTATATATTAAATATATAATTTAATATTTTTAATCATTTATTCAAATATGAATTTAATTTACTAACTGCTTTGATACCAATATTCATATTTACATATTGAATCTCATCTCATATTTTTGCTTTACCTCATTTGGTATAATATTAAATATTATACCATTATTCAAATAACATATTTCACTTCTCACACTAATTTTGACTTTTCTCCATAAAACGTCAACTGTTAACTTTGACCAAAAGTCAATCTTTACACATTTTGTGTTTACTGTCCATTCTGACTAATCTTGGCATTCCGGACGCAACCGAGCAGTCCATGCTTCAAAATTCTATCTCTAACTCAAATTTTGAGTTTTAAATTACTCCCTTCTTATTGCTAATCGTATTAACTAACGACTTTATACTTATTAAAATTCTTATTTGTCTGTCAAGGCCAATATTCAAGCTATGTTAATTACTAACATAGTTTTATCTTGATCCTTATATCATTAACTTAATTCATTATTCCTTTGCTAAATTATATATAGCACCTTACTAAGTATATATATTTCTATACATATACTCATCTTCGTTTAACCTCATAGCATATCTTCATGTGAAATCTTATCTCCTTAAAAAAATTTCCATATGTACTTATATAACATTTCTTAGACTATTCAGTTCACATCGAATTTACAGGTATCGTAATACCTTATTCTTGATATTCCTTCAAGTACATATTACTCCCTCCGTCCCAAATTATCTGCTGTTTTAGCAAAAAAAATTTGTCCCACAATATCTACTTTTTTAAGATTTCAATGCATTTTTTTCATTTGTTTTCCAAATTTGCCCCTTTATCTTAATTGTTGATAATCATTACTCTCATTAATGTCTCTCCTCTTTTTTAAACATCCACATTCATGCCTCTCTCTCTCTTTAATTAATAATTGTTTCTCTCTATCTCTCTCTTCAATTAATGTGCTGCTTTCTCTCTCTCTCTCTTCAATGTTTCTCTCTCTCCAATTAATTAGTTACTTTTTCTTTCTCTTCAATTAATAAAAAAGTCATTACAAAGGGTATTTTAGTATTTTTATCATACATATTGGTATCTGTGTGAAACTCTAGAACAGCAGATAATTTGGGACGGAGGGAGTAATTCATTTCTAGAGTTTAGGAATTTTATAACCCATATTTTCTCTATTCTCATTCGAATAGTAAACCATATAGGTTTTACTTGAAAATTTTAAATAAATCCTCAAATTCTCATCTAGGTTTTATTCTTTAACTTTTATTCTAATCATTCAAGATTTTTAGAAATTTTTGGGTTATCACAGTATCAACACATGTAACATATATATTTTATTCTTTTGTTAATTACAGGGTCCTAATTTGGATGATCCATGAAGAGAACCTAAACTTGTTTTTTAGATTTTTAAAGCCTTGTACTCTTTTAGATTCATTTTTTGGACAATTGTATTGGTTTATATGGATGTTTACGATTGTAATGTGTTGGATAAATGTTTACGATTATATTGTGTTGTATTGTGTTGTGTTGGATGAAGAGCTAGACTTGTTGTGTTGGATGAATGTTTATTCATGGATGAATGTTTATCATATCGTAGTTATCATGGATGGATATTAATATGGATGCTTATATATACTGCTGTGTGTTGGGATAGAAAGCAGGTACAAAGCATGTTATTTTTGGGAAATCAATAAAATAGGAAAAAAATTTTTTTAAAAAAACACACATCAGCGACCGTATGTAGTCGCTAATAATGTAACAGCGATCGCGTTACCTTCTTGGAACCTAACGACCGATGCGGTCGCTATTACCGATCGCTGACATGTGTGCCACGTCGCACTTGACAAATGACTCAACACGAGTCAGATTAGCGATGGATGCGGTCACTGCTTGCGGTTGCTAATAAGTCAATCTCTATTATTGGTCGCTGATGTTCATCCAACGACCAGATTACCTGCGACTAATATCAGCAATCGCATTCGGTCGCTAATACTGTAAAACCAGTGACCATGCTAAACAATAATCTATCTTTGTACTACGGGCCAAAGATATTCATTTGTATCATCAATGGTCATGATCGTGCCAAACACCTGTCCATCTTTGCACTTCAGGCCAAATATATCAATCAATAGTTCATCTTTGCACTACTGGCCAAAGATATCAATCAACAATTCATATTTGCACTACGGACCAAAAATATTCATCAATCAACAGTTCATTTTTGCATTACGAGCCAAAGATAACTTTCAACTAATTTAAGTCTGAGAATTATGACACTGACATAAAGAATGAATCAAGTGAGATCAATGATAAATATTAGAGAAGGGTAAATATATAATTTTATCTATTTAGTCAACCTCAAAAACTTGTAAAGATACTAACTGTTACTTAAAAATCTAAAAGGAATGTGAGTGTTATTATAGTTATCTGGAGGGGGTGTCACTGTATTTTACTCTTTTATTTATTCCATGGAGATGAATCATCTCATTCCCTCCTTGATTCCAGGAATAAAATTTACTAATTTGACAGGAATGAAAATGACTCATTACATTCCAATGAAACAACCAAACACAATTTAATTTATTTCACAGGAACGGGTCATTTCATTCCCCCGTATATTCCAAATGTATCATAAGGCTAAACTTATGTTTTTCATGTAACGTTTTGGTTTCATTCCCCCATAGATTCCAAATGTATCATAAGGCTAAATCGCTTAACATTTATTGGGTTACCAATTAATTATAAAAAATATATTATAGATTTTTTTTATAGTGCAGTTTGTAGCCAAATCTTAATACAAATGTAACCAATAAAAACTAAAATTGTTACCTTTGAAAGTTTTGGTTACCAACTGCACTGAAATTTCTCTTGGTTACCCACAAAAACTAAAATGGTCATCTTTGTATAAATATTTGGATGCCAATTGCATTAAAATTTATCTTTTTCTCCTTTTAATTTTTAGACTAAATCAACCTTCGTCACAATGTCAGTTGTGGCCGTAATGAATGAGGAGATCGGCGTCCATGGTGTTGAAGCGGCGACGAAGGGGAGGAGGAAGATGACCGTCGAAGAGGAGGAGGAAGATGACCGGCGAAGGGGGGAGGAGGAAGATGACGTTGCCAAACCTTGAATATTTGAATTTTAATTATTATTTTTGAATTTGAATTTGTTGTTAGATCCAAGATATTTGAATTTGAATTATTAATTATGGTAGTTATTTCTCCTTGATTTTAGGTTTCCTTATTATTATGAATTTTACTATTTTTATAATATGAGTCATAATTACACTCTTTTTATAATTATTTGATTGATGCACTTTTCTTGTAATTATATTTTATTTGTTGTATACTTATGTAAAGAACCCAAATTAAATTGGGTCATTATAAATCTTGTCATATACAGATTATATTGGATTAGATTAAATAATTTAATCACCCTTAAATCATTTAGTCACAGATCTATTACTTAAATAAATAATTGGGCTACAAAATTTATACCATCTCCTTAGCCCATTAAATCTTAATTCACTTAAACTCTAAATAAATTAATGGGCTATGACATCATTATAGTCCAATACTTTTAATTCTATTTTACCCTAATCATTTAATTAGGGTTTTTATTTCTCACACTAGAAAATGAATTCCTTACTTATGCCTTTTTAATTTCATAACCCAATTAGACTTGGTTATAAAATTAATTATTTGAGATATATAAAATAAATCTCTTAATGTTAGTACACATATTTATATACTAATATTCTACCATATTATAACCTCTTAGGTTAATTAATTATCACACCTAATATATATATTAGGTTACATAACTTAATTCTTAATTCACTTGAATTAATTCTATGACCACTAAATAAAAGTAACCCTTTAGGTCATGTAAATCTCATACCATATTTAAATAACTTATTTAAGTTATACAATTTATATTGTTTAATTAAATTTAATTTCCTCTTCCTCTTCATAAATTGTTTTCAAACAATTTATTTATATATTAAATATATAATTTAATATTTTCAATCATTTATTCAAATCATTTATTCATATTTACATATTGAATCTCATCTCATATTTTTGCTTTACCTCATTTGGAATAATATTAAATATTATACCATTATTCAAATAACATATTTCACTTCTCACACTAATTTTGACTTTTTTCCATAAAAAGTAACCTGTTAACTTTGACCAAAAGTCAATCTTTACACATTTTGTGTTTACTGTCCATTCTGACTAATCTTGGCATTCCGGACGCAACCGAGCAGTCCATGCTTCAAAATTCTATCTCTAACTCAAATTTTGAGTTTTCAATTACTCCCTTCTTATTGCTGATCGTATTAACTAAAGACTTTATAATTATTCAAATTCTTATTTGTCTGTCAAGGCCAACATTCAAGCTATGTTAATTACTAACATAGTTTTATCTTGATCCTTATATCATTAACTTAATTCATTATTCCTCTTGCTAAATTATATATAGCACCTTACTAAGTATATATATTTCTATACATATACTCATCTTCGTTTAATCTCATAACATCTCTTCATGTGAAATCTTATCTCCTTAAAAAAAATTTCCATATGTACTTATATAACATTTCTTAGACTATTCAGTTCACATCGAATTTACAGGTATCGTAATATTTTATTCTTGATATTCCTTCAAGTACATATTAATTCATTTCTAGGGTTTAGGAATTTTATAACCCATATTTTCTCTATTCTCATTCGAATAGCAAACCATATAGGTTTTACTTGAAAATTTTAAATAAATCCTCAAATTCTCATCTAGGTTTTATTCTTTAACTTTTATTCTAATCATTCAAGATTTTTAGAAATTTTTGGGTTATCACAGTATCAACACATGTAACATTTATATTTTATTCTTTTGTTAATTACAGGGTCCTAATTTGGGTGATCCATGAAGAGCGCCTAGATTTATTTTTTAGATTTTTAAAGTCTTGTACTCTTTTAGATTCATTCTTTGGACAATTGTATTGGTTTATATGGATGTTTACGATTGTATTGTGTTGGATGAATGTTTACGATTATATTGTGTTGTATTGTGTTGCGTTGGATGAAGAGCTAGACTTGTTGTGTTGGATGAATGTTTATTCGTGGATGAATGTTTATCATATAGTAGTTATCATGGATGGATGTTAATATGGATGCTTATATATACTGCTGTGTGTTGGGATAAAAAGCAGGTACAAAGCATGTTATTTTTGGGAAATCAATAAAACAGGAAAAACATTTTTTAAAAAAACACACATCAGCGACCGTATGCAATCGCTAATAATGTAACAGCGATCGCGTTACCTTCTTGGAACCTAACGACCGATGCGGTCGCTATTACCGATCGCTGACACGTGTGCCACGTCACACTTGACAAATGACTCAACATGAGTCGGATTAGCGACGGATGCGGTCACTGCTTACGGTTGCTAATAAGTAGTCGCTATTATTGATCGCTGATGTCCATCCAATGACCAGATTACCTGCGACTAATATCAGCAATCGCATTCGGTCGCTAATACTCATCTGTATGCGGTCGCAGATAGGCGGTCACTTATAAGCCTTTTTGTTGTAGTGAAATACGATAAAACATAGACTGTGAGTTTCAATACAAATATTATCTCGTAGACAATATTCAAACTCAAATAAAGTCCTCATTATAATTATTATCACACTATTTTATAGAATAGTTAGGACAACTATAGCCACCATCTTGGACCATCACTCTATTCCCCCAATAGTCCTAGCTATATTCTCATTTCCTGAAGAGAACAATGAAAGAAAAGGGTGAGCTCAACTAGCCCAGTAAAGAATATTATGACTAAGATAATGTAGAATAAATTATCATTAGTCTTCAACAGTTTAAAAACTGATAGAATACAATAGACAACAAGTTTAACTGCAGCAGAACAAATAATCCATTAAAATAGTCAAGTAGAGTATGATGTCTACTATCTTCTATGATTTAAAATTTCATCATCAATGTCTTTATCTGTGTAACACAACTTATTAAATAATCCACATCATCGAATTATCCATGCACTACGGGCCAAGGATATTCGTTAGTATCACCAATGGTCATGATTATGCCAAACAACTGTTCATCAATGCACTACGGGCCGATGAGGACTTTCACCACATCATTTGTTTGTAACATTACATGTCATGATTATACCAATATAAAATTTCTGGTCATAATCATACCAATCAACAGTCCATCTATGCATTGCGGGCCAAAGATGACTTTCACCATAATATAAGCACGGGGATGATGACAATGATATAAGAATTCAATCAAGTGAGATCAAGGATAAATATTAAGGATTTATAATTCAATTTATCCAGAGTTTAAGAATGTCCAAATTGTCAACATGATAATTAATTGTGGAGTAAAATTCAAGAATGATATTCATGTATAAAAAATAATTTGGATAGAAAAGAAATCAATTTTGTTGTGAATAGTACCCCAGTTGAATAGTACTCGAGTGAGTAGTACCCCGTGAATAGTACCCCGACATAAAAAGATTAAAATTTAATAAGAAAGTTCAGAAAAATATCTCAGTGAAACGATACTAGATGAAGCGCAAAATTCAAGGATATTCTACTAATTTCAGGGAGTATAGAAGCAATACTTATCAAAATAAGTGTAGATTTAAGAATATGAAATGAAATAATATTACTTACATACTATAGAGTATGAAAGAAAATAATATTTCTTACGAATATTTAACGAAAATAATATCCCTTACCTTAGTAGGAGAGTAATTCCTACTGGTATAACGGATATATTCTTGAAGAAAACTTGCACTATTTTCTATACTCAAATTATCCTTATGTTCAAAAGAAATACACACAATATTATAGAATAAGAATTCTCTAATTTGGTGTGATTTTCATTTATTAACTAAGCATCATATTTATAGGAGAATGACAGGGTACTATTTAGGAAAATCACGGATCAACAGGAAGAATTCACGGGAGACTGAATCAGCGGAAAATTTTGATTTTACTATTCATTACTGTGCAGTAAAATATTCTAATAAAACAAAAATTTTATATAAAATATAATATATTCTATTTATAATCTAATAAAACAAATAACTTTATATATAATATAAAAAATATTCTATTTTATATAAAAAAAATTCTATTTTATTACTATTATAATAATAAAACAAAATTGAGATAACTTTCTACCGGCGATTTTGAAAAATGAGTAAGTGGGGGTCCATGTAATAAGTCAAACTTACAACAAATATTTCATGAAAACCCCTCTATTTATATCAAAAAATTGAATAAATATTTACCACAAATCACTTATCTTTAATAAACACATTTTTAATCTTTGAACAATTATTCATCATTAATATTATAACTCCCAATATTAACAACCAGATCATTCACAGGAAAGAAGGAGCTTTCTGATAAGGACTTCTCCTTATTGGCGCGCAATTAAATAACCAAATCCTTTTCCTCGATAGAACTTTCTAGACATTGTCAATAATGCAAATAATAATATGAATAACTGTGTCGTCTCAATTATTGATTTAATAATATAAAATATTGTGCAGATGATACTGTGACAATAATTGAATCAATAATATCATATACTATGTAGCAACTATTGTGGCAATAATTGAATAAAACTGAGTGACTTCTTAAGTAAGTATCAATAATCAGAGATACTGTACAATACCGTGTGTTACTGCGCAACCACGCATATTACTGTTCTTTTATCATCGGGTATTTTAATAGTTTAACAGCAAAAGTCTTGACGTTATTTTTATAAAAATGTTATTTTGTTGCTTTTTATATCCGACAATCATTCCGTTGTGGGGTCCGCCAATGATCAGTTCCGTCGTATGGATATTCCTCGACAAAAAGAATATTTTCCGACCAAACGAATATTTTATGACAACTTGCTTACTTGCAAAATTTGCACATATCATCCATAACTATAACATTATATCAAATCAACATCTTACTATTCAAAATAATATTTAGAGAAAATTAAATCTTTATTCATAAAAATTGGGGTCTTACATTAAGTGTCAAACCAAACATGGCCTTAATTAAGAACATGGGATCCGTTAAAGCCATGGCGTGCTTAACTGATGCCAATATTATGTCAGTTAAGTTATGCGTACTCCATTATATTATCAGTCTTGTATTTACATACTTCATTCTTAAGCTAAGTCAGAGAGAAAATAGAGAGAGTTTGAGAGAATTTGATATTGTAGTAGAGGTTTTGGAGAATCAAAGAAGGGGCTTCCTATCATCTTGTTTAATCTAAACAAAGAAATCAAGGGTAATCAAGGGTAATTTCTTGAATTCAAGCTTTAATTTACGTTCTTAAAGTTCTTCATAAAAATTGTTTTTTAACTCTCTATAATTGAATTTTATGGATGATTGTTGAAAATATGGTGTTGTATGTGTTTATAACATGTTTTATATGAATTGTATGTGATTTAGAGTGATCAAATCCATGAAATTATGTTTAAAATTGGAGTTTTGATTTTATAGTGAAATAACATATGAATATGACTTATATGTTCAAAAATTGATGTCCAAATTGTATGATAATCTGTAAATTGGTTATAGTTTATGTTAATATGTTAAGAAACAAAAAGAACGAAACTTGTATGGACTTATTTGGTTGAAAAACGAGTTCATGGTAGTTAGTTTCGTTAAGAATGTCTAAAATGGAGTTTTTCACAAAAACAGTGAATTTATAAATTTAAATTTAGTTGTTTATATGATTTATGTTGTTAAAATCATGTTACAATTGTTATAATATGTTCTTGTAAAGTTTAGAACTCATGGGTAGAATTAAATTATTGTATGAACAAAGAAATTAGAGTTTATTTGTTATGCTCTGCGTTTTTTACGAACTGCATCAACTTAGTCTGCACAGTGGCGCTGTCACGTCGCTCCAAGGTATAGTTGGAGCATTGTCGCACCGCCGCGTTTGAAGGTTTGATTGTAGCACTGTCGCGTTGTGTGGCGTTGTCGCGCCGTGAGCAAAGCTAAAACGGGCATTGCCGCGCTGGTAGGCAGTTTGGTCCAGTCCTAAAATTTTGCTTGTTCAGTCTAGGAAATGTAAATTAAACCTAATTTAATGAACATGAAAATGTATTAATCATGTAATGTAATGTTAAAACAAAATAGTAAGATGTTAATGATGATTTCAATTGATTAATTGATAAGTTAAACGCAGACTTAAACTCGTTATTCGTGAAGTCTAATATTATGCTTAAGAGTTAAGGGTTATGAATGTGATTAACATAATCAGAGTTAATTTATAAGTTAAAAGAGAATATGCTCACAATGCTAATTGTGTTATAATTAATTGGCATTGTGACTCTAAATGGTATGTAGGATTAATTGAGGAACGTGAATAATAAACATATAATTTACGCACGAGGCAAGTTCCTTACCTTATCTTGATTATGATTATGCAAGTTCTCTAACCCTAAACTTTCATTGAGCAAGATTTTAAATCTTATTATTATTGAACAAGTTTCATATTCTTACTTCTAACTGTTCAAAGCTTTATTATTCAAGTTCATGATTCCAGATGAAATGTTCAAACTCTTTTGAAGTATTACTTCTGTTATACAATGTTCATTTAATTATATAGAATTGAGATTCAATCTTTGATTTAAATATCGATTACATTATAATTGTATTGAAACCTTTAAGGGCTAGTGAATTCTCATTGATTTGACTAATCCTTAGTTGATGATTATTGAAATCTAAATTACCCTCGAAGTTAATCCAAACCAAACTTCTTTTGATGTGGAATCTAATGTCAAATCTGAGATGAACAACCCTGTTATAGGGGATTATATTACGCGATAACGTTAAAATGTTGTGCACATACATGGTACGAAGGGCTGATCCCCCTAAATACGAGAAGTAAGGTCCATATAGTCGTCTTATGACTATTTAAGTTTAAAGTAGACATACTTGGTAGCCTGGGACATAGTTTTTGGTCTTATGACCATCAGACGTATACTTTTGATTATCGTTTTCTAATCTTGATTCAAAAGCCGAGCTTTCTATTATCCAGTATTTATTGATTTCTCGCATGTTATTACTGCTATTATTGTTGTTATACTTGTGGGCAATCGTTTGCTCACTCTTGCTTAATAACATTACAGCTAAGGTTGAAAGAGTTGATGAGCCATCCACTAGTAACGGAAAAGGCAAGGCAAACAAGTGATGAAGACTTGTTCATTTTATTTGAGAATGTTTAGGTTAAAGGACTTATTTGAATTATGTTATGTTTTCGCATTTATGTATTAAGGTTAGATGACTTGTGATTGATTTGATTTATGATGTTGTATGTGGTACCCCCAAAATAGGTTCGCACAACCCATTTTGGGTCGCCAAATACACACTATAGAATCCAAATATATATAAATCTTCAAATTTATAATTATTAAACTTTCGTGCAAAATACGATAACACATAAGCTGTGAGTTTCAATACAAATAACAATACTCACACTCTAAACCAATAATACTTTACATAAAGGTACAGTCGATAACTGTTTTAGGAATTAAAATCTTTAGAAAAATGCTCAAGGAAGCCTTCATACATGGGAGACCATGCATCTAAGTTATAATAGATATCATGGGACTTGAGAATTAACCTTGGTTGACCCAATAAACCCCAAAGAAGAACGAGAAGATTACTATCCTGTTCATTCCAATGGTGTGTATCTTCTTGCCATATAATTATCTCCATTGCTTGAAATTGAGGATTATATTCCAACCATACTCCAAGATTATATAGGTAGTGCTCATATATATAATCAGCAAATGGATGTGCACAACCTATATCTTATGATAACACTAATTTGTATGTGGTTAGACATCATGTATGATAGTGGCAACACACCCTTTAGGCTCTTAGTACAATTATGTCCTTCTCAATTTAGTGGGGTGCATTTTTGACACTTTCAAAGTCAGGTTCTCATCACCCTATTGTTGTTCACCAAAATTAACTATTAAATGATGTATAAAATACGGTACACACATTTTAAGTCCTCAATACAATTATATATTGTCATGTTGTTTTATAATGTATTGAGAAACTTCAACAGTCACAGACCATCACTCTATTTCCTTGTTATCCTCGCTCGACCCAACAACACTCTTATTACCTGAAAAGAATTGTGAAGCAAAATGGTGAGCACAAATAGCCCAATAAAGGATATTATGACTAAATATAATTAAGTTATCAATAGCCTTTATCAATTATAAATCAGATATTTATAACATATGGTAGATGATAAAAGTTTTCAACCACAATTGCAGCGGAATCAACAATCCATTAGAAGAGTCAAGTAGAACATAATGTCTACTATCTCCTCCAAATTAAAAGTCCATCATTAATATCTCATTCATGTAATACCTATCAACAGTTCTTTGTTGTACCCAAGACAAAGAGAACTTTCATCACCTGTTTTCACCTGAACCACCAAAGATTATAGTTAAATTCACAATTCATGTTTATAATAATGTAAGTCAACAGTTTCTCCTTGTCACAAAGGCTTAATAGAACTTTCACTCAATGTCCTTGCCACAAAGGCTAAAGATACTCAATAATCATATCGTCTTTACATACTACTACCAGAGATATTCAAATGTAACAACAATGGTCATGATCATACCAATAAATTGTCTAGCCATCTTTGCACTACGGGCCAAAAATGTTCAACTGTAAAACCAGTGACCATGCTAAACAATAATCTATCTTTGTACTACGGGCCAAAGATATTCATTTGTATCATCAATGGTCATGATCATGCCAAACACCTGTCCATCTTTGCACTTCAGGCCAAATATATCAATCAACAGTTCATGTTTGCACTACTGGCCAAAGATATCAATCAACAATTCATATTTGCACTACGGGCCAAAAATATTCATCAATCAAGCAGTTCATTTTTGCACTACGAGCCAAAAATAACTTTCAACTAATTTAAGTCTGAGAATTATGACAATGACATAAAGAATGAATCAAGTGAGATCAATGATAAATATTAGAGAATGGTAAATATATAATTTTATCTATTTAGTCAACCTCAAAAACTTGTAAAGATACTAACTGTTACTTAAAAATCTAAAAGGAAGGTGAGTGTTATTATAGTTATCTAGAGGGGGTGTCACTGTATTTTACTCTTTTATTTATTCCATGGAGATGAATCATCTCATTCCCTCCTTGATTCCAAGAATAAAATTTACTAATTTGACAGAAATGAAAATGACTCATTACATTCCAATGAAACAACCAAACACAATTTAATTTATTTCACAGGAACGGGTCATTTCATTGTAACATTTTGGTAAATTCCAAGATCTTCTAACATCTGCCAAGTGGTAGAGTCGAACCTGTAACTTTCACATTTAAGAAAAACACTCTACCACTAAGCTATCATCTTTGCTCTAGAAAATTATGATTTATTTGTATAAGTTTTGATTTGCAATTATTTTATAATAAGAGGATTCCTAGTCTTAACAAAGTAGTGGTTAGAAAATGCAGGAAGAATTAGTATCAGGTAATTGGCTAAGAAAAGCTTCAATGAAGTCCATGGTTTCACTCTAATAAGATACATGTTTGCATTAAAAATATTATTAACTTGTGATTGACTTTTAAGCTAGCAAATCTGTGGCAGTATTAGAAAGTGAATCAAGTCTTATATATTATCCGTTCAGGTAGAATTAATTTGAGCTCTCTTTCGGTCCAACTTAGATTCAAGTAAAAATTAGTGAAGATTTGAGCTCTCTTTCGGTCCAACTTAGATTCAAGCTAACAAAAGTTATTATTTGTAAATTATGAGAGAGTAGTGTTTTTCTATTAAATATGTGTGGTTTATATTTTTCTTGTTTGGTTTAGAGGGATTCCTGTAAACCGAGAGACAGCATTTGAGAGCCCCATTAAAGGAATTGACAAGGCTGAATACTCTACAACTAATACAGAAGCTAGAGAAAAAGGTGCAACTACAAATCTTCTCATCAGTTTTTTCAAAAGAGGTAATGTCATTCTTATTTTTACTATATTTTTCCTTCTCTAATCTTCTGATTATTATTACCTCTTGTTACTGTTTTGTTAATGTCATTATTTATTTAGTTGAATTGCCAAATTGATCAAATTTTTTATTTCACTTTATCTCCTTATTGTATATTGCTTAATATACTCCCTCCATTCCTTAATATAAGTCGTTTTAGAGAAATATTTTTGTTCCTAAATATAAAGTCGTTTGAGAATTTCAAGTAAGCATTAATTGCTTAGTTTTCAATATTACCCCAAGTATTTCCAATACAAGGATAATATAGATAATTAATATTATAGTTAATGCTATACAATTATTACCTTAATACTTGTATACAATTCTAAAACGACCTATATTAAGGAACGGGGGGGACTTTCTGTTGTCTAATATTGGTATTAACAATTACACGTAAGTATATGTGGTCAACAAGTAATAAAGTGATAAGTACAGTAATCCTCTCTACCCTGACTCACATATAAAGGATTAAACAACATTATTAATTGGTTATGTATTATGATGTTGATGTCTCAAATATAATAGTAGTCTCATTCAAGCTTTGTCCTTGTTCTTGCTTGCACATCAAGATATATATATCTACTGATCAGTACCTAACTCAAGAAAAAAAAATTCCGATAAAAATTCTTGTTTTGAAATTAAACAAAAAGAAAAAGATAAAAAAAACAATTTGCAAAGGATAATAATGGATGAAAGTTGAAATATTAGTACTTAATCATGAGTAACTATAAATATGGTCATGTATTGGAGCGAATGTACACAATTAATTTACATAACCAGAGCCTTATTTCCTCCATCGTTGACACTTTTGACGTGTACTGATTCTCACACGGAGCTATCCCCTAATGGACTAAACTGTCAAGCTTTTTGGTGTGGTCACTGTTTGTTCCCCATGCATTTTATTGCTTGTTGTTTGGTGATTTGACGAGCGGACAAAATCAGACATTAACATTGGCGCTAGAATGAGGATCTTATTCTAGTGTCACTACCAATTACCAATTGATTTTTAATTTCTCACCATGGTTAACAAGGGAAAAAGGCGCATCGGAGGCTCAACATGAAAGATCATTGGTTGCACTAGCTGTTTGCCAAGTTAGGAAGTCAGTCAAGAATTGTATAGGTCCCAAAGATCCCAAATTTATCCACACTAGAGCACGATTTGCCCTTGGTTCGTCAACAATTGTTCACTATCCCGACGAGCCATCAGATAATATTTTTGTGAGTGCATTCCAAAGCTTTGATCCCAAACCCGTATTAGAGGAGGATCGGAATCAAGACTAGGATGTCGAACTTTGACACAAATGAAGCTCTACGTCATCAACAAAGGGAGTGGGGTGCAAAGTTGGTGACCCTTGAGGTCGAAAGTGAGCTCTCCCCGTCGAGAAGGGATCGAGATCGGGATCGAGAGTAGACAACTTTTTTGTTTCCCGATGGCACAATAAAGATCTAGAAGGGCGATTGAATAGATCTTTAAAACTTTTGTTTGTTTAAAGATTTGTTACCAGTTAATTAATTTGTTCAATTAATCTTAGCACAATGGAATATTACTTTAAAAAACTCTCCTTAAATATTTAATGAAATAACAGTTCTAAGTTTAGCATTATGGATGTTAGTCACATTCAAAGATATAACATATATATAACTGAAACTAAATGACTCAATATATTTTCAATTGGTTCGGAGCACAAACAACTCCTAGTCCACTCTTCTACTTCAACAAGTAGGAAATCCACTAAGGATGGGTCACAAAGACCATATCACTAAGATATTTTACAACTGAACTACTCAGGTTCCTTCGAGTCACAAAGTCTCGGCAAGGCCACACAGAGCAGACCACTTAGACCTCTACAAGTCACTTAAACTTGGATGAAAGTCACTAATACAATCAATACACAGTTGAATAATAGTTGTTTGATGTGTTGCTAAGCTTTGCAAATAAGCTTCACTTCTTTCTGGTGCGTAATAACTAAAACACTATATTCAGGATCGTAGAGTAAAGCTTGATATGAAGCATGCAGAGTTTCAACTTTTTGATTCATGTATGTTTTCGTGTGTACTTAGATTTGAATCCTCGTACTCATTTATAGACTTCTAAAAATTAGCCCGTTGGAGAGTTACCGTTGGTGCATTTAATGCTCTACTCTAGGATGTTTCTGATGCTAACTTATAGACTAGATACTAGAGTTGCTTTCGACTCTAGCAAGTCACATAAGACTGCATTCTCACCTAAAACATGTTAGTGGTGTCACATATTCAATCTAGCGATTTAGGCTAATCATTCTTTGATCTTCTATTTTGAATTCGAAGATGGTTAGTAACATCTTGGAATCTTCCATCTGAAACTCTTTGAATTCGTCAGTCTTAAGACAGTTCTGACAGGTTCTACGAACTTGGTTGAGGGTAGCTAGAGTGATGAGAAACGTAGAGTCTGAGCTCTTCGATCTGCTCTAAGGATAACCTTCTAAGAGAAGCATTCTACTATGCTTGAGCAGACCTTGTAGTCTTCTCTTTATTCTTCGAATACTTTAGCAGTAAAACGATTCCGAAGACAACTCTATGAACTTTGTTGTTTCTTTGCAGCTTCATTATTACTCAGCTGCTGCTCTATGAATATCTATGTTACTCTGCTAACAATATTAACTATAAAAAATGGAAAAGTAACTCTACGATCGTTTAACAATACCATACGATCAATTTAATCTTATTACATGTTCATTGAATCAACTCAGAGGATCAACCTAACAAGTTTGATCATTCTATTATAAGTCCTTGTACATATATGTCTCAGATAAGGCTTTGCAAAAACTACTGAACAATTATACATTATAATCACATCATTAAATTTAAATATGCATGACTTAACAATTCCTAACAATCTTCCCCTATTTGATGATGACAAAAACTAGTAGTCATATTCTAACCGTAGTCATATTCTAACCGTAGTATGATAACCGTAGTCAAGTGTTGAAATCCATTTTTAGTATTGTCATCATCAAAAAATGGGAGAATATTGACGTAGTCATATTCTAACCGTTTGTTTTGATAATGACTTATGTTTTATACTAAATCATCTGGTGTAAAATTTTAGGAACTTGATAAAAGAATCATTGGTGGCTTTGAATTATTCAAAGGATTGAAGACATTTTAGTCACTAGGAATTAATGTAAGGTCATTTGCATTAATGAATTTTCAATCAAGGCTATAAGATATTTTATGTGCATTTAATATGATAAATAGTTAAATGAAATGGAAGCTTAAAATTGAAAGAAATTTAATTTTAAAATATTAAGAACAAACTGGCCTTATCGTGTTTGTTGTGGAAAATTTGTTTGTTGCTTAGATAATCAATTGATCCTAAATTAATGTGGTTGTTGATAATATTTATAAAATAAGATAATTAAGATATATATATATATATATATATATATATATATATATATATATATATATATAGAACAAGGATCCTGTCCGGGAGTCCGAACAGGTCCTAAAATCCGGACCAATTTTTTTTTTTTTTTTGCTTTTTTTTTGAAACAACTAAAAAAAAATTATGGAACTGAAATTTTTCCATAATACAATGTTTTGAGTGTGTTTTTAATACATATACCAACCAATGTATGTACAGTCTGCCCAGACTGTATAGAAATATTTTGGTATAGGCATCCAAATCACGCCCAAAACACTGTATTGTGGAAAAATTCCAGTTCCATAATTTTTTTTTTTTAGTTGTTTCAAAAAAAAAGGTCCGGATTTTATTAAAATCCGGGAGTCCGGACCTGATCCGGACTCTATATATATATATATATATATAGGCAATGCCGTGTAGACCTGACAATATAATTAGTTAACTGTTGGGTCAAACCATATTAACTAGAATCAAATGAGTTGGTTAACTATTTTTATTTATTCAGATTGGTTAAAGTTTGGACTCATATTTTTTTAAACAAATATAGTTCTGAACCGGTTAACTATTTTTTAACTCATATTTCATTCTCATAATCATCAAAGCATTAATGTGTGCACTTTTATAAAAAAAATCAACACTCATGGGCCGTGGCACAACATGACCACAAGAAGCCTTCAACATTGAAGAATTAAAACAACGCAGTCCCGCTTTACCTAAATAAATAAATAGCTCAATTCAATTTTTTTTTTAGAGAATTAGTTTTTTCCTTGTTTCATTCATTTTATCTTAAGGTCTAAAGAGATGGAACTATTTACCATTACAGTATCACCTTTCATTCCTCTATCTAACCACACAAATAATGTATTTTAGACTATGTTTAGATTCTTAATCAAATAAATAATTAAAATTTTACTATTTGATAAAATTGTGTAATGAAAGTTTATTAAAATTGAGGTTCTATATAAAATACAAATATTTATTAAGGTTTTCAAACAGAGTTTAATTAAATATAAAAGAGTTGTTTGATAATCAATTTTTATAATTGGTCTGAATATAATATTTTACTATTTTATCCTTATTATCAATTTATATAATCTTAATTAGGGTGATAGTATAATAAATTTAAATAATTAATTCAAATAAATCACCAATAATTAAAATATTTCAAACATAATTTTACATAATTAATATAAATATATGACGATCATGGAGTATTGCTTGTTTAAAATTTTATTAGTATAGTTTTTTAGCATTTTATTATTTATATTAATAATTTTTATAACATATTATTACTTAATTAATCTAATTGTGACGGTCACAATTTTATTTTTTTAAAAGTTATGTTTAAAAGTCAAAACATCTTAATATGATTTTGAACCATAACCATATAGTTCCAACTCACACAATCTATATTAAAAATGGTTAATATGGTTTTAGTTCTTAAATGAAACCATAACCATATCTTGGAAATCAAAACCAACTCATAATCATATTTTGTATAAAAGGTGGTGTTAAAAATATTACATTGTTTTATGATTTTGAATGAAAAATAATTGTACAAAAGAAATTGGAAAAAAAATAATTAGGGAAAAAGGGATGTATATATTGGCGGGGTGGGTATCAAAGGGGTCTCCCAAGATAGCACGATACCCCAGCCTAGGGTTGTTCAAACGGATCGGTTTTTTTGGTTTTTCAATTTTTCGGACCGGACCGAACCGATCGGTTCGGTACAAAAAAATCGGTACTGGTTTTTCGGTACCGATTTCGATTGGACATTTTTATGGTTCGGTTTTACCAAACCGGACCGGTATATACCGGTTTTCTAATTTTTATTATTATTAATAATAAAATAATAATTATAATAATAATTATTATATTAATTTTCAGTAAAAATCGGTACCGAACCGGTACCACTGGTTCGATATACTGGTCCAACCGATACCGGTATCGGTATCAACATTTGGCCGGTTTCGATGCCGGTCCGGTTCGGACCGGTTTTTACTGGTGTAACACCCCTACCCCAGCCTCCAACTCCAAAATTTTATACTAAGAACTGGGAAGGGTATATTTTTATTTGAAGGACTTGTTTTTATTATTATCATTCTCTTATTATATAATAGTTAGTTTTTTTTTTCTATTTACGTTTTTTTCTCCATCTGTGGGATATTGTTTCCATCTTAATTTGGAATTAGATCTTTTATTCTTTCTCCGCTCTTGTTGAAGTTATTTTTTATTCCTTTTGGGAGCTTTGATTCTTTTCTTCAGGTAAAGAGTGGTTTTTGATGATGGGTGATTGTAATATGCTCAAAATTGGATGCTGTTTTTAATACATGTAATTCAAACTTTTCAGATTAAATGAATGAATTTTTCAAAAAAAAAAAAAAAATCCCAGTGTTAGTAAAAAATTATCAGCATATTATAGTAAATTATTAGTAAGAACATTGTGCAGGTTCAATTAGCATGGATATCCATCTTAGAAAACAAAATTTCCAGCTAACAGTTTGCATGCCCAAAAGCTACCACCAACACATTCCCTACCCAGAAAACTTATGCTATGATAAAGTTACCAAATGGAAAAGGAAGGAGGGGGAGAATCTTTGGATTGCAATCTGAAACATTATATGTTCAAAAGGCTTAATCTTACATGTTTCTAAATATGCTTTGTACCTAGATGTATACACGATCCTCGTTTATGATCTTTCCTTCACAACATTGAACGAGCACTGGCAGCTTCGATTCCCATATGGCTTCTACACTAGAACTCTCTACAACCCAGATATCCTGCAACTATTTCTGGAGCAACATGCATCCCATCTCTATGTAGTTCTTGATCCAAACTATTTGACATTATATATAACCTATAAATAATATGAAAAATAGATTAATTCAGAAATTAAAATACCAAAGCAATCTACATCCCCCTCTTTAACTATATTTTTGAAACAAACAATGAAGAAAACAAATGATTATGTTCATCTTTTGTAAGGTATGAAAATATATGTAAAATACTTACTATGTCCATCTCTTTTGCAGGGTGGCATCCTTAGGCCTGGTTGTAGGTCGTCGCCTGGTTTTGAGATTTCCCCCAGCAGATAATGGCTGCTTCGGTCTTGGAAAGGACTCTGACTCTGAATAGGATTTCTGATTCAACGACTTTTCTTTGAGAGGACTTCCTGGTCGAGATCTTTGATGTTCCTCACTTGATTTCACTACTACATTAGATTTTTTGGCATTGCTCAGTTTCGGGTCACCCATTGAAAAACAACTGCTATTTTTCTGAACTGGGATTTTCTGACTTTTTGCAACAGGTGCTTGGGGCTTGTTCCTAGGGGCACAATCCGAATCAGAAGATGATGGACTAGTTGTACTATCCATGTCATATACAAGGTTATCTGTCATGAGTGGAAGCTTCCTTGCATTTGAACTTGTGAAAGAAGGTCTCTGAAGTCGTGCGAGATGAACCACCTGTTTACAATTTACATCGTCACAAACAGACATTCAGTGTGACATAAACTAAAACAAATTTAATTCAGCAATTAAAGCAGTTTCGTAAAGTTCATGCTTAATATAAGATACTGTTACAAATATTATGTATAAATATATTTGTATTTCACATTAACTTGCGGATTCCTAGAATACATTAACAAGATTCAGAATGACTAATACCAATTACTTGAAAGTTTGGAATACTGGTAAAATAAATGTGGATTTCCAAGATATCACAATATCTTTATCCACTACGTGAGCAGTTTCTCGTCTAATTTTAGATGACTTTTGATACTCAAACATAATATGTTATGCTAGGGAGTTGAGTGAAAGATAGTTGCTAATTTTACCTACTGATTCCTTCATGTTTGGGATCCGTTTGTGAAGGATCACACTTAGTGTCACATCACAACTGATTTTGGACATAAAAAACCTAGTATTAGCAAGCCAACAACTGTAAGGTGCAGAAGGTGCTCCCGGCAGGGAAACTAAACTCAGTTGGTGGATGTCATTGTAGTCATGGTTTCAAACATTATGCATTCCAATTTAGAACTTAAAGGAACCCTGATTACATCAAATTCTTAACGAGGTGAAAATTCATTCTGAAAAGTTAAATTCTATGAAAATTGGTGCTTTTGGCCAATAGCAATTGCAATATTTAAAATTCTGAATTTTCTAAAGCATGGGAAAAGATTTGAAGGATTGAGATTCTGATTAAATCTGTTAATTGTACTTAAAAAGGTTCTTGTGGTGTACTTTAGATATTGAGTCTCTTAAAAAGCATACTAGGTTTAGAAAGGAAAAGGAGATGACACAATATAGTATAGTTAGTGTGGATTGATAAATAATGGATATTTAGAGGTTAGGAAGAGGAGATGGCACAATATCTCATCAGTATTTTACATATATGACAATGCTGAATCTTTGATAAATTAATAACATTTGGGTATATATGCATACTCACCTTCTGTTCAAGAATCATCATGTCTTTCTTGAGCTTTGTAATTATCATTTTCTTCCCGCGGATGATGTCTTCCAACTCTGTAATCCTCTATAAGACAAAATGGTAGAAAAGTTGATTATGTTGACCGTGATAAAAAAAAATTAACAAAGAAGTTCCCACAATAGTTGAATTGAATTAAACCTTTGAGCTAATAGCTTCGGATGATTGAAGAAATGTGGACAGCTCTTTTATGGTGTTGTCTTTTTCTTCACATTCCTTCCGGAGGTTGTATATATCTTGCTCATTGTCCAACTGTAACTGTAGGATTACAGCAGTGTAGAATATTTAACTGTTCATTAGCATTCAATTGGCTAACAGGAAAAAGCACCAGCATAAGATTGTTTGGATAAAACATGATTCGCAGAATTTTAATCTGAGTACAGTTGTTTGCTTTGTAAGTGGTGGTAGGTTTAAACACAAGTAAACTTCATATTGTCAATCTTCTCCTGGTATTTACTAGATACTATATCTCTAAACTTTTAACATATTTTTTTGTTAATAAAGGCTTACATCATTTAAGAAACTAAACAAGATTTTTTAACTGCCTAAAATTGTTTTTGGGTGAACAACAAAGCTATGATTTCCTAATTCATAGAAACTCACATCAAATTTGAGTACCAGAATAATATTATGGCACATAGAGTTGATTTTGCAAGACAACTACGCAAAAGGTACGAATACAACATGGCATATGGTACTAGAAGCATATATGACAGCTAAAACAGCAAAAAGGAGTTGATTTTGCACAAAATTAAATTTTAGTGATTAATCTGATACTCCATGTACTTGCAACAATAAAGCAGGATTACTTCCGAATGCTGAGGTACAGTACCTGGATATCTATAGAGGAATTGATACTGGAAGCCCAATCGGACAAGTTAGACATACGACGCTCTTCTGGTTCTGCATCATTCAGGAGAGGAAGCTGGTAGTTAAATATATCAGCATCAGATGCTTTCACAAATGCATTACCCTGAGAAGACAATAAATATAGATAAGCATCAAAATAGATGTTTCAACCAAAACCAATGAGACTAAATTTCGGTGACAAATATGGTCTTATGATAATTTCTTACCATCGGATCATTTAATGAATACTGATAATAACCACATGGCTGACAACCACAACCAACATATTTGATATCCCCAGAGAATTCCACATACTTGTTAGATGATATGTTGCACATTGTGTCAGGCTGATCTTTAAAATAATTCACCTGCTCGCATAGACTGTCTAACTCCTCTTGCATGGCTGCAAGCACCACATCCTGGATTGATTGACAGAAAATCTTAAGACCCATACAACTTCATATACTTACTAACTAAAGAAACACTGGTAATTTGAAAATAAAAGGGACAAACAAGAAAATTAAACACAACAAATCCATTCATTCACCTTATTCAAAAACCCACATCTTAAAACAATCAAAGATGTTTATTTATTTATTTATTTTAAATAAAAAAAGGAAAAAACAATTGTGAAAACTGCCAGCAAATTGAAAAAGAATACTGCTAGACTATTTACCTTTTTCATAATTAAACATTAATAGTGACAGTAACATTATTTAAAAGATCATTTCCAATATCAAGTCAATAAAAAGTAAAGATTTGGAAATATTAAAAAAATCTAATCTAGTTACATGAAAAAATCTCAGATGCATATTCAAATCCAGAAACTTCATTCAAAATTTTGAACTAAATCAACTCATGGATGCCAAATCCCATCAATAATCAAGCCCTAATTACTAACCAGAGATCAACCAAACAAACTGAACAGGCTGAACCATGAAACCCAAAACCCATGCTTGCATCAATTAATGACAAAATTGAAATCTAAATCATACCCATTAACTTCAATAGCAACAATTACTATCAACAAATAAATTCAGCACAAATTAATTTCAAATTAAAATTAAAATTAAAAAAGTACTCATTTCTTATAACAAGGCAAAAATCACTCACAAATATAAATAAAACAAAACCCATAAACCATTAAATTAAACAAACATTAAACCAACCCTTAATTCCACAGATTTCTGAAGCTCCAAAATCTGCTTATTTTTCTTCGAATTTGTGGCGGCAACAGCAATAACCGCGACAACCAGAACCCGTTGAATGGGGCTAAACAGATCCCAAGCCACGGCTTCTTTTGGGTTCAAACCACCACCTATAGCTCTAGCGGAGGTGGCTTCTTCTGCGCCGACGAGCCGACCCTGGAGAGAAATCCAAGAAAGCTGTTTTTGTGATCGAATTGGCCGATTTGGAGCGATAAAATTGCTTGAGAGTCGGCGGGGAGAGGGAGAAATTGCAGGAGAAAATGGAGAGAGAGACACCAAAGCTGGCGGCGGAAAAGCCGCCGAGCCGAAGCCCATTTCTCTGTCGTCGGCCTCCATGGCGAAGACAGGGGAGGAGTGATTTAAGCCTCTTGTATAAATGTATAAATTTATAATTGAAATTTTATTTTTTGAGATTTTTTTTTTGGTACTTGGTTTTCTATTCAAATTCTTTTATGAGAGGGAAAAGCATGAGGATTTTGAAAGGCGAGCTTATGTTGACGTAAGATTGTGACACGTGTACCAATGACTGTTTTTGTCTTTTTACTAGCCGTTGGATTTCAAAAATTGAAATTTGTGCCTTGCTGGCTCGAAGGAAAAAACAAAAGTCAAAATGAGCTGAGGTGAAATACTGATACAACGAGTTCGGTTATAATATTCGAATTTCATATAATTTTATTTTTCGAATAAGTATTTAAAATTAATATTAATTGAATAATTGAAAATCGAATAATCAAATTGTATTATTTGGTTATTCAATTTATAATCAAAATATTAACTTATTTTTACTAAGCAAAAAAATTTATTTCAAATTTAACACTAGAATTTCTAAATAATATTTAACCAAAATCTACGATCGTAATAATTTACAAACTAATTTAATAATTTCAAATTAACAATACATAAGTACATAAGTATATGACAAAGTTTAAAACTTTTTTTTAACATATTTAATTTGATTATTCGGGTGTCCGAATAACATAAATTTAAAAATTGAAATCGAACACCAATATCAAATAATTAAACAGTTATACTAAATTAAGCAAAATAATCAAATTATAACTTAAATAATTTGATTTTAGAAAAATTAATTCGTTTTTTTCCTTTTTTTTGCTCACACCCCTCCATGGATTGGGGGGTGGGGGTACATTGTATATTAGCATTTGAATTGCAAGAATATAGAATTGATTTATTCTCATGAAATGATTAGACTCTACTAGAACTCATATGAACTTATATTTTAATCTATCTAATAAAATACAAATGATTTTGAATTTTTCGCTCACTCAATGAATCATCTGGGCCGTCCAAAGTTTGGGATAAATCACATCGTTCATACATCTTTCTAATAAAATACATCTATCTATCTAATAATCTAATAATATCTATCTTCTATCTAATAAAATACAAATGATTTTGAATTTCCCGCTCACTCAATGAATCATCTAGGTCGTCCAAAATTTGGGATAAATCCCACCGTTCATACATCTTTCTAATAAAATACATCTATCTATCTAATAATCTAATAATAATTTAATAAAATACAAATGACTTTAAATTTTCCGCTCACTCAATAAATTATTTTGGTCGTTCAAAATTTGAGATAAATCATATTGTCCATACAGTGCCGGAGGCACGAGACCCAGCTAGTTAATAATATTAGAGATACAAATTGTATACAAAAATTTATGTATAAATAATATAAAAATGAGAGAAAATAGGAAGTGGGAACAAAATAGGGTACTACTAAGCAATTGAGGGGAGAGGGGAGAGGGGAGGGGGGAGGGGGGAGGGGGGTACAGTACCCTTAATGACCGGTGCCCTCCTTTTTTTTTGGTTTTTTTTTAACAATTATGAGAATAAAAAATAAAAAATAATAGAGCAAGTTTGAACAAAAAACTGTAAAAGGAAGTATATTTTTTATTAAAAAAACACTGTAAACTGTAAAAAAGTGTTAACTGTAAACACTGTGTGTGAAACCCCAGATTTTATGAATAAAGAATTAATTTTCTCGAAATAATTTTTAATATTATGGTGTGAATTTGAGATAATATTATAGTTGTGGGTAGTATTTATAAATTTTGCAAAGTATGCAAGTTGTTATATTATATTCGATTGGTCAGGGAATATTCTTTGTGTCGGAAAATATTCGTACGACGGTACAATTATTGGTGGACCCCACAACGGAATTATTGTCGGATTGAGAAAACGACAAAAATATTTTATTGAAAATAACGGCGGAAGTTTTACCGTTGATACTGTTGAACTACTGCGTAGTAAAAGTACAGTAATATGCGTTGTTGCATAGTAGCACACGGTATTGATTATTGATATTTATGTGAGAAGTCGCTCAGTTTGATTCAATTATTGTCGATTAATAATATGAATTATTATAGCGATGATGACGTTTTGTTTTATTCGTATTATTAACGTAATAAAACAGAAACATCTTTTTATATAAAACAGAATATTTTATTAAAGTTATTTTATAAATAGAATATATTATATTTTATTATGCATAGTGTTGCATAGTATTTTGCATAGTGTTGCATAGTGTTTGCATAGTAAAAATCTTTTTATATAAATAGAATATATTATATTTTATTTAAAAGATTTTTCTTTAAATATGGACCGTCAGATTAAAGTAAATCAATCTGGACCGTTCATGGATTAGTTACTATGCATTCCATTTTCCTATAAATAGAAGCTCATTCCTTCATTATTTTCTTACGAATTCACTGAACTCTAGAGAGAGAAACTATAGAGAGATAGAAGAAAAGCTTTTTCCTACTTAACTTTTCTTTTCCCATATCCAGTTTCTGTTACGGTAAGGGGTGTTATTCTTTCTTATTCATGAAGAGAACTGTTGTTATTCCATTTCTTATTATTCTGTTGGAATAACCTGTATACGCGGTCTACCCTATACTTGGTGACATTCTTTTATTATTCCGTCTTTATTATTCTGTCGGAATATCCTGTCTGTGCTATACGCCGGACCTAGTTCCATTTTTATTATTCCGCCTTTATTATTCTGTCGGAATATCATGTCTGTGCTATACGCCGGACCTGGTTCCATTTTTATTATTCCGTCTTTATTATTCTGTCGGAATATCCTGTCTGTGCTATACGCCGGACCTGGTTCCATCATTTATTATTCCTCGTTTATTATTCTGTTGGAACATCCTGTCGGTGTGAATTTCACCTGACCTGGTTTCGTTATTTAGTATTCTGTTGGAATAACCTGTCTATGCGAAGTACCGCATGCATGGTGATTTCTTTTGTTATTCCATTCTTTATTATACTCAGTTGGTTAAAGTTTTGACTTCTATACTCCATGAAATTAGTAGAATATCCTTGATATTTGCGCTTCATCCAGTATCTTTTCATGGAAATATTCTTCTGATCATTCTTGAATTTTACTCTACAAAACAGTATCATGTTGACAATTTGGACGTTAATAATTTCTGAATAAAATAATTCTTGAACTTGTTTTATTGAATTCTTATAACATTGTCATCATCCTCATGTTTATGTTATGTTGAAAGTCATCTGTGGCCTGTAGTGCATAGATGAACTTGGTATGATTATGACCAGGGATTATTCGGTATAATCATGACCGTAATATTACAAATGATGTGGAAAAAGTCCTCATTGGCCCGTAGTGCATTGATGGACAGTTTTTGGTATGATTATGGCTATGGATTCTCTTTGGCCGTAGTGCAAAGATGAATTATTTTATGGCATGATCAGGACCGTTGATGAAAACACGATTATCTTTGGCCCGTAGTGCATGGATAATTCGTGGTCGTGATACTAAAGAATATCCTTGGCCTGTAGTGCAGGGATGATTTAATGATGTGGATTATTTATTGAGCTGAGTCTCAGCGATAAAAGTGATGCAAAACTTTTTAAATCATAAAAGATAATAGATTCTATTCTCTACTTGACTCTTTTAATGGATTGCTTGTTCCGCTGCAGTTAAACTTGATGTCTATTGTATTTTATCAGTTTAACATTGTTGGAGGCTAACGATAATTTATTCTGCATTATCTTAGTCATAATATTTCTTACTGGGCTAGTTGAGCTCACCCTTTCTTTCACTGTTCTCTTCAGGAAATGAGAATATAGCAGGGACGAGTCGGGGAACAGAGTAATGGTCCAGAGGATAGCATTAGTAGTCCTCACTATTCTGTGAAATAGTGTATTAATAATTGTAATGAGGACTCTTTTTGAGTTTGTATAATCTCTAGTAGACAATAATTGTATTCAAACTCACAGTTTTGTTTTGTCGTATTGTACACGACAGTTGTATTAGTAAGTTGTATTTGAATTATGTGTCATGTATCTGACGACCCAAGATGGGTGATGTATACCTAATTTTGGGGGCGTCACAGTTGGTATCAAAGCTTAGGGATATAATCCCTGGCTAAGATGTGAGACTAGAACTAGGAGGGGAGAGACGAGGAATTCCTTGGCTAGTATGACCTACCTAAGTTTATGTGCTATTTAATTGGTCGGTCAAAGTATAGGGATAATATGTGATATATTAATTAACCCTTATTTTGTGGCAGTGTTTGAAAATGGCATCCGAGAATGTTGAGATTATCAATGGAGCTCAGGAGACCGTTGAGTCCCCACAGATCAATAATCAGGACAATGTGCAACAGGATGGCGATAATCCTCCTATAAATAACAACACTGATCAATTGACGAACGACGGTACGTTTAGGAACTTTTTAGAATTCATGCAACATCAGGCGAAGGCGACTCCTGTTCATAATACAGGTAAAGACAATGGCAACCCACGGTTGGTCACCGCTAAGCAGTTCAAGGAGCTGGGACCACCGGAGTTTTTTGGGAAAGCCAGAACCACTTAAGGCGGAGACGTGGTTAAAGCAGATTACCAAGATATTTGATGTCTTGGGATGCTCCGAGGAGCAAAAGGTTCCTTTTGCCACCTTTATGTTGCGTGAAGAAGCAGATCATTGGTGGGAATCTGTAAAACGTACCCAGACTGACACACTCAAGATGTCTTGGGAGAAGTTCCAAGAGTTGTTCAACGACAAGTACTTTCCCGAAAGTATTCGTCACATGAAGGAGGTAGAGTTTATCAAGCTGGAGCAAAACAATATGACCGTGTTGCAGTACGAGGCTAAGTTTGCGGAGTTGTCCCGGTTTGCATCCCATTTGGTTTATAATGAGGAGCGAATGGCGCGAATGTTTCTGCGAGGTTTGAAACCCGATATACGTCAATACCTCATTTCTCATAAACTTTGTTTATATTCAGATATTGTGAATAGGGCTCAGTTAGTGGAGCGCGATAATGAGTTATCACAACCAAAAGGTAATGACCAGCAGCACGATAATAATCATACCGGTGGCAACGACCATCAGAACAATGATAACCATCGCGGGGGAAATTATCATACCAAGAATGGTAACCACTTCGGTGGTAATCGTGGCCAAAATAATAGAAATGGACATTTCAAGAAGAGAAGGTTCAATAATGATGGAAAGACAGCAACACCATCACCCGTTTCAAAGGAAGAAGAACGCCCATCGGTCGTATGTTTCAAATGCGGACAAGAGGGACACATCCGTCCAAACTGTATGCAACAATCCAAAGCGTGTTTTAATTGCGGAAGAGAAGGTCACCTAGCTCGATTTTGTCGTATGATGAAGTCAATTCCAGCTGAGATAATGATACCAAAGGATGTCCCAGACAAGCCAAAGCTGGTAGTTTAAGAGGGAGCATTTTTTTTTCCTCGTGACGAGGAACCTGAATAAAATTATCACGGGTAAGTTAATCATAAGCTCTTACGAAGTCTATACCGTGTTAGATACCGGTTCTACTCACTCTTTTATTTCACCTAGTTGTGTTCAATGTTTGTACTTAACTCCGGAGAAGTTAAACTTTGATTTATCTATTGAAACTTCATTGGGAGAAACCTTCGTTACCTCCACTATTTATAAATCTTGTTTGATTCAAATCGACACTTTCACGTTACCTGTCGATCTTATCTCTTTGAAAATACTTGTCTTTGATGCGATTTTAGGAATCGATTGGTTAACTACTCATCATGTTTTTCGTAAGGTTGTTAGCTTTCATATTCCTAACCAACCTATTATGCGAATTCAAGCAACCAAACCACTAAATTCAATCATTGTCATACCAAGCCATAAGTAAAGAGCCCCGATCCTTTTGTTGATGACTTCCTTG
This sequence comes from Panax japonicus, assembly GCA_020205505.1. NCBI lineage: Eukaryota > Viridiplantae > Streptophyta > Magnoliopsida > Apiales > Araliaceae > Panax > Panax japonicus. The sequence continues at coordinate 2,624,340 of CM035102.1, forward strand.
TGTGGAATGCACCGAAGCCAGACTTTCTGTAGGCGACGTCGTGAATGACGATAACAAGTTGATAGGTATCATTGTGAGGTGCTATCTAGGTTAAGGGATAGAAGTCACAGTTGGTATCAATGTGATGTGTTATCCAAGTCTTGGATGTGAGTAACAGTTTTGAATGATATTTTTATCATTAATAAATCTCTTGACGTATTCCTGAAGACTTCTTAGCCTACCCAGAGCGTGAAATCGAATTTTGTATTGACACCAGTACTAAACCCATTTCCTAAACCCTCAAATATTTTCTTCACCTAAAACGAACGTATAACGTGCCAAAGATGTTGGCTCGAGCTGTTGAAGATTACTATCATATTATTCAATATCATCGTGGAAGAGCGAACGTGGTAGCTGACGTGTTGAGTAGAAGATCGTATGCGTTTACAAGTGCGATGTTGTTAACACAAAGACTCATTTCGTATAACTTGCAAATGATGAAGATAGAGTTAAAGACTCTAGGGACCCACGTGAAGATAACAAATATACGAGTAAAATTGACTTTAATCGATAAAGTTAAAGACGCTCAAGCTACATACCCGAATCTGATGAATGTGAAGAAGAAGGTTCAAGAGGGTGTTATTTTAGAAGCAAGAGTTGCTGAAGAGAAGAAATCTCAACCCTCGATTTAATTGGCCCATTTGAAATCCTCGATTGAGTAGGAACTGTGGCTTATAGACTCGTTTTACCGCCAAATATATTGCGTGTTCATAACGTTTTTTTTCGTATCGATGTTACGTAAATATGTGGACGACCCGAACCACATTATTAATTTAGAACCGGACGAGATAGCGGATGATTTAACGTTTGAAGAGATACGTGTTACAATCTTGGATAAGAAGAATCGTATTCAACACTCAAAGGTTATATCTCAAGAGTTAGAATTTGAAGTGAAGTCAAGGTATCCTCACCTGTTCGGCATATCAGGTACGTACGTAAATTTCGAGGGCGAAATTCCATAAGGAGGGGAGATTGTGAAACCCCAGATTTTATGAATAAAGAATTAATTTTCTCGAAATAATTTTTAATATTATGGTGTGAATTTGAGATAATATTATAGTTGTGGGTAGTATTTATAAATTTTGCAAAGTATGCAAGTTGTTATATTATATTCGATTGGTCAGGGAATATTCTTTGTGTCGGAAAATATTCGTACGACGGTACAATTATTGGTGGACCCCACAACGGAATTATTGTCGGATTGAGAAAACGACAAAAATATTTTATTGAAAATAACGGCGGAAGTTTTACCGTTGATACTGTTGAACTACTGGGTAGTAAAAGTACAGTAATACGCGTTGTTGCATAGTAGCACACGGTATTGATTATTGATATTTATGTGAGAAGTCGCTCAGTTTGATTCAATTATTGTCGATTAATAATATGAATTATTATAGCGATGATGACGTTTTGTTTTATTCGTATTATTAACGTAATAAAACAGAAACATCTTTTTATATAAAACCGAATACTTTATTAAAGTTATTTTATAAATAAAATATATTATATTTTATTATGCATAGTGTTGCATAGTGTTTTGCATAGTATTGCATAGTGTTTGCATAGTAAAAATCTTTTTATATAAATAGAATATATTATATTTTATTTAAAAGATTTTTCTTTAAATATGGACCGTCAGATTAAAGTAAATCAATCTGGACCGTTCATGGATTAGTTACTATGCATTCTATTTTTCTATAAATAGAAGCTCATTCCTTCATTATTTTCTTACGAATTCACTGAACTCTAGAGAGAGAAACTATAGAGAGATAGAAGAAAAGCTTTTTCCTACTTAACTTTTCTTTTCCCATATCCAGTTTCTGTTACGGTAAGGGGTGTTATTCTTTCTTATTCATGAAGAGAACTGTTGTTATTCCATTTCTTATTATTCTGTTGGAATAACCTGTATACGCGGTCTACCCTATACTTGGTGACATTCTTTTATTATTCCGTCTTTATTATTCTGTCGGAATATCCTGTCTGTGCTATACGCCGGACCTGGTTCCATTTTTATTATTTCGCCTTTATTATTCTGTCGGAATATCATGTCTGTGCTATACGCCAGACCTGGTTCCATTTTTATTATTCCGTCTTTATTATTCTGTCGGAATATCCTGTCTGTGCTATACGCCAGACCTGGTTCCATTATTTATTATTCCTCGTTTATTATTCTGTTGGAACATCCTGTCGGTGTGAATTTCACCTGACCTGGTTTCGTTATTTAGTATTCTGTTGGAATAACCTGTCTATGCGAAGTACCGCATGCATGGTGATTTCTTTTGTTATTCCATTCTTTATTATACTCAGTTGGTTAAAGTTTTGACTTCTATACTCCATGAAATTAGTAGAATATCCTTGATATTTGCGCTTCATCCAGTATCTTTTCATGGAAATATTCTTCTGATCATTCTTGAATTTTACTCTACAAAACAGTATCATGTTGACAATTTGGACGTTAATAATTTCTGAATAAAATAATTCTTGAACTTGTTTTATTGAATTCTTATAACATTGTCATCATCCTCATGTTTATGTTATGTTGAAAGTCATCTGTGGCCTGTAGTGCATAGATGAACTTGGTATGATTATGACCAGGGATTATTCGGTATAATCATGACCGTAATATTACAAATGATGTGGAAAAAGTCCTCATTGGCCCGTAGTGCATTGATGGACAGTTTTTGGTATGATTATGGCTATGGATTCTCTTTGGCCGTAGTGCAAAGATGAATTATTTTATGGCATGATCAGGACCGTTGATGAAAACACGATTATCTTTGGCCCGTAGTGCATGGATAATTCGTGGTCGTGATACTAAAGAATATCCTTGGCCTGTAGTGCAGGGATGATTTAATGATGTGGATTATTTATTGAGCTGAGTCTCAGCGATAAAAGTGATGCAAAACTTTTTAAATCATAAAAGATAATAGATTCTATTCTCTACTTGACTCTTTTAATGGATTGCTTGTTCCGCTGCAGTTAAACTTGATGTCTATTGTATTTTATCAGTTTAACATTATTGGAGGCTAACGATAATTTATTCTGCATTATCTTAGTCATAATATTTCTTACTGGGCTAGTTGAGCTCACCCTTTCTTTCATTGTTCTCTTCAGGAAATGAGAATATAGCAGGGACGAGTCGGGGAACAGAGTAATGGTCCAGAAGATAGCATTAGTAGTCCTCACTATTATGTGAAATAGTGTATTATTAATTGTAATGAGGACTCTTTTTGAGTTTGTATAATCTCTAGTAGACAATAATTGTATTCAAACTCACAGTTTTGTTTTGTCGTATTGTACACGACAGTTGTATTAGTAAGTTGTATTTGAATTATGTGTCATGTATCTGACGACCCAAGATGGGTGATGTATACCTAATTTTGGGGGCGTCACACTGTGTTTTTTCAATAAAAAATGTACTTCCTTTTACAGTTTTTTGTTCAAACTTGCTCTATTATTTTTTATTCTCATAATTGTTGGAAAAAAAACCCCAAAAAAAAAAATTAACACAGGATACCGGACGTTAGTCCGGTACATTTTAAAAAATGACTGATTTTTCAACCTTTCTTTCAACCGTAGCTAATGCTTCAGCCTCTACACTTGAAGCTACTGAGCTTATAGCTTATCAGGATGTAAAGGAAGCCCTAGATAAATGGACTATTCCTAAAATCAAACCAGAAACAATTTATAAAATTGGAACCTTTGATTTTATCAGCAAAAGGATAATTAAAACCTTTGAACATGCTGTTCCTTTACAGAATAATGATGAAATTTTATATTTATTGCATGTTGAAGACTTGTACCCTTTTTTGCAAAAATATAAATATGTTCAATATAGGACTTGTCCAAGTTGCTTTTAAACCCTTGACTTTACTTGGCCAAAATACCAGTATTCAGTGCACACTTAGAGATGGCAGGTGTCTTAACTGGAAAGCCTCTCTCATGGGAGCTATTGAAACTAGCCTTGCCCATGGACCAATATATTTTAATATCTACCCGAATTTAAGTGTTGCCTTAACTGATAATAATCTGTCAAAAGTTTTAAAAATGAGAATTATTTCTCATGGTTATGAATATCTACCCGGATCTCCTCCTTTTGCCATAATATTCCGTATTCACCTTAAAGTTTTAACAACTTTAAATCCTTATATCAGAAAGCAAAGCCAACAAGGACATACTGTTCTTATTGATACTAACCTCTTTAGTAGTCAAGTGGCTATTCCCAGAATGATCCCTTGGGAAGAAATAACTTTCCCAAAACAATGGCAAATTACTAATGCCGTTCCTACTAGACCTATAATCAGACAGAATCTTGAAGATGTTATTCAAACCAGTAATGGAAATGTTTATCTGAAATTTCAAAGACCTTTTACCCGAAGCCGGTCTATTAACAATATTTCTTACAATATTGATTTTCCAGAATCTTCTAGACAATCTGTGTCTGACCCATTAGAATCTGTTTATAAAGAATCTAAAAATCCTAGCAATGAGTCTGTTAAAAATGAAGACATTGTTAGAGGAATTCATATTTCTGAAAATCAAATACCTCGTGGTATTTATGAGGCTACTCCTCAGAACAGAAGACCTTACAGTCCAACTGCTAGTGATATGAATTTTGAATGTTAAATGAATTTTTCTCCAAATAGCAAAATTCGCCAATGTTTAAATCAGGAGTTCATGCAGGATAAATACCTGAATTTTAGAAATTGGTATTTTAGAAATTGGTATTTTACATGTATTAATTTGTTTTAGTCGTAATAAGATTACATTAATTTGAATATTTTTCATTACATCCACCATTGAATACTTTAGCTGTATTAATTTGTTTTAGTCGTAATAAGATTACATTAATTTGAATATTTTTCATTACATCCACCATTGAATACTTTAGCTTATTACCTCCGTAATGCAATAGGTTATAAAAGACAAAATAGTAATTATTACTATTGATTTGAATCATTTTTGTTGGCCAACGAGTTCGTCCGAGTTCATCATCTCAATTAATACAATGTATGTCATGTTTATAATTATTACAACTTTAATTTCTTTTGTTGTACTATTTCAAGGATGTACATGCATTTATTAAAAAATATATATACAATTCTTCAATTTCATATTCAGTGTATTACTATCATATCTGTATTAGTACTCTATGTTTCATAATTAAAAATATATTTTTCTTTTTAGTCCGTTTCAAAATTAGAGAAACATTTTTATTTTAAAATTATAAAGTGACATGATATTCTTATTTGCCATTAATTTTATACTATCATTTTTAATATTAAATCTGTTAGAATTTGAGCCTAATTTAAAATGTGTATCATTAATTATTTGAAATGATTCCATATATCAATGTGTTCTACTCCATGAGTAGATTAAATATAATATTTAGAAGCTCAAATTCATGGAGTAATGAATGAGATATTAACTTCCAAAGATCACCGTTGAAAATGATAAATGATAATAAATATATATGGGAAGTCAAGTACCACATTAGTTAAGAATTAAATAATTAATAGGTTTATATACATTAATGCTACGTTTGGATTGAAGGAATGGAATAGAGTAGGGAATGGAATAGATGAGGGAATGGAATAAGTAAGGGAATGAAATGATTTTTTAATATTCCATGTACATGTTTGGTTGATCTTAGGAATACATCTAAGAATGAAATAAATAATTAGAAAGTGACCTAAATACCCTCAAATGTTCAAATTTAACTTAAATTCAATTTATATTAAAAATTAATACATATTTAATTCTTAGAAATAAAGGGGTAGGGTAGGGTGGGGTGGGTAGGGTGGGAGTAGGGTGGGTGGGGTAAATGGGGTGGGGTGGGCTGATAGGTAGGGTAGGTGGGTTAGGGTGGCTGAGTGGGGGTAGGTTAGTAGGGGGTGGGGGTAGGGGTGTAGGTGGTAGGGTAGGTTGATAGGGGGTAGGGTGGGGTGGGTTGGTAGGTAAGATAGGTGGGGTGGGGTGGCTGGGTGGGCGTAGATTGGTAGGGGTGGGGGTAGGTAGGGTATGTGGGGTGGGTTGGTAGGTAGAGTAGGTAGGGTAGGTGGGTTGGGGTGGCTGGATGGGGGTAGGTTGGTAGGGGGTTGAGGTGGGTGGGGTAGGGTGGGGTGGGGTGAGTGGGTAGGTGGGTAAGGGGTGGGGTGGGAGTAGGTTGGTAGGGGGTAGGGTGGGAGTAGGTGGGGTGGGGTGGGGTAAGTGGCTGGGTGGGGGTAGGTGGGTAAGTGGCTGGGTGGCTGGGTGGGGGTAAGTGGGGGTAGGGTGAGGTGGGGGTGGGATAGGTGGGAGTAGGGTGGGGTGATAGGTAGGGTTGGTGGGTTGGGGTTGCTGGGTGCGGGTAGGTTAGTAGGGGGTGGGGGTAGGTGGTTGGGTAGGTTGTTAGGGGGTTGGTGGGGTTGGTGGGGTGGGTGGGGTGGGGTGGGGTGGGCTGATAGATAGGGTAGGTGGGTTGGGGTGGCTGAGTGAGGGTAGGTTTGTAGGGGTTGGGGTAGGTGGGGTGGGGTGAGTTGGTAGGTAGGGTAGGTGGGTTGGGGTGGCTGGGTTGGGGTAAATTGGTGGGGGGTGGGGGTAGGTGGGGTAGATGGGGTGGGTGGAGTGGGGTAGGTGGGGTGAGTGGATGGGTAGGTGAGGTGGGGTGGGGTAGGTGGGGGTAGGGTGGGATACGTGGGGTGGGGTAGGGTGGGGTAGCGTGGGGTATGGTGGGGTAGGTGGGTAAGGGGTGGGGTGGGACTGGGGGTAGGTGGGTGGGGTAGGTTAGTAGGGGTGTGGTAGGTGGGGTGGGGTGGGGTGGGGTGGGGTGGGGTGGGGTAAGTGGGGTAAATTACGAATAAATAGAAATATGGAAATTCCGAAAAAATTATCAAATCTCGGCCCCTTCTCTCTCGTCGTTCCCAGATCGATTGAATTGAATGAATATGTAAAAAAACCCTATTATATCTTTAGGGGTATATTTGTCAATTACTTAAAAATAATGGATGGAATGATTTATTCCTGACCACCCCTCAAGGAATGAAAATTAAAATTTTAAGTTAACTATCATTCCGGGAGGAATATATTATTCCGTTGGAATAAACAAACCAAACAACATTTTTATCATTCCAATGGAATGATTCATTCCATTCTCCCTCCTATTCCATCGATCCAAACGTAGCATAAAGTTGTTATTGGATTTGGGCTCCAATGGGTACTCCACTTTTGTGGAAAGGAGAGAACCTAGCCAAGACTTGGTTTGAACCCTCACGCTATGCCATTTCGCACACGCCTTTTTCTGCTAAGCCTAAACTACGTCGTTTTAGTTCTGCTAAGCCTAAAACCCTCCTATAAATAGATAGGACATTCATTCAATTCACAATCATTCAAGTATTCGTTTCTTCATTAGTTTCTATAGTTATTTTGAGAGAGAGTCAGAGCATTTATTTTTGGTTCGTTGAATATTCTATTTGGAGTACTACTTTGTCATTGTATCTTGGGAGACAAGTGCTATCAATTCTAAGCACCGTAAAAATGACATAATTGTTTTAAGAACATAATATCAAGTACTAGCCTTGACAAGTTTATTCTACAATTTGGTAACTTGAGATAAGTTTATATATATATAGTGTCCATTCTATTTTAATAACAAAATTACCACAACTGAATTTTTAGTTAATACTAAAACTATATTTGAGAACATAAAATTATTCTTAAAAATCGTCGTTCTACAAAAATATTTTTCCTTTTAAAACGAAAAAAAATACTATTATACTCAAATTACAAAATCAAACAAACCATAATTTAATCCGGGATTTTGTTGATTTTCTTCTCTTTTTTTTTCTAACAGGATGATTTAGTTTTCGAACTTATTAAAATTGGCATATTTCATTTAATTTTAATCAATGATGATAAATATGAAATAAATTATCTAAAAAAGCAAAATTAATTATAAGATTTATTGATTTGTAATTTTTAATAAATCTTATATATTTTAAATTTAAAAAGATCTTAAATTAACTTTTAGAAATAAATAATGATCTAATTATTTAAAACAGAGAGAGTACTATTGAATTAATTGAGATGTATTTTACTATCATTTTATTCCGTCATAAATTAATTGGTACTGAGTAACATTTGACATGAATTTTTTGGATGAGTCATTTAAAATAAATTGCAAGTGATATTTAGGTAAAAAAAAAATTAATATTGAGAAAAGTATATATATATATATATAATAATAATAATATTGAATATTTATCAAACACTCGCAACAACCATTATTAATAATCATTAAGACCTCTACCAAACGAAATATAACAAAATAAGATCAACTTTTACTGTGATTAATCCAATTTTTTAGATATCAATAAATTTGAGTTGTGAGTACTTTATATGGCCTATACTAAACTCCCAATAAAATTTATAAATTTTACTATTGAAATTCTTTATAGGGGAATATTATTTCCATATATATATATATATATATATATATATATATATATATATATATATATATATATATATATATATATATATATATATACACACACACACACACACAGAGGATCAGGTAACGGCTCCCTTACTTTCTTAAAATGCGGGTTTTTTTTTATTTGTTTATTTTGCTTTTTTTTTTAAAATAACAACTAAAAAAAAGTTTAATATATTTATATGTATCCAAATCACACCCAAAACACTGTATTATGAAAAAATTTCAGTTCTATAAAATATATTAAACTTTTTTTTAGTTGTTTTTAAAAAAAAGCAAAAAAAAAAGTGTGCATTTTAGCAGCGTGGGGGAGCCTTTACAGGATCCGGACCCATTTATATATATATACATCCAAGATCTCAAGCTGACCAATTAAACGGACCATTTTACGGACCAAAGGGACACGCGGGTCAAAAGCATAAACACGGGTCATAAAAAAGAGACCTTGTGACTGGTAAACCCTTCCAATTGAAATTCGTTTCCCTCCATCCCTTCCAATTGAAATCGTGTGGCTTCTCTCAAACCCATCCCCAATCTTCCGATTCTCTCCCAATATTTGAAAACCCCTTTCCTCGATTCTCTCAAAGCCCCTTTCAGTTGTTGGTTTGAAGCTAGGGTTTGCATCATAGAAGCAGCAAATCATCCTTCTGATTTTGAAGAAGACGAGGTAACACTGCTTCCATTTTGTTTCAGTTTGGTTCTAAGTCTAAATTGTACTGATTTGAAGAAAAAATGGCAGTGAATGGAAAAAAAAATTATATTAAATTCAGCTGCCATGATTTTGCCCATCTTTCGAACCGAAATTCAGCTGCCATTATTTTGCCCATCTTTCGAATCGAAATTCATGTCTGTGAAGGAAAGCTGTCATTTTTGGGCACAAGGATTACCATTGTACAACTTTCTTTCCTTTTCTAATATAAAGATATTTATGAACCAAACAGGGCCAATCTGGTCATGTGTTATACTGTATGATTTTAAATGGGACATTAACTGACATAACAGCTTGCAGTTATTTAATATATTTTAGTTGTGGTTTTCACAATTTTATCATATTCTGAAAAGTTAATTACCAAATTTGATCATTATAGGTTTTAATCAAAATGGATAACGTTGAAGCAGAGTATGAGATGGGAGAAAATTTAGAGCGAGAAGAAGGGGGGAATGTAGACTTTGAATTAGAGAGTGGGCTAAATGAGGAACAATATGTTGAGTTAGATCCTAATTTTTTAGATAATTTGTATAATCCTCAAGTAGCACCAGAGCTGAAACCAAAATATGTCAAGAATTTCAAACAATAGATGATGCTTTTAGTTTCTACAATGCATATGCAAAAGAGAGTGACTTTAGTGTTCGAAATTGGTCTGAAAAAAAGAGACTGGGAAGTAGTGAGATCATAAGGAAAGAGTTTGTTTGTTGGAAATAGGGGAATGCTACAACAGTTGCGAACATTGAGGCAACAATGCGCAGGGGATCAATTAAAGAGGGTTGTAAAGCAAAACTTGATATTGTGATGACACCTTCAAACTTATATGTTGTTACTATATTTGTTGAGGGTCATTTTCACCTATTAACAACTCCACGAAAAATACATTTTTTGCGATCTCACCGCAATATATCAACTGCCCAAAAGGCCCTGACTCAACAGCTTCAGATGGTAAATATACCATCGCAATTTGCTTGGAGTGCATCGGGGGGGGGGGGGGTTTGAGAATATTGGTTGTACGCAAAGAGATTTATATAATCTCGAAAGAGATAAGCGCAATGAGATGAAAGGACATGATGGACATATGTTGCACGAGTTTTTAATGGGTGAACAAGGAAAGAATCCATCATTTTATTTCAATATTGAGTCAAATGATGAAAACATGATTACTCATTGTTTTTGGGCTGATTCAACCTCTAAACGGGCTTACAATTTTTATGGTGATGTAGTGATATTTGATACTACGTACAACACTAATCGGTATGGATTAATTTTTGCGCCACTAATGGGGGTTAATAATCATGGTTAAACAATAATATTTGCATGTGCATTCTTGAGTAATGAGACCATAGATTCATTTGTTTGGCTTTTCAACCAATTTTTGGAAGCTATGTCAAGTGATGCCCCTAAGATGATCATTATTGATCAAGATCCTGCTATGACAAATACAATTTCACAAACTCTACCAACAACATTTCATAGATATTGTAGTTGACATATTTTAACTAAATTTTCTTAGAAGATAGATTCAGTTAAATATAGTGCTTACTACAAGGAGTTTTTAAATTGCATATGGAAATCAGAGACTAGATTAAGGAAGAGTTCGATTTGAAATGGATTGAGTTGGGTTGAGAAGAGTGGGTTAAATGACAACAAATGGCTACAATCAATTTATCAAATTCGTGCTAAATGGGTGCCTGCATATATGAATCATGTTTTCTCAGCTGGAATGTCAAGTAGCCAACGAGCTGAAAGTTCTCACTCATTCTTCAAAAAATATGTTTCCAAAAATAATTCATTGGTGGATTTTATGATTCAGTTTGGTAGGGGACTTGAGCGTCAACGTCGTGAAGAATTATTGGCGGATCACAAAGACATGATTGAGAAGTCCTAAAATGAAAATGCTTCACGAGTTTTTGGTGCATATGTTTTATATCTATACACATGAAATATTTTTTAAATTTTAGGATGAGATGTGGGAGAGCTTGACTTTTAAATTTGAGCTTATAGATGAGGATGAAGATCACTGTGTGTACAACAATGTAAGAAAAAGTGGCGGTAATTATCCATTATGGAAAATTCATTATGACAAGGTTAAAGATTTTGCTTCATTTACTTGCAAAAAATTTGAGAGCATGGGAATTCCTTGTAGACACGTGTTGGGATATTTGCACAAAATGCATGATTATGAAAGATTTCCAAGTCAATACATTTTGAGTAGATGGACAAAATAGGTAAATCTGGGGTAGTCGTTGATGTTAGGGGCATTGAGATAACTGATAACAGGTCATATCTATTGAAGCGGAGTCAATTAATGAAACTAGCCTTAGATATGGTTGACAAGGCCCTTACTAGCAAAGAACAACAAAGTTCTATATTGTGCTTTGAGTGGTGCGCATGATAAAATTAATCAAATGATTAGTTGTGGTACAAGTTTTGTTGATACTGTAGAAAGAAGTCAAATTCCAAGTGTAGTTGCTTCAGGGAGTGGGGGTAGCAACTACTACAACGAATCGAGTCAAGTGCATGCAAAGGGTTGTGGTAAAAGACTTAAGGGAGGGAAAGAGAAAGCATTAGGGAGACGACATATGATAGTGTAGACCCGGATTCTTTTCCAACATTGAAAGTTTTACTATACAAGGGCTCGTACCACAACGACATATGAATGGAGGCCATACGGATGTAGCAGTAGACGAATTTGATGACATATTTTCTATCAGCAGACATGCTTAAAAAAGAAGTGTCAAAAACCAAATAAATGCACATGACAACATATATTTAAAGATGTTACAAATTAACTAGGATTAAAATTAGATAAGACTCTTTCTTATATTGAAAAGGATATTAGTTTTAGGAATTAATATAAAAAAAAGTCAACAGTTCTTTTCTTTTTGACAAAAGAAGCAAGATATACTTTCACAAGATCTTCATTAGCATGGGATGAAAAGTTTGGTTTGGGCAGAATGGAGCCAGAATGAAAAGGTGAGTGGAAGGACCTTTTATGCTTAAATTTATCTAACTACTTAATCAAAAATTTAATAAATTTAAGAATAAACATGAAATAAATAACGTCTGTAAACTACAAAATGAGATTCTTTTTATGAAACAAATAATGTTTATAAACTTTGCGAATGAGATTCTTTTTATGAGCGAAAAGATATGAATTTATTTACACAAAGATATGGCAACAAAAAAGGTACCAACTACAAACAAACAATACAATTACCCAATTCATAGATATTAGAGAAAACTAATCCATTTACTTTATACGGTTCAACACATAATAAGAAGTGTGCACCCAACTTCAGAATGCAAATAAGATCAATTTTCATTTACCCAACAACTCAAGTAAATCAAACCATCATAACTTGGAGAAGAAAAAAATCACATTTACTTAATTTACAGCACAAAATGGGTACCTCATCTTCTTCTTAGACAGAATCTATAGCACAAAATGGTTTATTAGACATAATCTACAGCACAAAATGGGTACCTCGTCTTCTTCTTCTTCTTCAGGATACCTCGTCTTCTTAGAACCAAACTGAAAACTCTAGTTGCTTCTATGATGGACCAATCTTAGAACCAAACTGAAACAAAATAGAAAGGGGCTTTGAGAGAATTGGGGAAAGGGGTTTTCATATATTGAGAGAGAATCGAAAGATTGGGGATGAGTTTGAGGTGAGAGAATCGGAAGATTGGGGATGGGTTTGAGAGAATCGGGGATGGGTTTGAGAGAAGCCACACGGTCTCAATTGGAAGGGATTGAGATAAACGAATTTCAATTGGAAGGGTTTACCAGTCAAACGGTCTCTTTTTTATGAACCGTGTTTATGCTTTTGACCCGCGTGTCCCTTTAGTCCATAAAATGGTCCGTTTATTTTGTCCGCTTGAGATCTTGGCTGTATATATATATATATATATATATATATATATATATATATATAGTAGGGATCTGGTCAGGACCCCCTGATTTTAAGTAAAGTCCGAACTCACAATCTCAGCCATAGGATCCCATCTAACGATTCAGAAAGAAATTGCTTGGAAAAAAACATGCGGATCTTCTTTGGGTTAACTAGTTGAGTCAAAAAATAAATCACTTCTCCTCCCCCAATTTCCGATCGCGCCTCTCTCTTCTGGACTCTCTCTTCTACCATCGTCGCAAAATAAAGCTCGGCTCTCTCTCTTTAGTTCAGTGTGATGGATGATTATATAAAGCTTATTATGCAGAATTATATAAAAAATTCACAATATTTAGCATAATCTTTGACCTGTGAGTTGTCCTACCAATCTCTTTAACATGGTAGGCATCATCCCTTTAAGCTTAGTTGGATGTCTTCTGGTATGTTGTTTATAAGGGACCATGGTTTACTGAATCATATTCATGCAAAGATCGGGTTTGTTGAGATTAAGAGCAGAAATAGTGTGATATTATGACAGGCTATATGTTTAAGCAGCTTTGATACTAAACCCGCCTGCGAATAACTATGTCATTTTCTATTTCCAGAAGTTGTTTGTAGGTATTTTCTTGAAGAAAGCTCTTTACGCCTTACCATTGTCATCTATGAAGAGTTTTGGAGAGCATCTGTTGATTTATGTGATGTCAGTTCCAAAGATTGTATCCAAATCCAAGAAAAACCGAAATTGTGTTTAACCTCATCTTCACAATGTTATTATTTCAGGAAGTTAGTCTTTTAGTTACAGAAGAATTTCTTATTAGTTGTAGATATGTAATGGTAGAAGAGAGAGTCCAGAAGAGAGAGGCGCGATCGGAAATTGGGGGAAGAGAAGTGATTTATTTTTTGACACGACAAGTTAACCCAAAGAAGATCCGCGTGTTTTTTTTTCAAGCAATTTCTTTCTGAACCGTTGGATGGGATCCTATGACTGAGATTGTGAGTTCGGAATTTACTTAAAATCAGGGAGTCCTGACCAGATCCCTACTATATATATATATATATTATATATATATATATATATATATATATATTCCAAACCTGATGGCTGATACCCCAACACTAACTTTATTTTCCAAGTAGTATTTTATTTTTTGACATGCTTTATCCTGCGTTTTAATCGCCATCAAACTTGTCTCCTCAAGATAAAACTAGGTTACCCATGCAACCATCCCTTCTCCGTCAACCGAAGGCACCCCACCCCATCTCCTGTGTTATGCGAGGCCAAAATCATAGAGATGAGGATCCAAGAACAGTACCAATCAGAGAAGTCTTATTCTTATATCAACATTTGATCTTCTGTAACAAATTGGGTGCTACCCCACCTTCGCCAGCAGTACCAAACCCCCGATGAGTATGTACTTCGTAAGCCCAACCTCTCAAAAAGGATGTATTGGCGCTTAGGGGCAAATGGGTCGTCGTCCCTATCTACGTGCTAAAGTTGAAACTAGTATGCACATAAGTTAATTATATTTGATATGATAAAACATATACTTTATAACAATTTTATTCATTTATTAATAAAATAATTATTTATTAAAGGCATTTAATTTATCTACATGGTGTTGTTATATTTAATATGTGATAAACCCATAGTTTTGAGCAATATATTTAAAATCACGATGATGATCATGCTAATGATATCTAAATTCTTAGATAACTCACAAAATAAAATTGTTCTTAATCGTTGGATTACTGAAAAGGGAATTAGTGAATTCGGATAGATTGGTACATACGTTGGTTGCTCATTGGATGAGAATGATTGATCTCATGATCATTTGTATGATATATGACACTAAAACAAGTATATAAGTGTTTATTGGAGAATAAGTTCACTGAACGTGGCTCGCTAAGGAATACCTAATGGAGTTTTACTTTCCTATCAATAAGAATTCCTATAGTGATAGTAGTACAAGTGATCCTTACACTTGAGATCATCATAGCATTTTGTGTATGATTAGTTATACTTTAATATGTCCCTTAAGACCCTTAGCTATATCAAAGGGTATGCTTGAGTATAATAAGTTATGCACGAAAATAATGAATGACCAATAAAAAATCTACCACTTTTAGTAAAAGGAGTGAATGTCTTATGTGATTCGATAAATGACAACCCAAGAATCCTTGACCAAGGTAAAATGAAATTAGAAAGAAGTTTCTAATTTGCGTTATTTGGAGTTCTGCATTTGAGAATCGAAATACATATAATTAAATAAAATAAGATCAATTTCATATCTTATATTTAATTGGGATATTGTATGGTGGAAATAACTTTCTACCGATTATTTTGAAAATTGGGTAAATGGGGGTCCAAATAATAAGAAATGATTCATAAAAAATCCCCCCAACATTTTTAACAAAATTTATTCATATTATTATAACTCGCAATATTAACAACCAGATCGTTCCCAGAAAAGAGGGGGCTTTCTGATAAGAATTTTTTCCTATTGGCGTGCAATTAGGTGACCAAACCCCTTTCATCGACAGAACTTTCTAGATATGGTTAATTATGCAAATAATAATATGAATAACTTGTTATCTCAATTATTGATTTAATAATATAAAATATT
The DNA here is from genome assembly GCA_020205505.1 of Panax japonicus. Classification (NCBI taxonomy): domain Eukaryota; kingdom Viridiplantae; phylum Streptophyta; class Magnoliopsida; order Apiales; family Araliaceae; genus Panax; species Panax japonicus. The sequence goes on from CM035102.1 coordinate 2,640,078, forward strand.
GACAATAATTGAATCAAATAATGTGAGATACTATGCAGCAATTACTGTAGCAATAATTAAATAAAATTGAGTGACTTCTCACGTAAGCATCAATAATCAATACCGTGTGCTACTATGCAATCACGCGTATTACTGTACTTTTAATACCGGGTATTTCAACAGTTAACGGTAAAACTTCTGCCGTTATTTTTATAAAAAGATATTTATGTCGTTTTCTCATTCTGACAATAATTTCATTGTGGGGTCAACCAATGATTGCGCCTTCGTACGAATATTCTCCGACCAATCGAATATTTTATAACAACTTGTTTCCTTTGCAAAATTTATAGATATTACCCACAATTAATATTATAAAAAATCCACGCCATAATATTCAAAAATAATATTTAGAGAAAAAAATTCATCTTTATTCATAAAAGTTGGGGTTTTACAAACCACCTCTTTGAACCTCGAAACCTCTTAACGTACCGGTTCAGACTCTCGTTCTGTTAATGCTTAATCTGCATAAGGGAAGCCACCAACTTTTCCCTTTTCTTATTACTCCCGAACCGATCATGGAACTTTTCGCAAAGATCTTTCTAGGACCTGATAGAATTGGGTGGCAACGACGTCATCTACAACTTTGCTCCCTTCTTCAATGTGGTGACGAACATCTGGCAACGAAAAGCATTAGAATGCTCATAGTAGTGCATGAAATGATCATATGTATGTGTATGATCATAAGGGTCACCAGTGTCGTCATATGTCTCCAGAGGTGGCATCTTCTTAGTCAGATTGGCCAGAAGCAGATCAATTTCTAGCGTGAAGGGTGACTTCGGGTCGATCAACAATTCGTTCACCTGGGTTGACGCTGATATCTTCTGCTCTAAATCCGTCAATTTTTGCATGATGGGATCGAGTATCTCCCTCGGGGGGATCCTCTGTGTCAATCCCTCATATACTATAATGAATGTGAATATCGTTTAGCCTTGTAACTAGGTTTTAGAATATTTATCTAATAAAATGAGTTTTATGGATATTATTATGTGTTATTTGATTAAAGGTCGAATAATGACCTATTTTATATGTTATGTGATTGTGCATAAATGTTGTTGTTTCGTTAGAGAAATAAATTTTTTTTAAGAAATAATGCTAAAACACTATTCACACAAAAACGCGCTTATTCGTTTTTTTTTTTGAAATTTTGAATTACGTCATAGCTTTTATACGAGGGATAAAGACGTAATCTCTAATAAAAATTACATAAGAAAAAGTCAATATTTTGACTAAACGGATTAGTTAGAAAAAATTAACGAAAGACCAATTTAATTAGAAAGCCTTAAGGCTTTGTTATTGGGAGCCCAATCGAAGGTAATGTAGAAAGCCCAATCATGTGTTGGTTGAGGCCCAAACAATAATTAAATGGAGGCCCAAGGTGTGGCCAAGGGAAAAAGTGGACCCCAAACTATGACCCAACTTGGATAGTCAAATGAGGGTCAATGTGTTTGCAAATTGGAAGAAACAAAAAGCCAAAAGGAGGACAAAAGGGGGAGGAATTCAATTGTGGGATGAGTCAAAAAGGAAGCCAAACTTTCCATTTAGCTTAGTTTTTAATCATTTTTCCACCCTTGGTTAGCCGAATTGAGGTTGATTAAGGTAACCCTAGAGGAGGGTTAGTAGAAGTAAGAGAGTTGAGGGGGTTGAATAGTAAGGACAGAGTTGAGTGAAAAATTTGTGATTCTTGAAAAGTCATTTTATATATACCAATTCATCATCCACCCATCACTTAGTCATTTCATTTCATCCAAATTTGCTAAGTAAGAGCAAGAACTTGAGAGTAGTGAGAAAGAGAGAGAGAGAGAGAGAGAGTGGGTGGAAATTGAGGTAAGAAGAAGGAAGATGAGCTATCAAGTCAATTTATCATCCATTAGAAAGAACAAGAAGAGAACCAAAGAAGGTAACCTTTAAAACCTAACTATCATTCATCTTTTTAAATCTTTTTAATTAGCTTGTTGGTTTTGGTTGTTAAAGTTTGATTGAGGATCATGAAGGATCCAGAGGAATAAAGATGTTGCGATGGTTTATATATGTTAAATCATTGGTAATTTTCATGAAAAGTAAACAGAAAATGAAAAGGAAACCTATGCGTAAAGGATGGTCGAAAACTTTGTAATGGATTGTTAATCGGACTAGTATAATTCTTTGTCTGTGAGTCATTTTTTAATTATGAAAGAAGGAAATATGTGTATGTGAGTTATGAAAATAAGTCAAATGGAATGAAGTAAAAATACGCTATAACGAAGTTATGACAAAAATTTTAGTAAATTATGTAAAAATGGCAAAATCCTAGGTTGGTATAACATTCGGTCCAATTTTATGGGCAACTAACGCTTTCGAAAAATATTGATTTTCTTGGGTTTTGATAGTACACTGAATAAGTGAGTCATAGGCTCAAGAACGAACTCATTCTAACTTTGGGTGAGCGAGTTATGAAGCTCGAAAGTTTGAGCATCAAAACTGAAAAATTTTGAGAAAGTTGGAAAAGTGCTTCTGCCGAGTAAGCGCCGCAACACCTATTTGATGTGCCGCAACTCTTGTCTTACAGTGTGCCAAGTACCGAGGTGAAGAGCAGGGAGTGTCTTGGCGCATGGTCAAGGTTGTGAGAAGTGCGGACGGGCGCGGCATGGGGTGTTATTGTTGCTCATGGGGTGGGAACGCCAAGGGCTGCTGGGCGCATGGGCTGTGAAGCCATGGGGTTGTGCACGGGCATGCCGCTGGCATGTCACCATGCCATTTAGCGATGCCGTTCGATGCTTTTGAGATTCAATTATGTTATTTTAAATAAAGTCGTGTAACATATTATGTAAAAGTGAAAGTAAACTATCGTAGAGGATAGTTATGTGGGTCGTGTTGTTCCCAAACCCCACAACGCCGAGCGACATTATTAAAGTTAGATCACGTTGCTTAATTTGTAAAATACGAATAACATGGAATAAGAAATAAGATAAAGTAAATCAATATAAATGGTCATTATTTGGCTAATTAGTGTGTTATTGTTAATTGAATTGTGTAAGCTATTTGAAGAGGGAATTAACGTAAACTATAAAGAATGTTTAAGGCAATTTTCTAACTCTTGTTTAATTTTTCGTAATTGAGCAAGTTTTTTGACTTCATTCAACTTATATTTTTATGAATGTTATATGATGTTTTGAAGTTCTAATTTTTGCAATGTTTGTATATTGTGTAAATTCCAAAATTTATGCAAATCTTTTAGTATTTGTACAAGTTGTTCAAGTTATGCTATATTGCAAATTGTTAAGCTTTAGAGTTCTTTTATTCAAGAACTTTTTAAGAAGTACGTCGCTGCCATTTGTTCCAGCTTGACGTATATTGAAATGTTTTATCGATTCAGATGAAGTATGAGATGAACAACCTTAATATTAGGGAATTTTAGTCAAAAATCCCGGCAGACCCGTGAGGCGGTCAAAATAAATGCATATAATTGTTTAAAATATTATATTGTACAACATAGGGTATAATAGGATGATCACCTAACGTGCCCATAAGCAAAAAGGTTTACAATTAAATTACTGTTAAATCTTTACAAAAAGAAAAGTTCAAGGTCTTATGACCTCTCAGTATATCGTTTCAAAAATATTGAATGAAAGGGAAGTATTATTCTTATTTATTCTAATGTTTTACAACTATTGTTTAGTTGTTGAAGTTTTTAGAGAAAGATGATATGATTCTTGATTTTGTTGTTAATAATTCAAATGTTATACTTGTTGAGTAATTGAATGCTCATTCTTGCTTTAAGTTTAATTTTTTCAGCGAAACCAGAATGGATTGAAGGTTCCGGTAAAGATAAAGGAAAGATGAACGAGTAGAAGACGTTGTACTTTATTCATAATAATTTAGTATTGATGTAATATTATGATATAATATTAGCTTTTAAAGATGTAAAGGCCTTAGAACCTGGAATTTAGAGAAAGACGTATTGTAATAATTTAGTAATTACATTTATGTCTTTAAGATTATGTTGAATGGGTAGTATCGTGGAGCATTAAACCCAGGTTTGAAGTTACTCGGATTTGGGGGCATCATATATACTTCAGTGAGGCCATCTATTGACGTCGTTCAGACCGCGCCCGTCCCTTGTCAAGGTCTCAGGAGTGTGGCACGCGTGAGTTCTTTCCTTCAGGAGAACCTCTCGATCGATGTGATTTAGATCAGCTCTGTGGTGTAGACTTTCGATGCCCGCGCCGACCCGGAGAGATCTCTCATTCTCCTTTTAGTTCGGTCAAATACACATCTCATTCTTCCTATTGGAGGCGTAGAGTCTCTAAAGCATCCTTTTCCTGCTGAATCTTACGCATCCGTACCAGCTCCCGTTTGTCTTATCCCTCATGCTCCCGATCCCGTTCTTGACGAGTGTGTGTTCAAAGTCGTTTGTCCACCCCGCGATATTAGGGATCGAGACATTTTTGACTTGTTAAAAATAGTTGTCGTCGAACCGGAGCCAACTGAGCCTTTAATAAGAGCCCAATGGGGTTGTTAGGCCAAAGACTATCTTTAACTGATTTATGAACTTCTGTTGTCGGGTTGACCAAGGACCTTTCCTGGTCATGAATCGCTTACCTTATACCCGTCATATGTTCAACTTAAAGCAGAATGGTGATTATAAAAAGCAACACTAAAACAGACCCTCTTTCTAGCGCTAATGTTAAAGTCAAAACCTGTCATCTCTCCAAATCACCAAACAACGAGCTCAAACTGAGAATCTTGACGGTCGGGGCTGTCCGGGGATAGCTCCTGTGTGAGATTAAGTATAGGCCAAGAAACGTCAACAATGGAGGAACATAATTGTTTTAGTGCGTAAAAGTAATTGTGTACCTGAAACCTGAATTATGATTGTGTATTTATAACTTGACCACACCTTCCCCAATTGGACTAGGAGTCCAATGTAAAGATAGTTGTAAATACTCCTGATTGAACAAAGTCTAACTTCCCCAACAATAGGAAGTCAAAATAGGCTTTGTTTTGTTGTATTTTACACGACAATTGTATAATTAAGTTTGTATTTGAATTCTGTACCATGTATTTGGCGACTCAGAATGGATTGTGTATATCTATTTTGGAGGCGTCACAGGAGCCGACTAAGCCTTTGATGGGACCCCAACGGGGTTGTTGGGTCCGAGACTATCTTTAACTGATTTACGAACTTCTGTTGTTAGGTTGATTGAGAACCTTTCCTGGTCATGAATCGCTTTCCTTTTACCCGCCATCTGTTCAACTTAAAGTAGATTGGTGATTGTAAAAAGCAACACTAAAACATGCCCTTCTTCTAGCGCCAATGTTAAAGTCAAAATTTGTCCTCTAGCCGAATCAACAAACAACGAGCTCACACTGAGAATCTTGACGGTTGGGGCCGCCGGGGGATAGCTTCGGTGTGAGATTAAGTATAGGCTAAGAAACGTCAACAATGGAGGCACGTAATTGTTTTAGTGCGTAAAAGTAAGTAAAAGTAATTGTGTACCTGAAACCTGAATTATAACTGTGTATTTATAACTTGACCACACCTCCCCCAATTGGACTAGGAATCCTATGTAAAGATAATTGTAAATACTCCTGATTGAACAAAGTCTAACTTCCCCAACAATAGGAAGTCAAACAAAATAAAGGAGTCATAAGTCAACTGGGACTATAAACTCTCTAAAATGTCATATCCACACTAAGATATTTTGTCACGTGACATGGGTCTCACAAAATCCCCCAGACCTATCGAATCATATCCCAACGCTATCCACACATTAAACAATATTTTATATTAACTAGAAAATTCTAATTACTAAACATGAGCTCAAACTCATGCGTTACAGTAATACATTAGTAAGACTAAACTAGTACTCCATTCGTTCCTTAATATAGGTCGTTTTAGAGTTGTGCACAAATATTAAGAAAATGATTGTATATCATTAACTATAATATCAATTGTCTATATTGCCCTTGTATTGAAAGAATATATTGTTATTTATTGGACATAAAATAGTGAGAGAACCAAAGTTATATTTAATACTTGGGGTAATATTAAAAACTAAGTAATTAATGATTACTTGAAATTTTCAAACGACTTATATTAAAGAACAAAAATATTTCTCTAAAACAACTTATATTAATGAACGGATGTAGTAACAAATTCTCAATCCTAATTACACATTACACTTAGCTTCCAGGAGGCGCTGCCTCTATGCAACTCTCGTCAATTCACCAACAAACTGTGCAGCCGCTCGTTCTGAGCGAGATTTCCAATTATCTTGTCGTAATGATTATTAGTCAGATGCGTAAAAGTATAAATCAATCCCAATAAATGTATTGTGAATTTGAAGAAATCGTTTTTAATCCTATAAGTAGAAATTAAAAAAAGAAGTCCCTATTAAAATTGGATAAAATTTGCAAGCATGTGTGGATGAGAACGTATCCACATAAGATATGAACCCACTTGAGGTCCCATTAATTCTTCTTGTCTAAAAGAAATTGATAGGAATTGTGACTTTTCGAAACAATACAATTTTTTAATATGACGTGTTCGCACTTCCCAGGACTTGGCTCAATTAAGAATGTGACTTCTGCCTCCCACAATTTCACTTTCTCACACCTAATTAAGTGCTGGATTAATCCCATCAAAACATAAATCATTTCATAAATATTTTCTTCATTCCAAAATCTAATTTTTAATTTTTTAAAATCTATTAGACATTTTAAAATTTAAAATCAATACTATTTATTCTTTTTAATAAATAAATTAATTAATATTGTAAATTATTTTAAAAAAATATGACTATAAATTTATTATTTTGAAAAAAAAAACTTTGAATCATATTAATTTTGATTTTCTTAAATTTATTTTAAAAAGTCGAATTAAGACCCTTCAACGAAACCTATCCTCCAATTTATCCCAATATTTACACAAATATTATTTTTAATGACAGTATCAATGACACAATTATTTATGACAAACTTTATTGTACAAAATTTAGTGTCGATGAACAAAATATTTTTGTCGCTATTTATTTAAAAAATTGATATTTCCGCAACAGAAAATAATATTTTCAAAACAAAATCGTCTCTATAGAACCTATAACGACGATTTTCACTGTCGTTATATATTTGTAGCGACACTTTTGTTATAAAAATATCAAAAATATTGTGAAAACATCAATTTCCATCATGTATTGTGTCAATGAACAAAATAGTGGCATTTCTCTTTTCTGCACAATCAAGAAGTAAAAAACAGAGCCGACTCCTAGCATGATTATATATAAGACCTTATCTTCTCTATATGACCATGAATTAAGGTTTTTGATATATGCATCTATAAGACGAGCTAAATGTACATTCTTTTGATAGATAACTAGCTAAATATATAGCTTAAACTACTTTACGATCCCGTTTCACTTGCGGCATCAATGGGGTATCCCCTCCTCCCCCACCTCTTTCACACAAGTATAGTAAAAACACTCAAATTCTCTTCTCAGTGCCAAAATGAAATACCATTTTCTCTTGGTTTATTGATCTGTACAGCAGCAAGTCATACCCAAGCCTCCTGGGGTTATGTCTTCTGATTATTTGGGCACGTACACTTTGCACGAGTATCCGAAAGGGTCTGAAAAGTTCAAGGTAAATAAATAAATGACTTAACATGAAGTAATTATATGGAGTTGGTTTTGGGCTCAAATAATTTGGGATACCTTGACTTGTTTCTGAAGGTCTTTAATGTAGTCGACAGCCAAATCCAACATATCAGCCGTATTTGTTTGCTGCAAGGGTAGGCAAAAAAAGTAAACGCCTCTTGGTTCATAAAAGCCATGACTGGTATTTTCAAAAAGATGCAAGCGGATATCCTACCTTGTCCATATTTGGGACAAGCTCTTGTAGTTTCCTCATTCTTTCACTGATTCTGGTTCTTCTAACCTGAATATGATTCAAACATTAACATATTTAACTGTAACAACACGGAAAACTCAAAAAGAAGTATGCTTCTCTCCTTGCATATGTTCAAACGAGCACGGTGCAAATTATGCTCAGAGTGTTGCTATATATCACTACAAAATTATGTCAATATTAAATACCAACATATGTGGATACATGGGACAGGAGGACATAAAAGAAGGGACCCACATATTACTATTCAATTTTATCACTTACAGTTTCACGTTGGTGGCAATACACAATTGACATAAAAATAGCCAATATATAAATCATTTTCCTTATGCTCAGATAGACACTTGAGGAATGAGATATTTGGTACTCAGAAAATTACCCTTTCGGCGATGCTTCGTGGATGAGTGGCACAACCCCTCTTGGCTCTGATCTTTAAAGGTACGGAGTCCTGAAATTGCAATAACTTTTCCATGGCAGACAACTCTGCTGAACTTGTTGGCAAACTTAAGTGATGAGCCAATACAGTGGGAGTGCGAGTTCCACCTTCACCACTCTAATCAACAAGATAATTTATGATTAGATCAAATACGCTAAAGATTAGATAACAATAGATACGGGAAAAAAGAAGAAAAAAACATCATAGTATTGAACCTGATTTTCTGCAAGTCCTTTTAGGAAATTGTCTGATAAGAGTGTCGAATCATCCCAGGAAGTACTTGGGAAACCACCAGTCATATAACCCCCGTCATTTCTACGGCTTTCACCAAAACTTCCACTTTCAGGGCTGCCCATTCCCATGCTTTTGCCCCCAATTTCTGAGGCATGAGGCATTATCCCTGAAGAAGGTGGCCCTGGTGGGAAATCTATTTGATTTTTCAATCTGCTTCCAGAGGGAAATGATGCTTCTGCATTAGCACCACTACCAGCTCCGAAATTCCCCATGCCTCTCATTACAGCATAGCCTGCTGCCAATCGCTAAAACATTTTCATACCCTTTCTAAAATCTATAATAAAAGTAAAAACTGTAGTAATTGATACAAATTCAAAACAAAATGAGCACACTAATTATATATTAACACATCTTTAACAATATTGTGAAATTCTAATTATTATAAGAAAATAGTAGTGTCTGGAACAGAATCGAATCCATGATCTACTCCCCTTTATGTTAGAAACAATAATACCACCAACCTTTTGGCAACATTGAAATTTTAATCATAAACGCAAAAAAACAGAAACAAATCAAAACCAGTAGAACACTACAGTGTAGATTATAACATAGAGAAACTTACTTTCCAACGTAAGATTGCATCAAAATTATTCTTCAAACATTATAATGTTATCTCATTTCTTAAATTCTAGTTGTTTGCTCTTTATCTCAGATTTTTGCCAAAACATATTATCCTCTTTTTAAATCTTGATCCCAACAGTTAAATATACTGACAGACTTCAGTTCTATTGTTCCATTTATAACATCAAAGTATCAAACACTGAATTCTAGTATAATTTATGTATTAACCTTATATAGCAAAAAATAATAAATAAAATACCATTATCAATATTGATGTTGGCAAATAATCCAGCAGGCGAACTGCTGTGACGAATGAGATTTGAATTACTTCCACCACTCCCACCCATCTTCATCTGAGGTAACCGATCCATCCCCATCGAATTCGAAACATTATACGAGTTATCCAAACCCAAATTCGACCCAACTGGCTTATGATCCAACTGAGATTGACTTGGATAAACCATCTGCTGCTGCTGCTGTTGCTGAGGATTAAGCACCTCTGGTTCATGCTTCATTGAAGCTACAAATTGTGCTTGAACTGGCTCATTTACCAAAGAATTTCTCCCAATATCACATAAATTTGGGGAATTTGATTCTTCAGAACCACAACTAGACATAAATCTTGAAAAAAATCGATCAGATTCTGGACTTGAAGACCTAGGCTTCAAAAACTCATCACAATCATCTCCTCCATACCCAGTACTATTAATTAAATTTGCAAAATATGAACTCGGTGCGGATCGGTACCGAGTCAAGCCCGAGTTCATCTGTTGCTGCTGCTGATCCATTAATCTTTTCCACTATACTAGAAAAAACTGAAATACCAAACAAGCTCTGTAAATCTTTCCTTGGGTTTCATCATTCCCAAAGCAATGAACAACTAGAAGCTTCACTTTTTCCAGTAGATCTCAAACAAATTCCACAAATTTATACATATGTATATATAAACAAATACATATATAAAAAGTAGCTTCAGCCAATCAGAAAAATAACAAGAAAACAATTTCTACTTACTGTTCATCACTAATACTAACTAAATAACAATTTGAGCTCGGTTGTACATATATGTATGTAAGTGATTTATGATGGTGAAGCTCAATCACTCGAGCAGCGAGGATAATATTAAAAAATAACCACTGAAACAGAGAATATATATATATATATATATATATATCACAAGAACAGAACAAAGAGCAAAAAGTTCACTCTTTTTCTCTGTCTATATGTGTATACATACATGTACATATTTGAACTATTTTCTCTCTCTCTCCCTAGGAATTTGTTTGTTTCTTCTCTTCTCTTCTCTTCTCTTCTGTGGGGGAAAAGTGCAGGACAAAAGAGTGGAGGGGAAGTGATTGAGGAGAGAGAAAATGGGGGAAGTGAAAAAGTTTTACTAGTATTTTCTTTCCGTTTCTGTCCGTGCACGTTGCATCAAATCAGAAGAAATTGAACCATAGAATATAGATATGGGCTTCTTTTCATTTGGGAGGAGGACAACAAATTCAGGACTTTCCGCTCTGTGCTGTTCTGCACTGTACACAGACATGTTTGTTTGCACAAAAATACGTTTGTAATTGGATTCACAATTAAATTTTAAAGTTTTACAAATGATTTCACCTTTATGTGAAAATAGTCTAATCTTAAGTATGTTTTATTCAAATAAACACAAGTTGGTCAATTGACCAAAGTTAACTTCATGATAACCATTCTCACATGTATGTGTAACATTAGGAGGGATCCGGTTAGCATGAAGTTTATTTTTTGGTAAGTTGGTCAATTGAGCAATAGAATACTAACACACATAGAATCTCGTCTGCGTGTCAACGCTCTCTTGGCCAATTGACCAACTTACCTAAAAATAAACTACATGTTAATCACTTCCCATTAGGAGATATTAGCTTTTATTTAGTGAGTCTCATTATGTATAACGATAAATTTTTATTGGTTATAAATACGGACGTATGTAGATAGGTGAAAATTAAGAATAATCTTATCCTGATTTATTAATCTGCTCGTTCTAAAATTAGAGATACATTTGTAAAACGATAATTTTTAAATATAATTTTAAAGAATTGATATTTTTACAATTAAAATATTAGTTCTACAAAATTCTCTTAACCACACTTACTATTCATATGAGGAAGAGCTTGTGAACTATTAAATTTAATATGAAAATATTAATTCCCTAATTTATATTCTTAAATATAGGCTTAGTATTAACTACGAATTCGCAGTCAAATCTCGAGTCCGGAACAAATTCATCCAAATAAGGCCTCAAACCACTAGCCCAATAGTATCTTCTTGGGTCATCTAACCCACCACATGCTCCCAAAAGGTCATGACTTGAAGGTACTATTGGTAGTTACTTAATTCCTCATATACAGACAAATTTTCCCCTATCTTTCGATGTGGGACTGAGGTGTTACATGCACGGGCTTTAGGCCCACAAAATTGATAAATTTTTAGGGTCCCAAGAGGTATTTGTGTTATGTATATATATATATACTCAAACAAAAGAGTCCAGCCCACATCAGTTTAAATTTAAAGGCCCACAAAAAATTTATCTAATTAAATAGACACAAATGATTACTTTTTTGACTTAGTAATAATGTGATATCTAAATGATGTTTTGGAAATATTAAAATAGTCGGTTATTATATTGTGTATTCTTTCGTATTGATGCTCTTTTGTTCAAGAAAAGTTCTTAATTTTTTTATGCATATCTTAATAGCAATTCGCAAAAGATCCATTTTTTGTTGTCGTTTTAAGCCCTTAAAAACTCATGGCCGGCCTTGTGAATTCGGTTGTGCTCGTGTGATAATAAAAATGATAGTGAAAAAATAATCTCAAATTAAGAATATTATATCACTTTATAATATTTAAATATATGTATATAATTATATATATAACTTTGGTATAAATTAAAATAAAAATTTAAAACAGTATCCTATTACTTAAAATTTCATGTAAATCGCAATTTAATTTTATCGATATATAAATTATTTCTCTTATTTATTTAAGAGGGAGATAGATGACAGTGTTGCTATTTTTGGACAAGGAAAGTTGGTTTAAGTCTCTAAAAGGATATTATATGAACTGTTCTACGTCCCCTTTAGTGGATGGCAGTTGGAGAAAGATGGACTCCCTCACCCCCCCTCCCCCTCCCCCTCCCCCTCCCCCTCCCCAAAGCAGTTTTTTTGTAAAAAAATATTATATTAAAATAATTGTATTTTATTTTTTTAGACAATTAAAATGATTATATTATATTAAAATAATTGTATTTTCCCCCTTAAATTATTAAATTATTAATGACTTTTAAAAGTTAATTGAAGATGTTTTTAATTTTAAAATTGAAATACTTCAATAAAAATTATGAAATAATAAATCTTACGATGAGTAATACTTTATAAATAATTTATTATATTCTTCATTATGTTAATTAAAACTAAATAAATTCATATTAATTTCGAGTTTGAAAATATCTTAAATTAATTTCAAAAAATCAATAGTATTACTAATTGAGTTGAGCCAAATTATTATTATTTTTGTTACGTTTTGTTTAATAAATGAGTCTAATTCAGTCCTACATTGGTTAGAGCATAGGAAAAAAGTGCTCTAAATTGTATTAGTGGCGCATGCAAAGGACCTTAATCTTGTGAAGATCCACTTAAGTTATATAAACAATCATTAATTATTATTATTAATTCTTTCAAAAAGGGAGCTTGATTTATTAATTAACTCTACGAGTCTTGTTATGTATTAAAATAAATTTGAGCTGAATAAAAATTATGAAATTTATCAAATACTGTTTTCGTTTCATAGTATATGAAATTTTAGAATTTTGCACAAGAATTAAAAAATATATATATAATTAAATATAATATCAATTGTCTATAATATTCTTAAATTCTCATAATTACCATATTTATCTCATACCCTCTTTCTCATCTATAATATTTTCTCATGAGCGGTAATTTTGAAAAGATTGTAGTTAACTCTCCTAAATTATATAAAACGACAAATAACTTAGAAAAAATAAAACCATCTAAACATTATATATTATGGAACAGAGGGAGTACATGACATTAGATAGAATTATTAGAGTACTAGAGCTCACATATTATAATCTCACTAAAAGGATTAGCATTAATATTTATCTATGTTGTAAGACTCCAATTTTTATGAATAAAGATGAATTTTTTATAAATATCATTTTTGAATATTAGGGAATAAATTTGATATAATGTTAGAGTTGTGGATAGTATTTATAAATTCTGCAAAGTATGCAAGTTGTTATATTATATTTGATTGGTCGGGAAATATTCGTTTTAGCAGGGAATATTCGTACAACGGCGTAATCATTGATGGACCCCACAACGGAATTATTGTCAGATGAAGAAAATGACAAAAATATTTTTATGAAAATAACGGCGGAAGTTTTACCGTTAATACTGTTGATCTACTCGGTAGTAAAAGTACAGTAATACGCGTGGTTGCATAGTAGCACATATGATTGATTATTAATGTTTAAATGAGAAGTCACTCAGTTTTGTTTCAGTAATTATTGCATAGTATCTCACGTTATTTGATTCAATTATTGTCGATATTTTATATATTATTAAATCAATAATTGAGATGACAGAGTTATTAATATTATTATTTACAATATTAACGATGTCTAGAAGTTCTGCCAAGGAGAGGTTTGATCACCTAATTGCGCGCCAATAGGGAAAAATTCTTATTGGAAATCCCCCTCTTTCCTGGGAACAACCTGGTCGATTAATATTATGAATTATAATAATGATGATAAATATTGTTAAAAATATTGAAGGAATTTTATGAAATATTTGTTATAAACTTTTATTTATTATTTGGACCCATATTTACCAATTTTTTAAAATAATTGGTAGAGTATAAATATATATATATATATATATATATATATATATGAAATGGACTTGTGGGGGTAGAATTGGAAAATATGTGTGTGTGTACTGTATGTGTAGGAGTGTGTGTAAGTTGAATTAATGGTGGAAAAGTGTTCTGATGATAGTGATAGGTGGATGAATTATGGATGGTTTTGTTAAAACCATGTCTTATATATATATATATATATATATATATATATATATATATATATATATATATATATATTATTTTTGTTTTACTCAATAATGGCTTTGAAATTCAAGCACCGATTATTGCAAAGGACATCTGTGATTTATAAAATTATTGCGTCCGTGATATTTTCTAAACAGTACCCCTTCAATTCTCCTATAAATAGGATGCTTAATTAGAATTAAAATCACACCAGAAATTCAGAGAAAATTCTCTTCTATAATCTTGAGCGTATTTCTTTAGAGTTTTAAGAAGCTTTAAGCGTAATGCTAACTTTCTTAAAGAATATCCTCGCCCTATCAGTCGGAATACTCTTCTTTTACGGTAAGTGGTATTTTTTTTTCATATTCATGAAGAGAACTTCGGTTATTCCATTCATTATTATTCTGTTGGAACATCCTGTCTGTGCGTTTTACGTCGAACCTGGTTTCGTCTTTATTATTCTGTTGAAATATCATGTCTATGCGTTTTACGCCGGACCTGGTTCCGACTTTATTATTCTGTTGGAATATCTTGTATGTGCGTTTTACGCCGGACCTGATTCCGTTATTTATTATTCTGTTGGAATAACTTGTCTATGCGAAGTACCACATGCATGGTGATTTCTATTGTTATTTTAATCTTTATTATGCTGTTGGAATATCTTGTCGGTGCGTATTACGCCTGACCTGGTTCCGTTATTTATTATTCTGTTGGAATAACCTTTCTATGCGAAGTACCGCATGCATGGTGATTTCTTTTGTTATTCCATTTTTATTATACTCAGTTGGTTAAAGTTTTGACTTCTATACTCCATGAAATTAGTGGAATATTCTTGATATTTGCATTTCATCCAGTATTTTTTAATGGAAATATTTTTCTAAGCATTCTTGAATTTTACTTGACAAAGAAGTGTCATGTTGACAATTTGGACGTTATTAGTTCCTGGATAAAATAATTCTTGAACTTGTTTTATTGAATTCTTATATCATTGTCATCATCCTCATACTTATATTTTATTGAAAGTCATCTGTGGCCTGTAGTGCATAGATGGACTTGGTATGATTATGACCAGGGATTATTAGATGTAATCATGACCGTAATGTTACAAATGATGTGTTAAAAGTCCTCATTGGCCCGTAGTGCATTGATGGATAGTTGTTGGCATGATCATGACCATTGATGAATACACAAACATCTTTGGCCTGTAGTGCATGATTAAATTGTGATTGTGATACTAATGAATATTCTTGGCCGTAGTGCAGGGATGATGTGGATTATTTATTAAGCTAAGTCCCAGCGATAAAAGTGATGAAAACTTTTTAAATCATAAAAGATAGTAGATTTTATTCTCTACTTGACTCTTTTAATGGATTGCATGTTACGCTGCAGTTAAACTTGATGTCTATTGTATTTTATCAGTTTAACACTGTTGAGGACTAATGATAATTTATTCTGCATTATCTTAGTCATAATATTTTTTACTGGGGCTAGTTGAGCTCATCCTTTCTTTCACTGTTCTCTTCAGGAAATGAGAACGTAATCGGGACTAGTCGGGGAACGGAGTGATGGTCCGAGATGGTGTCTTAGTAGTCTCCATTATTCTGTTAAATTGTGTGCTAATAAATGTAATGAGGACTAAATTGAGTGTAGATATTGTCTAGATGACAATATTTGTATTAAAACTCAGAACATGTATTTTGTCGTATATTACACGACTGTTGTATAATTAAGTTGTATTTGAATTTTGTACCATGTATTTGACAACTCAAGATGAGTGATGTATACTTATTTTGGGGGCGTCATATATGTAATTGACAATTAAAAAATAGATATAAATATTCGTAATATACATTATTTAAACATTTCTCAACTCTATTCGTTCTGATATTAAAGATACATTTTCAAAATGATCATATTTTAATATTAGCTAAAATATTATAATACTTAATCTACCAACTAATTTATTAGAAATTTTATATTATTTTATAATTAAAAATTATAAATATATTTTTAATTTTGAAATGAATTAAAAATATAAATGTATTTTTATTTTTAAAGGGATGGAGTAAGGAAATATAATAAATTATATTCCACATCCTCGCTGCTGGTATGGGATTAAAAAATTAGTCTCCCTTATCTTTGGAGATATAAAGTCTATATTTTATGGAGTACAAATATTATTTACAGTTGAGCATCTTTGCATGTACAACAATTTTAAAAAGTAAATGTCTCTTGACAGCTAATTTAATTTTCAAAACAATAAAGAAAAATAAATAAATAATAAATAATAAATAATAAATAAAAGAAAAGAAAAGTCCAAATGTCTCTTTTGAATTAATTTATAATAGTTGAAAAGTTGGATTTACGCATAAAACTTAAGAAATTGATATTTTCATATAAATATCTCTCTATATGAGGTAATATTATAAAATGAGCAAACAGTTCGGACTTGATTCGTATTCGTTCGATTAAAAGTTTGATTCGAGCTCGACTCTAATTATAAATAATTTAAATATGAATAAATTTTAAAGTTCGATAAATTATTCGAACCTCATCAAATTATAATTTTCTATTGATACTCGAATCATATTCGTTTGAAAAGTTCAAACTGCTCAGGCTCGATTCGAGATCGTGCTCGATTCGATAACTAAACGAGCCTCAATCAAACATTATTTTATACTCGATAAATTTTGTGAATGAAATCTGAGCAACTCAATACTCGACTCGGTTTATTTACACCTTTACATGGAGGTGAAACCTATTCACTATTCACACGAGAGAGATCATGTGAAAATATCAATTTTTATGTGGAAATATCAGTTCCCAAAATTTATTAGCGTCCGATGACACACGTGTTACATGGGTAAATTATATGGGATTAAAATTTATAAAATTTAAATGACTAAATAAAAAGATTAAAAAAATTAATATAAAAAAGACAAAATATAAAATACTATGCAAAATGGCCAAAGTTATGGGCCTCAAAGCCGCGCTTTATAATAATATAAGAGATAAAAGGCAATAATATAAATTCTCGTATAATAAATTAATCAATTAAATAAAGTCAAAAAATTGAAGCATACGCAAGCTAGAATAATTTTCTCATATTTTGACCGAGTTTAGGATTAACTTAAGGCTTAATACATCATCAAATTTGGGATGGTAATATTGTTGTGTTACGTAAATTCATGTCGTGTCAAGTTATATGTATTACACTAATATTAAAGTTATTCATTTAGTTATTTGTGTCAAGAATTCTAATACAAACACTAACTTGTTTATTAATCGTATTAAATGTGTTGATCCGTTTATCCCGTCTATTACATAAATTAAGAATTTTAAATTAAAAAAAATAAACACCATTCACTTATTTATTAAATAATAATATAATTTATCCATCACAACATTTATTTAACAAAAATACAAAATAACATGCTTAAAAAATTAACTAAGAAAACTAAAACTCAATATTTAGGATAGATTATAATATGATTGTTTTTCAATAGTATCTATGATGTTCATCAGTGTTGCCATGATTGACTTTTTTTTCTTGATTTTATCTTATTTTGTTAAAAAAAATTATAATATTCTTCTTATTCTATCTTATATAATATTTTAAAATTTTAATATATTTTAATCTTTTAAACGGTTTGACCAAAATAACACTCCTAAAACCTTAAAACATTATCACCCATGAGTGGAAAAATAGAAACAATACTACTATTTTGTATCACTAGATGGACCTTCTTGGAATGATTTGTGAAAATGGAGAAAATATTATGTATCCCCGTGATACCACAACATTTTAAAAATTATATTTATGTCTTGTGGGACAGAAATAATATATCTAATAATTTTATGTATCAATTTTTTTTGTTTATAGTTATATAAGTAATTGTTAGTGATAATTTTTTTAATCAGATATATAATATAAAGGCAATATGGTCATACACAACTTTGTATGTTTTATTTGTACACAGTCTTTCAAAAATACGTCGTTTTGACATATATATATTTTTTATTTATACAAAACAGCTCTTCTTTTCCCAAATCAAAAATCAAAAACGAATCTATCAAAACGATATAATTTTGGCAGACTGTGCACAAATAAAACATACACAACTAGACTTGGAAAAATTGGCTCAAGCCCACGAGTCGGGTCGGCCCGCTTGTCAAAAAGCGGATTTTGGACCTCATTTTTTTAACCCACAAAAACCCGGACCGTTTTGGCCCGACCTGTCAAAATGTCCAGACCGTTTGGGCTAAGCCTAAAAATATGTCAAAATTGGTCATAAATTAACCTAGGCGCGCGGCTCGGCCAGCTCGTCAAAAATTGGATTAAACTTTTTTTAGCCCGCCAAAATCTCTCGGACCGACCTGTTTGGGCCGATCCGACCCAACCCAACTCAACCCAATCCGTTTATCAGGTTTATACACAATTGTATAAAATTTAGGTGAAGAACACAAGAAGCACGTATAAAATAAGGACTATCTGCTTTCCTCTTTATCACTTATAAAAATATCAATTTTTGCATGGTAAAATAACAATTTCCTATATATATATATTGTGGTCTCTATCTCTATTTGTTAGTGGGAATGGGTTGGCAAACGGGCGAATCGGATTCCGTTAACGTATTTATCAAGACGCCTGATTATCAGGGAAATATGCTGGATCTCTGTGTCCTTTGCAGAGGTTTTGGTCCCCACAGAGCTAGTTGTTTCACCACAAGGTGACGTTCTTCCGCCGTCAAGGTAACGTCAGAATTCACATGTCTAATTTCTACTTCATATTGGCTATTCCCTCCCATTTAATTTGGTTTTAAAAATTTTATTCTTTTCTAAAATTTATTTTAGGAAGAATGTACATTTTTATTTTAAATGATATGATATTTTTAATTTATTATTTTTAATATTACACCATTATTATTATATAAGAAGGTAATATTAAGGCTACATTGACAAACGTTATGTATGGCCACAACTTTTAATAAATAAAACTTAATTTTTTTATAAATATTATTCTAAATAATAATGTGTTAAATTGATAAAAGGTTAAAGTTAAGGGTGATTTGTGCAAATTATAAGATAAAAAATATGTCGTGGAATATTCGTTATTTCGAAAAATATTCGGTAAAGTACGACGACGTCGAAACAATCAATCATTAGTAGGTTCCATAATGAAATAATTATTTGATATAGAAAAAGACAGAAATAACATTTTTACTCCATCCGTCCCAGGATAAAAGTCCTTATTACTATTTTGGGTTGTCCCATGTTAAATGTCCTATTTCTTTTAATAACCAAACTTTTACATATTTTTTCCTATTATGCCCGTAGCATTAAATATCTCATACTTTTCTTATTCTAATTCTCTCTCCATATTTAATGACATTATTATAGGCAATTTTGTCATTTTATTCCTCTTCTTAATATGCGTGAAAAGTCCATCAGGACTTTTATCTTGGGACGGAGGGAGTAATAAAACTTGTCAAAAATCTATCACCTTTAACTGTTAAAATACCCGATAATAAATGAACAGTAGCACGCGTGTGACGCCCCCAAAATAGGTCTATTCCATCCAATCCATTTTGAGTCGCCAAATACATTGTACATAAATAACTACAACTTTTATTATTACAAGATATAAACTGTGAGTTTAAATACAGATATTGCCGTCTAGACAATATCCACACGCAAATAAATCTCCATCATAATTATTGATACATTATTTTACAAAAATAGTGAGGACTACTAAACAACTCTCTCTAGAACCTTCATTCCATACCCCGACTAGTACTCGCTACATTCTCGCCTCCTAAGAAGAAAAATGGAACAAAAAGGAAAAGGGTGAGCTCAACTAATCCAGTAAAGAATATTATGACTAAGATAATATACAACAAATTATCGTTAGTCTTCAACAGGGAAAAATCTAATAGAATACAACAGACAACCAGTTTTAAATCAACAACTGCAGCGGAAACAACAATTCATTAGAAGAGTTAAGTAGAGAATGCAAACTACTATCTTCTATATATGAATTTAAAAGTTCATCGTCGATATTTTATCTCTGTAACATCAATCTATATATATCTGGAATCAAATATTTATTTTTGCACTACAGGCCAAAGATATTCATCAGTTGGTCATGTTCATCTAAACACCTGTTCATCTTTGCACTACGGGCCAAAGATATTAATCAAGAAATCATTCATCTTTGCACTACAGGCCAAAGATATTCAGTAATATCATCATTCAGGACTGAGGATGATGAAAAATATTTTAAAGGAAACGAATCCAGTGAAACAAAAGAACAAATATTAAGGATTCGTACTTTAAACAATTTCCGTTCAAAAATACTTCATAAATAACCAGAGTGGAGTAAAATTCAAGAATGATCAAAACATGGATACAATCAAAGCTAGTATCCAGAATAGATATTTTGGACGAAAAGAAGAAATTTTATTTTTCGGTGAATAGTGTCGTATTCGTGAATAATGTCGTATACGTGAATAGTAACTCTGACACAAAAAATAGAAATTTTACAAGAAACATCATCACGTTTCGTGAATAGTACTCGTGAATAGTAACTCGTGAATAGTAACTCATGAATAGTAACTCGTGAATAGTAACTCATGAATTGTAACCCCGAAATGAAAAAGTTCTAAATTTGATAAAAAATTTCAACCAACATTCTGACATAATGATATTGAAGAAATAATATCATTTTAGAAGAAAATAACCTCTCTTACCTCGAAAGACAGTACTTCTAGTTGAAACACCGGATATAGGCTATGACTTGAACTTGCACCGTATAGCAATACTCAAAGTATACTCAAAATACTCACAAGAATACGCTAGATAATATATAGAGAGAGAAAACTTCAGTTTCTGGTGTGATTTTTAATTCTAACCTAAGCACCCTATTTATAGAAAATTACTTAGAACACCAAAGCAGAAAATTTAATATAATAATAATATATATTTTCCAAAACCTCATACGCACACTTACGAACTGAATTCAGCTCCTACACATGTTAAATGAGGATCACAAACTCACCAAAAACGTTTTTATTGAAAAACATAATTAAATCTTCCAAAAATTAATTATTTCGGAGCTTCAGAACTTCAATAATTCATAACAAATAGCCCTTTTATCAGAAAATTCAAATCTCGTGACTTTTTATAGGAAATTCAATTCTCTACAACTTTGCAGAAGAAAGTTTTTTCCAAATTCCAAACAGAAATTGACCGAAATCCATAAATGGGAGATTTTACAGGCTATAATCAAATTTCGGTCAATAATTGTGTCCACCAACACACAAAATATGTTTTAAACATTTAATGCCACAAAAATACACTTCTTCCTCATATACTCATATATCCCACATTCATTATAAAAATATCACCGTTAATATATTATTAAAATAAAATATTTAAATGAATTATTTTATCAGAAAAAGATAAAATATTAATTTTCAACAATTGTCACATTAAAAAATTTTCTCCATCTATATCCACATAAAATCAATATTTTTTCTCATCATATGAATCAACAATTAATTATTCACAAATAATATTACAGAATCACAATATTGACAACCAGGCAGTTCCCAGGAAAGAGGGGGCTTTCCAATAAGAAGTTCTCCTAACTGGTGCGCAATTAGGTGACCAAACCTCTCCTTAGACAGAACTTTCTAGACATTGCCAATAATATTATCTAATAATATTATTCAAATAATATGAATTATTGCTTCAATAATGAAAATACTGTGAAACAACAGCAATATAAAATATCAACGCAGCAATTATTAAATCAATAAAATAAAATACTGAACAGTAATTACTGTAACCATTATTGAGTAGTGCCTTCTTACGTAAGAATCAATAATTGGTGCAATATTGTGTGCTACTGTGTTTTAACCACCGAGTATTTTAACAGTATTAACGGTAATAACTACGCCGTTATTTTTAAACAACTTATATTTGTCGTTTTCTTCATCCAATCGCTTTCCGTTATGGGGCCCACAAAAGACTGCGCCGTCGTACGAATATTCCCCGACAACAATGAATATTTTATAATCACTTGTTTATTTTGAAATATTTGCGTATTTTACCCATAATTATCCACATTAATCAAATCAACCCTTACTATTTAAAATAATAATTAGAGAAAATTAAATTTTATTTATTAATTATTTGGGGTCTTACAACGCGACAGTCTATAGCAGTTTATGTCATTCCACACTAACACTATTTTGCACAATATTCCGTATTATTGTCATATTAACAAATACAAAGTATTTCCATTATGGGTTGAGGGGGGGGGGGGGGGTACGGTACAAATGTACCGGACTAACGTCTTGTAAACACTGTAAACTGTTTACAGTGTTTTTTTCAATAAAAAATGTACTTCCTTTTACAGTTTTTTGTTCAAACTTGCTCTATTATTTTTTATTCTCATAATTGTTGAAAAAAAACCAAAAAAAAGGGGGCACCGGTCATACCGGTCATTAAGGGTACCGTACCCCCCCTCAATTGTTCCATTATTGACCCAATAATTGTAACAACATTTCATACTATTAAATCAACACTTGTCACAACATTTCATATTATCAAACCAGTAATTGTCATAACATTTCATATTATTGAACTATTAATTGTCATAGTAACAAGAGTAGTAATAACAAATTACATAATTAAAAATCATGAGTATAAATCAATAATTCAGAAGTTTGGTAATTTAATAGTAATAATTGATAAAGATAATATTAAAAAAGTGTGAACGATTGATAAAGGATGAATAATTGATAAAATGTGAATAATTGATAAATAATATATTGAAAATGTCTTAATAATTGATAAAAATAATTTAAAAATGTGAATAATTAATGAATAATATATTAAAAACATCTGAATAATTTATAAAGATAATATTGAAAAAGTGTGAATAATTGATTAATAATATATTGAAAATATGTGAATAATGGATTAATAGAATATATTAAAGATAGTAATTAAAAAAAGGTGTTATAATTAATGGGTGGTAGATGTTGGTTAAGTTTTGACTATAAATATGGGGTTGAACATAAGGAGTTTCATAACTTCCTTACTTATAATTCCTTTTACTGTATGAAAATTGCTTAGTGTAAATGTCTCTCAAAGTGTGCTAAGGTTATCTTAAGTAATATTTGTGAATATCAATAAGAGTGAAATAATTATTCAAGTGAGTTTTTCTAAAAAATATTGCACAAGTACTTACACACATCACACAGTATTTACAACTCTTCCTTTAAAAGATATATTCATTTTAAAAATCTTCATCTGAAAGATTATTTTGAAATATTACTTTATAAACTTTAAAAAACTATTTTGAAGTTTATTTTATTTTATTTTATTTTGTACACTACACAAAATTATATTATCAAATCACTTTTGACGATTTTTGTAAGACCCCAACTTTTATGAATAAAAAAAGAATTTTTCTATAAATATCATTTTTGAATATTAAGGTTTGAATTTGTTATAATGTTATAGTTGTGGATAATATTTATAAATTTTGTAAAATAAGCAAGTTGTTATATATTATTCGATTGGTCGGGGAATGTTCGTTTTAATAGGGAATATTTGTACGACGACATAATCATTGGTGGACCCCACAACGTAATTATTGTCAGAATGAGAAAACGACAGAAATATATTTTTATGAAAATAACGGTGGAAGTTTTACCGTTATCTGTTGAAATAATCGGTGTTAAAAGTATAGTAATACGCGTGGTTGCATAGTAGCACACGGTATTAATTATTGATGCTTACGTGAGAAGTCACTTAGTTATACTCAATTATTGTTACAATAATTGCTGCATCATATCTCTTATATTATTGATTCAATTATTGTCACAATAATATCTTATATTATTAAATCAATAATTGAGACGACAAAGTTATTAATATTATTATTTACAATATTGACGATGTCTAGAAGTTCTATCGAGGAGAGGTTTGATCACCTAATTGTGCGCCAATAGAGAGAAATCCTTATTGAAAAGCTCCTTCTTTCCTGGGAACGACCTGGTTGTTAAATATTGTGAATTATAATAATGATGATAAATGTTGTTAAAAATATTGAGAGGATTTTTATGAAGTATTTGTTGTAAAATGTGGCATATTATTTGGACCCCATTTACTAATTTTTCAAAATAGTTGAGTGAAGTTATCTCAATTTTGTTTATATATATATATATATATATATATATATTATATTTTTGTTTTATTTGGTTATTAAATATTTGTTTGAAAAACTGGCGTCGGTGTGTTACAATATTCAGCCCGTGATTTGTTTTCACTGTTGGTCCGCGAAATAAAAATTCAAATAGTATCTTTTCCATTCTCCTATAAATAGGATGCTTAATTAGAATTGAAAATCACACCAGAATCAGAGAATTCTTCTTCTATAATATTGAGCGTATTTATTTCGAGTTTTAGAAAGCTTTGAGTGTAGAAAATAGTGAAAGTTTTCTTCAAGAATATCTCCGCTATACTAGTTGGAATACTCTTCTTTTCAAGGCAAGGGATGATATTTTTGTTCAATATTCGCTTGAAATAATATTTTCTTCCATACTCTGTAGTATGTAAGTAATATTATTTCGTTTTAGATTTTGAATTCTTTACTCGTTTTGTTAAAGTTTTGGCTTCTAAACTCCATAAAATTAGTAGAATATCCTTGATATTTGTGCTTCATCCAGTATTTTTTCATGAAAATATTATTCTGAGCATTCTTGATAAGTTTTAACTTTTTCATGCCGAAGTACTATTCACGGGGTTACTATTCCTGAAGTACTATTAACGGGATACTATTCACTTGAGTACTATTCAACCGAGGTACTATTCATGATAAAAATTGATTCATTTTTGTTCCAAATTATTTTTGGTACAATATTATTCTTTAATTTTACTCCACAAAGCAGTATCATGTTGACAATTTATAAATCTTTAAAAATTTATTCTTGAACTTGTTTTATTGAATTATTATGTCATTGTCATCATCCTTATGTTTATATTATGATGAAAGTCATCTGTGGCTGTAGTGCATAAATGGACTTGGTATGATTATGACAAGGGATTATTCGGTATAATCATGACCGTAATGCTACAAATGATGTAGTAAAAGTTCTTATTGGCCCATAGTGTATTGATGGACGGTTGTTGGCATGATCATGACCATTGATGAATACACGAATATCTTTGGCCCGTAGAGCATGAATAATTTGTGGTCGTGTTACTAAAGAATATCCTTGGCCGTAGTGCATGGGTGATTCGATGATGTGAATTATTTATTAAGTTGAGTCTCAGCGATAAAAGTGATGAAAAACCTTTTAAATCATAGAAGATAGTAGATATCATGCTCTACTTAACTCTTCTAATGGATTGCTTGTTCCGCTGCAGTTAAACTTGATGTTTTTTTATATTTTATCAGTTTAACACTGTTGAAGGCTAACAATAATTTATTCCGCATTATCTTAGTCATAATATTTCTTACTGGGCTAGTTGAGGTCACCCTTGGCTTTCATTGTTCTCTTCAGGAAATGAGAATATAGCTGGGACTAGTCGGAAAACGGAGTAACGATCTAGATGATAGCATTAGTAGTCCTCACTATTCTGTGTAATAGTGTGATAATAAATGTATTGAGGACTCCGTTTGAGTTTGAATACTGTCTAGAAGACAATATTCGTATTAAAACTCGCAATTTATATTTTGTCGTATTTTACACGACAGTTGTATTATTAAGTTGTATTTGAATTTTGTACCATATTTTTGGCGGCTCAAGATGTGTGATGTATACCTATTTTGGGGGCTTCACAATTTTATAATATATGAGTTAGTGTAAATCATGAAACTTATATGTGGTAGTTACTAATTAAATTATAAAAATTCATATAAGTTGATCAACTACATAGAAAATAGTATCTAGTCACATGCTAAGGTAAGAGATGTCATTTTCTTTCATATTCTTAAATTAATGGTAAGAAATTATTATTCGTTTCTATGAACTAATCATTAAATGGTGAAATTTTTTAAAATGATTACAATATCCTTAATAGTTGGCGCTTCATCTAATATTTTTTGACCTAAAGCTTTTTATTAAATTTTAACCGTTTTATTTGAATTGTGAACCTTATATATTATTCTTGAACTCGAATCAATATTCTGGATATCATATCGGCAATTTGGATATTATTAGACAATGGAAAAATTAAATTACAAATCTCTAATTTTATTCTTTATCTTTTTATTTTAATTATTTATGTCCATCAAGACCAAGTTGTTATGAATGTTTTTGGTTTGGGTGCAAATATACAATATGAGTGTTGAGTTGATTTATCTTGTGTGGCAAGGATATGTAGTGAAAGTTCTCTTTTCCCCAAGTGTAAAGAAGAATTGTTGATTAACATGATCATGACTATTGGTGTTACAGTTGATAAAATCTTGATGGTGAATTTTTAAATTGGAGTAGATGGTAGACATTATGATATATTTGTATAATAACCTATTTTTTTATAATTAAATATTAATTAATTTTATCTTATACAATTGTATTTAAATTGGAAAAGGTAAATGATTTTGTTTCCCTCTTTTCTTCCTTGTTTTGTTTGGAAAAATTTAATTCTTTTAGTAGATAATTAAATAACTGATAAAATTAAAATTGAGGAAGATAATTCCTTTTGTTACGGAGCGGGGAGCTACTTGGGAGATGGAGGAGTCTATTCGAGCGGAATATCCGCATCTTTTTATAATTAGGTATTTTTCATTCTTTTGATTCCGGGGACATAATTCTTTTTAAGGGGGAGGTAATGTAATATCCCGAAAAAAAAATTAAAATAATATTAAATTTATATTCTTAAAACATATTGTTTGAAACTTGTCATTTATTTGGGTCAAACTAGTTATTTAAATTATGTGGGCTAATAAATATTAATAAGTGATAGATAATATTATGTGGTTAAAATTTGGGCCTTAATATTAATTTAACCCAAATAGAAGTTTATTAGGGCAAACCTAATTAATAAATAGCTAAACCTAATATTACTTCATTATACAAACTGAATAAGAAGAGGTGGCTACTTTGGAGAGCTACAAAGGGGGCTCAGGTGAAGAAAGACTAGAGATTCTGATCACTAGTGGGGAAATTTCATCAGTAATAAGTAAGTATATTATACATTATATAAAGTAGGGATAAATCACGTGGTTCCATATTAAATTATTAAATTTAGTATGTTTTTTTTTTCATCATGAGCAAGTACTTTTGTAATTCAAGAACTAAGAGCGATCTTTAAAGATGGAAGAGTTTATTTATTAATGTAATACTTATACGGATGTACTTATTATTATTATCACTTTATTCCAATCAGATGGAACGGAGGGAGTAGTCTGTGATTGATTTTGGAGATCCTAAAATAATAAATTGATGTTTTTTAAATATATATATATATATATAGCAGTAGTAATTAAAGTTTACGAAAACTTGCATAATTTGCAAGAGATGTTATACAAATAAATATGTAAGATTATATGGAATGAATTAAATCTTAATATTATAAGTAATTATATTTTATAGTCGTACAAAATAGAAATGTTCATATTTTTATAAATGTACTTACATTTAGTATTATTAATTTGTGTAATTAGTTCGGACGGAAGGAACTTAAAGAGTTATATTTGGAATATAAATTTTGGAGTATTAATAATTGATATAAGACGATGATTAAAGACATATTAAATAGATTATGAATTATTTTGGAATTATTGAATTGGATTATATTTAATTTGAGGTGAATATGTTTAGGTGATGAATAACGTTTCGTATTTGATATCGTTGGCATTTGAGGGTAAGATTTTGTGGAGTGTGCTATAAATGGTTTGGAATTATCAGGTATGGATTTCGTACCCTTTCAGCGATAGTCTTGTTAAATTTGATTTGTTCGTTAATTTGTTTTCTTATTTCGAATTGTGTTATGATTTCACATAATTGTTTCATATTAAATAAATATATTATTTTCATTTTGGAGTTGATACACATGACTCGTATTTGTACTCTTTGAATTAGGATATCATGTTTAGTATTTATTTTTAATAATTATAGAGCGGTACATGTTGCTACCTTCTTTTTGAGACTTTGTGACTATAATTTGATTTGGTTCAAAATGTACATATAGAACCCTTTTGTTGGTATTTTGTTGCATGTGTTGTGACATGATATTTTTGTTAGAATATACTGTAGGGTATACCTGAGCTATAACCACCTGTGGGGGTACCACAGGCATGTCGTCTTGGCACGAGAGGCATGACACTTTCCGTGGTGGTGTGATTTGTCCACGACGTCTCTGTTTTGGGCTCCGGAAGAAGTGGGCCATTTGGTGTTTTGTTGTGGGAGGCGTATGGGTTAACCCTAGTTTTCTGTTCTGCGGAATGGTGATGTTGTGACAAACACACCTATCCGATTTGCATACATTCGGATTTGCGGTCCAATGTGTGATTTGCCTGTGTGGCATTATTTTGATTTGCCTGTGTGGCATTGTTTTGATGTGCCTATGTGGCATTATTTTGGTTGCCTATGTGGCATCATTTGATTTACCTGTGTGGCATTATTTTGACTTGTCTGTGTGGCAATGTATATTTCTTAGCTCATTCGGTATGAAATAACTCCAGTCGTTTGTTTCAGCCTATTATTTTATTGGATTAGTTTTGTTGGTTTTTGTTCAGTTCAAATCATTGAGTTAGTTACTTCAGTTCGCTATTTCTTTATTCTTTTATTGGTTTCGTCAATTATGTTGATTCATATATATTCCATTCAGATCCTTGGATATTATATTTTCGTTCGTTCTTGCACTTGAGTCTTGTTCAGTAATTTGTCTCAACTGTTTTCGTATATCAGTTGTATATCTTTTGTATATCTGTATCCGTTCTGGGCAATTGGCTCATGCTGTGTTTTTCTTCCGGCAGGTTTGCAGGGGTGATTCAGGGCTAGTGTGATGAGAGTTTTGCCTTTGACTAGTTAGGTTGATTCAAATTTTGATTATTTTGACTCAGTTTAGAGAATTGTACTTATTACTTTATTGATGGATCACCACTATTAATATTTTGAGGTTGTTAGTGCTCTGTTTATTTATTTTGAGGTTTGTTGTGCTTTGCACGTGACCTCCCTTTCCTTTTCGGGAAGGGGGTGTTACAGAGATGGAATCAGAGTCGACTCTCTAAAGCTCGGGTCGGGTCATCCGATCGAGTTGCCGGAGGTGGGGACATGAAGCCAGCCGGTATTATCCCACAATGGCTAGAGAGACAAAGATCTTTGGGCCATGTGTGTGATCGGTTCTGACGGGGACGTCAGAAATTTAAGTGGGGGAGTTTGTAACACCCCAGTCCCACATCAAAAGATAGGAGAAAAATTTGTGTGCACATAAGGAATTAAGTAACTACCACTAGTACCTTCAAGTCATGACCTTTTGGGAGCCTGTGGTGGGCTAGATGACCTAAGAAGATACTATTGGGTCAGTGGTTTGAGGCCTTATTTGGATGGATTTGATTCAATTCGTACTTGGGATTTGACCCAAGATTTGTTCCGGACTTGGGATTTGACCCGAGTTGTTTCATATGGTATTAGAGCTTAGGTTCTTTCTTGTAGAAAATCTATTTAGGTTTGACCTGTGAGTTCTGGGTAAATCACTGGGTAGACGTAGGAGTTCGACTCGATTTTGTTCTCTGTTTGGTTGGTCTTGATTTTGACGAAGTGTCCTCCACTTTTCGAGTTATAGTTGATTTGATAAAGGTGAGATAATTTGTTAAGATTATCATTGTTATGCGTTGGAGCAATGATATTAGTTAATAATTGTGATTGAATCATTGAGGTGAATAAAGCTATACTTTGTGCAGATAAGAAACGATCTTATATGAGATGCGCTTATGATATGAGTACTTATATCAACGAATATTTTATATTGAAGAAATATTTGTTAAGAGTTATTTCAAGTATCAATTATTATGAGATATTAGAATTTAGAATTTGAATTGATTTGGGTTATGCTTTAAATTTTGTTAAGTTTATGGATAATTTGAGGTATATGTATCGGTGGGATATTATGATAAAGTGAAAGCTATTAAATACAGAGGATCTCTTGTAATTTTGAGGAGTTGTAGAGGTTCGAGGTAATAAGATAATCTTTTGGAGTAAATCAACTTTCCGTTTATTCTAGACTTTTCCGGTTATTCTAGTAAGATATTAAAATTATTTTATATGAAATTTCTTTGCGATAGTAAGATGAGATTTTAAAATTTTGAAATTTGTTGAGTTAAGGTTTGCATTAAGAGAATGATTGATTTATTGAATGATTAGATATATAATAAGTGATGAATCCAATATATCTTAAGAGATTTTGAAGGCTATAGTTTGCTTATTCAGATTGTAGGATATATGATTGGAGTTTGGTATGATGATGGAGAGATCTTTGTAGTAGTATATTTCTGGTGTAATAATATTTGAGAACTAATTTGATTTGATATTATGATATTTTGAAACTCTTAAGGACTTAGGAGAGTTGGTGATAAAGAGATATTAGTAGTATATTCTTTGGTGTAATATTATTTGGTGAATAGTTCAAATTAAGGATGAGATATTTTGAAGCTCTTGAGGACTTGGGGAGAGTTGGTAATATGGTTTGCATAGTTATTTTGGTTATCTGATGTCTTTAGAGTTTTACGTGAATTTATGTAAAATTAAATAAAAATAATTTGTTAGATCTTTGTCATGTGTGGAATATAAACATTTTAACGAGTTAAAAATAATTTTAAATATTTTGGTTATTTGAATCGTATTTAGATGAAGAATTTTTTTTGTGATTTTGAATTATTTTTCGAAGAGTACGTTTACAAGAATGAAACTCAAAGATATTAGCGATGACCCGCACCAATGGTGGAGCATGTGATCTAAATTGATGCAACACGAAGAACCCTACCAAGGCTTGACACGGTAGCTAACAGATCTTTTACAAGTACATTGATAATTACTTGGACCGATGACTTATCCGCGTTGATCGTTACAAATGGCGGCGCTACGTCGTATCTAAATTTATTTATTTATTTTTGTAGCTTATTTGAATTCCGAGAACGAAATTATTTTTATGGGGTGAAAAATATAATAATCTATTTCTTTATAATTAAATATTAATTAATTTTATCTTATACAGTTGTATTTAAATTGGAAAAGGTAAATGATTTTGTTTCCCTCTTTTCTTCCTTGTTTTGTTTGGAAAAATTTAATTCTTTTAGTAGATAATTAAATAACTGATAAAATTAAAATTGAGGAAGATAATTCCTTTTGTTACGGAGCGGAGAGCTACTTGGGAGATGGAGGAGTCTATTTGAGCGGAATATCCGCATCTTTTTATAATTAAGTATTTTTCATTCTTTTGATTCCGGGGACAGAATTCTTTTTAAGGGGGCAGTAATGTAATATCCCGAAAAAATAATAAAATAATATTAAATTTATATTCTTAAAACATATTGTTTGGAACTTGTCATTTATTTGGGTCAAACTAGTTATTTAAATTATGTGGGTTAATAAATATTAATAAGTGATAGATAATATTATGTGGTTAAAATTTGGGCCTTAATATTAATTTAACCCAAATAGAAGTTTATTAGGGCAAACCTAATTAATAAATAGCTAAACCTAATATTACTTCATTATACAAACTGAATAAGAAGAGGTGGCTACTTTGGAGAGCTACAAAGGGGGCTCAGGTGAAGAAAGACTAGAGATTTTGATCACTAGTGGGGAAATTTCGTCAGTAATAAGTAAGTATATTATACATTATATAAAGTGGGGATAAATCACGTGGTTTCATATTAAATTATTAAATTTAGTATGTTTTTTTTTTCATCATTAGCAAGTACTTTTGTAATTCAAGAACTAAGAGTGATCTTTAAAGATGGGAGAGTTTATTTATTAATGTAATACTTATACGGATGTACTTATTATTATTATTATCACTTTATTCCAATCAGATGGAACGGAGGGAGTAGTCTGTGATTGATTTTGGAGATCCTAAAATAATAAATTGATGTTTTTTAAATATATATATATATATATATATATATATATATATATATATATATATATATATATATATATATAGCAGTAGTAATTAAAGTTTACGAAAACTTGCATAATTTGCAAGAGATGTTATACAAATAAATATGTAAGATTATATGGAATGAATTAAATCTTAATATTATAAGTAATTATATTTTATAGTCGTACAAAATAGAAGTGTTCATATTTTTATAAATGTACTTACATTTAGTATTATTAATTTGTGTAATTAGTTCGGACGGAAGGAACTTAAAAAGTTATATTTGGAATATAAATTTTGGAGTATTAATAATTGATATAAGACGATGATTAAAGACATATTAAATAGATTATGAATTATTTTGGAATTATTGAATTGGATTATATTTAATTTGAGGTGAATATGTTTAGGTGATGAATAACAATTCGTATTTGATATCGTTGGCATTTGAGGGTAAGATTTTGTGGAGTGTGCTATAAATGGTTTGGAAGTATCAGGTACGGATTTCGTACTCTTTCAGCGATAGTCTTGTTAAATTTGATTTGTTCGTTAATTTGTTTCCTTATTTCGAATTGTGTTATGATTTCACATAATTGTTTCATGTGAAATAAATATATTAGTTTCATTTTGGAGTTGATACACATGACTCGTATTTGTACTCTTTGAATTAGGATATCATGTTTAGTATTTATTTTTAATAATTGTAGAGCGGTACATGTTGCTACCTTCTTTTTGAGACTTTGTGACTATAATTTGATTTGGTTCAACATGTACATATAGAACCCTTTTGTTGGTATTTTGTCGCATGTGTTGTGACATGATATTTTTGTTAGAATATACTGTAGGGTATACCTGAGCTATAACCACCTGTGGGGGTACCACAGGCATGTTGTCTTGGCACGAGAGGCATGACACTTTCTGTGGCGATGTGATTTGTCCACGGCGTCTCCGTTTTGGGCTCCGGAGGAAGTGGGCCATTTGGTGTTTTGTTGTGGGAGGCGTATGGGTTAACCCTAGTTTTCTGTTCTGCGGATTGGTGATGTTGTGCCAAACACACCTATCCGATTTGCATACATTCGGATTTGCGGTCCAATGTGTGATTTGCCTGTGTGGCATTATTTTGATTTGCCTGTGTGGCATTGTTTTGATGTGCCTGTGTGGCATTATTTTGGTTGCCTATGTGGCATCATTTGATTTACCTGTGTGGCATTATTTTGACTTGCATGTGTGGCAAGGTATATTTCTTAGCTCATTCGGTATGAAATAACTCCAGCCGTTTGTTTCAGCCTGTTATTTTATTGGATTAGTTTTGTTGGTTTTTGTTCAGTTCAAATCATTGAGTTAGTTACTTCAGTTCGCTATTTCTTTATTCTTTTATTGGTTTCGTCAATTATGTTGATTCATATATATTCCATTCAGATCCTTGGATATTATATTTTCGTTCGTTATTGCACTTGAGGCTTGTTCAGTAATTTGTCTCAACTGTTTTCGTATATCAGTTGTATATCTTTTGTATATCTGTATCCGTACTGGGCAATTGGCTCATGCTGTGTTTTTCTTCCGGCAGGTTTGCGGGGGTGATTCAGGGCTAGTGTGATGAGAGTTTTGCCTTTGACTAGTTAGG
The DNA here is from genome assembly GCA_020205505.1 of Panax japonicus. Lineage (NCBI taxonomy): Eukaryota > Viridiplantae > Streptophyta > Magnoliopsida > Apiales > Araliaceae > Panax > Panax japonicus. The sequence goes on from CM035102.1 coordinate 2,674,136, forward strand.
TTGATTCAAATTTTAAGTTTTGATTATTTTGACTCAGTTTAGAGAATTGTACTTATTACTTTATTGATGGATCACCACTATTAATATTTTGAGGTTGTTAGTGCTCTGTTTATTTATTTTGAGGTTTGTTGTGCTTTGCACGTGACCTCCCTTTCCTTTTCGGGAAGGGGGTGTTACAGAGATGGAATCAGAGCCGACTCTCTAAAGCTTGGGTCGGGTCATCCGATCGAGTTGCCGGAGGTGGGGACACGAAGCCAGTCGGTATTATCCCACAATAGCTAGAGAGGCAAAGATCTTTGGGCCCTGTGTGTGATCTATTCTGACGGAGACGTCAAAAATTTAAGTGGGGGAGTTTGTAACACCCAGTCCCATATCGAAAGATAAGGGAAAAATTTGTGTGCATATAAGGAATTAAGTAACTACCAATAGTACCTTCAAGTCATGACCTTTTGGGAGCCTGTGGTGGGCTAGATGACCCAAGAAGATACTATTGGGCCAGTGGTTTGAGGCCTTATTTGGATGGATTTGATTCGATTCGGACTTGGGATTTGACCCAAGATTTGTTTCGGACTCGGGATTTGACCCGGGTTGTTTCAATTTGACTCTTTTAATAGGATTGCTCATTCCGCGACAGCTATTTGTTGAAAACTTATGTTGTCAATCATTTTCAAAATCTCTGATTTTGATGGTTGATGATAAATTATTCTTTGTTATCTTAATCATTATATTTTTTATTATGTTATTTAAGCTCACCCTTTTATTTCATAATTTCTTTTCAGAAAATGAAAATGTAGCTGGGGCTAACGCGGAGAGTAAGGGATTGGAGTGATGGTAAAAATTTAGTGCAACGTCTTATGTAAGAGTATGTATTTCCGGTCAAAAGAGGTTTATTCTTTGTTGCCTTAGCTCCTTACCTTACATGGGGGTTTCACCTCCAAACCCCACCTTACTAACTTGAAACCTTTCCTGTGAGATCGGTCGTTACTCCTGGAATAACTTCCCTTCCTAACTGTTAATTCACATATTCTTTTTTTGGACCCTCAGAAGTAAATGTCTTAGTTGACCACTGAATCTAAGCCCCCTTCAATCTGGTGAAAAGACAAGAAGAACTCTCCGAAGAATAATCGCGTTCAACGATGCTACCAGAGCAGGAGGGCAGGGACACACTTAGCTACTAGGGCAGTGGTTGTTCCTAAGAAGCCAAGTGCTCACGTAGGGACGAGAGGAAGACACTATTGCTCTCACAAATATAAACTCGACGATGGCTCCATCATTACAAGCAAATTGGTTAAATCCGACAGAACTATAGTCGACAGAATAAAATTCGTCGGTCAAAAGGTAATCTCGACGAAATATTCTGTCGACTATAGTTCTGTCAGAAATACTATAATTTCGACGAAAGTCCGTTGAAAACAAGGGGCAGGCCTTGGCACCAAGGTTCCCACCAGCGCCATAAATAAGTTCGACGGAACTGAGACTAATATTATCAGAACTTCCGTCGAGAATAAGTTATGTTTGACAGACTTAAGGTCGACGAAAATTTCATCAAGAATAAGTTTTAAAACCTAAATTCTCTTCAACTGCCTCATTAGTTGATCTCTCACTCTCTCTCATATCTCGCCTCTCCACCAGTTCCTCTTGACCCTTCCCCCTACCGCATCAGTCGATCTCTCTCTCTCTCTCTCTCTCCTTTCACCTCTCACCTTTGTCGACGACCACCCCTTCCTTTCGCCGCCTTTCGCCTTCGCCTACTTCTGCCTTCTGCCTCCGCCTCCTATCCTCATTCAATCAATTAAAGCTTAAAGGTTAGCCTTCGTAAGTTAATTTGTTTGTCAAATTTTTCTATTAGCCTGGGTATTTTAGGTTGCCCTAATTTTTCCCCTAAATTTTGTGTCGACAATTTGACTGGCAGCTTGAGTATGTACGTATGAATTTTTTTTAAAATTTGTTTGATTTATTGGCATAATTTGTGACTGGAAGAAAGGATTTTCCCCTAATTTTGTTCCTTAATTCGCATATATAGTATATAATTAGCAGATTTGATATATCGGTTTGAATAACAACTTATGTTATTGCCTAAATTAATCTTATTTGTGCAATGGTAGCTTATTCATGTACATAATTTGAAAGTGAGGCTGATATTGTTAATCATGTATTGAATCAAATATTTTTGTTAGTCATGAAAGTGAGGTTGATATTGTTAGGCCGATATTTTTGTGCAATGACAACTTATGAATGTATTGGTAGTCATGTATTGTTTTGTGCAATGGCAACTTATGCATTTTTATTATTTAGTCAATTATTGTTACTTGTTAGTCATTTGTTGCCTTATATAATATAATGGTCTGTTGTTGGTTGAATGATTGGTATTAGAGTTGTCATATTTGTTATTTCTAACGAAATTCTCGATGAAATTTCTGTCAGAATTATTCAATTGCAAAATTTGTGGGCCCAAGATATATTTATATATTATTTAATTAGTTTTTCAATAGTAAAATAAACTAAGTCAATTACTTAGTTTATTACTATTAAAATAAATGAATTGATATAAAATAGTTTAATATAAAACAAAAAAATTAAATTTAATAAAAAAATTAATTAACAATAAAAAAATATATATAATATAATTATATAATGCAAAATAAAATAAAATAACAAATAATAATAAAATAAATTTATATTATATAAATAAATAAATTTAATTTTATTAAAAAGATTAAAAATTAGATAATAAAAAAATAAAAAAATAAATTATTGAAATAAAATAATTTAATTTAATAACATAAAATACATTTAATTTAATTTAATAACATAAAATAAATTTAATTTAATTTAAAAACATAAAATAAATTTAATAATATAATATAATAATAAAAAGCAAAAAAATTAAAAATTAAAAAAATATAATTTAATATAATAAATTTAATAATACATATTAAAATAAATTTAATTTAATAAATAAAATAAATTTAATGAATTATAAATATAATACATAATAAAATTAAAATTAAAAATAAATTAGAATAAAATAAATTTAATAAAATAAAATAAATCTAATTTAATAAATAAAATAAATTATATAATATAATATAATACAAAATAAAATAAATTTACAAAATTATTTAATATAATACACTACAAAATAAGTGACCGTCGAAGAACTATGCCCTCTTCCATCTGGTGAATGATGAAAGGTGAAAGGTGAAAGGTGAAAGGTGAAAGGTGAAAGGTGAATGGTGAAAGGACAAGAAGAACTCTCCGGGAAATAATCGCGTTCAGCAATGCTAGTAGTGCAGGAGGGCGGGGACACACTTTACGACTAAGGCAGTGGTTGTTCCTAATAAGCCAAGTGCTCAGGTAGGGACGAGAGGAAGACACCCTTGCTCTCAGCAAATCCATACATGACGATGGCTCTATACGGTATGAAGGGTGTAAGAGTTCCTTGAAGTTACTTCTTTAAGGGTTTCTTTCAATGTTTTCTTACTCTATACTGAAGGTGAATTAGAGAGGAGGAGAGCCCTTAGGGGTGCTGTTTGTGTTAGTGTGCAGTGGTACACTGCATACCCTTAGTAGTAACTCTTATAAAGGGCTACGAGTTAGTAGTTGTAGTAGTTATCACCAATTTGTCAAATAGTGTGACAAAAATTGTATTGAGAACTTAAAGTGTGTGCTACAGTATATTCACAACATTGTAATAATAATTTTGCTATACTAGTTTTCTAGAAGGGTGACTTACAATGGCCATGGCATGCAAGAGTTTTTACCCCAGAGAATGGCTGCCTATATCAGCCAACATGATCTGTGTTAACGCCAGGATCTTCTGCCACGTCCCAATCACGTAAGACGTCCTGATCCTGCACAGTAAACACGATAAACACCACAAGCTTGACGGCTGTTCCGTCGGGGGATAGCTCAGGCGTGAGAGTCAGTATACGTGTTCACAAGATTAACAATGGAGGAATGTAATGTCTAGTGTATTGAGAGAGAGAGAGCGATATTCTCAGTTGTGTGTGTGTATATATGAATGTAAAACGTACCTGTTTTACGAAGACTTCCTTACTATAATACAAGACTCGGTTCCTTGTGCCACTGACCCTCCTGACCCTACCCACTGCAGGTAGCTTTCCTGTTAATCTCACCCCCTCTGTTCCCCGCTGACCAACTGTCCAATCCTCATTAATGCCATGTAAGATACCAGTCAGTCATATCTTTGTCATCATCACTGGTCAAAGATGTAGATATTTAAATATCTGATGGGTCGACCCACTGATTTGGTCTGATATTAGAAGGACTTAACAAAGATAATAAAGTGACTAGGCCCAATAATGTCAACACCCAATAGTGAAGACCCAATGGACTAACTGAATAAGTAGGCCCAATCCATTCGGCCCAATAGGAGAAATATCACGACCCAACATTGCCCCTAGTTTTTTTATTAAACAGGAGGTTTAATAGGAAACTATAAATGGCATCGGTTCAGGACAAAAGGATTTAATATAAGATCAATAAAGGCCTAAAATATAGCTTACCTAGGTCCATCTGATAAACATCAAATAGCAACATAAATTAAGATTAGAAGTCCATTTAAAGAGTCCGCTCCAGCAGAACATATAACAATAAATATTTCACCGCCTCCCGATCAATTCAGACCTTTGCCAAAAAAACCATTTTCTTATGAATCTAGGCCCGAAGCTGTGGTGACACCGATGATCATCGGTTCGACAATAATTCCATCATGGAACCGATGGGTGAAGGAGTGAAATACCAGACTAAAGGAACTTGAGATTTTATCATCAATCTGAACTAATCAATTAATATTGGTCATCTGCAAGTAAACACTATCTTCGGGTACCTCCGTCTCAAATACAAAGAAGCCGAAAAGGATACCGAAGAGAATGCCGAAGAGAATGCCTAAGAGAATACCGTGTTGGCAAAAGAAAGAAGCAACCTTTACATTATTTTTTTCAATCCGAGCTTTAGCAAAAAAGAGGCTCCGAGTTCAAATCCCAAATCGAGAGGCGACCACTAATGGACACTCTTTTCGAGCAACTAAAGATGTCATAAGGAGTAGTTTTTTGTCAAAGGACCCAAAGTCTCCTCCATACCTAACTGGACCACTTCCCATCGAATCTCTGCAAACTTCAGAAATATTTCAACAGAACGAGTGAGAAAAATGACGAGCCTTCTAGAGAAGATTCACATTAAGGAATGGAGCTTCGAACTTCCGAGTAAACAAGCATGGTTGTAAGACCATAACTGTAAGTCTCGAACCCACTTTATTGTTTAACTCCCATTTTCTATCAGTAGTTATCGTGAACAAATGTTCCTTATCTTCGCCAACCTCTGCCGATGAACCAACTGAAGAGCTTCAAGCCACCGAATTAACTCTTACCGAAGGGAGAAGCCAACCTTGCCGAATAAAGCAAGCTGGCTGAAATCCCAAACACATCCCGACGCAAAATCACACCGAGTGCCTCCTCGATACGCCCTTTGACGAACAAACCCGAATCCTTCGCGCCAAAAAGAGGAAAACCCAAGCAAATTCCCCGATTTTCGAAGAAACACAAGTACTTCTAACAGAAACCGATCCTCCGCCAACCACCCTGGTTGAAAATGTTGATTCTGACGAGGAGCCCGAAGAACAAGTGAAGTGATCATCCAAAATTGCTCGAAAAGATAACCAACCTCCTCGGACTTCAGGTCTGAAAACCCGGAATCCCCCACTCACCAGCCATAATCAGAAGAGAATTTCTCACTTGAGCTCTACAACTCCTTCGTCCGTAATATCGACAACCACCGGTTCGGCAACAGCTCTATCATGGACACTGATCATCCGGAGGCAAACACTGTCTTCGGACGCCTCCGTGCCAAATACCAAGAGACCGAAGCTGAAGAGAAGGCTACTCGAAGAGAGAATACCCTGCTTAAATCTACTTTGATGAAAGATAGAAGTAGTCTCAAAGTTGCTCTTCACGACAATGAGTGCCTTCAGAAAGACCTTGCCCAAACTAGAGAAGATTTGAAAATGTCCCGGGCCACTCATCAAGTCATCGCTGATATAAATATCAATCTGTCAAGCTAAAGGATCAAAGCATCTGGTACATCGTCAGAAGCTCGAAGAAGAGCTCAAAGAGCTTCGGGCCCTTAAGAATTTGAGTCTGCCGCTGACCAAAGACTTTCGTAAGGATATCCAGGCAGAATACAAAAAATCCGCCGAGCTGAACAATAAGATCGTCCATATGTATGCGAAAGGATATGAAATCTGCCGAAGTAAAGGTAAGAAAAAGCTCGGGCCAAGATAGATCCATCTCTTCTAGCCTCTTTAGATGGTGACGATGACAAGGAAGAAGCCTGAAGATGACCTCTCTTTATCTTTAGCTGTAGAACTTTCTATGAAAATTCTAACTTTATGTGAACAGTTAATATTTAATGAAATATCAACTTCATGCCTTATTACTTCTGTGTGAATTTTTCTTGTCAATAATTCAGTATCAATTAATCTGTATGAACCTAACTTAAGACATGAACTAGATAAGGCGTATAACAGTTAATTTATGAAATAAAGTGAACTGAATTTAATGGATAGAATTTAATAAACAATATTGAATGAGCTGAACTCAACACTTGAACAAAATAAAGTAATGTATACTTATCGTTTTCGAAGTGTGAGATCGGTCATGTGTGAAGTGAATTCGGCTGATCCACCTTGCACCATCAAAATCTTGCTTACCACTCGGGGTAGAACAAGTATATAAGGACATTTGTTTACCACTCGGGGTGAAACAATTATATAAGGGCCAAGATATAAGGACCAATTGTGACCATAGATTTACCACCCTGGTAGAATCAATATAGGATCCTTTGTCTACCACTCGGGGTAGAACAACAAATGGGCTGCCATCGAATGGCCAGCGAGTCCTACCATACCTCCTTACACCATAGTGACCATAGGACAAATAGGATCGGGATTAATAGTGACCATTGATTTACCAACCTGGTAGAATCAATATAGGATCCTTTGTCTACCACTCGGGGTAGAACAACAAATGGGCTGCCATCGAATGGCCAGCGAGTCCTACCATACCTCCTTACACCATAGTGACCATAGGACAAATAGGACCGGGATTAATAGTGACCATTGATTTACCACCCTAGTAGAATCAATAAAGGATCCTTTGTCTACCACTCGGGGTAGAACAACAAATGGGTTGCCATCGAATGGCCAGCGAGTCCTACCATACCTCCTTACACCATAGTGACCATAGGACAAATAGGACCAGGATCAATTGTGAAAAAGTGAATGTGGATGAGCCACCGAAGCCTTTCTGTGCTGAATCCCCAGTTCTTTCAAGAATATCACTGTCGAAGTGCTTTGGAGGTCAACAACTTCAAGCCAAATAATCAGCACAAATGTCTTTGTGAACTTTCCGAAGAACATACTCTGCTTCGGATGGAGCAAAATGTCTGAGCAATGTTGGCGAAAAAGGTCTTTCGATAAAGATTCTCATTAATGAGAGCAAAATTGACACTCTTGTATTTGGACTACTTTGCCAGCATCTGATCCGAGGGAAAGACGTCGTCTGCCATCAGAGTTATAAGCATCTGTAGTGGTCAACTTCGATAATGCATCAGCAATAGAATTGTTATTGTGATCGACCCCTTGATAGTCTGCTGTACTGATGTCCGAAACAGAATAACCATCTGCATGCAATGTCCACGAGCTCTGCTTCTGCTGAAGTACTGCAACGGCTTTGTCGGACTCCTCAGCTGCTTTCCATCTGGAGGTGCAACTTTAGATGTATTTCCCCGAAGACAAGTGCCCACAGGGCGGTGTGCCCTTAATGGACTCTCGGGAGTGTGATTTCTGGATCTAATTCGGTGAAACTTTCTGTCACTGTGGTGAGGATACTCAAGGCAGAATGCCTTATTTGTATTTTGAGGTGCATACTCCCTGGATCAGTTTCTTCGTCTGCTGAGACCATAATCCCAGAACCCGATAGGGCGGAATACCCTTCTTCGATCAATCAGGAAAATGGCTGTTGGGTCTTCATCTACTCTACTTCGACCATAATCCCGAAGACCAATAGGGCAGAGTACCCTATTCGGTCAATCAAGAAAATGACCGTTGGGTCTTCATCTACTCTGCTTCAACCATAATCCCGAAGACCAATAGGGCGGAGTACCCTCTTCGGTCAATCAAGAAAATGGCTGTTGGGTCTTCATCTGCTCTGCTTCGACCATAATCCCGAAGACCAATAGGACGGAGTGCCCTCTTCGGTCAATCAGGAAAATGGCTGTTGGGTCTTCATCTACTCTGCTTCGACCATAATCCTGAAGACCAATAGGACGGAGTGCCCTCTTCGGTCAATCAGGAAAATGGCTGTTGGGTCTTCTTTGGTCATGAGGATCACCTTGAGACATGTCCTAAAAGTGTATAGACTGCTTTTCAACTCACGGTTGTCCATCTTTAGGCGTACCACATCTTTCAGACTGGACATAATTGAATGCTTTTTCCCTCAGATTGGCAATCCGAAGAATCGGCACAACTATATTCTTGTTCTGCTCAACTACCTCCTCGCTCCGCATAGTTACATCCTTGTTCCGCTCCAAGAGATCCTCCAAAGCTCTATCTGCTTCGTCCACCATCTTCATCAGCCTGACCTCTTCGGTGTCGAGTTCTAGGCGGGATGCCTTTTACTTTCCTTCAGCCATGATCATGTTCTATGTCAGCAGGAAAGACCAACTATCTTCGGGCTTCGCCGGGGGATCTCGAACGAGAACCCCCTGATTTGTGTCATAACTTCCGATGTAAAACAACTAAAAATATTGTGATTGATAACTCAAGAACACTAGAAAAAGCCCTCCTTCTAGCGCCAATGTTAACGCCAGGATCTTCTGCCACGTCTCAATCACGTAAGACGTCCTGATCCTGCACAGTAAACATGATAAACACCACAAGCTTGACGGTTGTTCCGTCAGGGGATAGCTCAAGCATGAGAGTCAGTATACGTGTTCACAAGATTAACAATGGAGGAATGTAATGTCTAGTGTATTGAGAGAGAGCGATATTCTCAGTTGTGTGTGTGTATATATGAATATAAAACGTACCTATTTTACGAAGACTTCCTTACTATAATACAAGACTCGGTTCCTTGTGCCACTGACCCTCCTGACCCTACCCACTGCAGGTAGCTTTCCTGTTAATCTCGCCCCTCTGTTCCCCGCTGACCAACTGTCCAATCCTCATTAATGCCATGTAAGATACCAGTCAGTCATATCTTTGTCATCATCACTGGTCAAAGATGTAGATATTTAAATATCTGATGGGTCGACCCACTGATTTGGTCTGATATTAGAAGGACTTAACAAAGATAATAAAGTGACTAGGCCCAATAATGTCAACACCCAATAGTGAAGACCCAATGGACTAACTGAATAAGTAGGCCCAATCCATTCGGTCCAATAGGAGAAATATCACGACCCAACAATCTGCATACAGGAGAAATGACTGTGCGAGAAACCTTGGCTTTCTCTGCAAGATGCCAGGGGGTTGGATCACAACACGGTTAGGATGTGCGAGAAACCTTGGCTTCCTTCTGTTTCATCATTCTTTTGCAATAAGTTTAGGATGTGGACTATTGACAACGGAGAAGTATGGTGTTAACAAGAAGGAGCTCTTGAAAGCTCTGACTGCAAGAGAAGTTTTGCTTATGAAGAGAAACTCATTTGTTTACATATTCAAATTGTTCCAAGTAAGTTTTCTATATAATGTACACTGAGTTATATGAAATGTTGGCCTTTTTTTATGTCAGTATTTGAATTAATGATAATTCTTTTATCCCAAACCTTTTGTTGGTTTTCTAACTTTTTGATCATACCTTGACTAATTAGATGGTGCTACTGGGGTACTTTGTATGTGGATTATGTTTGGATATTTCACATGAATTCCACATCGGATAAATTCAAGAGTATAGATGGGTTAATAAGTATGGTAGAGCCTTAACCTAATAGGTTAACCTTTTAGGTAAGGAGGTGGTCCAACATACTTATTGGGTCCGTCTACACAGGTGTGCGCTGCATGGTGATGAATTGATGTGGGATGGATCGTACAATTCCGCTACAAATGGTATCAAAGCCCATGGTTCGATGGGCCTAAGTAACAACTCCAAGGTACGAGGGAAGTGCAAGGATAAAATTCGCAGGCCTCGTGGGAGTCCAAGTATCAACTTCAAGGTGCGAGGGGAGTGCGCGAAGGTACAATTCGCAGGCCTTGTGGGTGGAGTAAATAGAGTTGAATCAGGTGGAGCACGACCTCGTGGGTGGAGCGGGCTTAGGAAGGCTCTAGGAAAGTTGCTGAGACACCCAGGACGTGGTGGAGTAATATTAGAGTCAAGCAAAGCTCTTGAAGGACTCAAAGTTGAAGTATTTGAATCGGGTGGAGCAGGGCTCGGATGGCTCTAGGAAAAATTGCTGGGAGTAGTATTAGAGTCGAGCAGAGAGCTCTTGAAGAATTCAAAGAATGTGTGCTTAATGATGAGAATACTCTGGTATGATACTTGTGATGGGTATTCAAGTGAAAGGTGGAGATTGTTGGAATATTTCACATGAATCCCACATCGGATAAATTCAAAAGTATAGATGGGTTAATAAGTATGGTAGAGCCTCAACCTAATAGGTTAACCTTTTAGGTAATGAGGTGGTCCAACATACTTATTGGGTCCGTCTACACAGGTGTGCGCTGCATGGTGATGAATTGATGTGGGATGGATCGTACAATTCCGCTACAGATTATTGGTGCTACAGCTGATCTTGTATGCCATATACTGCAAAAACGAACTGTTGATAATTCTCATCCCTGGACTTGGACACTTGAATGAATCAATGTTAATGCTGCTGCTTGCTGGAAATTTGAATCCTTGTGATGCTGCTTGTTGGATAATGGTGCTGCTAGAAATGTGTATTTTGTAATTCATATGCCTAACTTTTTAAAAATGTATATTTGAAATCAATAATATGATATAAGCTCGTTTTTACTCGAGTTCGATTCAAAACAAGTAGTTCGAATATAATTTCGAGTCGAGTTGAGTTGAGTCGAATATCGAGTATCATTTTTTGCATCGAGTCGAATACGAGTACATTATTTAAATTTTATTTTGAATTCGAATCTAATACAAGCAATACATTTTTGTCTCGAATCAAATCTGAACAGCGTAGAATCCGGATGGATTCGACTCGTTTACATCCTTGTATATAACATATTAAGCATAAAGTCAAATCTCATATATGTAACTTCTTTTCAAATTCTTAATATATATATATATATATAGAGATCAATAGTGATAATTAGGTATTGAGTACTCACGAGTTCTAAATTCTTTTTTTTTATTTAAGCAATCAACACATGACGATTTTTATGTTATGCACTTAGATTTAGAACGATAAGAGCTAAGTTTTAATAGTTAATGATATATAGAAAATATAAAAATAAGAGAAAAGAACATACATGCTTTTACTTCTATAGTGACTGATTTGATCTTGCAATCACAACTCTCTCTCTCTCTCTCTCGGTTTACTAGTGGCGACGTCCTTTGTTTTTTTTCCTGACAGCTATTATTCTTATCAAGAGGGTCTTGCCCTAATAAACTCCTAATTAGGTTTAATTAATATTAAAGTCTAAATTTTAACCAAATAATATTATCTATTACTTCTTATTAGCCCACATAAATTACATGACTAGGTTTGACTTAAATAAATGACAAAGTCAAATAAAAATATTATCTACTACAAGAATTTAACTTTCTAAACAAAACAAGTAAAAAAAATATTAGTAACTTACCTTTTTCCAATTTAATTACTATTTTATAAAATATAATCAATTAATATTTAATTATTAACAAAAGTATGGGTTATTACCTCTATTTGAATTCTCTTACAACAACAGTTATCAAATAAGTACAGACATGGCTCCATTCGAGGCTTTGTATAGCTGGGACGAGATACGAAAAACAAAATTATTAACACTAGAGTTGGTACGGATGATTATAGAAAAGATCCAAATGATCTGACAACGAATACAAGCAACAAAAGAATAACAAAAGACTTATGCTGATCTTCGTCAAAGTGATGAAGGATTCAATGTCGAAGAACATATATTTTACGCGTTGCTCAATGGAAAGGAGTTACGAGATTCAGAAAGAGAGGAAAGCTCAACCTTGAATTTTTTGGCGCATTTCAAATCATTGACCGAGTGAGAACTGTGGCATATTGAATTGCTTTACCACCAAACATATCTCGCGTTCATAACATTTTTCACGTATCCTTATTACGTAAATATATGAAATACCCGAACCACATCATTGAATTGGAATCAGACGAGATAACATATGATTTAACAAATGAGGAGGTACCCTATCAAAATCTTGGATAAGAAGGAGCAAATCCTACTCTCAATGATTACACCTCAAGTCAAAGTTCTATGGAGAAACCATGATACAAAGGAAATGAATCGAGAGTTAAAAATCTAAAATGAGAGCTAAGTATCCTCACCTTTTTGAAATGTCAGGTACATTAATTTTAATGACAAAATTTTATAACGAGAGGAGGTTGAAAGACCCCAACTTTTAACAAATAAAACTTAATTTTCTTTGTTATTATTCTAAATAGTAAGATGTCAAATTAATAAAAGGTTAAAGTTAAGGGTGATTTGTGCAAATTATAAGAAAAAATATTTTGGGAAATATTCGTTATGTCGAGTAATATTTGTTATAGCGGAAAATATTCGGTAAAGTACGACGACGCTGAAATAACCAATCATTAGTTGGTTTCACAATGAAATAATTGTCAACTACAAAAAACGACAAAAATAACCTTTTTAATAAAAATTGCCAACGAATCTATCACTTTTAACTGTTAAAATACCCAGTGATAAAAGAGCAGTAGCACGTGGTACTCTACAGTAGAAAGCGATACTCTATAGTAGCACACGCCATTGCACAATAATACACGATTTTGCATAGAATTTCATATTATTGTCACAGTAGCAAATTCAAAGTATTTCACATTATTAAACCAATAATTGTAACAATATTTTGTACTATTAAAGCAATAATTGTCACAACATTTCACACTATTAAACCAATAATTGTCATCGTAGCAAGGGTTGTAATGAAAAGTTATGTAATTAAAAGTCATATGTATAAAGTAGTTAGAAACATTCATTATTTGAAGAACACTAATATATGTGATATTAATACATTAAGTCAATAATACAAAAGTTGATAATATAATAATAATTGATTAAGATAATCTTGAAAAAGTGTGAATAATTGATGAAGTATGAATATTTAATAAAATGTGAATAATTGAAGAATAATATATTAAAAATATGTCAATAATTGATAAAGTGTTATTAATTGGTGAATAATATATTGAAAATGTGTGAAAGATAATCTTGAAAAGGTGTGAATAATTGATGAATACTATATTAAAATTTTGTGAAATATTAATAAAGATAATATTAAAAAAGTGTGAATAATTGATGAATAATATATTGAAAATGTGTGAATAATGGATGGATAGTATAGATTAATTAAAGATATTAAAAAAAATTAATTGAGGGGTGGTAGATGGTTTAGTTTTGACTATAAATAGGGGGCTTAACATAAGCAGTTTCATAACTTCCTTACTTATCCTTTCTTCCACTCTCTGAAACTTGCTTAGTACAAGTGTCTCTCTGAGAGTGCTAAGGCTATCTTAATTATTGATGAAATCAGTAAGAATGCAAGAATTATTCAGGTGATTGTTTTTATATAAAAGTTGCACAAGTACTCACACACATCACAACGTATTTACAACTCTTACTTTAGAAAATTTATTTTGAAAATTTTCATCTGGAATATTTTTTTTGAAATACTAATTTATTTCTTCAAAAACTATTTTGAAGTTTGTTTTACTCTATTTTGTACACTATACAAATTTTTACTATCAAGTTACTTATGACGATTTCATAATATACGAGTTAGTGTACATCATGAAACTTATATGTGGTAGTTACTAATTAAATTATAAAATACATATAGGTTGATCAACTACATAGAAAACAATATCTAGTCACGTGCAGAGGTAAGCGATGTCATTTTCTTTCATATTTCTAAATTTATGGTAATAAATTATTATTTGTTTCTACATCCTTATCATTAAAAAGTGAATTTTTTTAAAAATTATTAGAATATCCTTAATAGTTAGTGCTTCATCTAATATCTTTTAACTTGAATCTTCCTGTTGAATTATAATCTTTATATTTGAACTGTGAACCTTATATATTATTCTTGAACTAGAATTAATATTCTAGATATCATGTTGATAATTTAGACATTATTGGACTCTGGACAAATTAAATTGTAAAGATCTAATTTTTATTCTTTATCATGTTATTTTGGTTATTTTTTCCGTCTTTTATATCATTGTTATTGGTACTAATCATCAAGACTAAGTTTTTGTGAATGTTGCCTTGGTGCAAAGACAATATGATTGTTGAGTGTCATTGACTTATGTAGCAAGGACACACGTTGAAAGTTCTCTTTGGCCTGAATGCAAAGAGGAACTGTTGATTGACATGATCAGGACCATTGGTGTTATAGTTGATAAAATCTTGATGGTAAAATTTAAAATTAGAGAAGATAATATACATTATGATCTATTTGACTTTTCTAATAGATTGCTTATTCCGCTGGAGTATCGGTTGTTGAAAATTTATGTTGTCTATCATTTTTTAAATATATGATTTTAAAGGCTGATGATAACTTATTTTTAGTTATCTTAGTCATGATATTCTTTACTAGGTTATTTGAGCTCACCATTTTGTTTCATAATTTATTTTTCAAAAAATGAGAGTGTATCTAGGGCTAGCGGAGAGAGAAGAGGAACGGAGTAATGGTTCGAGTTAGTAGTTGTAATATTGTAAAATAATGTAACAATAATTATACTGCAAACTTAAAGGGTGTGTTTCCGTATTTTCACAACGTTGTAATAATTTTAATATGAGAATTTATTTATATTGGTTGTAATTTGGTGACTCCAATTGGGTGGTGTAAGCCCCATTTTGGAGGCATGAAACACTAAATTATTTTTAAATTCGAAGTATAAGAAGTGTATTTGTAGTTTTAAAACATATGAAGTATTTATTATGAGTTTAAATTTTATATACTGATACTGTATATATTAATGGTGTTAGGAACATGACATGTTATTAAAGTAAAGATAATTTTGTCTATCATAAATATTTCACTAATAATTTGTCATCAACCTAACACCGCTTGTATATACACTGATAATGTATGAAAGTGTAACTCATTTAATATACATAGTTGATTTGACAGGCCAAACACCCAAAATTTACACATGTTTTCTCTAACAATGGGAGGAGGGCAATAATGTCATTTCACCTTAAGGCTGGGATGTTAAAGAAAAGATCATGCGGGCTAGGACGATTACTTAGAGTCCACATAGTGACCTCTAAGTGCCAAACTGCAAAAAGGAGGATGAACGATATTCCAGTGTAAATAGAAGGATGGATTTCCCCCCTTTTCACCCATCTCCCTAATCCAAAATTAATCAAACTTGATTTCGTTGTATAGCTCTCGTAAAGAGATTTATGGATTAGTATGACACGTTTTCTAACTCATTCTGATTTGAAAGTTATGGACGTTTCAACGCGTGACACGAAAAACCGATGAAGCGACACGAAAAATGAACCATGTGGGCCCTACCCCTAAGATGCCGTAGGTAGACCTGCGATAGGCCTAGGGAGGCTATAAATAAGTTTCTTGACTCATTTGATTTGACGACAAGGCATTTGAGAGAGAGAAAGTGTGTTATCTAGAGAGAAATAGTAAAAGTGAGAGAAAAACCTCTCTAAATTAGATCTAAATCTAGTTTTTCTCTTCAAATCCCCCACTAATCTATAGTCAATCAATCCATAGGAGGATGAAAGAGGAAGAACTCCAACTCCGAAGGTATATTTTTAGTCTTTACGCTCGTTTTAACTAACGTTTATGATTACATTGTTTGAGTTTTGTTTTGTTTATTTCCTTTTCTCTCTTTAAGACTCTTCTAGCGTCCTAGATCATATCTAGTAGTGTGTGGATCCTATTTTGAGTCATGGGTAGTTAGAGAGGGTTTATTGCTAGTGAAATCCCTCCTAATAAACTAATAAAGTTATTTTAGCAGTCATTCAATTTCGATATAGATCTAGCTTATTTTGTCGATTAATGTACTTTGGCTTTATTGTTTTTGATTATTTCTTCAATTTTAGCTAGGCTCTCCTAACATCCTAGATTACTTTTAGAGGTGTTTGGATCCTATTTTTGGGATTATATATGGTTAAAAATGATTTCTCTTAGATGGAATGTCCTTCTAACTACCCAAGGATATTCTTTTAGTAAGTTCTCAATTTTGGCTTTGATTTGACTCCCTTTATTGATTATTTTTGCTTGAGAGTTGTTTTCTCTTGATTTTTAAGTCACCCAAGTATCCTAGATTCTTATCTAGTTGTACGGGGATCCTATCTTTTTGCCACCGAAGAATTCTCACGAATAAAATCTCTTTATAGCCAATCTAAGATATACTCTCGATTAGATCTTGATATGTTGTTTTTAAATATATAGAATCTTAGATCTATGGATCTCATTACCTAGATTATAATTTCCTTTAATAGATCTTGTCGATACATGATAGATCATTGCGATTTCGATAGTAATTAGTGATTTAATTCAATTTCTACAATATAGTTAATGGTATAACTATGATATTGTGATTTGTTGTGTGATAAATGAATTTAAGGTTTATGGAAGTCTTTTCTTAAATTCTAAACTTTGTTTATATATCTTAATGTGCTCTTGGGTGTGATTACGAATCATGTGAGCCTTAGAATGAATTTAAGACCCTTAAACATCATGTTTAACAGGGATTGATTGATATTCCCACGATTGACATACTTAACGGTTGTAATTTTGTGGTTCGATCATTATGCATGTAATTTCGACCTTAAAATGATATTGAGGGTTTTCATCCCACGAAAATTGGGTTTCAGGCCCCTTGATATTGAATTTTATTATTTTGAAGAACTTACAGATATTTAGATGACTAAATGCTCATGGGTAGCTCCAACCTTATTTTCGTTACTTGATTTTACCTTTCAAAATGCGAAAATGATATTTGAACGAAATTACAAATATCTTTTAAAAAGGAATCAAACTAGGTTATTAGATTAATTCTAGGATAAAATTGGAAGTAATTGAGAGTCTTGATTCCTATTTGACGAAGGGTTTAAAAACAACATACAACACCTTCAATTTCTTGTCGAATGAAACTAAAATGAAACGTTTCTTTCAAATCAAATATTTCATGCATATGTTCAAAGAGACTTAAAAGTTGCTTTCAAGATAATGCACCCGCCAAAACTTTGACTACTAGGAGACCATACTTTAGATTTTGACTTATGTTGTATGATTCGACTCAAATTTAGGAGACGACATAAGAGATGACGCCTTATGTTTTATGATTCGACTCAAATCTAGGAGACGACACCCTAGATTACAACTTCAATTACAAAATCAAATTGGTTATAGAAGACGATAACCTAAATTTCCCCCAACGACGTAATTCATATAAGCACATAACACAAACACACACTTCAAGTTTCTCAAGGCAATCAATTTAAACTTTTTAAGAAAAACGTTAGAACAACGATAACCGTGTTTCACGAAAGTCGGGAGGTGAATATCATCTTCCCATCGCTTAAGCAGACCCCCAAATTTTATGAATCTCGGTTGCGGACCAATTTTACAGAATCACACGATGGGCCATCTCGATTATCAAAACCTAAAAATCTAGATGAGTTGATAAATTCATTTAAATATTTATCAACGGATGACTTTCTCTAATTAGTCCACTTTAAAATCAAAATTTTGAATCCTATCGATATTAAGTTAATTTTTCTAAAATCAACCATAAGTCCATGATCTTTAAAACTGCAAAAAGAAAAATCCATCGGCAACAAGTGAATTATTAAACAGTTCTTAGAGGATTTTGACTTTTCTAAACACAATCATATTTTTTTAGTCGACTAACACTTTTTGTAAGTTCTAAGTCAATAAAAAATGAATAATGGAGGAAATTAATAAAAATTTATTTATTTTTCTTTTTGACAAATTATGCATTTTGTTGACTTGTTCAATAAAATTTGGAGGAAGACGAGGGAGTATAATATAATTTTGTCCAGTCTCTATTGGAATTTAATAGAGAGAGAAGGAATTGAAAAACTTGAAATTGTTATAGTATTATGATTTACTAATGTCATAGAGAGAAAAGGAATTTAATAGTGCTTTTTTGTGGATCTTGGTTGGATATGTTCCCTTCTTTTTTGCCTATAAAAGGCAAGGTTCTCTAATGAAAGAACACACACAAATTAGAGAAATTTCATAATACTTCTATCTTGCGATTTTGTTATTTCTTTAGTTCTATAACACGTTATCAGCACGAAGCTCCAACTAACTGAGACGATAAAACTTTAAATTCTTACAATTACGCATTATACTACTAGCTTGATTTTTGCAGCCAATTATATTCTTTAACTGTCAAATTATATTCATGTTTTATTGTCTATTTTCAAATTTCGTTATTTATAGTGATACCATTTATCCTTGTTGATCTTATAAGACTTGGTGGGAACCTTTTACCATTTATTAACTTGTGGGAATAACCTGACTACGCGGACTACCGCATGCTTGGTGAATACCCCTTCATATTCATTATTTATTAACAGTTTTTGAGAATAACCTGACTACGCGGACTAATGCATGTTTGGTGAATACTCATTCATATTTATTCCTTACTAACAGTTTATGAAAATAATCTGTCTATGCAGACTATCGCATGCTGGGTGAAGATTCATTTGCAGTTTTGTACATGTATTTTTTATTATGTGTACAATAATACTTATTTTTACATTAGCGATTGCATACCTTCTAACTAAAAAAGATATGCTAATAAAATAAACTTTTATATATTTATCATCACTTGAGTCGTACATAAATCCCCACAAACGTAGGTTAGAGTTCTGGTAAACCTCATTATGCTCAAGCGGTCTCACGCCCTAAATTTATTCGGGAGAAAGCTGAGTTGTGCCGATGAAGACACCACATATGCCTCCAATTTTTTTTTGGTTTTCATGCATTTATCTTGTCCCTATCATATATGTAATTATTTATTACATACGTTAATAAATAATGGAAATTAATATATTTTAAA
Source organism: Panax japonicus (assembly GCA_020205505.1). NCBI lineage: Eukaryota > Viridiplantae > Streptophyta > Magnoliopsida > Apiales > Araliaceae > Panax > Panax japonicus. The sequence continues at coordinate 2,693,444 of CM035102.1, forward strand.
CAAGAATAGATGGCAAAGCTGGAAAAAATAAAATTTTTAGTTTTGAAAATCTTTGGAGACAACTATTTGGCTTGGGCACTTGATGCAGAATTACACCATAGCGCAAATGGGTTAGAAAAAACCATTGATTCAGGAAACAAAGCAACTACGGCACAAAATGCACAAGCCATAATCTTTTTTCGTCATCAAATTGATGATGGATTAAAAATTGAGTATTCAACCGTCAAAGATCCTTTGACCTTATGGACACAACTAAAGGAAAGATTTGACCACCAAAAATTGGTTGTTCTCCTTAGTGCCAAATTTGAGTGGCTTAATTAAAGGCTATAAGATTATAAATCAATTACGGAGTATAGTTCTAATGTCTATAGAATAACCTCTACTTTGGCCTTCTGTGGGGATCCAATTTCTGAAACCCAAATGTTAGAAAAAACGCTTTCAACCTTTCATCCCACTAATTTGATTTTGTCACAACAATATAGACATAGTAAGTTCACAAAATTTAGTGAATTATTGTCTATCCTTCTTGTTGCGGAAAAGAATAATGAATTATTGTTGAAAAACCATCAAGTACGACCAACGAGTTCTACCCCATTGCCAGACATTAATAGGATGTCATTCCACTAGAATAAATGTGATAATGGATGACAAAATAATAAGAAGTTTCAAAGAAAAAAAAAATTCACAATCGTAACAATTCAAGACACCAGAAGTGGCAAGAGTCTGGGTTGGATAAAAATAGAGAAAATGTAGCACAGACAAAGAACAAATAAGATGTTTGTTTCAGGTGTTGGATGAAAGGGCGTTGGTCGCGTAACTGTCGTACGCCGATGCATCTGGTTAATTTATATCAAGAGTCTCAAAAGGGCAAAGAAAAGGAGGTAGAAACAAACTTTTCTAACCACTAATTGAATATTGTTAATGTTCCAGCAATGACCAACAATGAGAAAAAATTTGGCGACATTGTTAGACCTTTTGAAAGCATCTTTTGGGATATCTAATAATTTCTTATTTTAATTAAGCACCCTTTCATGTATAATATTATTTTTTTTTCATTTTGTACGCTACATATATAATATTTTGTGTTCCTCATGGATAGTATTATGAATCAAATATATATTTTTAATATATTTTTATATGTGTCAGACCAACTTTAATAGATATGGAGGATATATGTTTAGCAGACAGTGTAACAACTCATATAATCCTTCAAAGTGAGAAATATTTTTCACAACTAACCAAAGCTAAGGGAAGCATGGGAACTATCTCTGGCATATCAAGTTTAATCAAGGGATTTGGAAAAGCTAGTTTGATGTTACTAAATGAGACATAATTTTTCATCAAAAATGCTCTATATTCTAGTAAATTAAGAAGAAATTTTATTAATTTTCAAGATATTCTAATAAATGGTTTTCACATTGAAAAAAAAATGAAAATGATAATGAATATCTTCTCATCACTTCTACTACTTCTAGAAAGAAGAATATCCTAGAAAAACTTTATTCAATTTCTTTCAGGTTATATACTTTGAAAATTAGAGCAATTGAGTCTCATACTGTTGTGATTTCAATTCATAGATCCCAAATTATTTATTCTTTGACATGAAAAACTCGGTCATCCAGGAACGTCTATGATGCATCACATTATTGAAAACTCTTCCGGTCATCTTCTCAAAAATAAGAAAGTTTTTCCTAGTAGTGATTTTCCTTGCGCTACATGTTCCCAAGGAAAATTAATTGTTCGACCATCACCAACAAATGTTTATAATGAAACCCCAAAATTCCTTGAGAAAATATAGGTAGACATTTTTTAACACATTCATCCATTGTCTGGCCATTTTGATATTTATGATTTTAATATATGCTTCAAATAAATGGTCCCATGTTTGTCTCTTCTCCTCTCGAAATTTTACCTTATCTAAGCTTCTTGCTCAAATAATCAAATTACGAGCTTTGTTCCCAGATCATCCAATCAAGTCAATTCGACTTGATAATGCAGCTGAATTTTCATCAATGTCATTTAATGACTTTTGCATGACTATTAGAATCTCTATTGAACATTATGTTCCTCATGTACATACACAAAATGGATTAACTGAATCTTTAATAAAAAAAGACTTCAACTAATTGCACGTCCATTAATATTAAGGTCTAACTTACCAACCTCAGTTTGGGGTCATCCAATTCTTCACGTTATAACCATCATTCGAGTCAGGACAACAACTCTTCATAAATATTCTCCTCTACAGTTATTTCTTGTTTAGATACCAAACATCTCACACCTTCGAGTTTTTGGAAGTACGGTATATGTTCCAATTGTACCTCGATGAAGGACTAAAATGGGAGCCCAGTGAAGAATTGGAATTTATGTTAGTTTTGATTCTTTTTCTATTATTAGATATCTTGAGCCTTTAACTGAAGATGTTTTTATTGCGCGTTATGCAAATTGTCAATTTGATGAATATGTATTTCCATCGTTGGGAGGAGAGAAACTTTTAAATAAGAAACCCTCTAAAATATTATGGAATGTATCATAATTAAATTCACTTGATCCTCGCACAGGACAATGTGAATTTGAAGTTCAAAGAATTATTTATTTATAAAATATTACAAATCAAATGTCAGATGTATTTAATGGTGCTAGAAAAGTGATAAAATCACATACACCTGCAATGAATACTCCAACAAAGATAGAAATACCTATCGAACAGTTATTTCCTAAAGAATTGAAAAATAAGGCAACAGAAGAATCTAAACCACGCCAGAAGCATGGAAGACCAATTGGTGCAAAAGACATTGCGCCACGAAAACAAAAGGCAAATAAGGGAGTTCTAGAAGTAATACCCGCTCCAGAAGTAGCACTTTTTCTAAAAGTGGAAATACCCCTAGAAGAGGTACAATATCTCATTGAATGGATAAGAGATGAATAACAAGAGATCTCAATAAATTATGTACATGATAAGAAAATATAGGATTGAAGCAAAGTTATGATTGATGATATATTTGTTTTCTCTATAACATCAGATATTACTATAATTTCTGACATGGATCCTGAACCACAAAACATGGAAGAATGTTGAAAAAGAAAAGATTGGCCAAAATAGAAAGATATTATTCAAACTGAGATACAATCATTATTGAAAAGAGAAGTATTTGGACTAGTAGTGCAAACATCGTTGGGAGTAATCCCAGTTGTAAATAAATAGGTATTTGTATGAAAGTGAAATGAGAAAAATAAAATTATGAGATACAAAGCCCGACTTGTAGCTCAAGATTTTTCACAAAGACCTGGTATTAATTATCATGATACATAATCTTCAGTAATGGATGGAGTCACTTTTCTCTTTTTACTAGGTATGAAAACCATGAAAGGTTTAGAAACATGTCTGATGGATGTTGTAACAACATACCTATATGGCTCACTTGATAGTGAGATGTATATGAGAATTCCTAAAGGATTCAAAAATATATTCAATTAAGCTCATTATATGAGTTTAAACAGTCCGGTCATATATGGTATAATCGACTTAGTGTTTATTTAATAAAATACGGGTATACAAATAATCTAGTATGCCCATGCATTTTTTATTAAGAAAACATAAAGTGGATTTACTATCATTGTTGTATATGTGGATTATTTAAATCTTGTAGTTACTCCGGAAAAATTCACAAGAACTGCTACTTATTTAAATAATGAATTTGAAATGAAATATCTTCGAAAAATAAAATTCGGTTTGGGAATACAAGTGGAGCATTTAGCATATGAAATTTTTGTTCATCGATCCACATATACTCAAAAGATTCTCAGTCGTTTTCATATGGATAAAGCTCACCCTTTGACTACCCCGATGATTGTTCGATCTCTAGAAGTTGATAAAGATCCATTTCGACCTCTAGAAAGTGGGAAAGAATTTCTTAGACCTGAAATTCCATACCTAAGTGCAATAGGTGCTCTTATGTATCTTGCAAACTGTACACGACTCGATATTACTTTTGCTGTCAACTTGTTGTCAAGATACAGTTCTTCTTTGACTAAGAGGCATTGGGATCGGATCAAACACATTTTGAGATACCTCCGTGGAAGTCTAGATCTTGGATTATTTTATCCAAGAGATTCAACGTTGAGATTTGTTGGATATGCTGATGCATGATATTTATCTGATCCACACAGTGGGAGATCACATACAGGTTATGTATTTACATAGTGTGACTCAGCTATATCATGAAAATCCACAAAGCACACCATGACAGCTACATCTACAAATCACTTGGAGATTCTCGCAATACATGAAACAAGTAGAGAGTGTGTTTGGTTGAGGTCAATTATTCAGCATATCCAAGAGTTTACGGATTACCATCAATTAAAGATATTCCTACAATTAGGTATGAGGATAACACTGCATGCATTGTTCAACTTAGAAAATGGTACATCAAAGGAGATAAAACAAAACACATTTTACCTAAATTCTTCTACACACATGAGCTGCAAACGAAGAGTGATATAGATGTGTATCACATTCAATCATGTGATAATCTAGCCGACTTATTCACAAAGTCACTACTAAATATAACGTTTACAAAAGTTCGGAATAAGATCGGAATGCGTCGACTAAAAGAGTTATCACAACATTTCATCAAAAAATAATGAATTTCTTTTGCGGGAGAGATATGTACTCTTTTTCCCTTCGCTAAATTTTTTCCCATTGGGTTTTCTTTGCAAGATTTTTAATGAGACATAATATTCTATATTAGGAAATCAAAGGGGAGTGTTATAGTATTATAATTTTCTATAGTCATAAGATATATAATAGCTAGACCATTGGTCTAGTGTTTTTTTTGTGAATCTTGGTTGGATATGTATCTTTCTTCTTCGCCTATAAAAGGCAAAGTTCTCTAATAAAAGAACACATACAAATCAGAGAAATTTCATAATACTATCTTGTAATTTTGTTATTTTTTAGTTCTATAACAGAAATTAATTCAAGTCCTTGTCAAAAAGGTTTCCATGTTGAGATGTGAAGGCTATGAAGGTCATTATTAGTTTGGTTAAACATGTTATCAGTTTAACGCAGTGGCTTAATATGATTATTTGTCCATATTAATTGTCTTAATTTAACTTCTAAACTAATAAATCATATTAACTTTTAAATAAACAAATATAGTATGACCATAACAATATATATGGGCTTGCGGGTATAAAAGTTGTATACCTTAATTTTATAAAATGAGTTTATCTTAAGTATTTTAATAAAATCAAACCTTAAGAATGAAAAGATCATGCAAAAATATGAATAATTAAAAAATTTATTTAATTTGAGGCTGTGTAGTATAATTATTATAATATTGTAAAATATTAATAACTAAAATCAATTGAACTTTCATTACCATAAAGTCTATAATAGGGCAGTGTTTAGCATGAAATTAACTTTGATCAATTGACCAGTACAGTGTCGACATACATGCAGGAGGTGATCTCTCCCTCTTCGTGTTAGTATTTTGTATTGATCACATGACCAACTTACCATGAAATTAACTTTATAGTACTGGATCTCTATAATAGACATCACCAAATTATTTAAAAATTCATATACTTAAATATTTTTACATATTCTTTAAATCGATATGGTTAAATATATCTAAAAAACACCCTTAAAATAGACGTATTAACCAAATATGATATACCAGGTAGATACCAAAGTTATATCCATATTCACTATATATATATATATATATATATATATATATATATATATATATATATATATATATATAAATTCACTAATAATTCAATATTGTGATTTAAAAAATCTACGTCGACATCGGGATTTTTATTTGTCCCTTTCTATTCTTGTCTTTTGGTATTCTCATGTTAAGTGAGATTTGTTTGAAAAAATAAGTTGTGAAAAGGTCTGACATGTATATGTCGAAGATTGGACTGTAAGAGTTGCCAGTTGGTATTTTTAAATGGTTGCACCAACTGAACCGAGAAAAGGTTTGCACATTGACCGAGTAATGTAAAACTGCTTAACTGGTCTGTGAAACCGAGATTCGTTAGGGTCCGGGGGCTTGATTATGCAGAGGGAATGTGTTATCCCCCCCCACCCACCCACCCCCCGACATCCGTGGTAACACGGTGACCGCCACTTTTCAATTAAACTATTATATGAATGTGTGTGTGTGTATGGGTCAATGTGCAATTATTTAGAAGTACTGCTATGCCTCGTTTGCACTTATATACAAAGGGTTAGAATTCTGTATAAAAGTTCAGTTTTATCAATATATAGCAATGATGTTTTGTAAAAGAGTTTTTTCAAACCCTTATGCTTAATAGTAATTGAGGCATTTGATACTTCCATTTTATTATATGTTCGGCTTGATTGCTTTTAGTTTCGAGATGCGAAGCATCTTCGAGAAAATAAATTATATAGAAGTGCCGAACTCCTTGTGGGCATGAGAGCCATCTAAGGAAATTCAAACACCGTGAATAATTTACAAGTTGGTTATAGCTGAAAATGTCCATCACGAGAACCGAATCTAGATTCAGGAGTCTGAATCTGTGATCAAATGATTCCTAGGTTCACATGATGTTGCAGTTTGTATGAAAGCTGTAAACAGTTATGTTAGGAAACTATATATTTTGATTTGATGTTTAAAGTAAATGCTCATGATGTTATGTAAAGTCCTTCAAGGAATATATGTACAAGGACTTAGTGGTAGATCAAATCTGTTAAGTTGATCTAAGCTTTTAATGTCTATCATTTTATAAATGAATGTATTTATGAGGAGATCAAAGATGTTAGGTTGATCTATGTCTTGAGTTATAATAGATAGGCTTCAAAAAAATCATAGTCTATTGAGTTGATCGAGAGTTTGCAGAAGCCAAGGCTGAATCGTAGAGCATCAAGGATCGTAGCGTGTCTGCCTTGAAGGGCCTTTCCGAAAATCGTAGAGTGGTCCAAATGTTTGCCGAGCCAACTCAGAGATCGTAGTGTGCGCTCGAAAATGTAGAGTCTTTAAGACAGGCAAGTGAAGATCATAGTGTGCCAAGCCCTTAAGAGAAATCGTAGTGCTCTTGTTTGCTACGTAACGGATCAAGCATCAAGGTGGCAAGACACCACGATCAAAATCGTAGAGCATCATATGTCTATGGCAGGAGCATCGATCCTTGTACATTTATTTAAAGATAAATCCCAACAAATGTGGAATGGTTCAGAGAAGATATCCTTAGTATACAACAAAGAAACGTATTGAAAAAGCTAAGGAAAGTACCATGGATCAGAGGAAAACATCTTTTCAGGTGTTAGGTGAGATGGCCGTCTGCTGTGTCAGTGGGCCAGAATACTAATCAGAAGATGTACAAAAAAGTCTCCATCAAAGTTCAGAAATGTCAAACGCATTTAATGCTTCAACGAATATTTTCAACGGATACATTTCAAAGATCACATATATGCAAAACATTTGTAGATGAAAGAGAGTAAGCAAGCATTGAACAAAACGCTGAAGAACACTCAACGCTAAACTCTCAACTCTATGATCTGAAAAAGAGAAAGCTTGCTCAGCTACTCAGTTCTTTCAAAAAAGAGCTTAACGACAACTGAGTAGCACTAATCAAGAACTCATCAACTACTAATCAAGAGAAGTAAGAAGTTCCAAGTCAGAAGGACTTGAAGAGTTCTAAATGAACTATGAAGAAACAAGTCTGCTGGACTTGAAGAGTTCAAAAATGAACTAAAAAGTGCCTAGACTGCTGGTCTAGAAGGAATCTGTGAGATTCAGAAAGTGTAAAAGATATCCTTAGTGGATTTCCTACTCAAGGAGTAGAAGAGTGGATTAGGAGTTTTAAGTGCTCTGAACCACTTAAAACTGCTGTGTCTATTACATTCCAACCATAACTGCTATAACTGTTATAACTACCTCACTCTCATTAACTCACCATATCTAAGAAGGAGTTCAAAAAAAATCTTAATTCCGCTGTGTTTGAAACAATAACAAAACTAACAAAGCATTTAAGAAAGATTTTTAAAATATCTATTCAACCCCCTCTTCTAGATAACTATTGTGCCTCAAGGAACTAACAATTGGTATCAGAGCAGGTTCTATCAAATAACCTACAAAGTTTAAGTAGATCCAATGGCACATCTGATAAGCGAATCAAAGACTGGAGGAGGCAGCAAGTGTGACACCCTCAAAACAAGTATACATCACCTATCTTGGGTCTCCAGATACATGGTACATAAATTCAAATATAACTTAAATATACAACAGTCGTGTAAAATACGATAAAACATAGCTGAGAGTTTAAACAAGAATATTGTCTAGACAATATTCGCACTCAATGGAGTCCTCATTATAATTATTATCACATTATTTCATAGAATAGTGAGGACTACTAGAGTCATTTATCCTAGACCATCACTCCATTCCCCGACTCGTCCTAGCTATATTCTCATTTCCTGGAGAGAACAATAAAAGAAAGGGTGAGCTCAACTAACCTAGTAAGAAATATTATGACTAAGATAATGCAGAATAAATTATCCTTAACCTTCAACAGTATAACAACTGATAGAATATAATAGACAACAAGTTTTAGATCAACAATTGTAGCGGAATAAGCAATCCATTAGAAGAGTCAAGTAGAGCATAAAATCTACTATCTTCTATGATTTAAAAAGTTTTTTTATCAACTTTATCGTTGAGACTCATCTTAATAAATAAACCACATCATCGAATCATCCCTGCACCACGGCCAAGGATATTCATGTAATTATCAATGGTCATGATTATACCGAATAATCCCTGGTCATAATCATACCAATAACTATCCATTAATGAACTACAGGCCAATGAGGACTTTTACCACATCATTCGTTACATTACGGTCATGATTATACCGAATAATCCCTGGTCATAATCATACCAAGTCCATCTATGCACGTAAGCCAAAGACGAGTTTCATCACAATATAAGCATAAGAATGATGACAATGACATAATAATTCAATAAAACAAGTTCAAGGATAAATTTTAAAGATTTATAATTTAATTTATCTAGAAATCAATAATGTCAAAATTGTCAACATGATACTGCTTTGTAGAGTAAAATTCAAGAATAATATTCATATACCAAAAATAATTTGGACAGAAAAGAATTAATTTTTTCATCGTGAATAGTACCCCGTGAATAGTACTTCGGGAATAGTACCTCGACACGAAAAGTACCCCAAATACCCAAGTGAATAATATTCGGGTGAATAGTAATTTGGGTGAATAGTAACCCGTGAATAATAACTCGTGAATAGTACTCCGACACGAAAAGTTCCCCGAATACCCGAGTGAATAATACTAGAGTGAATAGTAACCCGTGAATATCAACTCATAACAAAAAAAATAACAAATAAAATGATATTTCATGACGAGTACAAAAGAAATGATATTTCATACGAGTATAATAGAATATACGAAATTGCAAATGGATTTTCATCCGTCATGCGGTAATCCACATAGACAGATCATTTTCACAATTTAATAAAGAATGAATACGAAGGATCATTCACCATGCATGTGGTAATCCACATAGACAAGTTATTCTAACAGAATAATAAAAAATGGAATAACAGAAGAATTCACCAGGCATGCGATAGACCGCACAGACAGGTTATTCCAACAGAATAATAAATAATGGAACCAGGTTATGCGTAATACGCACAGACAGGATATTCCAACAGAATAATAAAGAATGGAACCAGGTCATGCGTAATCTGCACAGACACTACAAAAAAATGGGGCTTCAACAACAATCGATTTTCGTTGCTAAAGGTGGTAAATTTCGTTGCTAAAGGATTTTGGCAATGACTTTACTGTCGTTGCGTCTTTCGTTGCGCAATGAGCGTTGCTAATTGTTCCGCAACGAACGTATTTTTTTCGTTGCCAAAAGTACTACATTTTACAACGAAATTTTGCTTTCGTACAGAGACATTGATCCTTTAGCAACAAAATAAACTGTTGTAGAATAATTAAAATGTCGTTGCTGAAAACCCCATTTAGTTGCAAAAGCCTGTTAATTGGCAACGAAATGAACTATTTTTTTTGCAATGCCCATGCATTTTCGTTGTAATTGACACCATTTTGCAACGACATTTTTCGTTGCGGAATGTAAATTTTTTAATAGCAATTTTCGTTGCTGATTATATTATTTGGCAACGACATTATGCTGAATCAGCAACAAAAATGTTTGTTACTGGTTATTTTTCAATAGCAACAAAAGTCGTCGATTAGCAACGACATTATATGTTGTCGTTTCTATATATGTTCAACGAAAGTTGATATGATTTGCAACGATAAAAAATGTTGCCTTTTATTTCAGTATTAGCAACAATATCCTCTCCGTTGTTATTAGGTTAATTTTTCGTTGCCAAATATAAAGTTTTTAATGTCATTAACAACGAAAATTTGTTACTAAATATATAAAAAATTGTTACTATATTAAAACTTATTCAATGCTTTGGTAACGAATTATATTGTTGTCAAATCAAAAAACTAAAGCTACCACATAATATTAAATATTATAATGACAAAAATACAAAAAACTAAAATATTATTAACTTAATAAAATCATCCACTACATAATTATTCATTATCTTTACAATTAACCATCTAAAGCTACCACAGTTCTTCAATCAAAGTATATATCTACATATATAGAAAGAGTACACTTCATAATTTAATAAAACATTATTTACCAGAACAAATTTTTTATCCATGACAAAGCATTGGCATTGGGTTAACCAGCTTCCGCTGAGTATCTAAGAATCTGAAATGCTGTTCTCTGCCAGAATGCTTCCCAGTAGTGATTTACAAGCATCTTCAAGTAAATCTAAAACATGCCAACCAAAATATTCGATAGGATCAAGCATTATCTAGAAAGTAAAAGGCTTCTCAGCAGTAGCTTCATGCATATAGAGTATTTTGAAATTAATCTGGACGAAGCTAAAAGTAGGATACTAACAAATAGTTTATGTTAACTGAACCAAATAAACATGGGCACATAATCAGCTTGGACTCTGTCACTTAAAAAAACAAAGTCAGATGGGAAGACTAATATCAATAACATCATTGCTGATCTAGTAGAACTTCAAAGAAAGCTAGAAAACCATATTGGCCTTAAGAATTTGCTAAATTTATGATGTCACTAGTACAAAGTACCTAATAGACAACGCTTAATAGACAACGTTTTTTATAAAAACGTTGTGGTTTTTTTTTTACAACGTTTTTAGAAAAAACGTTGTAGATATATATGCAAAAACGTTATCTATTTAGAAGGACATTATTTTTATTTTAATTAGATAACGTTTTTTTAAAAAAACGTTATCTATTAAGAAAAACACGGAGCTAAAATATAGGTGGTTTAATGAAAACTTAAAATCCGCTCTCTCATTTGTCACCGAGTGTCTTCGTTTCTCATCTCTCTGTTTAGCCTCTTTTCATTCCATCTGGAAAACAAAAGCTAGGGTTTGCCTAGATTTCCTGAACCTCTCTAAGCTTGCATCTGATTTGGGGTGCTTCTTTGAAGGAGATGAAGCGAAAAGGACAGATATCGTTTTGCTCGGAGATTTGGCATTATTGAGCTTCTCCCCTTCGTACTCTAAAGCCGCAGTCCATTTCTTCTTTCAAAGAAGGAATAAGGTTCAAAACATGACGAGGTATGCACAGTTCTAGTGAGTTTTGCCTGCTTTCATACCTTCAACAACGACGAGGAACTCTTCTTCTTTGGGTCATCTTTTGGTTTCGATTCTGCAATACCCCTATCGGAGGAGGTATTATATCTTCGATTTTCTCTCTCCTCCTCCTTTTCTCTCTCTAAATTCATATAAATACTGAATTTTTAACATTAATTTTATCATTTTTCTCTTCTGTTTGTCTAGATTTCACGGAGTAGTTTCGATTCAGCGGAGCTTGTGTTCATCGCACTTGTTTCATTTCTCCTCCGTAATTATTTTTTTGAGTTTATCTAATTTCTCTTACATATTTTTCGTATATGTATTTGTTACTCTAGGGCTGGTGTTACTCTAGGGCTTTTGAATTGAACATTGATCCCCTTACATTTGGCACTTCCTCAGAAACTGTAAAGCTAAAAATTAAAGTTGTGATTGTTTTGTTGGATCTCTTTTGTAATCGTATGGATATGTTTATTGACTTAGTGTTGCCCATTTATATTGGATTTGGACTTGGTTTCCTTCTTTTAATTTACTTGTTTGCTGGTTAGAAATTTTTATGACCAATTCATTGTGTTTTAACTGAAGAAAAAAAGGCAGGCAGTAGTTAAGAATGGGAAAGATTCGTTGGATATATGTTGCATTGTTAATGGGATGTGGTAGACTAGTGGTGGAATGGAAGGTGCAGTTGATGCTCTGCTTCGATATGCTGATGCTGGACTCCCTTTGATAATTCTATGAATTTATGTTGCCTAAAGCAAAATTATTATTGTGATGGTAAAGTCATAAAGATGAAAATTATATACTAGTATTCAAGAGTTGTAGGAATCTCATTACACTTTGAGCAGCTTGTAGTATCGCTGCTCTTAAATGAGAAAATTTATGACAGATTATTAAGTGTGTTGGTTTACCAAACTTCAGATGTTAACAAAACTTATATCGATGATATATTTCAGATTATATTACACTACATTATGTTTAGCTGTTCAATTTTTAATGAACTTATTTAATTTCTCATATGCTCCTGTAGAAGATCATTACGGAAATTTCATCAATCGAGTCCGTAGAGGAGTTTTCACAAAAACTATTCTGAATTATCGGATAAGTTTACCTGTGGTTTCTGATGATGAACCTATATTTATTTTGTGAAGGAATGAGTGTCTGGAAGGCCAAAAATAGTTCTACAGGGAGCAGCAGCATGGTGATAACAGAGTCTCCTATAATAATTAAACCCAAGACCGATGCTCCTTCTGTCTCAGTTCCTGGTATTTCGGGCAATGGAAACTGTTTTCTCTGCTTAGACACCGGCGCAAGTATGTATTGTAAAGTGTTCAATGTGCAGAGTCTGGTTAGTTGTAGATGTTGCGCCACTTCTCATCAGCATTTATGCTTTCTTTTTCACCCCAATTTTCATTAGGATTTATGACTTCTTCGTGCTAATATGGTAGCGGTACTGGCTGCTTGTTTCAAGTGTTTGGCATGAAAGTTGTTAGTTGAACCAGAATTTTAACCCTTGTTTATATAGTTTTCCTTATCATTTTAATACTTGTTTATATAACCCTTGTTTATATAGTTGAACCAGAATTTTAACACTTTCTCAACAACGTATGTATATTGTGTATGTCTGATATAACCTTTTTCTTGTTCCTCAACATATACTGCAGTTTACTGGTTGAGGAGATAGCTGTTGGAGAGGCTAAATTGCGGCAGGTGGTCAGTGGTCTGGCCAAACATTGCAGTCCAGATCAGTTGAAGGTATGAATATTTAGTTAGTTACTTATCATTTTCTACGTGTCATTGCAGGCCAAACATTGTGTCATAATCCCAGCAAGGTGTGTCTACGTTATGTATTTTACTTGCACTTGAATACAGGCTTAAATATATTTGGTCATGAAATCTATTTTTCTGGCGTGTTTTGTCACTACAGTTATGACTTTTAGTATGTGTGCTTCTCATTATGTTCATGTTGCAAACGTCGATGAAAATGGAACTTCTCTTTGATGACTATCAGTTTTCTCAATTCATGCCTAGGGTTGTATGCAATACAGCTTATTAACCAAGACTCATTTTTTATCAATGTTGGTGACTCCTTACAGGTAAAATAAAAACACTATATATAAATTATAAACAAAGAGAAAGAAACAAAGGTTATATATTAGTTATGTTTTTTCTTTTTCTTGAAATGGACTTGTCAATATAGATCTATGGAATTTTTTGCCGAAAACAGTTGATTTAATTTATGCCTTGCGGTTGACTATAATATAAACTGTTTGTCTCACTACTTTTTCTGTCTGCTTGCTAGACACTTCAATTTTATGATTGCTAAATAATATTTCCTCAATGTATCTGTTCTGCCATTAATCAGTAATGACTGAAACTCAACTTAAATGTAAGAATTGACAACTTCTTGGGCTGATGGGCAAGTAGTCATTGTTATTTTTGTCATCATTGTCATTATTTTTGTCATCATTGTCATTGCTGGAGCATTAACCGACGAAGAAGTCCGTTCCTTGATTTGATTTTTGAATGCTTACGTTGAAATATGACATTAAATTTTACTTGGGTAACCAAAATTCAAATATGACCCTGTTTGCAGTGGCAGTATCATGTATCTCGTAAGAAATAGACATGTGCAAGTGTAAATGTGAAATATGAGCTGAAATATTTTTCTGGACGATATCTGTTATCATTTAATATATCTTGTATTGTAGGTCAATTCTACTGGTGCCAAGGTGTTGGAATACATCTCTGATTTTGGGAAACCATTTGCTGTAATTGTTGCATGTGTTCCTAAGAAAGTACATGTTGATGGAATAGGTGAATCCGAGTTCAAGATAGTAGTGCCAACTGAGATTATATCTGCTATTAAAGAAGGTTTGCAGGAACCCATAGAGGCGGAGCCAGAGGTTTCCTTTCTTTAAACCTTCACTTTCGTTTGCTTTTTATTTCCATTGTGTGATACATATTTCTAAAAGCTAAAACTTTGTATATATTATATTTTGTTATCGACTTCACCTTACTGTTAACATGTTCAGCTTGAGGTGCCAAAAGAATTGATAACCTCTTCACAATGGAAGAATTAAGGTTACACAGCAGAGGCCTTCCTTTATTCCAGTAAAGAAGGTTTCCAGTGAATTACAAGGTATATATACATGTATTCTTAATGCATGCATTCAGTTGCTTCCAAACTAAAACAGCAGTGAAATTTAGTTTTTATCTTTCACTAGTTATTAGTAAATGTGGATGATAGTATTTGAGGGACAAGTCTGAGAAACCTGTGCAGCCATATTAGCTCCAATTCCTGTTGCTACCATATCTGAGCAACGTGTGCAGCCCTTTGGTAATACATTCATGTCCCTCTTACTTTAGTTTTTGAGACTGTTTCTGTTCTGCTTATAAAACAAAATTCCGTTCAAATATTTGGGGGTTCCCATTAAGTTCTTTTCCCTAACACTTTGATCTCACGTCCTGATATATATTGCTCACTACATTGAGACTACAATACTTAAATTTGTTTGACTAGTGTATGAAAACCAAAATTATGAATTTTTAATAATAATTTGAGAAAATAACTGCAGTTGTCTTGATATAACTGAATCCATCTTTTTCTGCAGGGAGGATTCTGTCTTGGAGAGCTGGTGGTCCTTTGAATGACAATGTTTTGGTAAATAGAACTAGGAGTTGCAATTTTAGTATGATTCAGTTATTCACTTTTTTTGTTTATGGTTTATTAGCCGTTGAGGCATTCAGTTCTGGTAGGGACTAGATGTGGGAAAGAGTTGGGATATAAAACGTTTTTTTGTTTGTAGTACTGATTACAAAGAATTATTTGGATGTAAACGTTTTGTATGGTATTAATATTCTTTGTAATTTTAGCTATATATCATGGCATTAGCATATTGTAGGTGCATTGGTAATATAGGTGAACCTATATTTATTTTTGTGGATGTAGTAATTTGAAATTGTAAACGAATGGTATTATTGGGATGTATTTTGAATGGTTGATACATTTTGGCTATATATCATGACATTAGCATATTGCAGCTATGTGCATTGGTAATATAGGTGAACCACATCTTTTTTTTTCTTTTTTTCTTTTTTATCTACAACATTTAAAAAACGTTGTCTGATATACTAAACAACAATATTTTTTTTTATTCTGCAACATTTAAAAAACGTTGTCTTATATACTAAACAACAACATTTTTAACCAAAAAACGTTGTGGAATCACACTTTCTACAACGTTTTTAAGCATCTGCTAATTTTTTGAAAACAAATCTACAACGTTTTTTCCTAAAAAAACGTTGTGTATTGTGATTAACTACAACGTTTTAAAAACGTTGTGTAAGGGTGTCAAATAGACAACACCCTTAACCACTACGTTTTTCTAACAGAAACCACAACGTTTTTTCCGCGTTGTCTATTTACTGTTTTGTAGTAGTGTGTTCAAGAATCACGATTGATGACATTCAGGAAAGAACGTTAGCAAAGGGGAAGATTAACATCAATCGAAATAAATAACTTGAAATGCAGCACAGAAAGGTAAAGCATAGAGAAGTAAATGAAGAAGCAAGATTGCACGGCAGCGAGGAAAGTTGTAATCTGATATAAGAAGAAATAAGAGACCATCCCTACCGGACATGACAATCTGTGAACAGCTTTTCTGCAAGAGTAGGCTCAGATGCAGCCTTGCTAGGTGCCTTCTCTGATGGAGCTACATGTTTAACACCTTCATCAGACTTTGAAATGATTGCTATCTTAGTAACTGGTTCCACAGTGTCACCTTCTTTGGCTATAAACTGAAAAAATTACATGGGCAAATATTAATTACACAAACATAATAAATCTTCAAACAAACAAAAAAAGATAACATCAAAGAGATTGTATTTGGGTCACAAAATCATCCACCCATCAAAAGTCAATCTGAAAACTCACCTGGCTTTTACGATTGCCTCAATAGTTTTCCTTTCTTGGGGGCTTAACTGGCCATGTTCAGTATCAACACTTCCTGTCACCTATCATACATTAGAGAATGAATAATTAAAGCAAACTCGTAGTTTAAACTCCAGTTTTATCCAAGTAAGCATTAGAAAACATACTGGCACATCAAAAAGCAGTAAGCTAGTAAACACTTCAATGGTTCCTCTAACACTTTAAACTGAAATATATACTTGCAGAGTTGGTCTGATACTGCATAGGAAAATATATACATTTAAAACTGAAATATCAAGTGGTAAAAAAATCTCGTTTAAAGTGTGTGTGATCCATGGGACTCTTTCTCACCTTTCCTTTTCGACCTTTGCCCTCAATTCATCAATCTTAGACTTGATATCCCAAGCCACACTGTTGATAAGCCAAAATTAATAGCCAGTAAGTAACTTCAGTAGATAGATTGTGCAAAAATCACACAATTAAAGACTGCCACAATAAATTACTTCTACACATTCTTATAGAAGTCAATTCTTGTTGAATTTGTTCAACTAACCTTATTATAGAATATAGTGGTTAAACTTAAATCACAAAATGATTCACAGGCACTTAATAATAGAATGTAAGCCAACTTCTTGAACGCAAAGCACTAATTAATACTTAAAACAACAATTGCTTGAATCAAACCTATAAAAGTTTTGTTTTTAGGTAGCAAAATTTGGCAGATAATCTGTCCATACAAGAAATAAGAGCAACTCATCATTAACCTCTAGCAAGAAGGTACAAAATTCCAAACCCTAGCTTTAAGTTTCTAACATAGATTATGTTTTTGTATGTTTGTTGTGGGATGATTGTTTATGATGAGGATCACGGTGGATCCAAAGGTATAAGGGTTCGTCGTTAGCACCTGAGATAAATTATGACGTGTTGAAATAGACTTATCCAAAAAATTTGTGGGAAAAGCTCGAGAAGAGTTATGCTTCGAAGTCGCTAACCAGTAGATTATGCTTGAAGATGGAATTGTGCTCCTTGAAGATGGATGAAAAGACGAATATCCATGACTATCAAAATGTTTTTAACAGGTTAACATCTCAATTGTTGAATATGGATGAAAAAAATGGAAGATGAGGAGAAGTCATTGTTCTTATTGTCATCTTTACCCAAATCTTACAATTCGATGATGCAAACACTATTGGTGGGAAAATCAACTTTGATTTTAGATGAGGTGGTTACTGTTTTACGAGAAAGTCAAAAGTTGATGGGAGAAGAGAACAATAACATTGGTGAGCAAGAACTAACCGTGGAGGGTTCTAATCGAGGGAGACGTCAATGGAGAAATAATAGTGAAGGAAGAAAAAGATCCAGACCAAGAGATTACACTTACAAAGAGTGTTACTATTGTGGAGAAAAGGGTCACATCCAATACCAATGCAGAACATTAAGGGATGACATGAAGTGTTTAAGGAAGTATCAAGAAAAATTGAAGGATAAAGAGAAAGTTGAATATGCTAATTTGTTTAGTAAGGCTGAAGAAGAAGTTATTTTAACGGTTAAGAATTATTATAATGAAGATAGATGGGTCTTAGATTCTACGGCTTCTATGCATATATGCAAGGAGAGAGATGGTTTTAAGAGTTTGCAGGAAGATGAAGATTTTGGCTACGTTAATGCAGTGAATAAAGAGAGAGTGGAGATTAAAGGTGTTAGAAGTGTTCGTTTCAAACTTCATGATGGTTCTGTAAAGATTCTTGAGAATGTATGTTATGTCCTGATTATGGTGATAATATAATTTCTTTGGGAGAATTATCTCCACTTTGATATACATATGTAGGTCAAGGAGATTCGTGCAAGGTGTTCAAGAAAGACAACATAATTCTTTAAGGTAGGAAGAATGGAAAATTAATTTGTGTGTTAGATGGATAGTATGTGCGCAGAAAGAAGACCAAGAAGGCCAACCATCGAGTGAAGTTCAAATACGAAGTTGAAGTGTTTGGGATTCGAGTCAAGAGAGAAATTGTTAAGTAACTCCTCGAATCCTATTATGAAAAGGAATCCTATTTTTAATAGAAATATTATTTTGGAAATGAATAGATTTGTTGTAGGAGTTTTATTTTTAAAGTGTTATATTTTGAATAGGAAAAAAGAGAATTGTGGGTACTCTATAAATAGAGTTTTGTGCTTAGAGAAAGGTTGAACACAACCAAGAAATAGTAACATCAAGGAGTTGAGAGATGGTCTAATAGGGTATTGAGTTGTGTGAGAGGATTTTTTTTTTAACTTTTATTTTGTACAAAAAATTGTACCGTAGAGACTAATATATTAAAATTGATTTTGTTAATTAAGTCATAGAACATCAAACCGCGTTAAATATTGTGTTATTTTTTTAAGTGTTATTGTTTATTTTGTGTAATTTAATTCCTAACAAAATCACCCCTTGAACCAGTGTGAGAACGTAAATTGTAGGTCTGATGAACAGACGGAGAGCTGCATCAATCTCACCGGAAGGATAGAGCATGAGCATCATCAAACTTTACGTTACGTGGACATAAAAGTCTGACATGAAAATTGGACACGAGTGTATTTGAATTTTATTTATTTGTATTTTGACCCCAATAGGAATAAAAATATAAATAAATGAAATTGAAATACATTCGTATCTAATTTTCATGTCTGCATAGAAGAGCTCAAATTAAAAAAAAATAATGTCCCACAATTTAAATTTCTGAATTATTGTGGGCCCACTCTCTGCAGTTTGATGCTAAGGCAAATGAACGATTGGGATCGCTCCTACGGATACATCTCAAGGGTTAGCCAAATTTGCTACCTCACTGCAGTTAATGGGAAAACAAGCTACCGGCTACGTACTGACTACTGAGAGCCTCAGAGGTAGTATTAAAATGGAGAAATTAATTAGGGAAGTCGGAAGTATTTATTATGTGGACCCAAATTTTATACATAACAAATATACCTATACATATTACAAATTGGATGGCTATAAAAATGCAAAATTATTGTCCTGTGCATCTTCTTGGCATTTCTAGAAAAAGAATAATTTTACAATTAAATAAAATTTTAAAATTTAAAAGGTTAATATTTAAAATATTTTTCTCTATTTAAATTAATAAATTGGAAAGATACTAATGTTTTTAGATAATTACGTTAGTCTTATAATAAAACATATTGTCACAGACATTATTTCAGTAACCATGGTCTTGATCGTTGATTGTGATAATAAAAGATCCAAATTAAATTCAATTTTCTTCTGCCGCTAGAGCTTGTAGCGGTAAGTACATCCTTGTAACGACAATTCAGTTTACCAAATTACCCTAAAATTGGCTTATATTCCGCTACGAGCTGTCGAATATATATATATATATATATATATATATATATATATATATATATATATATATATATATATATATAGCAAGGATCAAGAGCATTCCCCTTAAATAATATTCCTCCTTAAATAACACTTCTTTATTAAAATTACGTCGTTTTAGATTTTTTTTAAAAAATAAATGGGGCTGCGGGTGGTATTTTTATAAATAAATAAAAAATAAGTGGGACCCCTCTCTTTTAAAAAAACTCCAAAACGACGTAGTTATATATATATACAGACAGGATCAAGAGTAGACCTCTTAAGTAGTAGAACTCTCTTAAATAATAGAACTTTATCAAAACGACGTAGTTTTGATAAGACGCGGTGGCATTTTGTAAATACCATGCCACTGCGTATTTACAAAAATGCCACCGCGTCTTATCAAAACTACATCGTTTTGATAAAATTCTATTATTTAAGGTATTCTACTACTTAAGAATTCTACTCTTGATCCTTTCTGTGTGTATATATATATATATATATATATATATATATATATATATATATATATATATATATATATATGTTTATTCATTTAATTATATAATTGTATTCATAGGTACATAAACAACAGGTGATTATGATCTTGTAATAATAGGTCGAACTAGCAAGAGCTAGATTCCTATTTGATCTTCCTTCAACGTACTTAATTTGATTGAATTTAAGGAAGAGAAACGAGGTTGGCAAGCATTCAATTGTTATCAAGATTTAAACACACACACACACACACACACACACACACACACACACACACACACATATATATATATATATATATATATATATATATATATATATATAGGGGTTCCATCCACAACAATCGGTTTATGTGGAGCAACCTCATTTTTGGCCTGTTGAATTTTTTTTTTTTGCTCCAGTCGAAATTTCAACAGACCAAAAAAGAGGTTGCTCCACCGCAACCTGTTGTTGTGGATGGAACCCCATATATATATATATATCGGGAAGCTTCAAGAGCATAATTCTTAAATAACATAATGCCTTAAATAACATAATTTTATCAAAACGACGTAGTTTTGGAGGGACGCAGTGGCATTTTTATAAATACCATGCCACCGCGTATTTACAAAAATGTCACCGTGTCCCTCCAAAACTACGTCGTTTTGATAAAATTATGCTATTTAAGGCATTATGCTATTTAAGAATTATGCTCTTGAAGCTTTCCGTGTATATATATATATATATGGTCTCCATCCACAGCAACCAGTTGTTGGGGAGCAACCCATTTTGGCCAGCCGCTACAAGCTCTATCGGCCTTAGACAATTTTTATTTTTTTTTATAAGCCTGTAAAGTTTGTAGCGGCTGGCCAAAATGGGTTGCTCCCCAACAACCGGTTGCTGTGGATCGAGACCCATATATATATATATATATATATATATATATATATATATATATATATATATATTCTCTCCTTTTATTACAAATAAAATTAAAATTTTAATATATAATTAGACTTCAATTCGAAATTTTAAACTATTGGTACCTCTACATTAATTCACTTCACTCCATCCGGACAATTACTTCACCACCTCACGGACATTTCCTCTCACCTTCATCACAATAATTATGTGTCTCAATCTTATCCCTAGCTATTAGCTAAACCCATGTTGAGCTGTACACTCAACATTACACACCACACGTGAAGGGCAAAATCGTCACACAAAATATTCTGACAATATATAAACCCTAACAAGCTCACTCTTTAGCATGCATGACTTTAGTTACAACACAAACACTTTGAACTATACAAAAGACTCTGGAGCTGTCCTAGAAAGAGAAAATTTTATAGAGAGAGAGAATGAATGCCTTCTTCTTCATAACAGCCATACTATTAGCTTCTGCTGCAGCGGTCACATGCTGCCCGCCTTCAGACAGGGCAGCTCTGATCGCTTTCAGAGCTTCCCTGAATGAATCCCATTTGGGTATTTTCAATACATGGAAAGGCAACAATTGTTGTTACCACTGGTACGGTGTCAGCTGCGACACGACCAACGGTCGAGTAGCGGACATCACCCTGCGTGGCGAATCGGAAGACCCCATCTTTCAACGAGCACATCGTACCGGTTATATGACCGGTACGATCTCCCCAGCTATCTGTAAACTTACTTGGCTCTCAAGCATCACTATCACGGATTGGAAAGGCATTTCCGGTCCGATCCCATCCTGCATTACTTACCTTCCCTATCTCCGAATCCTGGACCTAATCGGAAACAGAATCAACGGCCAAATCCCGGCAGACATCGGCAGACTGAGTCGACTCACTGTATTAAACGTCGCAGACAATAAAATCACCGGTTGGATACCCCGTTCCATTGCAAACTTATCTTCTCTAATGCATTTGGATCTTCGAAACAACCAAATTCGGGGCACAATACCCAGAAATTTTGGAAAGCTCAGGATGCTGAGCCGGGCTTTAATGAGTGGAAATCGGATCATTGGTCCGATTCCAAACTCAATTTCCTACGTATACCGTCTCTCCGATCTAGATCTCTCTCTAAATCGGATTTCCGGTCCAATCCCCCCTTCTCTTGGTAAAATGGGAGTTCTTGCTACGTTAAATCTCGACGGTAACAATATATCGGGTCTAATTCCACCCACTTTGATTAACTCGGGCATAAGCATACTAAATCTCAGCAAAAACTTGCTGGAAGGTGATATACCGGACGTTTTTGGGCCGAGATCTTACTTTACGGCGCTAGATTTATCGTATAACCGGTTAAAGGGTCCCATACCAAAGTCCATATCGGCGGCGAGTTATGTGGGCCACCTTGATCTGAGCCACAACCACTTATGCGGGCAGATTCCGGTCGGGTCGCCGTTTGATCATCTTGAAGCATCGTCGTTTATGAGTAACGATTGTCTATGTGGGAAGCCGCTCAGACCTTGTTAGATTATATTAGTAATTTGTCCATTTTTGGGTTTTTATGAATATATATATATATATAGGAAATATGTTTGTATAATTGTATTATTATGTATTAAATATTAGCTGGGTCCCGTGCCTCCGGCACTGTATGGACAATATGATTTATCTCAAACTTTGAACGACCAAAATAATTTATTGAGTGAGCGGGAAATTTAAAGTCATTTGTATTTTATTAAATTATTATTAGATTATTAGATAGATAGATGTATTTTATTAGATAGATGTATGAACGGTGGGATTTATCTCAAACTTTGGATGGCCCAGATGATTTATTGAGTGAGCGGAAAATTCAAAATCATTTGTATTTTATTAAATAGATTATTAGATTATTAGATAGATGTATTTTATTAGATAGATGTATGAACGGTGGGATTTATCCCAAACTTTGGACGGCCCAGATGATTTATTAAGTGAGCGGAAAATTCAAAATCATTTGTATTTTATTAGATAGATTGAACTAAAAATAAGTTCTTCTTTATTTAATTAGAATTTCTTTTTGGTTATTATAAGTAGATGTATTTATGTAAAAAAAAAAAAGTTTGAGTGGAGGAAATATATATGATATAGGAGAAATAATGTAATATGGTTTGGTTTTTAGTACATTAATTTGCTCAAATCCATGTTGTTAATTTAAGATTTGATGTTTCATTAATATACATGTTTGATTTTCCATTTGAAAGATCATACATGATTGGACTTGGTATAATAATATTAATTTATTTCAAAATAAGAGATATAATTTAATTTTTAATAAAATAATAGGTATAATTAAAATTTTATTAGTTCGAGTTATGAAAGATAATTTCTTTAACAAAAGAAAAAAGAGTCGTGTTATGTATTACAATAAATTAGTGTCGAATTACAATTACAAAAACAAGAGCACTATTTTTATATATTTTTAATATTTTTCTCATAGTTCCTTTTCACATGAAGACGCGACTCACTATATATGTGTAAAAAAATCAATTTTGATAGGATTGGATTACAAGTGTATTACATCACACTAACTTTGGCCGTTTGTACATAAAAGATGATTTATGGTATGGAGATGTCAACATTAAGAATTAGTCTGCTTAATAAAGTTTGACTGTAACCTCTCACAAGTCAACAATCAATGGACCAGTGTGCTGATTATATATTTTTTTGATAACACTCTTCATATTAAAAGTGAAAAGAAACTACAGTAATAATTTATTTAAAAAAACGAGCCGAGTCGAGTCGAATTAAATTTTTATTTAAAAATTAAATAATTCAAGTCAATCGGGGTTTTAAACAAACTTAAGAATTGATGTACGAATTCAATCCGTATAATAAACCTGTTGAGCTCGAAGCGGGCTCAAGAGAGTCGAACTTGGTCGGAGTTTAAACCAAACTCATTTAACTTTTTAATTTTAAAAATTAAAAAAAATAGTTAAAAGTTAAAACGAGTCTGAGTCCAGATTCGAGTCGGACCGAGCTTGCAATTCGTTTACAACTCTAGCCTAGCATTCTGTCCCCAAATTTCATGTCCCCTTATGTCCCTCCACTTAAATTTTAAAACCTAATCTCTTACAGCAATGCACCTCCTCCCTTTACGTTAGATTCTAAAGTCCATAATATGGCAGCCAGCTGCCAATATGAGAAACCTTCTTCACCACGTTGCTGACAAAAACAACAATTACGTTTCATAAATGAATGCTTGCTTGCTTGCTTTCTTTCTTTCTTTCATAAAGAAGAATTTGGCTTTTCCAAATTCCAAATTCTCATCACAAGCAAAGCAAACGACTTTGTGCTCCCAAATATAACCAGGGATCGATGATTGTAGTCATAGTTATAGGGTTAAAGTCTTAAAGATTAAGATCTTCTTCAGGTAGATGATTCAATTCTAGTCCAAACTAAGAAACTGCATGATCTCTATCAGTCCATATACAATATTATGACTTGATATTTGTGATTTGTAGGCTGACTGTAAGTATATTTAAAATAAGAATGCTTCAATTTTCCCTATTGTGCTTTAGTTAAAGAAAAAAATTATAGCCAAATATCACATGCCTAGTAAACTAATTTCAAAAATTAAAATCCTCTTAATTAACATAAAATCATCAAGAACAAGGATTAGTCCATTGACTATACTCATTTTATTTCAAAATATAAAATTAATAATAACAACAAAAAAGATTAAAGTCAACTTGAGATATTTTTACAAGAAATGATTCAATAGAGTTTTGAAATCAATAAATTTAATAACTAATTATACTTCAAAAAGTTTTATAATACTCAGAATTGTAGATGAGATTATACTTGAACTAGCAGAAGCCCACGCGGCTTAAATCTTTGTTGAGCCACTCCCCTCTTCTCTTCAGCCACAAATTGTACTCCTTATTCAACTCCAAACAAGCCATCCCTATTACCAACCCAACCCCAGGCATAAATATCCCCAATTCAGCAAATAACACTTGACGTAGTTACAGAAATAGGGGATCCAATACAATCAGGAGTCTAAGAAATCCATATTCCTCTTATTGTTTTAGAAGCACTTTTGAGTCAAATATTTCCAAGGGAAACCACAATGGAAAGAACTAGCAATCAAATGGTACAAGGCAGATCAAAGTGATTCAAGAAACCATTCACACGCAAATCTAGGAAATTTCCATTTATGGTTTGCAGCACAATGTACACATACACTAGAAGATGTTAAGAAGTAAAACGCTGAGATTTGTCACACTAAAATGCAGTAACCAAAGGAAGTCTATGTTACCATAAAGGAAACATTCAAAGCTAAATCAACATGCATTCATGTGCAGAAATTAATCCAAAACCTTAACCGGGGAGGGGAGGGGAGGGGAGGGGAGAATAATCCAAATCATGAAGTGTGGCACTTGATATAAAATTGTCAAACATTCTACAGATATAGCTGATTCGTAAATGAAATACCTGAAAAACAAATTACCAAAAATAGAAAGCATGCAGCCTATTTCACTCTTCCTCATCATCAATGATTTTGGTGCCTAATCCCTTCAGCCCCTCTGGTGTATCAGCAACTGTTACCAGTGAATAGAGCTCCTCCTTTGCATCTTCCTCATCATTTCTTTTTCGGGCAATGCGAACACGCACCCTCCTTGGAACACTTCGGATCCCACGGCTCCAGATCTGCTTGTTTAGCTTCACATCGACCCTAACATCTGTAGTCCCCATAGCCTTTTGAGCAAACTTTCTGATCTCTTTTATGGCATTTGGAGCTTTCTTTTTAAATGTGCTATAAAAACAGATTGAATCAAATCAGTGAAAAATCTAACTCATATTCTTGGTGTCAGGGTTGGAGTCGAAAGTAAGAAACACAATAAATATAAAAATGAAAATAACACATGAAGGATATGTTAAACTCCTTGAACTTCAACAACCATAACATTGAATATGCAACTGTTTATAGTCTAAAGATATGTAGAATCTGAAGAACTTTGAAATGGTATAATACATCTATATTAATAGTATAGAACCCAGCGAGAAAGCACAAGGACGGTTCAGATTCATTCTAATTGATTTGGGCAGGAAAGCACAAGAACGGCTCAGATTCATTGGGCGGCAAAGGTTGGTGGAGGAGGGAGGAAAGAGAAGAAATGAAAGTGGGATTGTTGAAACGGAGAGAGAGGGAGAATTTCGTTACGCCGTGCCTTCAGACACGGGCAATTACTAGTAGTACATATCGGAGAATAATGCGCACTCTCACACAAAAAGAGAAAACTAAAACAAATAAGATGACTACTATTACTAGGAGCAATCAGCCCCGTAAAATACACAGACAACTTTTATTGATGTTGAAACATAAAAATAAGCAATCCTACTATCATAGAGAAGTGGCATCATCCACCTTAATTAAAAAGACTACACATAAGCTTACTTTTATACGAAATATAAGGAAGCCACAAAATATGTAGTCATCCAGCATTAAATTGCTTACTTAAAAGTCAGCAACAACGTCAAAACTTAAACAAGTTACGTTTGCCTGTATTTTCTACCGATCTTAAGTTGAGATTAGCATTGATGAAATGATGTTGGGTATATAATTACTCAAAAACATACAGCATGTCAAGTGCATGAATTTCAAACCCTGAATTGAAATGTGTGAAAAAATATCTTAATGTTCAACTAGAAATCCCCCAATCCAAAAAGTTTATATCGGGGCACGAACATGGGTGGAACTAGGGGGGTCGAGGGAGGTCATATTAGTCATATGACCCCCAAACCCTTGAATTTGAAGCATATTAATATTAGTTAAATTTGATCTTTGTAATGATATGGTATTAATTTATTTGTTTTTTCATGTCTTTTCACCTATAATAAATTAACAATATTACTGTAAGATAAAATAATGTTAAATAAATTTGATAATTAATTAATTAATATTACACTCATTTGTATTACTGACTTAATCATACATAGGTATCAATTTTTTTGTAAATGAGAATAACTTAATTCATTTTCTTGCTTTGAGTGACTACTCTCAGTTGTCTCCAAAGAAGATGTCCAGAACCACAATATAAAGTTTTGAATATATAATATTATAATTTGTAATGTATCTATAAAAGTAGCTAATCAGTTGACTAAAAAATTCAAAATCTAATTAATAGTCTCATAATCAGGGAAAATTAATATATATATATATATATATATATATACATTTAAAGTTATTAAACTCGCACCTCATAGGTTTACAATCGTTGAAATATGATGTGAAATACTATAATTGGGCAAAATAAATTTGAAAGAAACACTGCATGTTTATTGATGTATTTTGACACCCTCTAAAAATATTCTGGTTCCGCCAGTGGGCACGAATTTCTTAGAACCAAATATAGCTTCAAGTTATTTTTTCTTTCACATCTGATTAGCTAATACACTAGTTGGGGAATCTCATGTACAATAAAGCTAAAGCATTAGTTTAAGAATAATCACAGAACAATACCAAATTTTTTGAATCTTTGCCAACCAACTCTAAAGATTTTAGCACATACAAAATCATCATATTACATGCATACTTCCCTAATTTTAGAACATTAAACCATATTCATCGAAGTTATCAATTCTTAAATAATTAATACATATATATGTATAATTACCATCCATGAAGGCGCCTGTGAAGGTTGATGGTGTACTCTCTAGTGACCACCTCTTCCTTCCTGCCTTTGCTCGCCTTGTCCACCATTTTCGCCGGCAGCTCCAACACCAAACCCTTACCCAATTTGATCCTCTGCCAAAACCCTAGACGGCGATTCTTTAGTAGTCCTAATATATAGTCGTCCGGATAACATAAAAGCCATTGACTCTAACATTTATCTACGAAAATGCCATTATTATGATGGGCTGGGTCACGCTTGGGTCATCTTAAGAAATACTCTCTCCGTCCAAAATTAATTGCTCAGTTTTAACTTTTTAAAATCAAATTGACCATTTTTAAAATTAATCTTTTTACTATTTTTTCTAAAATATAAGTGAAGAAATTATAACCAAAAAAAAGTATATATACAATTTATTACTAACCCCAATTTTTATAATTTTAGAAATATATTTATATATGTTTAATTATTAATTCTAAAAATAGTCAATTTAACTTAAAAAGTCAAAACTGTGCAATTAATTTGGGACAGAGGGACTATTATTTTTAAGGATCAATTACATATTCTATTATATTTTTAAAAATAATTACAACAATAGTGCAGTCATAAAATATTTACACAATTAATACACTTTTATATTTATTTACAATATTAGTGCAATTAGGATTCCTTAATTTAAGAAATTAGTATGCAATTAAGATTCCTTAATTTAGGGGATTAGTATTGATTTACTTATTAAATTAAGTAATTAATAAGTAAATTATATAGCACACTTTCTCTTTCCTTAATAAAAATCACGCCTCCTCCGCCCTTGTCAGTCTTCTCCTCTGCCCTCCTCCACCATTAATCTAGACAGTCCCAACTTGTTAACCATTAACCTAGACACAATATTTTCAGTGTTGCCATTATCAATAATTGAATCACATACCTTCCCATGAACAGTGTGGAAAAAAACTAAAATATTTGAATAAAATCTGAAAAACATGGATAAGAAAAGATAGGAGAAAAAAATGACAAAACTCTTAACATAAAAATTGAATACGAGTTTACAACCATGTTTTTATATATATATTTTAATTACACTTACGATACTATATTCTATAAAAATTTCAATTATAGTAAATAAAATACATTTTTAAAAAATCGCAAAAGAAAAATGTTCAATATTCCGGTCCCCAAAAAAATATCCCTGTATGACTATTTGCATTGATTTTGGTTTAGTTACAAAAGAAATTTATTGGTAATTAATTATTGAAGCACTAATTAATGAAATTACCTCTAATTATTCAATTTATGTAGTGCTAATATCTCTATTAATAAAGAACATATGGTTAAAAAAAATTAGTTACCATGTCTTTCAACAACAAGGGCTTGAATAAAG
Source organism: Panax japonicus (assembly GCA_020205505.1). Lineage (NCBI taxonomy): Eukaryota > Viridiplantae > Streptophyta > Magnoliopsida > Apiales > Araliaceae > Panax > Panax japonicus. The sequence goes on from CM035102.1 coordinate 2,722,884, forward strand.
CTTATGCAAACCCTCCCTCCATATATATATATATATATATATATATATATAGTCTTTTGTCCTCCTGCACCTACCATTACAAAATAAATCAAGATTTTCACAAGGCTATTCTATTCAGGGACCTTGAAACTCAAAATAAGAAAGAGTTCACAACCTCTCTCGACAAGAATGTTTTCTCCAACCCAGCCGAAACCCCCCGAGTAAAATATCTAATCTCACGCCTTCAGATTACAGGCACTGCACCAAGATGAACGTAACAATCGGCCAGCTTTATAAACCCTATCTGATGCCACTATCGTCGCTTATACCTGCACAAAATATTGAGATTGAAAAAGGATGGAGAATAAGAAACAAGGGCTTTTAAGATCATCCTCAAAACTCAAGATATGAAAGTAAGGCTACCAAAGCTAGGACCAGGAAACCTCGGACTAATAAGATCTCAGATAATATCAATGTAACAAGATACGATTTGCACAATTTCAAAATAAAGAGAAACGAGGATTGACCAAATACATAAGCTGTAGAATACACTCCTAATATATGATTATATGAATGCTCAGGGTTAAGCACCAGACAAGTATTATGGATGGAAGATGTATATCCTGCAATCACAAGCAAAACTACATACACAGCACAACTCTGTGTGTCCTTGTTGATGGGAAACAGAAAAATAAAAGTAATCCCAATAAAAATTTATGGTCCTGATGTTGCAAAATAATTTTTTTTCCCAGGGACTTGATCAAGGAAAAACCTACCAACTGTTCCCCGTTGAGCCCAAAAATCTTGATTCTGAAGTAGGATTCAACAAAAAAAAATTATAATTAGATTACCGTGACTTGCTCTTGAATGAGGATTTCTTCTTTCCACCTCCAGGAGCAATCCTTCTCTGCTTTTTCTCGCTCATATCAGACTGGAAAAGTTCCTGCATCTCGTCTGTTCTCGATCGAGGGGTCTGAGAAGGCCGTTTGGGTTTCTTTCCCTCTTTTCTCAAGATCTTACCAGCATCTGCTGCCTTCTTCACAGCCTTCACCTGCCTTTGCCCGTCGATAACCCACATCAACAAGAGAAACCCCAGTTTTTTCTTTCTTATTTTTTCCTTTACCCTGGAAAATTAAATTTTAAATAATGTGTACCATAGTGCACTAAACATGATATAAACCTGCTGACAATGAATGATTAAATTTCAACATGAACACTTACCAGAGAAATAAAATAAAATCGATTCATAACAAATGAACGCTATAATCAAGTGTCACAGTTAAGAAAGTTCAACGAGCAGAGGTCTATTGTAAATAGTTGCAGGATTTTTCCTCTTGTGGTGTTGCTACGGGATAGGGGGTGCATATGAAATAATAATGATAAAACTATAATAGGTGCATCTTCCAATGGTTAATGTAATTTAGTGACAGGCATAACAGGTCAATAAATTCGATCCTTTTAACTACAAAACCTAACATTGTCCTCTTAATTGTCCAAAAGTAAAAGGATTATATGCACTTCATCTAAAGGCAAACAAGTTTTTAAATTAATTTTAGCCGTCATTAGGCAATAACTAATGTTATGATTTTCCTCAATGACCCACTTGAGTGACCTTTCTATGTTTCCTTACACTGCAGCTACATGAGCAAGGAAATTCAGTTCAGAGAGGAAATTAAACCAGAGTTATCAACTCTTATTGACCTAGTGAACCACGAATTAGTACTCGTGTTCCCAAACATGGTACTCATTTGTACCAATACTCTAGCAATAACGAAATACTAGAAAAAAAATCATATATAGTTGCACAAATATCAATATTCTAACTTTATACTCAAACATTACATTTGTGCTAAATTATTGTTACAATCAACTTGTAGATGCAAATTAAAATATTAGATGAAAAGTTTAGTTTTATAGCAGTAATCCGCTAAGAGGATTCCTCACTATAAGCCCACAAATAAAGCAACCCTAGTGTACCGCATTTTAGCCTATGTAACATATAATGCGTCCCCATATCGGATCCACGAACTGAAACGAAATGCGTTCCAAGTAACGTCGAATTAAAAACAGATAAAGGAATTTAGCCTCATACCTCAATTTCATTATCATCCTCTAATTCCTCTCTAGCTGCTTCCAGTTTCCTCCTTTTTTTCCTAGGGAGATTTTTCTATTAACAGAAATCAGCCAAAATAAGGATCAACTTATTTCTTGGCAGCGCTTCCTGTATCGAAAAGTACATATCATATGCAGGTTAGTAAATACCTCACGCTCTCTCTTCCTCTTTTCCTTCATCTTAAGGTCTTCAGCTTGTTGGGCACTGATAACCTGATTTCCAGCGCCTTTTCCTTTTTCCAGAGATTCCTGCCAAAGAAATTGCAAATGCCAAGTCATCGTTCATATTCAATTAACTAATATTTCACACAAGATATATAAACACAAGGCAAATGCAGAATGTTGATTTGCAATCCACATTCATTTAATTGACCACTGTGTAATCATTCAGCCAAATACTATTAGGCGTGTCGTGTGGCTAATAGACTTGGCTTTTCTGAGATTAAATTTCTTCTGAAGCAGAAAATTTCAAGTAGATAATAAGATGTTCAGTGCTCTAATTTTTAAACGAACTGAAACTCCATTAGGACCACAGTAGACGAAGACTGAAACAGCACTTTGTAGAGCGAAAAACCTTTTTGTCGAGCGAAAAAGCTCATCACAGTTCATGGGGCATTATAATGGCCGCATACCTTTAAAGGGCTCATGCAGCTAAGAATGTATTTATATCAATACAACAATAGACAGTTCTTGGCAGCCAATGAAGTGCTGAACAAAGGCTCGCACTATCAATTTTTTCTAAAGTCATAAAAAACTATCATCACAACTACACAGATAATTCCCTTATTATGGTTTATTGTGTTTTAAGTAGAATTAGATGAGACTAGGCTTATCAAGCAATCACATCACACCCAAAATCCAAATTGCTAACCTAACTTGCAACGCAACCATCTTACTGTAAGGACACTTCAAGACAAGCATACCAGCCTCTTATATGCAAAAAATGGACAAACATTTACACCATCACCTAAAGATCTAGATGTACCATCTTTGAACAATGAACTATAAACTATTAACAATGAAAAATTACCTTTACTGATTTAGCTACAAGCTTTTTGTCCTTTTCTGTCGCAAACCAAGTTCTTTTAGGGCGTGAATAGATTTCATCTCTATGCGTTATCATATTTTCGGCCTGTAAATATATGGAGTATACATTATTTTCAAAATAAAGCGTTTGGCATAATTGCATTGACAAAGGAAAAAGCTCATGGCACAAACCACAGGACAGATTTGAGCAAATGGACACTTGACAGGTTCAAAACTCATTAGAAAAATAAGCAAGATATCAATGCATGAAGAGAAAAAATTATGCTAGGGTGCAAAACCTTTGTTGCTTCCATTTCAGCTTTTCTTAGTGCCATCTCCTCCCTGCACCAATTCAAATATAACAGATAAAAATGGTGAGAAACAAACTTAGCAGAAAACTTTTGAACATCAAATGCCATGCCGTACATACCTTTCTTCCTGAAGAATTAAAGCCACTTGATCCTCCATTTGATCAATTAATTCAGCCCACTTATTAATTGATTGCTCTGCAACAGTTCGGCTCTTCAGCCTCGAACCAGCTCTCTTGGCCTATTATATCGTAAAAATAGCAACAACATATAAATTAAGAGGAATTTGCTTTAAATTCAACTGCTAGTAATGTAAGGCACTTAAAAACCATAGACCACATAGTAGTGAGGCATAAAATCTGACAAAGCATTTTCAAAAGTGAAACGACCAAAGCGATAAGAAGCTTAATTACTCATTAGTCATAACTCCCTCTGTCCCTCAGTCCCTCAGTCCCATATTTTTGGCCTCCTTGAAAAAGCTAACGTTTTCGAGAGACATCATTACATAGTTTACAGTCAATAAAGCAAAATTGGACTACCAATTTAGGTCTGACAAATTACAAGATTCATGCATCTAGTTTGAAAAGATTTCAAAAGAGGGAAAATAAGGAAGAAAGTAACGATGTTATAACTGAATGTAATCATGAGACCGAAATTCATACTCTACACTGTTTACAGTTTTAACAAAACAAAAACAAGAACATTTTATGCGAAGGACTTGAGAATTGGATGAAATATTAGGTTGGAGAAATTACAAAATTAAGGCATCTAATTTCAAAAGAGGGGGAAATGGAAGAAAGAGACTGTTGTAATTGAATGTATACATGAAACTGAAAATCGAAATTCATACTCTACACCGTTTACGGTTTTAAAGAACAAATATAAGAACATTTTATGTATAGGACATGAGAATTTGATACAATTGATATTTAAAGATCCAAGTTTAAAATTGAAATCCAAGTATATAATGTTCTGTACTTAACAAAGTTTGAAAGTAAATATTGAGAAACTAAGTGGAAGGCCAAAACACATCTTGTGAGTTGATAAGCAAAGTTGAAGACAAATTACTTCTTACTCTCTTAAGCAACCCTACTTCGTCTAACTGATGCATTAGCATGTTCAGTAACTGCAGTTGAACAATAGATTTAGCAAGTATTATTAAGACCCCTCATATATTGTTAACACGAAGGATCCTATCTTGTAAGTGGCTTGCTAATCTCTTTTGTAATTGCTGTAGTACTCTTTCAGTGCACACATGATTAGTTACAGATTCAAGTAAGACAAGCCTATAAGAGGACAGATCAAATTTGTTGTTGAGCATTGTCTTGAGACTTAAAATTAGCTTGCTTGAAAATGATGTCAGGAATGAAGCGAGTGAGACTTATAAGGTCCCACATTGGTTACTTTACCAAGACATAGCATGAGTTAGAGTATCTCTTAAAGCAGCCTCTCATACCCATCTATTATTCATGCACTTCAACATTCTACTCCTTCAAAGTCAAGATTGACCACACTCCTAATAGTTTTCACATGCAATTGGACAACAGACCTATCATTTTTTATATTGTATGACATGTAAACAAGCACTGCCAAATGTTTTAGAGCATGGTAATTCAGTGATTATCATGAATAACATCATAATATTAATGGTATATTACCGTCCTCTTAAATTTCCCTGAATATGAGATAGAGAATTCCAGAAAAACTTGTGTTCCGGGAATAAGCATCACTAAACATGTATGAATAACCATGAGAAAGAACGTAATGCTCACAATGGCATGTAGGAGAGATCGGTCATTATCAGTGACAAATGTAACAGCATATCCCTCTCTACCAGCTCTAGCTGTACGACCCACCCGATGAATGTAGCTGCCAACGAGAAATACAAAATTTCAAATTTAAAAAAGAATACACATAACGAGGTCAAAATAAAATGAATAAAAACAGTAGCCCAGAGAACGGCTAATGGAAAGTAATGCACATTTGACCAAATTATTATGGTGGCAAAGAAGGATCACTATTACCTAGTAAGGTCACGAGGGCACGAGTAATTTATAACTGTTTGAACACCAATGATGTCAAGACCCTGACAAAGATAACCACCCCGCAAGAGTCATGAATAATTATTGGATTTGATTTGGGAATGTGGCAACAAAACCCAGAAAATTTAACCACATAAGTATTGAAATGATTCAGGTTTCAAAAGAGAGTAAATGGTCCATATGCTTAGAAAGCTATTCAAAGGGTAGAAGTTTGTCTTACACGAGCAGCTACATCAGTCGCAATTAAAAAATCTGCTTCCTGCTTCCTGAAAAGTTCCAATGCCTAGAAAGACATCCAAGAAAAATAAAATTAGTAACATAGCATTACCAAAAATAAGAAAATGGATACGCTGTAAATAGTTCAACACCTTCATAGGATTTCTGTGGAGATGTCTTTTGAGTTAACTATTCATTTGTTTATTTATTTTGATGAACCTTAAATACACAAAAATGAACCTATAATATAAGAACATCAACCTACATCGAGACGTTGGGCTTGAGTGAGATTTCCATGAAGCTCGGCAGCTTTAAATCCCACTAAGCCAAACAAAATTTTCAACCTATGCGCAGCTTGTTTTGTTCCACTGCGAATGAAATAGATAATCATTAGGTTGCAGCCACAGGGAGAAAGTCGGCAGGAGAGACATAAATTTATAGCTGAATTTCTGATGCAACTGTGATCATGAATTTCATTTCATGGTACGCTCCATGGTTAATCAGTTGATAAGAAAAGTGGCTGGCATCTACTGACAAACCTGAAAATAATCACTTTGGACGTGAATGTCTTGGAGCATATTGCAAGAACAACTGCCTCTTGATTTCCTTCCCGTGTTCTTCGTATTCTAACTACTCTGCAAACAAAATGTCATAGTTTTGAAAAAGTTAGATGGTGTGTTGCCGAATATACCCAAAAAAAAAGTGCTCATACAATTCTTCAAGCATAAAATTTAGCTTCTTGATTCTATTTTTATTATTCTCTTTTGTTTGTGGTGAGTTAGGGGTGTGGCTGACCCAGTGACCCATCAAAATCACTTGGTAAATACGAATGCACAGTTGAAAAAGATTTGATAGTTTCATGTCACAAAGAAAAATATAGAACCTCGGATAGAAAGTTTTCGATATAGTAGTAGAGTTTTTTCAGTATAAGCTCCAATTTTTTCTTAGTCCCCAAGACTGGTAGAGCACAGAGGTGTATATTGGATTCATCATATCCTTTATTAATTTTTGGTAGAGATTGCTTTATAGTCGTAGGATCTTTTATGCTCAGTGTTGGGCTTGGTAGAGGGTTTTGATAGACCGTCTTGTTTGGAGGATATTAGTTTGTTTTTGATTGATGCTGTGGAGTGTTGTGTCTGTACATGGTGTATAAGTATATAACTGTGTTCAGCCCCCTATTATGATTTATGAGCTGTTACAGCTGTACTTGTACTCTTTCTTTGTAAGAAAATACTGCAGGTAGAACAAATTGTTTAACGGGGGCTGATGCCATTCCCAAGTAGTTGGAACATTTGGATTTAAAATATTGGACAATCAGTACGAGGAGGTCCACCAAGGTTAAATGGATAATAAGCTTAAATACTTACTCTTCAGTTAACTTAGCTGGCCTTTTTGTTGATGGGTCAGCTGAGAGGCGCATGGGTTTGTTCATAGAAAGCTTGATAAGCTCACCAACTTCCTCAGTCATGGTTGCTGAAAATAGCATGGTCTGTCTACGTTTAGGACATTCTTTAATCTGCAAATAAACCACAATAGCAACAAACTTAAAAAAATTGTCATACACAATACACAGAATATTATTACAGCATACACCGTCAATTAAATGTTACAAGTTTTAACACAACATAAAAAAGAAACTAAAATATCTAATGATTTAATTATTCTTCGGCTCTATCCTGCACTTCGAAAAATATGAGATCATTGTTCAGGCTAACAAAGTAAAACACAACAAGAGTATTTTTATTGCAGGAAACAGTAGCATCAAGTATGCTGAACTGGAACACCTTAAAATTTATATATATAAATCAAGTATGGATTGAGTTCATTTCGAAATGCAGTTTTTCAGATATAAGTTAGAGTTAGATTTTTCACTTCATGTAAACAGTAGTATAGAAGGTCACACCGTACTGAAAGAAAGCTCCAGAGAACTCCACAAAGGACATTCAACTTATTCAAATGATTTTCTATAATTGTCAAACAAAATATATAGCTCCAACCCACAACACATCTAAGACCAAGCGCCGCATAAACCAAGTCCACTGTTGTCAAAAGTTCAGCTTTGGTGCCTTGCCTGCACTCAGGCAAGGTGCATTAATGAAGCACGCCTTTTGGTCCTAAGCACAAAGCACTGCCTAGGGACACCCGAGTGAAGTTTTTGCAATTTCGATTAGAAGGGGTCTATGACCATTAATTTATTAAAAAAAATTACTTAGGAAAGTTAGAATCTGATACTCCAGTTCATAACCTTTGAAAAAATAAACTATAAGAAAGTAACAAACAAACTAGGCCCCAATCTTTTCTTGTTCTCCTTTTTTGTTGTTGCTTTTTTTCATTCTTCTTTCCCCCATTTTTTACCTTCTGAATTCCACTAAGCAAGTATGCTTTTAACATGTCATCAAATCAATTCCAAAAGAACCACAAAACAAAGATGCTTATCTACTGAAGAGGCTTATCTACTGAGAAAGAGGGTGTCTTACGACATTCTCTGTCATAAGGCATTAAACACTTGCTCCCTGCTACAGTATGTCATAAAAATAATGAATTTATGATGCATTTATTAATTTAAACATTCGCAAAAATAATACTCAAGCAAGCATATTAATACCTATTCACAAGTTGTTCTTCTATATTTGCAGACGCATTTGGAATTTAACGGATAAATTTGATACTGTTCAATTCAGATTAGTCTAGCCAGTTAAAATCTTTCTGGACTATGTATCTAAGTCAAATCTAGCCTCTAGAGTTCAGACTTAGACCGTATGAACTTGGACATAGGCAGTGCTGAACATTTTCTATTTAAATAAGAATACAAGAGTTACAAATGAGAGCTCCGTGTGATATATGAGTACCAAATTTTTAAATGAATATAATAGTGGACTTCTTCAAAATTCGAAAAATTTAGAGTGGACTTATAATATTCCTTTTCAGCCTATTTAGTATTCCCTCCGTCCCAGGATAAAAGTCCTTATTACTATTTTGGGTTGTCCCATGTTAAATGTCCACTTTCTTTTAATAACCAAACTTTTACACATTTTTTCCTATTATGCCCATAGCATTAAATATCTCATACTTTTCTTATTCTAATTCTCTCTCCATATTTAATGACATTATTATGAGTAATTTTGTCATTTCATTTCTCTTCTTAATATGCGTAAAAAATCTACCAGGACTTTTATCCTGGGACAGAGGGAGTATTTTAGTTAGATATCCTTTGGCATTTTACAGACAAGTTCATGTTTAATCTTATACAGCAGTCACTTGGATGCAAAACTTAGAACATGGAAAGTCAAAAGAAATTATCATTAAAAAAATATACTAAGAAAGTCAATAGATACCAGTTCACGAATTTCAGCACTAAATCCAAGCTCAAGAAGACGGTCTGCCTCGTCAAGGATCAAACTGCAAGTTCATCCAAATGTACAGACAGAGAATTGCGTATGTGATCTATCATACGTCCTGGGGTGGCCACAACAATATCTGGTTTAGATCTCAAGGCTGCTTCTTGCACCTGCAACAAGTTTTGGCACATTCCAAGTACATGAGCCATAAGAGAACCATATTACAATAATAAATTAACCAGTAATACTAAGCATTTTAAATTCTAACATGAAAAACCAATCACCTGCTAAGTAAAAAAATGTTGTAACTGGAAAATATAACTAATACGAGCATATGAGCATTGATATTATAAATTTAACATGTTCACGCATAACAGAAGACTCATATTGAGAATGAAAAATCAGAATAAGAAAACTAGAAACACTAATATATGCTTTTTATTTTAGGTCTTTGCTTTTGGTCCTTCTCGTTTTCGGGGATTTGTCTCTTAAAGCTAGTTATATATAAGAAAAGCATACTACTCCCTCCCGCCTTGTAAAAGCAACATTCCTGGATATGCATCCTGAAATGGACCAAACTTCCAGGAGGGGTGCATTAATGAAATCCATAAATCAGATAAAACCAGGTTTGCGCATCCGTTTGGGTGTCAAATATTTGTCTATCAAAAAAGAATACTGAAAGTATAAACAAACCTTTGTTGAAAGCCCACCCACTACTAGACAGCATCTAATATCTTTTACAAATTGAGCAAGTTTTTCTACCATACTATGAACCCTGTAAAAAAAATCACAGATAACAATTCATCAGTTTCGTATGTTTAAATAAAATCTCAGTAATTAGAATGGAAAAGAAACCCATAACTTCTCATACAACTAAAATACCAATTTGATTGCCAATGCATGCCAACAGATTCTTATCGTACGAAAGTTTGGTTGACACAAGTACACAACATGAAGAGAATTGTCATGTGCTTTGTTAACAAATAATGGAAGCAAAAAATAACATGGACAAGCACTTTATTTTGAAGGGGCACATTTTAGAATCATAACAGTAAGGGCTGAAACCAATTTATACAATCCTTTGCTACTGAACAAAAATCCTTCCAAAGGGGCACCCTTAACTATATCTCACTACGGACATTCTGGGGAGGAGGCAAAAATTCGCTTAAGATTACGAAAACAATACAATAACTAAATAAAAAATTTAATCCAACTGAAGCATAATATCAGCATATCTAAAGTGATTTTAGAATATAGAACCCATGTACAATGAGACAAAAGCAGCTTGTTTGAAACCTCTTTCTCGAGCAATGTACTAATCAGTTGGCAGTTTCAGATGCACATGTAATGATTGATAGAAACGTAATTCATACATTTAATTATCCCTAATTTTGTCTTTTTAATTATATTAGTTTATTAAATTAATATGTTTTATTTTATTTTGTAGGATTTAATATTTATTGCAATAAAGTCAAAATCTTGGTGATCAAGCAATATTTAATGCTCTTATTCATATAAGGAATGTCCAAGAAGAATCCTACAAGGAGAAGGAAAGAGGTGGAACAATCTTAGTGCAATTCAAATCCAACAAGAGAAAAAAAAAAGTCTATCTAGAAGATCTTTTTGAAGTTGATTGCTACTAGGAAGTTGAATCCTACATGGAAAGAGAATCAAAGTGTCCAAGTTCAATGAATCTAAATTAGGGTTCAAAGTTATTTTCCTTATAAATAAGTCTCTTGTTTTAAAGAGAAGGAAGGAATTAAGTATTGTATTACTTTAGGTTAGGAGTATGAGTAAATTAAATTATGTTTCAACGCTTGTTGGAGGATCGTGAATGAATGGAGTTTTCTTATTTATTTTCAATCTTCTACTTCTTTATTTTAGTTAATTTATTTATTTTCATGTCTAGTTAATTTCTTTAATCTAGGATGAAGATGAAATTAAATAATTATTCCTAATAATATTTTTTATCTCTTCTATTATTTATGCTTTTATGTTTAATTGATTTCGCCTTCATGTTTCGTTATTGAAATACATTCGTTTTATAGTTCTTATGTGATTTTAAATTAATTAAGAGGTTTTGATAGATTATTGTTAAGATATGAGTTTTTCATAATCCATGCTTACTCAAAGAAGTTTTGATGGGTTATAGTTAATCCTTAAATTTTCATAGTCTATGCTTGTCCCACGTTAATTGTAAATTACTAAATTAAAGGGAAGAGAGATCAAAATCATAATTTGAGTTATAAAAATAGAAGAGATTGAATTATATGTTATGTTTATTATTTAGTGTATTCAGATTCCTAGATTACATTCTCGTTAATTGTTTTCATATTCTAGTTAATTAATTCTCAATCTTTATTTCTAATTGGCCTAAAATAAATATTAAGGAAACATTAAAATTAATCTAGTCTCTGTGGGTTCGACCTGTACTTGCCAGTTCTTCAATTCGACACTGTGCACTTGCAGTACATATTTTTATCACATCAAATTTTTGGCGCCGTTGCCGGGGACTAGAATTAATTTTATTTATTCCTTAATTTTTATTTATTCGAATTAGTTTTAACTCATTTTTTTTTCAGGATTATTGAAGCGGATCGAAGAAGCGAAAAGATAAAGATTTTGTTTCTGCTCTTTCTTTGGTACTTCGTATCTCCATATTTTTTTTAAAATATATATATATAGTAGTTTAGTTTTTTTTTATATTTTTTTTTTTGTGCGACTTTCGTGGTTAGTTGTCTATTTGTTTTGTGATTTGTGGAAAAATGGATTTTTATTATAGTTGGAATAATAATTTTGCTTGGAATCAAGAATCCTATGAAAATTTTAATCCGCACCAAGTAAATCAATTTTTTTCAACTTATGAAAATCCTTATCCATTTTCATGTTTATATCCATATTCGGATCCAGAACCTCAATATCCACAAGAATTATCAAATGAAGAAGAGGAAAGACTTAGTGCCTTAGAGAAAGCTATGGAAGTTCTAATGGAAAATCAATTTAGCATGGATCAAGTTATATCTCGTCTAGAAATTCAAATGAGTCGATTAGCCACCATAATAAATGAACAAGAGATGGGTGAATTTTCTAGTAACTCTGAGGTTAATTTTGAAAATCTTGATGGTTGTGGAAATGATGAGGAAAGTAGAAATTTTATATTCAATTCTACACAATTTGAGTCAAGCGTATTTGAGGAGTCTACAAATTATGAGTCTATGCCTAAAATTTATCATGTTGCATTTGATGAGTCGGTTGAAAAAGTTTATAAGCCTAAAGCTCCATACCCTGAAAGACTTATTCCTAAAAAACCACCTAGTGATTTTTTGGACCAACCCATTAAAGTAAACATGATACAAGAGTTGTCAATGATCCAAGAAATAAATGAAAATAGACTCTTGATTGAAAAAGATCCAATTGATTTTTTCTTAAATCACCTTGACCAAAATTGGAATGAATCTGAATATTTAGATAAGGTCAATAAGCTGTTGAGATCCACTACAAATAAGTCAACTAAACTAGAACATGTATTTGAACCAACTCTTCCATCATTTGAACATGTTAATGAAAGTTTTCTTGAGGTAACCTTGAAGCATAACTGTGATGAAAATTCTGACTATTTTCAATTTTCTAGACCTCCTGAAAATAATGAAAAGTTCACACTCACCTATCCATTTGTAACATTCATTTTTAGTCACATAATTTTTAGGATTTATAAAATTTGTAGATATGTACATTTGTTTTCTTTCTCACCACATCTTCTTGCAGAACAAATGCCCCGCATACAAGGTACAATTCTTTCATATCTTTGTTCTCTTTTCTTCATTTGCATACATTGAGGACAATGCATGATTTAGGTATGGGGGGAGTTTGTATTAGATTTTTTTTTCTTTTTACGAAAAAAAAACACAAAAAAATTAAAAAATTAAAAAATTTTGTTCGACTTTTTATGAATTGAATTAATTCTAATAAGTGTTTATAGAGCAAAGTGCATGAGTGAGATTGAAAGATTTAGAACTCTTGAATTGTTGATAAGATACAAAATCTTAGTTCAAAACACCATCTGGATTTAAAATTGATTTCACAAGCATTTTTGCACTTCACGTTTGCACTAATTCTTAGTTGTGGGGTATAAACCATGATTCGTGTAATTTCAAAAAAAAAAAAGAAAAAAAAGAAGAAAAAAAAATGAAGTTGAGAAAAGTTGAAAAAAGAAAAGAAATAAATAACTGCTTCAATGTCCATTAAACGAAATAACTGGGTATCCAAGCCTTGGGAAGCATCGATATTCACGCTGAAAAGTAGGATGGATAAAAGCAGCTTGACTATTCTAATTTTGTGGCCTTTGTTACTCGAGTTAGTAAATCCTTAGGGGTGTCTCTACACCTAGTGCCCTAAAGCCATCTGGTTTGGGAGTCATTGGTCCAACGCTCGCTCTACATGGGTAACTCTGAAAAGCCTAAGAAAATGAGACATTGCACAAGTCAAGAATAAAAAAAATGGAGAAAAAGAAGGAAAAAAAAAGAAAGACAAAGAAAAAAAGAGTTTGCTTGATTTTCATGATAAAAAATACCTACTAAGAGTTACATCACATACACATGCATGCATTACATGAAATTGATTTAATGAAGGATGGTGTCTAAAATGAAGATCGAGTATTTTTGATAAGGTGAAAGTGTGATTTTGAATTTAATCTTGCTTATGTATAATGCCCATAAATATTTAGAAATTTTCTTTCAATTTCATAATTTGTTGAACCCAAAAAAATATTTTTAAATTTTGTGGGTATATTCACTGCAAACCCTCACGAGACACAACTCGTCCACTTGGGGTAACCTTGGGGTTTAAAGGCTTGTTGCACATGCTAAGTGCAATCGTGTTTCCTACGAAAATGGGGTATTATAATTTTTGTTTTATTTTTATTTTTTATTTGTTTTACTCGAGGACGAGCAAAAGCTAGGTATGGGGGTATTTGATAGAAACGTAATTCATACATTTAATTATCCCTAATTTTGTCTTTTTAATTATATTAGTTTATTAAATTAATATGTTTTATTTTATTTTGTAGGATTTAATATTTATTGCAATAAAGTCAAAATCTTGGTGATCAAGCAATATTTAATGCTCTTATTCATATAAGGAATGTCCAAGAAGAATCCTACAAGGAGAAGGAAAGAGGTGGAACAATCTTAGTGCAATTCAAATCCAACAAGAGAAAAAAAAAGTCTATCTAGAAGATCTTTTTGAAGTTGATTGCTACTAGGAAGTTGAATCCTACATGGAAAGAGAATCAAAGTGTCCAAGTTCAATGAATCTAAATTAGGGTTCAAAGTTATTTTCCTTATAAATAGGTCTCTTGTTTTAAAGAGAAGGAAGGAATTAAGTATTGTATTACTTTAGGTTAGGAGTAGGAGTAAATTAAATTATGTTTCAACGCTTGTTGGAGGATCGTGAATGAAGGGAGTTTTCTTATTTATTTTCAATCTTCTACTTCTTCTTTATTTTAGTTAATTTATTTATTTTCATGTCTAGTTAATTTCTTTAATCTAGGATGAAGATGAAATTAAATAATTATTCCTAATAATATTTTTTATCTCTACTATTATTTATGCTTTTATGTTTAATTGATTTCGCCTTCATGTTTCGTTATTGAAATACATTCGTTTTATAGTTCTTATGTGATTTTAAATTAATTAAGAGGTTTTGATAGATTATTGTTAAGATATGAGTTTTTCATAATCCATGCTTGCTCAAAGAAGTTTTGATGGGTTATAGTTAATCCTTAAATTTTCATAGTCTATGCTTGCCCACGTTAATTGTAAATTACTAAATTAAAGGGAAGAGAGATCAAAATCATAATTTGAGTTATAAAAATAGAAGAGATTGAATTATATGTTATGTTTATTATTTAGTGGATTCAGATTCCTAGATTGCATTCTCGTTAATTGTTTTCATATTCTAGTTAATTAATTCTCAATCTTTATTTCTAATTGGCCTAAAATAAATATTAAGGAAACATTAAAATTAATCTAGTCTCTGTGGGTTCGACCTGTACTTGCCAGTTCTTCAATTCGACACTGTGCACTTGCAATACATATTTTTATCACATCAAGTTTTTGAAGTTACATCACATACACATGCATGCATTACATGAAATTGATTTAATGAAGGATGGTGTCTAAAATGAAGATTGAGTATTTTTGATAAGGTGAAAGTGTGATTTTGAATTTAATCTTGCTTATGTATAATGCCCATAAATATTTAGAAGTTTTCTTTCAATTTCATAATTTGTTGAACCCAAAAAAATATTTTTAAATTTTGTGGGTATATTCACTGCAAACCCTCACGAGACACAACTCGTCCACTTGGGGTAACCTTGGGGTTTAAAGGCTTGTTGCACATGCTAAGTGCAATCGTGTTTCCTACGAAAATGGGGTATTATAATTTTTGTTTTATTTTTATTTTTATTTATTTTACTCGACGAGCAAAAGCTAGGTATGGGGGTATTTGATAGAAACGTAATTCATACATTTAATTATCCCTAATTTTGTCTTTTTAATTATATTAGTTTATTAAATTAATATGTTTTATTTTATTTTGTAGGATTTAATATTTATTGCAATAAAGTCAAAATCTTGGTGATCAAGCAATATTTAATGCTCTTATTCATATAAGGAATGTCCAAGAAGAATCCTACAAGGAGAAGGAAAGAGGTGGAACAATCTTAGTGCAATTCAAATCCAACAAGAGAAAAAAAAAAGTCTATCTAGAAGATCTTTTTGAAGTTGATTGCTACTAGGAAGTTGAATCCTACATGGAAATAGAATCAAAGTGTCCAAGTTCAATGAATCTAAATTAGGGTTCAAAGTTATTTTCCTTATAAATAGGTCTCTTGTTTTAAAGAGAAGGAAAGAATTAAGTATTGTATTACTTTAGGTTAGGAGTAGGAGTAAATTAAATTATGTTTCAACGCTTGTTGGAGGATCGTGAATGAAGGGAGTTTTCTTATTTATTTTCAATCTTCTACTTCTTCTTTATTTTAGTTAATTTATTTATTTTCATGTCTAGTTAATTTCTTTAATCTAGGATGAAGATGAAATTAAATAATTATTCCTAATAATATTTTTTATCTCTTCTATTATTTATGCTTTTATGTTTAATTGATTTCGCCTTCATGTTTCGTTATTGAAATACATTCGTTTTATAGTTCTTATGTGATTTTAAATTAATTAAGAGGTTTTGATAGATTATTGTTAAGATATGAGTTTTTCATAATCCATGATTGCTCAAAGAAGTTTTGATGGGTTATAGTTAATCCTTAAATTTTCATAGTCTATGCTTGCCCACGTTAATTGTAAATTACTAAATTAAAGGGAAGAGAGATCAAAATCATAATTTGAGTTATAAAAATAGAAGAGATTGAATTATATGTTATGTTTATTATTTAGTGGATTCAGATTCCTAGATTGCATTCTCGTTAATTGTTTTCATATTCTAGTTAATTAATTCTCAATCTTTATTTCTAATTGGCCTAAAATAAATATTAAGGAAACATTAAAATTAATCTAGTCTCTGTGGGTTCGACCTGTACTTGCCAGTTCTTCAATTCGACACTGTGCAATTGCAGTACATATTTTTATCACATCAAGTTTTTGAAGTTACATCACATACACATGCATGCATTACATGAAATTGATTTAATGAAGGATGGTGTCTAAAATGAAGATCGAGTATTTTTGATAAGGTGAAAGTGTGATTTTGAATTTAATCTTGCTTATGTATAATGCCCATAAATATTTAGAAGTTTTCTTTCAATTTCATAATTTGTTGAACCAAAAAAAATATTTTTAAATTTTGTGGGTATATTCACTGCAAACCCTCACGAGACACAACTCGTCCACTTGGGGTAACCTTGGGGTTTAAAGGCTTGTTGCACATGCTAAGTGCAATCGTGTTTCCTACGAAAATGGGGTATTATAATTTTTGTTTTGTTTTTATTTTTATTTATTTTACTCGACGAGCAAAAGCTAGGTATGGGGGTATTTGATAGAAACGTAATTCATACATTTAATTATCCCTAATTTTGTCTTTTTAATTATATTAGTTTATTAAATTAATATGTTTTATTTTATTTTGTAGGATTTAATATTTATTGCAATAAAGTCAAAATCTTGGTGATCAAGCAATATTTAATGCTCTTATTCATATAAGGAATGTCCAAGAAAAATCCTACAAGGAGAAGGAAAGAGGTGGAACAATCTTAGTGCAATTCAAATCCAACAAGAGAAAAAAAAAAGTCTATCTAGAAGATCTTTTTGAAGTTGATTGCTACTAGGAAGTTGAATCCTACATGGAAATAGAATCAAAGTGTCCAAGTTCAATGAATCTAAATTAGGGTTCAAAGTTATTTTCCTTATAAATAGGTCTCTTGTTTTAAAGAGAAGGAAGGAATTAAGTATTGTATTACTTTAGGTTAGGAGTAGGAGTAAATTAAATTATGTTTCAACGCTTGTTGGAGGATCGTGAATGAAGGGAGTTTTCTTATTTATTTTCAATCTTCTACTTCTTCTTTATTTTAGTTAATTTATTTATTTTCATGTCTAGTTAATTTCTTTAATCTAGGATGAAGATGAAATTAAATAATTATTCCTAATAATATTTTTTATCTCTTCTATTATTTATGCTTTTATGTTTAATTGATTTCGCCTTCATGTTTCGTTATTGAAATACATTCGTTTTATAGTTCTTATGTGATTTTAAATTAATTAAGAGGTTTTGATAGATTATTGTTAAGATATGAGTTTTTCATAATCCATGATTGCTCAAAGAAGTTTTGATGGGTTATAGTTAATCCTTAAATTTTCATAGTCTATGCTTGCCCACGTTAATTGTAAATTACTAAATTAAAGGGAAGAGAGATCAAAATCATAATTTGAGTTATAAAAATAGAAGAGATTGAATTATATGTTATGTTTATTATTTAGTGGATTCAGATTTCTAGATTGCATTCTCGTTAATTGTTTTCATATTCTAGTTAATTAATTCTCAATCTTTATTTCTAATTGGCCTAAAATAAATATTAAGGAAACATTAAAATTAATCTAGTCTCTGTGGGTTCGACCTGTACTTGCCAGTTCTTCAATTCGACACTGTGCACTTGCAGTACATATTTTTATCACATCAAGTTTTTGAAGTTACATCACATACACATGCATGCATTACATGAAATTGATTTAATGAAGGATGGTGTCTAAAATGAAGATCGAGTATTTTTGATAAGGTGAAAGTGTGATTTTGAATTTAATCTTGCTTATGTATAATGCCCATAAATATTTAGAAGTTTTCTTTCAATTTCATAATTTGTTGAACCCAAAAAAATATTTTTAAATTTTGTGGGTATATTCACTGCAAACCCTCACGAGACACAACTCGTCCACTTGGGGTAACCTTGGGGTTTAAAGGCTTGTTGCACATGCTAAGTGCAATCGTGTTTCCTACGAAAATGGGGTATTATAATTTTTGTTTTATTTTTATTTATTTTACTCGACGAGCAAAAGCTAGGTATGGGGGTATTTGATAGAAACGTAATTCATACATTTAATTATCCCTAATTTTGTCTTTTTAATTATATTAGTTTATTAAATTAATATGTTTTATTTTATTTTGTAGGATTTAATATTTATTGCAATAAAGTCAAAATCTTGGTGATCAAGCAATATTTAATGCTCTTATTCATATAAGGAATGTCCAAGAAGAATCCTACAAGGAGAAGGAAAGAGGTGGAACAATCTTAGTGCAATTCAAATCCAACAAGAGAAAAAAAAAGTCTATCTAGAAGATCTTTTTGAAGTTGATTGCTACTAGGAAGTTGAATCCTACATGGAAATAGAATCAAAGTGTCCAAGTTCAATGAATCTAAATTAGGGTTCAAAGTTATTTTCCTTATAAATAGGTCTCTTGTTTTAAAGAGAAGGAAAGAATTAAGTATTGTATTACTTTAGGTTAGGAGTAGGAGTAAATTAAATTATGTTTCAACGCTTGTTGGAGGATCGTGAATGAAGGGAGTTTTCTTATTTATTTTCAATCTTCTACTTCTTCTTTATTTTAGTTAATTTATTTATTTTCATGTCTAGTTAATTTCTTTAATCTAGGATGAAGATGAAATTAAATAATTATTCCTAATAATATTTTTTATCTCTTCTATTATTTATGCTTTTATGTTTAATTGATTTCGCCTTCATGTTTCGTTATTGAAATACATTCGTTTTATAGTTCTTATGTGATTTTAAATTAATTAAGAGGTTTTGATAGATTATTGTTAAGATATGAGTTTTTCATAATCCATGATTGCTCAAAGAAGTTTTGATGGGTTATAGTTAATCCTTAAATTTTCATAGTCTATGCTTGCCCACGTTAATTGTAAATTACTAAATTAAAGGGAAGATAGATCAAAATCATAATTTGAGTTATAAAAATAGAAGAGATTGAATTATATGTTATGTTTATTATTTAGTGGATTCAGATTCCTAGATTGCATTCTCGTTAATTGTTTTCATATTCTAGTTAATTAATTCTCAATCTTTATTTCTAATTGGCCTAAAATAAATATTAAGGAAACATTAAAATTAATCTAGTCTCTGTGGGTTCGACCTGTACTTGCCAGTTCTTCAATTCGACACTGTGCACTTGCAGTACATATTTTTATCACATCAATGATCTATAGAAACAATTGACACACGTGCTTGGATGCACACAACACAAGTGTAAGCTTACCAAAAAACATAATAACAGAAAAGCAACACAAAATTTTTTAAAAGTAAATATGACTTACTGAACTGCCAATTCCCTTGTTGGAGTAAGAATAAGGACCCTTACTGCTGGAGGTGTTCCTTTTGCACGACACAGTAATCGCTCCAGCGTTGGTAATGCAAAGGCAGCTGTCTGTATAAACAAATAATTAAAATGGATTACAAATAAATTATTATTAACCAAATAAGTCAACTGCTGACTTATCCAAATCAACTGGCTGGATAATTCAGATGGCACCCAATCTTTAGGATAACTGTACAGCACATACATATATATTAAAATATATATAAATTGCTACCTTTCCTGAACCAGTAATAGCACTAGCACATATATCACGCCCATTTACAGCCAAAGGTATACAAGCAGCCTACAATCAAAAACTTTAGACTCAGTACATCCATATAAACCAAATGCAAAGCATAGAGTGTAATTTCATCTATTTATAGACTAAGAAAACCTGGATTGGTGTGGGTTTATTGTAGCCCAAGACTTCACAGGCTCGAAGCAATGGCCTGGAAAGATTTAGATCCATAAAGGAATTTGCATGGTAAGAAACTCCATCTGCCGACGCGAAAAATGGCTTTTTATCAATGCCCTCACCTTCAGCATTAGTCACATCATCACCATCTTCATCCCTAAAATCCTCCTGAGGTATCAAAAAGTTAAACATAATCTTTGACTACAAACAAGGTCTTGTATATAAATAGGAATATTCCTTGACATGTTATGAATAAATTGATGTATAAATCACCTACATTTACTATAAATTAAAAAAATACAAAATAATATATTGTAGACAAAAAGTGTAACATAATGTTTGACCCTTCGTGTTTAGAGATAGGAATATTCCTTGACTTGTTAATTGTTATGAATAAGTTGAATTATAAATTACCTAAATTTATAATTAAAGGAAAATTACAAAAAATACATATTACAACACCTGAGATCAGATTATTTTAAGAAATAATAATAAGATAGCTGCATTTCTGATGACTTCTAATAGTGATGCGACGATGGTGGCATTTGGCTGTCCAAGTAAAGAAATCACTTCATCTATTTAATCCTTCTAAAAAGTAAGGGAATTTTTCCAGCCATATATCAAATGATCTCTTCAATTTATCATCAATAGGTTTGATACATAAAGGAGCTGCCTTTCACAATAACTAAGCTCAAACTGTATTTTAAAAACAAAAATTGTAGTTTCAGTTGCCTTTTAGCTACAAACAATTACAACCCACGTCAAAAAAATTAATTAAATCACTTGGATGCCCCCATAAAATCCAAAAGTTCCAATTTTTATTAAAAATATTGGTCTTACTAATTATGAAACACCCAAACAATTATCAAAAAAAATTACAACAATCAAGCTCAGCTACTCAGCTATATATATTATATAGATAGAAATAGAAAGGGGGAGGTGAATTTCATTACTTGGTGATCTTCGGGATCAGAATCGGATTGAGCTGAATCCTCGTTAGGGACTGGAACGGAGCGTTGCTGAATGGCTTTGGAGATTTTGTAATCGATGGAGGTGGTGCTGCGGCGGGCGTGTTCGTCGGCTACGGATTCAGTGTAGGAAGAGAAATCCCATGGTGATTGGGTTTTTTTCTTAACTTCTCCATCTTCTTCTTGATGTTTTTGTTGTTCATCTTCTTCTGATTCTGAAGGAGTTTCGTTGTCGTAATCTACCTCTTCGTCGCTCGGAGGCTCAAATGCAAACCCTAATTCCTCCATTGCTGGCCCTCAAAAGCAGAAGCAGTAGCAGTAGCAGCTGGGTTTAGTAGTTTTGAGGGTTTTAGTCGTTAGGTTACGAAAACAGGGTTTAGGCTTCAGGGACATATATCTATCTTTTAACAATTTATTTATTTATTTATTTCAAAATTAGAAAAATATTTCTTTAGTATTATAAAATGTCATTATATTTTTAATTATTATTTTTGTTTTTATGTTAGTTATTAGCATCACGTCATTATTATTCATTTTTTTTAAATACAGTTAAAAATATAAAAGTATTTTTAATTTTTAAATTTGTTATTCATAGTTTGGAGCAAAATAGTACTATAATTTACTGTGTTTAGCAATTAGTACTTGAGCAATACATTATAACTTCCAGCAGTTCAATTTTTATTGACTTAACGATCTTATTAAGGATATTTGAGTACTAATTAAGGATGAAATAATCAATATAATTATTGACTTAACGATCTTATTAAGGATAAACTTATTCATGTATCCGATTAATTATGATTATTTCAAATTTGTGCTGAGAAGTAAACGTTTTCATGTTATTTTGTTTGTCTAAAAATAAGTTATTTAATTCACAAATATAACGGTTTGATTTTAAATACAGCGTTTAGAATTCAAATGCATTACATCACGATATGCTGGATGTATTTGAAAGCCTAAACGCTTTAAATACAATTCTAACAAAACTTTCAAATGCTATAATTTCTATTGATTTGAATTCAATTTTTTTATATAAAAAATGAGAATTATTTAATTACGCGACAAGTATGTCGTGTCGATCTCAAAATGGAACCCAAACTTTGTACTTGATATCTTAGATTTATTTTAACTCGAGTCTTGATATGTATTGTAATAAATTTATACTCAATTACAATTATCACTTATAATACATTAGAGTTGCACAACAGGCCGGCCTGGCCTGGTTCGGCCTGGGCCTGCCAGGCCTTGGCCGTTGACCAGGCCCGGCCAGGCCTTGACTTTGGGCCTTCAAGGCCAGGTCAGGCCAGGCTTCGTCGATAAAAATCTGATCTATTAAAGCCTGAAGGCCAGGCCCGACCAGGCCTTGGGCCATGCCCAGGCTGGTCCGGTCTGGCCCTAAACTTGATTTTGCACTTCCAATTTTGGACTAGCTGACTGAGCCTTGGGCCTGGCGCCCCTTAGGCCCTACTGCATCAGCAGCTTAGCTCAAGCCAGACAAGCCTTATTATTTTTAGAAGTTATAGGCTCACCGCGTCCAACCGTCCAAACTCCAACAGTCCAACCCATCATAGCATAATCCATTATTAATTTAAAATTTTAAGGGTCCAAAATCCAAATGTCCAATCAATCATCTATCCAAAATTTAAAAATTAGTACAATTTATATGGGACAAACACTGAAAAACAAAGTTGACAGGCAACAGCTAGTAGCCTACTAGGCTAGAGTGCTAGTCTGCTAGAGTCCTAGACTAGTTATTAAGTCCTACTCTCTTTCTCTCTCTCAGTATAAGACTATAAGTTATAATTAAAAAATGACCACACAATTAAAATACAACTCTACAAATCGGGAAGTCCCTATACCTTAATTACAATTAAAAAATTAGATTTTGTCCAATAATCTAGAAAGAAAAAAAAACTTGCTTTATTTCTTTTGTATATTAATTAATTAAGTATACTTATAAAAAATTAAGAATAAAAAATTAAAACTTCAAACTTAATTGATGTATTAATTAAAATTAATATTTTACAACTTACAAATTATAATAATAAATAAGTAAAAAAAAATTAGTTTATTGAATTAATAATTTGATGAATAAGTATAAGTTTATAACTTTAAAGTATAACTTAAACAATAATCAAGAATGAGTCTATTACAAATATTTGTCTTCAAATCTTCAAAAAATATCTGTCTTTGAATCTTCATAAAATATATCTTCACCCTTTATATATTTGCACTTTCGGCAGTTTCTGCTTCGACTTCGAGATCCTCCGAGCTATCTTGCTCGTCTATTACGTTTTGTACTCTTCTTTGCGCGGCAAGATAATCTCTATAGCAAATGCATATTTCCAACGATTCCGGACTAAGTCTGCTTCTTTTTTCATCTAATACTCTGCCAGATAAAGAAAAACAAGATTCCGAAGCTACGGTACTAGCTTGGATAGTTAGTAGATCACGGGCCATCATAGCCAAAGTAGGAAATTGTCGCTTATGTTTTTCCCAGAAAGCGAGTATATTAAAATTTTCAAATTCTTGATCAGTCATGAAACTCCTAAAATCAGTACTACAATATAAACCAAGTTCGTTTAAACTACTTGTGTGTGTTGAAGTTCTTGGTTTCTTGGATAGTGATTTTAATAATGATGCATATTTTGAAGATGAAGGGGCAGGGGGTGGTGCATGTATAGATGTAGAATATATAGATTCATATTGTTTATAAAATTCAGTAAATGTATTATTAAAACTTCTTTTAATATAATCAATATTAGTACTACCCATATTTTCTACAATATCTTCTAAAATACTTTCTACACCTTGTAATTTTATAATTGGATTTAATGCAGCCGCACAAGTAATAACAGTTGGCATGTCTTCAAAGTATTTTTTAAATTTTTCCTCCATTGACAAAATAAGGTTGGCCCAAAAAGGATCATACTTAAAATCTTGAAACATATTTGTTATTTCTAAGCATGCAAACAGAACATGATGAATTGTAGGATAATAAACACCACTTAATATTTTTGTGTGTTTTTTAAAAACTTTAAGAATATTTAAAAGTTGACCAAGTAGATCCCAATCTTGATTTGTTAATTCATGATCAGCTTGTGTATTATAAAACTCCATAAGTATATTTTTACGTTTATAGACATCTTTAAACAAATCATATGTACTATTCCACCTAGTGTTATTATCAAATTTTGCTCTTTTAAATTTTTCTCCTCTTGTATGACAAAAATTTCTAAAATTTTGAATTCTTCTATTTGAACCATAAGCATAATTAATCATAACACGAATTTTATATATTGAAGCTTGTAAGTAATTGAATCCGGATTGAACAATTAAATTTATTATATGGCATACGCATCGAACATGAAAAAATGCACCGTTTACTACAGGTATTAAATCATTTTTTAACATGTTAATAGCACTAGTGTTATTGCTTGCATTATCTAAACTAATACTCATGATTTTATCTTTAATTTTAAAAGTACAAATAACAGACATAATTTGAGCATATATTGTTTGACCATTATGAGGTAATTCAAAAAATTCAAATCCTATAATTCTTTTTTGCATTTGCATTTCAGAATCTATCCAATGAGCAGTAATACAAATATAGCTAACTCCGCGTTGATGATCAGCAGACCAAACATCACTAGTTAAACAAATTTTACCGTCAAAAATTTCAAAATATTCAATTAGTTCCTTTTTAGCTTTATTATATAATTTAATTGAATCACGTTTAGTAGTCATTCTACTTACTTGTTTATATTTCGGTTGCAATGCGCCTTGAATGTAATTGGTACATCGCACATCGTCAAAAAAATTGAATGGGAGCTCCTTCTCGATCACTAGTTTGGCTTGCCACTCTTTCTGTAGTATTTGATCATAACTCCAATTGTGACCGAAACGATCAATTTGTGCTTGAGAGCTTTCATCGGTTAGTTTATGCTTTTGCAAACACGAATGGTAGTGCCGTTGTAATGTGTTATTGCCTTTAGTACCAAATAAGGCGTTACATATTTTGCATTGAGCTTTTTTAACACCTTCGGCAACCCACACTTCGATGAAATGTTCCCAAATAGCCGCTGTACGTTTGCTTTGTTCACCGGTAGGACGTGGAAATAAAGTACTCGAACCCGCAACGACACTTTCAGGCATAATGATATTTGGATCGTTTTGAATAAATTGCGACATTTGTGGAGTGTTGGAGTCGGAGGGATCCATTGTATTGTAATAATAAAAATGTAATAATAATACTAAATAGAGAGGTGTGAAAATCAAGAACGAAAGTTGGGGAGAGAAAATAGATTGCAGGATATAGATATGTGAATATTTGTGCGATTAATGAAATGAATTTATAGAAACAAAATATAACCGTTTGTTTAAAAAAAATACTGCACATTGCACACTATCCGTTTGTTTAGAAGCAAAAAATAAAAGTAATTTGTTTTTTCTACTTTGTCAGTGAGCAGCTTTCAGCAGGCAACTAGTATTACGCTTGATAAGACAACTCTTCTTTTTTTAATTTTTGAGTTTTGACCGTTACTTTTCAATTTCACTCTGACAAGTAAAATTTTTGGCCGAGTTTGTACCTCTTGTCCTCTTCAACTATAAAAATAATTATAAGAAATAAGTTTCTCTCTCTCTGTAATATACTAATATATGGCTATATGCTATGCCTATGCGACTATGCCTATGCGTGACAGGTGAGGCTATGCAAAAATATCATGTGTATGTCAGGCGGCTTAGCTACGCCTATATTATACTACAAGTACTACTACTAGTCTACTAGTCTCTTTCTCTCTCCTCAACTTTATTTTCCTTCTGCCAATTTACGCCAGTGGAGTA
Source organism: Panax japonicus (assembly GCA_020205505.1). Lineage (NCBI taxonomy): Eukaryota > Viridiplantae > Streptophyta > Magnoliopsida > Apiales > Araliaceae > Panax > Panax japonicus. Next base: position 2,749,005 of record CM035102.1, read on the forward strand.
TTATTTGAAGGAGTATTTCAGTAGTATTTAATTTAATAGACAAACAAAGAGTGATGTGTGCAAGAGTCCAAGTAGTCTTTCTCTCTCCTCTACTTTACATAATTTCTCTGTGTTGCTTCTTCACCTTCTCTAGAGAAAGTCAGCAGAGGAGAGATAGAGTGAGTGAGAGAGATTGGACTAATCTTGCACAGTTGCACTCTGCCCACTTTCAGCAGGCCTAAACGATTCAGGCCAGGCCTCAGGCCGGTTCAGGCTTCAGGCCGGATCAGGCCTCAGGCCAGGCCAATTCGGGTTTTTTAAAAGGCCAGGCCGGATATGTGCCAAAAAAATGAAGTCTGTTAGCAGCCTGCAGGCCGGGCCTGACCGGTCCAGGCCTTGACTAGGCCGGGCTTTGACCAGGCCGGGCCCAGGCCGGACCAAGGCCAGGCCGCAGGCCGCAGGCCATTTGTGCAACTCTATAATACATGACCACCATTTATTATGTATCTCTAAAAAGTTGGTAACACTAATACTTATCTACATAAACTCAATCAAAAAATCGACCTAAAATTTCATAATATATATTATTTTCCATTTAACTTTTTTCACCTATGGAATTTTGAATCATTAACACTTATAAAGTCATTTGCTACTATTTGAAGTGCTTGATAATGACTTATTTTTAAATTTATAAATCAAAATAAATAAGTAAGAATTTGGTACTTATTTAAAAATGACTTATAAATTATTTTTAATAAGTTGGTTTGACCGAATGTAATGTCTATTTTGTTATTCTTCTAAATATATTTTTTTATTAATGTCATTTTTAATAATATTTATATTTTATTTTAACCTACAAATTGTTGTCATTCAAATACTTTTATAACTTGTTTTAATTAATTTAAGTTATTTTAAAATAAATTGTTTGCGGCCACGGTCTTTTTACAATCCGAAATTCTGCGGTACAGCAGTACTCATCACATCTTCCTCTATTTCTCCCTCCAAATTTTATTCGACAGGCTCGAAAACTAGAGGCCGCTCAAAAACTAGAGCTCCACACAGATCCATATGTATAACTTGATCAGCCGATGCACAACCCTCTTCGAACAATCGTCTTCTTCCTCCTCTATCCCATTCATATCTCTGTTAAAAGCCTGCAAAAACATTCGAAGCCTGGAACAAGTCCACACCCAAATCATCCACCGAGGTTCCGAGCAAGACCATTTCCTCATAACCCAGTTCATATCTCTCTGCATCTCTCTCTCTCCTCCGAACATCTCATACGCATCCAGCGTCTTTAACTGTGTGCTTAAACCCAACATTTACCTCTGGAACACGCTGATAAAAGGGTACTGTCAGCATTCGTCTCTTAAGGACTCTGTTTCGCTTTTTCTTCGTATGGAACAGAGTGAAAATGTTGTTCCGGATAAATTCATTTTCCCCTCGTTGATTAAAGCTTGCTCGAGTGCGTTGGCGTTGAGGCAAGGCCGGGTGATTCATGGGTTAGTTGTGAGGTATGGGACTGACGGTGATGTATTTGTTGGGTCCAGTTTGATCGATTTTTATGGTAAGTGAAGAGAGATTTATTGTGCTCGGAAAGTGTTTGATGAAATGCTAGTGAAAAACGTTGTTTCTTGGACTGCTATGATTGTTGGGTATGCAAATGTTGGGGATTTAGTGCAGGCGAAGAACTTGTTTGATGAAATGCCTCAAAGAAATCTTGCTTCTTGGAATGTAATGATAAGAGTTTTTGTGATGTTGGGAGATTTGGGTAATGCTAGGAAGTTGTTTGATGCAATGCCTGAAAGGAATGTGGTTTCTTTCACCACTATGATTGATGGGTGATATAATCCTGATCGGGCTCGCATCAAACGACAATAATTCAATTCAAGTTCTAGGGATTCGTCAAGCAAATCAAGAAGTTTGGGGTGGAAATTGTCCAAGGATTCAATTAAAGAATTATTTCTCAATTAATTAGCATATCACGTGGGACCCTTCAAGTCATCAACCATAATATATATCACGTGGGCCACGGACTTAACATTAAATACTCAGCTTGTATACGCAAGGAAGGTTAATATATTCAGGTAATTTAAATCTCGAATCCAATTGGGAAAAGGCTACAACAAGTTATTCAACTGACGTGGACTTTCAGTTTGATTCCAACATGACAAGGAAAATTATGTTTTACAATTCTATTGTAATTAGGATTTATTAATAGTTAAGATTTACTTTCTAAATTGGTTTGTAATAAATAGGGATTTTTATTCCAAATTGGTTTGGAATTCCTATTAGGATTAGGATTTCTTTTTAATTAGAATTTCTTTTCCAATTTGATTTCTATTTCCTTATAGAAATTAGGGTTATAGTTTATAAATTCCTATTAGGATTTGGATTGTTTTGAGTAGTATAAATAGAGGTTCAAGTTATGTAATCAAATACAATTATACATTATTATTATTCAATATATTTGTGAGGTTATTCTCTACTTTTGGTTCTTTGAAGAATTTCTAAGTATTTTTTCTTAGTTATTTCTTTGAGATTCAATTTGACTTATCATACAACAATTCATAGTTGTGTGTGGCGTCTTCTACCGCATCAATCGTCGATTGTACCGAGATTACCGCTTCAATATAAGCGAGGGGTCAAGGTGTCGTTGGTGTCCATTCAACGCAGAATTCCGAACGCGAGTAATTGTACCAAGATTACCGTCTACATATAGGCGAGGGATTAAGGTGTTGCAAGCAATTCATCCAACAACTGTGCTAGAAACGATCGGGGCGGCGACCACCTCACGCAAGCGTGCCGTGGAGTCTATCATTTGGTATCAAAGCTAAGCCTTTCTAGCAAGTTACTTATCTTTAATTTTCTGTCGAAATCTATATTGTAAAAAAAAAAAAGAAGCAAAAAAAAAAGAGACAAAAAAAAGGAGGAAAAGAAAAAAAAAATCATATTTTCATTATGCTAACCAAACTTGTAGCACACCATCAAATTCCAACGAAGATTTCATACCGTTCCATCATCATCAATTCTGAAACAGAGCTACAATTTACAAATCTGACGCATACAAAAGGAGAGTACAAGGCAATCAATCGGTGATTTTGTGGTATTTTGATAGTCACACCATCTATAAGTTTGTTTGGTGATAAGTAATTTTGAATTGATTAGTAAAACCAAGAATTTTGCTAGGGAATTTAATAAGAACCTATTAGAGAGAATATTTGAGGTAAAAGGCTTAGTGGTGAGATTAATCGAGGGTAAAAGCCAATTTATTGAGAGTATACACGAGTGAACCATTGATTCGAGCGAAACACGTAAGGGAGTGTGTGAGGAAAATTATTTTTATCTACTAACCCTTGTTTTGCAGTAAATATGTTGGGCTATGAAGAGCCATTGAAAAGAAGACCCATGGTTCATATGAAGTCTGGCGTGGATGAGTGGTGGAGATCATGGGAGGAGGATTATGACAGGCATCATAACTATCATAGACGTACGGCGCAGCCTCATAAACCTATGAAGCATAGGAGGGATCATTTATTGTCTAGGGAAATAAAAGTTGAAGAAGATCATGCGATTCTTGGAGAGTCATGGGAGACTAGAATAGCTACAAGTGTGCAAGCTAACGAGGAAGAAACAATGCAACAAAAGAATATGTTTTATACTAGGTTTCTAGTACAAGAAAAGGTATGCATTGTTAAAATTGATTGTGATATTGGTACTAACATTGCTAGCACTATAGTGGTGGAGAAACTAGGGTTGTCAACAGTTGCACATCCTCGACCTTACAAGATGCAAGGGATCGTCGATTGTGAGGAGGTAATGGTGACTAGACGAGTGTCAGTTTCTTTTCGCATTGGCAGATACGAAGATGAAATATTATGCGATGTAGTTCCAATCCATACTTGTCATTTGTTACTTGGGAGGCCATGGCGACACAACAGGCGCGTAAAGCATAACAGTTGTACTAATAAGTATTCATTAGTACACAATCGAATAAGAGTCAACCTTTGTCCTATGACGTCCGAGCAAGTTCATGATGATTTAATGTATTTACAAAAAGATCGTGATCAAATGCAGGAAGAAATTATAGAATATGCAGTCCAAGGAGAGTTATTGAGTTCGAGTGTTCAAGATGAAATCCATTATCTAAAGCAAGATGGTGAACATCCGAAAGAAAGTAATCAAGGAGATGAGTTTGTAAAAGAAAATGCATGTGGAAAAGATCGACAAAAAAAATTATTCAAAAGGTTGATAATGTAAAAGAAAAAAGTGAAAAGAGTGAGAATGAAAAGAAAAGAGAGATTGAGCAAAAAGAGAATGAAAAGAGTGACCTTGAAAATAAACGAGAGAAAAACAAACGAGAGGGTGAGCATAAAGAAGAGAGAGAAGAAATATGTGACTATGAAAAAGATAGTGAGTTGAAAAGTGAGTTATATTTTGAAAAGCCAATGACTGTACATTCGTACAAGACGGCGCTTTTGAATACTAACACTAATGATTCTTCTTTGTCTAGTTTTGTTTTGTCTCTTGTACAGGTTATTGATGAAATACCCCGTAATATCATTCCGTACCGATCAGCTGATAGTATTCCCGAGGAGACGACGGAGTTACCAAGGCGGGTTGGAGAGTTGGTAAAAGTGGGTATCGTGAGAGAAGGCATGAGTTCATGTGTTGATTATGAGATCATAGTATCTAAGGAGGATGAGACAACGAGTTTGTTCTTCGACTTTGAATTGGTAAAAAAGTATCGTTATTCTTTTCTTTATTTAGATAATATGTTTGATAAATTGCATAGTTCTTATGTTTTATCTACATGTGATAATAATCATATGATGACAATGCCTAATCAATTTAGCATGAAATATTGTGATAAATGGAAAATTGTTTTAGCATGTGAGTTATATAGGTGGTTAGTTATTTCTGTTAGATTAACTGATGCATCTAGTGTTTTCATGAGTTATTTAAAACAAGTTTTGCATGCTTCCGTTGGAAAATTTGTTGTTAGCTATTTTGATGGTAGAATCATTTTTGTCATAAACTATGGAGGATATTTGATTTATGTTGAGTTAGTTTATGATAATGATATATATTCTCGTTTTCAATGTTGTTACTTGCATGAAATTAATTCTAGGTTTTCTTATCAATATGTTGAGTTAGGTTTTCATGCTAATCAATCTTTACATGAATTATCGATAGCTGACAATGGTAGTAATCATGTTGTTTCGTTAGAGCAATCTTCATTCCATGATTTGCTATTATATGGTTTTGATCCAAGAAGTGTTTATCATCAAGATGGTTTGAGAGATGAGTTATTCGCATGTTTAGTAAGTTCACTTAGATTAGCTAAGGCATTGCATACTTCCATGGAATTGTTGAATTATATTTTGAATTATTTCATGGGAAAATTTGTTATTCTCTATTTTGATGATATTTCGATTTTTGTCAACACTTTGAAAATTTTTATAGCATGTGTTGAGCTTGTTTGTGATAATCATCGATATGCTATTAAGTTTTCATCTTATGGATGTGACCTTTTTGTTCCATTGATGCTACTAGTTGATCTTGAAATTGTTAATGTCAATGGAGAGAGGAAGGTTGGTTGTATTTTGCAGATTCGTGATAGGATCATATTCATCGAGGGAAACATGAATCGTGCAGTTCATCCCGTTCAATGCATAAGACATCTACAGGGAAGTGTTTTGAATATTGTCTTAGTAGAGTATGCATATGATTTTGGTTTATTTAATTACTTCGTGATTAGACAAAAGAAACTTATTGATTTGTTTTGTTTCGTGTTTAATCCAGGAATTCAAGAGAGTTTGCGTGAGAAATATGACAAATTTCAAGTATTGATATTTGATCCAGGTGCATTGACGAATGTGTTTCTGCGAAGGATTGAGATCATTATATTGAATTTTGATCCAGGAATTCGTCATTGTGAGAATCTACCACATGAAGAGTTTTGCGTGACGATTTTTGATCCAGGAGGATATAAGACTTTTCATATTCTTTCTTACTTTGCATTCATGATTATTTTAGTAGATAGTAGATTAGTTTATATATATATAATTAGTGTTCTGGAGTAACTGGTCTACAAATTGTCAATTCGGGAGAGAAGTCGGGCATTGTTATGTTCTTAGCGGGAGTTGGAGTTTTTGTTGCTTATATATGTCATTTGCGAGTTGAGTTTTGGCATTATGATTGGTTTGATGCTACTAACTTAGTTTGTTTTTATGTAGGAACAATTTTGTGGTTGAATCATTTTTGAGAAGACGATGGGCCAGATTTGAGGACAAATCCTTTTGAAGAGGAGGGGAATGATATAATCCTGATCGGGCTCGCATCAAACGACAATAATTCAATTCAAGTTCTAGGGATTCGTCAAGCAAATCAAGAAGTTTGGGGTGAAAATTGTCCAAGGATTCAATTAAAGAATTATTTCTCAATTAATTAGCATATCACGTGGGACCCTTCAAGTCATCAACCATAATATATATCACGTGGGCCACGGACTTAACATTAAATACTCAGCTTGTATACGCAAGGAAGGTTAATATATGCAGGTAATTTAAATCTCGAATCCAATTGGGAAAAGGCTACAACAAGTTATTCAACTGACGTGGACTTTCAGTTTGATTCCAACATGACAAGGAAAATTATGTTTTACAATTCTATTGTAATTAGGATTTATTAATAGTTAAGATTTACTTTCTAAATTGGTTTGTAATAAATAGGGATTTTTATTCCAAATTGGTTTGGAATTCCTATTAGGATTAGGATTTCTTTTTAATTAGAATTTCTTTTCCAATTTGATTTCTATTTCCTTATAGAAATTAGGGTTATAGTTTATAAATTCCTATTAGGATTTGGATTGTTTTGAGTAGTATAAATAGAGGTTCAAGTTATGTAATCAAATACAATTATACATTATTATTCAATATATTTGTGAGGTTATTCTCTACTTTTGGTTCTTTGAAGAATTCCTAAGTATTTTTTCTTAGTTATTTCTTTGAGATTCAATTTGACTTATCATACAACAATTCATAGTTGTGTGTGACGTCTTCTACCGCATCAATCGTCGATTGTACCGAGATTACCGCTTCAATATAAGCGAGGGGTCAAGGTGTCGTTGGTGTCCATTCAACGCAGAATTCCGAACTCGAGCAATTGTACCAAGATTACCGTCTACATATAGGCGAGGGGTTAAGGTGTTGCAAGCAATTCATCCAACAACTGTGCTAGAAACGATCGGGGCGGCGACCACCTCACGCAAGCGTGCCGTGGAGTCTATCAATGGGTATGCTAAATCTGGTGACATGGCATCCGCAAGGTTTTTGTTTGATCAGGTGCCTGATAAGGATATAATCTCATGGTCGGCATTAATATCTGGTTATTGCCAGAATGGGCAGCCTAATGAAGCGGTAAATATTTTTGTTGACATGCGTTCTAGAAATGTTAAACCTGATGAATATATAATAGTGAGTCTGATGTCGGCTTGTTCCCAACTTGGTAATTTGGAACTGTCTAAATGGGTTGATTCATATATTAGCCAGAGTTCATTTGATATACATAGAGCTTATGTTGCTGCAGCTCTTGTGGGCATGAATGCAAAGTGTGGGAACATGGAGAGGGCTACAATGTTGTTTGAGGAGATGCCTAAACGAGACTTGATTTCCTATTGTTCAATGATACAGGGCCTGTCCATACATGGGTGTGGATCTCAGGCTGTTTCCCTCTTTTCGAGGATGCTAAATGAAGGACTAACTCCTGATGATGTGGCCTTCAAAGTCATCCTAACAGCTTGTAGTCATGCAGGGCTTGTTGAGGAAGGTTGCAACTACTTTTATTCCATGATGAATAAGTATTCTATAATTCCTTCTCCTGACCATTATGCTTGTATGGTCGATCTTCTTTGCCGATCAGGGAAACTTATAGCAGCTTATGAGCTTTTAAAAAAGACGCCTGTAGAACCTCATGATGGTACCTGGGGTGCACTTCTCGGGGCTTGTAAGCTACATTGCGAAATAGAATTAGGAAAAGAGGTTGCAAGTCGCCTTTTTGAGCTTGAACCTCTCAACGCTGGTAACTATGTGTCGTTGTCTAACATTTATGCTGCAGCAGATCAGTGGCTGGATGTTTATTTCATAAGGAACAAAATGAATGAGAGGGGGATACAAAAGATAAGTGGTTGCAGTTGTATATAGGTCATTGATCTTGGTCTCTTGGGAACTGTTTGTTTAGCATTTTGGTCACAAGAATTCAATCAGGCAATTCAGAGATCAAGTAACTGACCCATTGGTTGGTTATGATTTGCAGACAAGAAAGGTAAATCCTAAGGAGGAATGTAACAGTTTGACATGGGCCATTGAGATATGAAGTTATACATTTGATAAATGCTCATACATTCATTTTACGGGCCTTATGCTGTTCATTGTGTGATTTGGTACTGGCGATATGTGGAATCATGCAGGCTAAACATTTTTAGGTTGGTTTTGCTTCCCTAACCTCTAATTATAACAAATTTCATAAAGTTCTTCGTTTTTATCGCTGGTTGTTATGGGTAGGCATATAAAAAGGTAATCTTTTGATATTTTTTCATGTCTTGTAAAATCAAACCATGCTATCAAAGCATAGAAGCTCAGGGGAAAAATCAATGTGAGGAATATAAAAAATGTTCAATTTGGTATCATGCTATGTCTCGGTAAAGTAACCAATATGGGATCTTACAAGACTCACTCACTTCCTTCCTGACATCACTTTCAAGCAAATACACTAAGCTATGCTTAATCACAAATTTGATCTGTCCTCTTTTAGGCTTGTCTTGCTTGAATCTGTAACTAATCCTGTGTGCACTGAAAGAGTACTCCAGTAATTACAAAAGAGATAGGAAGCCACTTATAAGATAGGATCCTTTGTGTTAACAATATATGAGGGGTCTTAATAATATTTGCTAAATCTATTGTTCAACTGCACATGCTAATGCATCAGTTAGACGAGGCAGGGTTGCATAAGATGGATTAAGAAGTAACAGGTCTATAGCTCTGTTCAACCTGATCAAAGCATATGTCTTCAACTTTGCTTATCAGCTGTACAAGATGTGTTTTGGCCTTCCACGATGTATAAGGATTTAGTTTCTCAATATTTACTTTCAAACTTTGTAAAGTCCAGAACATTATATACTTGGATTTCGATTTTAAACTTGATCTTTAAATATCAATTGTATCAAATTCTGATTTCCTTTACATAAAATATTCTTATATTTGTTTTTAAAACCTTAAACGGTGTAGAGTATGAATTTTGGTTTTCTGTTTCATGTATACATTCAATTACAACATAGTCGCTTTCATCCATTTACCCTCTTTTGAAATCTTTTGAAATTGGATGCCTTAATTTGTAATTTCTCCGACCTAATATTTCATCAAGTTCTGAAGTCCTTTAAAAACTGTAAACAGAGTAGAGTATGAATTTCGTTCTCATGATTAAATTCAATTATAGCATCATCCCTTTCTTCCTTATTTTCCCTCTTTTGAAATATTTTCAAACTAGATGCATGAATTTAGTAATTTGTCAGACCTAAATTGGTAGTCCAATTTTGCTTTATTGGCTGTAAACTATGTAATGATGTCTCTCAAAAACGTTAGCTTTTTCAAGGAGGCCAAAAATATGGGACTGAGGGACAGAGGGAGTTATGACTAATGAGTAATTAAGATTCTTATTACACTGGTCCTTTCACTTTTGTAAATGTTTTGTGAGATTTTATGCCTCCCTACTATTTTTACTATATAATAGGTCAAGAGAGCTAGTTCGAGGCTGAAGAGCTGAACTGTTGTAGAGAAATCAATAAATACGTGGGCCGAATTAATTGATCAAATGGAGGATCAAATGGCTTTAATTCTTCAGGAAGAAAGGTATGTACGACATGGCATTTGATGTTCAAAAGTGTTTGTTTCTCACCATTTTTATCTGTTACTCCCTCCGTCCGGTATTAAACGTCCTAATTTCTTTTTTCAGATGTTTCACAATAAATGTCCTATTTCAATATTCGTAACTATTTTTATCTTATTTTTCCATTTATACCCTCAGTCTTCCTTCATTTCTCACCAATTCATTAAAGCTATAGAGCAATTATTATAGAGAAAAATTATAGAGAGAAAGAAGAAGAGAAGTCTGCTACCTCACTATTCCAGTATCCAGTCTTCTTCTAAGGTAAGGGGTATTATTCCTTCGTATTCATGAAGAGAGTTATTTTCTTTCAATACTCGTAAGAGTTGTTATTCCATTCTTTATTATTATGTTGGAATAACATGTCTATGCGAAGTACCGCATACATGGTGAAATTCTTCTGTTATTCCATTCCTTATTATTCTGTTGGAATAATCTGTCTGTGCGGATTACGTATGGCCTGGTTCTATTTTTTTATTATTCTGTTTGAATAACCTGTCTATGCGGTCTATCGCATGCCTGGTGAATTCTGTTGTTATTTCATTCTTTATTATTCTGTTGGAATAACTTGTCTATGTGGATTACCGCACGCATGGTGAATGATCCTTCGTATTCATTCTTTATTAAATTGTGAAAATGATCTGTCTACGTGGATTACCGCATGGCGGGCGAAAATCTATTTGCAGTTTCATATATTCTATTATACTCAGTTGGTTAAAGTTTTGGCTTCTATACTCCATGAAATTAGTGGAATATCCTTGATATTTGCGCTTCATCCAGTATCTTTTCATGGAAATATTCTTCTGAGCATTGTTGAATTTTACTCTACAAAGCAGTATCATGTTGACAATTTGGACGTTCTTGATTTTTGGATAAATTAAATTATAAATCTTTAAAATTTATTCTTGAACTTGTTTTATTGAATTATTATGTCATTGGCATCATCCTCATGCTTATATTATGATTAGAGTTATCTTTAGCTTACGTGCATAGATGGACTTAGTATGATTATGACCAGAGATTATTCGGTATAATCATGACCGTAATGTGACGAATGATGTGGTAAAAGTCCTCATTGGCCTGTAGTTCATTGATGGACAGTTGTTGGTATGATTATGACCATGAATTATTCGGTATAATCATGACCATTGATGATTACATGAATATCCTTGGTCGTGATGCAGGGATGAGGTGGTTTATTTATTAAGCTGAGTCTCAGCAATAAAGTTAATGAAAATCTTTTTAAATCATAGAAGATAGTAGATTTTATGCTCTATTTGACTCTTCTAATGGATTGTTTGTTCCGCTGTAGTTAAACTTGTTGTCTATTAAATTCTATCAGTTTAATATTGTTGAAGGCTAATGATAATTTATTCTGCATTATTTTAGTCATAATATTTGTTGCTGCGCTAGTTGAGCTCACCATTTGCTTTCATTGTTCTCTTTAGGAAATGAGAATATAGCTGGGACTATTCGGGGAACGGAGTGACGGTCCAGATGATAGCATTAGTAGTCCTCACTATTCTGTTAAATAGTGTGATAATAAATGTAATTAAGACTCCATTGAGTGTGGATATTGTCTAGATGACAATATTCTTATTAAAACTCTTAGATTATGTTTTGTCGTATTTTACATTATTGTTGTATAATTAAGTTGTATTTAAATTTTGTATCATGTATTTAGCGACTCAAGATGGGTGATGTATACCTATTTTGGGGGCGTCACATTCTACATAAAATAAATTTTAAATTTTTTTAAATTTAATAACATCCAAATTTATTGTAAAAACAAAGAGAAAAGAATAAGATTAAAAGTGATACCAGTTGACAATATTTATTTTTTGTTCTTTGGCTAGAAGAGGTTGATTTTTCTTTACCCCTTAAATTTGGCATTCGCCAAAGCATCAAACCTTGTTTTCTCATTCTGTGTAAGAAAACATTACTTAAAAACAAAAAAAATGAATGAGAAATAAGTGAGGATACATTACCTCACATATACGGACACAATTTAATTTATACTCATTGCAAATTACCACTCCTATATTATTATGACAAAGTGTTCGAACCTGTAGACAAAAACATTGAATAGTAAATAAGCGGATAAAAAGATTAGATAAAAAGTAAGAAATTGATGAGTAAAAAAAATTTATCATACAGTATTTTTTAGGTCCTCATCCATTTGTCACGACATTAAAAATTAAGATGAAACAGCTATATACTGGGCCCAAGTATAAATGTAAATGATGCAATCACAATAAGCTACTCAAATGGAATACTATATGATAATTAAAAAACTCGGAGTACTACACAATTCATATTATATATCTACTTGCACTGAAATTTGCCTAACGCAAATCACTTTATGCACAACATGGGGGTGATTAATTTATAAATTTCTCAAAGAAACACCGAAACTCTTTCCCACCCCCACCCCCAACCCCAAAAACAAAAACAAAAACAAAGAATTCCACTTTCTCCTTCTCTTTTCCTCTACTACTAGGTTAAACCAAAGCTTCACAGAAGACAAAATTTTCGTTACCAGCAAGTCTACGGCTCTCAGTCGGTTTGCTATCGTTTGAGAGTTCAACTGACAAGGTTAGAAGAAAACCGGGTAGGTTTTGCTCTTGAAACTGCCTAAGTTTACCCTCTGCCTCAGTCCGCTCCGTTGCATTAACTGCCGATTGAGCAGACAGCAGAAATTGGGTGATATCCATTGCCATTAGTTTTCTGAAATAAAAATCTAACAAGCAAGAGAAAAGGCAACTGAAACAATCAACAAGCTAATCCGACCTCTTCTCTCTCTAATTTTTTCTGTCTTCTCTTACATGTGTTAACGTTCCAATAATTTATATCTTTGTTTCATGATCCATCTTTGTTCAGATTTATGGAGAATTTGTTATTATGTTTTTGCCTTTTTCAAGTGTTGGGAGTCAAGGTCTTCAACCTCGTCAGCAAAAATTTTCCAAGTCGCAGTTACGTTAGTCTAGGTGGCGTGTCTGTTAACGGGAGGGGCACAAGCTAGTTGATTGCTACATTCATCTTGGCGCACTACCTGCAATCTGATGGTGCGAGATATGCATAATTGTGCAATTAGAAATTTTGTTTGTGGCATTAAAAAGAAGTATTGAAGATACACTTTTAAAAATATAATCATTGCAAACTAACTATAAAGTACTATTCACTCTTAGGCCTAACAAAATATGGTTATGGGTTGGTTTTGGTTTTCAAAATATGGTTATGGTTCCATTTAAGAACTAAAATTATATTAACGATTTTTAATATGAGTTGGGTTAGGTTGGAACTATATGGTCATGGTTCAAAACCATATTAACCATTTTAAGATGTTTTGACTTTTAAACAGAACTTTTGAAAAATGAAATTGTGACTGTCACAAATAAATTAATCAAGTAATAGTATGATATAAAAATTATTAATATAAATAATAAAATGCTAAAAAACTATACTAATAAAATTTTAAATTGAAATTATTAATTCTACTTAGAAATAAATTATTTGTGCAAATATATTAATTTATAAAATATAATTATTTATGAAATGATATTAAGTTAGGAAAAAATTCCACTTAATATCTCTAAAACACTTTACTTTGTCACCCTATTTTTTTAAAAAATCTGTCTCACTAAATTTTATCATAATCTTTAAATTTTTGTTATAGTGTATTATTATTCAACTAGTTTTTTAAATTAGTACGTAGAAATTGTTTATTTTTTTCAGCTATACTTTTAAATTTAGTAGAAAATATATTTTGCATATGGAGGAAATTAACAATAATTAACTATCCTGCACTTAAATAGCACACTAGTAATCTTGACAATAAGCTCTAAAACATGACCAAAACGCAAGCACCCAATATTCAATTACAAATGTTCATAAAATCAATATTAATTAGAGATAAAAAAAAAAGTAAAAATGGTATGAAACTTTTTTAAAAAGTCAAATTGAGCATCACTTTTTCGCACTTGTAGAAAGAGAAAAACAAGACATGATATTTTATTAGAGAGAAAAACAAGATATGGCGTAAATCTAAAAATGGTATGATATGAAATATGGGTTGAAAAATAGTTAACCGGTTAACTAACTATATTTGTTTAAAAAAATATGGGTCCAAACTTTAACCAACCTGAATAAATAAAAGTGGTTAACCAACCCATTTGGTTCCAGTTAATATGGTTTGACCTATCAGTTAATTAACCATATTGTCAGGTCTATTCACTCTATTACGTAATAATAGTCGTTTTTGTTGGGCTTCGGCACAGAAACGCACAGCGAAAATTAAAATTTTAAAGCAATTTTCGAAACCCTAAAACAGGATCCATGCGAAAAATCAATTAATTCAGAGGTTTAGAGATTATACCAGATATGAAAAAAAAACGAGAATCTGAAACCGACTGCGCCTCGAATCTCCAACGCAATACAAACCGATTGCGCCTCTACGGTATCCACACGAACGCCGCACGAACCGTCGAACGATTCTGCAATAAGAAGGACTTGCGGTACTAGCCACCAAAAGGAATGGATTTTCTGAAACTGTTTTCTCTCTAGTCTCTCTCTAAGAGCGGCTATATATATATATATATATATATATATATATATATATATATATATATATATATATCTTAATTAAGTCTTAATTAATTAATATACATATATACAAATTATCCTTTTAATTTAAATTCGTGATTTAAATACTATTAATCATATTAATATATTTAAATCCTTAAAATTTAAATTAATTCCCTTTTAAATAACGTTCTATATGTGTGACCTTATAGGTTATTATTACGTTGGCAATAATTTTAAAATCATATTATAAAATTATAAACAGTAAGCGGCATCTAGTAATGCATCACTGCTACCCAAGTAATAATAAGATCGATGATTCGATGCAACCTTTTCGTGACCAATGTTTCAATGTAATTTAATCCTTTTAACCTTAATATCCTAGATTAAACTCGAGTCATGGAATGTGTCATACTCTTCATAATTTAATCTGAGTTTTCTTGATCAATGAGTAGACTATATGAAACAAATCACTATTTGAGCATGGCCATGCATTTCATAGTCATACTCAATCAAGAGGCCTATGGATATCACCCATAATATATAGGATGGTTAAATTTCATCTAGATCACTCATATTTCTCACACGATTAATGATGAACCCAATAATCACCTTTATAGTTCACCCTATTAAAGGTGACATTTGATGATATCAAAGTACATAAATTCTCGTGTAGTAATGTAACACCCCAGTCCCACATCGAAAGATAGGGGGAAAATTTGTCTGCATATAAGGAATTAAGTAACTACCAATAGTACCTTCAAGTCATGACCTTTTGGGAGCCTGTGGTGGGCTAAATGACCCAAGAAGATACTATTGGGCCAGTGGTTTGAGGCCTTATTTGGATGGATTTGATTCGATTCGGACTTGGGATTTGACCCAAGATTTGCTCCGGACTCGGGATTTGACCCGGGTTGTTTCATATGGTATCAGAGCCAGGTTCTCGAAAGCTCGGGTCGGGTCATCCGATCGGGTTGCCGGAGGTGGGGACACGAAGGCTGGTGGTATTATCCCACAATGGAGAGATGAAGGTCCGGAGGTGGGGACACGAAGCCAGCCGGTATTATCCCACAATGGCTAGAGAGACAAAGATCTTTGGGCCGTGTGTGTGATCGGATTCTGGATTCTGACGGGGACATCAGAAATTTAAGTGGGGGAGTTTGTAACACCCCAGTCCCACATCGAAAGATAGGGGAAAATTTGTCTACATATAAGGAATTAAGTAACTACCAATAGTACCTTCAAGTCATGACCTTTTGGGAGCCTGTGGTGGGCTAGATGACCCAAGAAGATACTATTGGGCCAGTGGTTTGAGGCCTTATTTGGATGGATTTGATTTGATTCGGACTTGGGATTTGACCCGAGATTTGTTCCGGACTCGGGATTTGACCCGGGTTGTTTCAAGTAATATAGCGATTTCAGGTCGGAGGACCATTACATCATCGTCACTATGAGAATTGCTAATGACACTTCGCATAATGCTCCATATAGAATTCTCATGGTGGGTTTGTCCAGTACATCGTTCTCTAACATGTACCTATGCATTGACTTAATATCTCATATATTTATGACCAATGAGATTTGGTCATCAGTCAATCCACATACTAATCTCAATGCATCATTGTTGTCCCATTAACAATGATACTCGACTAGGGACATTTAAGAACACTGATACTAATGGTAATATATAATCTCATGTTCAAGTCACATACTTGAAACTATATAATTTGTATCACTATTCTACGAAATTTTATTATGTTAACAATTATATTATGCAGTAAATAAAATCATAATAAAATCATATATTTATTCAATCAAATATAATATCAAAACGTTAAGCAATTATATCAAATAATTGACCTCTAGGGCATAAACTCTAACAGTTTTAGCTTTCATGCACATAGATTAAAAAGTCATTAAATATCATTTAAAATATGTATGCAATTTCATTACTACCTTTTATGGAAAATTGAAAACTACTAATACAAGAGAAAATTTCTTGGAACAATGAAAGAAGTTAATGATGATATAGAAAAGTAAATAATTTATTCTCTTAGAAAGTTGTAAGCAACAAATAAATCAGAACCATTTTTTTCTTCTAAAAAGTCTATTATTATGGAATGAAATGAGTACTAATTATCTTTTTTGTTGTTTTAAAATTTTAAATAAAATTATATTAATTTTAAATTTTAAGATTTTGAGAACTGACTTTAAAAAGTTTAAATATATTTTTAATTTTGGAACGGATGTGGAATCCAGAAAAGTTTAAGTTAATAAATATTGGAAATAAATGAAAGTAATATGCACTCAAGCTAATTACATTGGATGTGGTAATATTTACTTTGTAATCCTGTTCATTTATTAATAAGAGAAATTATATAATACAATAGACATTCTTTATCCATTTTAATTTGTTGAATTAATAAATGTGATAAACTCATAGTTTTGGAGCAGTGCTTTTAGAATCATGATGTTGATAATGCTAATGAAATCTAAATTCAAGACACCTCTAAAACTAAAATGTTCCTATCGTTGGATCATTTACGTGGGGTTATTGATTCCGAATAGATTAGTACATACTATGTTTGTTCTGTTGAAGAGGATGATAATCTTATAATCATTTTTGTGTGAAGACACTAAATGTAACACCCCAAAACCGATATAGGCCCGAAGTGCTACACACCGCATGCCCAAAGACCTGCAAGGCAACAATATCAATAACGTGCAGCCCAAACAAAACAAGTCAACAATAACCTTAACTTAAAACCCAACAATAAATATATTTTAAATCAATCCAAATGAAATACCAATAAATACCACATTCAAATAACGAAGACGCAATTTTCTCGAAACTAAGAGTTTTATCAAAATCCATCAACAAAAAAATATTATCAAAAACTAAACTCCAGTTATTCCAAACGTATCAAATAAGTGACTCAGCTTTCAACGATGGGACCTATAAAAAATCTATAAGGGGGTGAGCGATGAAGCCCAACAAGTAGTAATCCTCATATCTAGCTGAATCAAGTACAATTTGCAAAGCACTTTTTCGAAATAACTTTTTGTTCAATAACAATAGTACATAAGCTTTCAAAACTAAAATAATTCAAAAATGAATTTAATGTATATCATATATCCTTTAATCCACAGCCCTAGCGACTAAGGTTACAATAGCCCATGTAACACGGCTCAAAAGTTCGATAATGTTATGATATGCACCCTACCAAGGTATCTATAAAATGCATGCTCCCAGAAGGGCATCTAAAAGGTGTGCACCTTCTTAGGCCCTATATTAGCTCTGAAACTAAACGTAATCAATAACAGGTTCTATACATAGTTCAGACTGAGGATTTCAAAATCTTTTCTCAATATTATCGATATTCTAAACGATACTTTTTCACAGTTCAAAATCATATAATCTCATTTCACAGTTCCAAAATATATACTTGATCCAAATTTTGAATAAACGAACATAGCATTTTAATTTAAATGAAAGCCTTAAATAAAACATAACAAATTTTGAAACGGTACATTTAGGCATCCGAATAATTAATTAGACATACATATAAATAACGATAATTTTAAAATCACTAAATCGTTCGAAAAGCCTATTACCTTGATATTGCGAAACACGAAATTAAAAGTGAACTAATTCTTTGAGTTTTCTTCTTTCTTCTTTTTCTGTTCTGCAATACTCCAAAGCCAAATAATTTTTACGTTCTTCTTTCTCTCTAATTGTTTAAATATATGTAATTCTTTTGCAAAATAGGTTACAAAGTAAAAGAGTCCTTTTAAAATTAAAAGTTTGTTACAACTTAAATGACTTATCTTTTCCTTATAGGTTTTAAATAAGTATAATTAATTATTAGTTACACTTCTATTATCTAATTATATTATTTTATTATCTTTTATCTTTTTTTTAACCGGATATTACATTCTACCCATCTTAAAAGAATTTGTTCCTCCAAATTTCAAATATAACAATTTTAAAGAAATCACGAACCTGACATAATCAAGAAATTCATTATCTAATTTTTAAACACAATTAATAACAGAGTTTCAAACCTTAATTTTGGGTGCCTGAAAGCTGAAATACACGTTCTCGAGTTGGCCCCAGACTTGGTAAAGTTATTTGCTCCTCTTTTCCATCTCTTTTTCGGTGGAGGGTTCTTGGGGCATTGTATAATCTATGACCGAAATCTCCACAATGAAAACACGCTCCCAGTATTCCAACGACATTCCTTGTCTAGGTGGTTCCTACCACACCTCGAACACCTCAGTTTGTTCTCTTTATTCCATTGGTTTCCTCTAAACTTAGTGGTTTGCGTATTTAACTTCTTTGTAGATCCTCCATGGCTAGACTCTTCCCCAGATGGTTCGTCCGTCTTATTGTTCTTCCCTTTCTCCATTTCTGCTAAGCCCTTCTCGATCACTAATTGTGACGCCCCCAAAATAGGTATACATCACCCATCTTGAGTCGCCAAATACATGGTACAAAATTCAAATAAAACTTAATTATACAACAGTCGTGTAAAATACAACAAAACATATGCTGAGAGTTATTTAATACAAATATTGTCATCTAGACAATATCCACACTAAATTGAGTCCTCATTATATTTATTATCACACTATTTAACAGAATAGTGAGGACTACTAATGCTATCATCTGGACTGTCAATCCGTTCCCCGACTAGTCCCTGCTACGTTCTCATTTCCTGAAGAGAATAATGAAAGTAAAAGGGTGAGCTCAACTAGCCCAGTAAGAAATATTATGACTAAGATAATGCAGAATAAATTATCAGTAGCCTTCAACAGTGTTAAACTGATACAATATAATAAACATCAAGTTTAACTGCAGCGGAATAAGCAATCCATTAAAAGAGTCAAGTAGAGAATAAAAGCTATTATCTTTTATGATTTGAAAAGGTTTTTCATCACTTTTATCACTGAGACTCAGCTTAATAAATAATCCACATCATCCCTGCACTACGGCCAAGGATATTCATTAGTGTCACGACCACAAATTATTCATGCACTACGGGCCAAGGATATTCGTGTATTCATCAATGGTCATGATCATGTCAACAACTGTCCATCAATGCACTACAGGTCAATGAGGACTTTTACCACATCATTTTTAACATTACTGGTCATGATTATACCGAATAATCCCTGGTCATAATCATACCAAGTCCATCTATACACTACAGGCCACAGATGACTTTCAACATAATATAAACATGAGGATGATGACAATGATATAAGAATTCAATAAAACAAGTTCAAGAATTAATTTATTCAGGAACTAATAAAGTCTAAATTGTCAACATGATACTTCTTTGTAGAGTAAAATTCACGAATGCTCAGAATAATATTTCCGGGAAAAGATACTGGATGAAGCGCAAATATCAAGGATATTCCATTAATTTCATGGAGTATAAAAGCCAAAACTTTAACCAACTGAGTATAATAAAGAATGAAATAACAAAGAAATCATCAGACATGTGATAGACCGCACAGACAGGTTATTCTGAAAGAATAATAAATAACGGAACCAGGTCATGCGTAAACGCACAGACAGGATATTCCAATAGAATAATAAATAACGAAACCAGGTCAGGCGAAATTCTCACTGAAATGATGTTCCAACAAAATAATAAATAACGGAACCAGGTCATGCGTAAACGCACAGACAGGATATTCCAACAGAATAATAAATAACGGAACCCGATCAGGCAAAATTCGCACCGACAGGATGTTCCAACAGAATAATAAAGAATGGAATAACAAAAGAATTTCACCATATATGCGGTACTTCACATAGACAGGTTATTCTAACATAATAATAAAGAATGGAATAACAGAAGAATTTCACCAAGAATATGGTAGTCTGCGTATACAGGTTATTCCAACAAAATAATAAAGAATGGAATAACAGAAGTTCTCTTCATGAATACGAAAGAAATAATACCCCTTACGAGTACAACAAATAATATCCCTTACCTTATAAAGAAGAGTACTCCGACGGGTAGGGCGGGGATATATTTGAAGAAACTTGCACTACGCTCAAAGCTTTCTTAAACAGAAAATACGCTCAAAATTATAGAAGAAGAATTCTCTATAGTTTCTTTCTCTAGAGTTTCAGTGAATTCGTAAGAAATAATGAAGGAATGAGCTTCTATTTATAGAAGAATGGACTGAATAGTAACTAATTCCTGAACGGTCCAGAATGATATACTTTTAAACGGACGGTCCAGATTAGTTTACTATAAAATATTCTAATAAAACAAAATCTTTTAAATAAAATATAATATATTCTATTTATAATCTAATAAAACGAATAACTTTATAAAAGTATTCTGTTTTATATAAAAAGATTTTTACTATGCAAATACTATGCAGACACTATGCAAACACTATGCATAATAAAATATAATATATTCTAATTATTGTCATAATAAAACTAAATTACTTTATAAAAGTATTCTGTTTTATATAAAAAGATTTTACTATACAAAATACTATGCATAATAGAATATAATATATTCTATTTATAGTCTATTAAAACGAATAACTTTATAAAAGTATTCTATTTTATATAAAAACTTTTTTGTTTTATTACATTAATAATACTACTAAAACAAAATTTCATCATCATTATTATAACTCACATTATTAATCGACCAGGTCGTTCCCAGGAAAGAGGAGTGCTTTCCAATAAGGATTTCTACCTATTGGCGCGCACTTAGGTGACCAAACCTCTCCTTGACAGAACTTCTAGACATCGTTAATATTGCAAATAATAATATTAATAACTTTGTCATCTCAATTATTGATTTAATAATATATAAAATATCGACAATAACTGAATCAAATAACGTGAGATACTATGCAACAATTACTGAAGCAATAATTGAACAAAACTGAGTGACTTCTCACGTAAACATCAATAATCAATACCGTGTGCTACTATGCAACCACACGTATTACTGTACTTTTACTACCGAGTAGTTCACAGTATTAACGGTAAAACTTTCCGCCGTTATTTTCCATAAAAATATTTTTGTCGTTTTCTCAATCCAACAATAATTCTGTTATGGAGTCCACCAATGATTGTGCCAGTCGTACGAATATTCCCTGTTAAAATGAATATCCTCCGACCAATCGAATATTATATAACAACTTGCATACTTTGCAAAATTTATAAATACTACCCACAACTATAACATTATCTTAAATTCACACCATAATATTCAAAAAAATATTTTGAGAAATTTAAATCTTTATTCATAAAATTTGAGATTTTACACCAACGCCTTATTGAGCACCGCATCATATGTGAGAAACTCAAAAGACACCACACCATGTCTTCTGTCGGCCCATAATCCATCCTCCAACCTTTTCGCTTTTTGCCTCCTCATCTGCCACCAAAGTCGGTGCATACTTGGCGAGCTCCGCGAATTCGGTTTCATATATATTGGGCTACTATCATGCTCCCTTGTTCGAGCTTAATAAATTCTCTCTCCTTTTGTGCCCGAATTGTTCTAGGAAAGTATTTGTTAGTAAATGCCTCCTTGAACATAGTCCAAGTGTAGGGTTCAGGATTCCCTTCATGCTTTCTTTTCTCCATAAGCCACCAATCACACGCCCTACCCTGAAGCTGGTAAACTACCAACGTCACCTTATTAGTGTAAGACCCCAACTTTTTATAAATAAATTTGAATTTTCTCTAATTATTATAATTTGATATAATGCTTTGTTTATGGGTGAAATGTGCAAATTTTGCAAAATAGGCAAATGGTTATAAAATATTCATTGTTGTCGGGGAATATTCACTTGGCCGTGGAATATTCTTGTTGTCGAGGAATATCGTACGACGGCGCAACAGTTTGTGGTCCCCATAACAGAAAACAGTCGAATAAAGAAAACGACAAGTTTGAGTTTTTATTAATAATGACGTAGTTGTTACCGTTAACACTGTTGGAATACCTGGTGGTTAAAATATAGTAATACGCGTGGTTGCACAGTAGCACATGGTATTGCACAGTATTTTTGAATTATTGATTCTTACGTAAGAAGGCACTCTACTCAGTAATTGATTACTGTTCAATATTTTATTTTATTGATTCAATAATTGCTACGTTGATACCTGCAAAGTATTTCCCATTATCAGATCAATAATTCATATTATTTGAATAATATTATTAGATAGCATTATTGGCAATGTTTAAGGAAGTTCTGTCTAAAAAAGGGATTTGGTCACCTAATTGCGCGCCAGTAAGGAGAAATCCTTATCGAAAAGCCCCTTATTTCCTAAGAACGACCTGGTTGTCATTATTGTGATTCTGCAGTATTATTTGTGAATAATTAATTATTAATTTATATTATAAGAAATATTTATTTTATGTGGATATAAATGAAAGAATTAATGTTGAGGTGTTTTATCGGTATTTGTCGGAATGGAGGTATTAAAAATCGTCCGTATGTGGATTTCGGTCATTTTTCGTTTGGAATTTGGAAAATCTTTCTTTTACAAAGTTGTAGATAATTAAATTTCCTATGGAATGGATATAAAATTCGTATTTTTCTGATAAAAGGGCTATTTATTATGAATTATTGAAGTTTTGGAAATAAATATTTTTTAAATTAAAAACATGGGTGCGCCCCACTTTTGGTTGGTGTGGAAATTCTGAATTTGGTTGGCCCCACTGTGGTGTGCTGAAATTTGATCAATTGTGGCGTGCGTGAAATATTTTGATAAAATATTATTTTATTAATTTAGTTTGCTTTGGCGTTCTGGCATTATTCTATAAATAGGGTGCTTAGTTAGAATTGAAAATCACATCAGAATCTGAAATTTTCTTTCTATAATATCGAGCGTATTTTGTGAGTATTTAGATATTTTGTGTATTGCTATTCAGTGCAAGTTTTCTTCAACATTATATCCAATATTCTGGTCAGAAGTACTGTTCTTTTGAGGTAAGGGATGTTATTTTCTTCGTAAATGATGTTATTTCTTTCAATATCATTATATCGAAATATTGGTATGAATTTTATTAAGAAATTTCTACCTTTTCATGTCGAGATTACTATTCATGTATACGACACTATTTACGAGTACGACACTATTCCCGAGTACTGATACTATTCACGAGTACTATTTACAAAGTATGATTTTCTTGTAGAATTCTTACCTTGTTGTGCGAAGGTTACTATTCACGTATACGACACTATTCACAAAAAAATTAAAAAAAAAATTCTTTGTCCAAGATGTCTATTATGGTTACTATATTTGATTGTATCCATGTTTTGATCTTTATTTTTGAATTCTGCTCCACAATTGATTATTATTGAGTATTTTTGAACTTGTATAAGTCGAAGTACGAATCCCTAATCTTTGTCCTTTTATCTCATTGGATTCATTTTCTTTAAGATATTTTTTATCATCTTTAGTCCTAAATGATAATATAACTGAATATCTTTGCCTGTAGTGCAAAGATGGACAGGTGTTGAGATGAACATGACCAACTGATGATACAAATGAATATCTTTGGCCTGTAGTGCAAAGATGAATATTTGATTCAAGATGTATATTGATTGATGTTACAGGGATAAAATATTGATAAAATTTTAAATTCATAGATGATAGTAAATTTCATTCTCTACTTAACTCTTCTAATGAATTGTTGTTTCCGCTGCAGTTGTTGATCTAAAATTTGTTGTCTATTATATTCTATCATATTTTTCCCCGTTGAAGACTAGAGATAATTTTTTGTATATTATCTTAGTTATAATATTCTTTACTGGGCTAGTTGAGCTCATCTTTTTCCTTTTTGTTCTATTTTTTTCTCAGGAGACGAGAATATAGCGGGAACTAGTTGGGGTGTGGAGTAATGGTTTAAGATAGTTGTTATAGCAGTCCTCATTATTTGTAAAATAGTGTATCAATAATTGTAATGATGACTTATTTGAGTTTGGATATTTTCTAGAAGACAATATTTGTATTTAAACTCATAGCATATGTGTTATCGTATTTTGCATGATAATTGTAATAATGAAGTTGTAGTTATTTTCTATACCGTGTATTTGGCGACTCAGAATGGGTGATGTATACCTATTTTGGAGGCGTCACAATTAGCTTCAC
Source organism: Panax japonicus (assembly GCA_020205505.1). Taxonomy (NCBI): domain Eukaryota; kingdom Viridiplantae; phylum Streptophyta; class Magnoliopsida; order Apiales; family Araliaceae; genus Panax; species Panax japonicus. The sequence continues at coordinate 2,773,654 of CM035102.1, forward strand.
TACTCCCTAGCCAATCAAATGCCTTCTCCATATCTTGAGTCCACTTCTCAACGATGGAAGGGTCCGTTGTCCCTTAAAGATTGGCAGGTTCAATCGCTTGAATTCTGCTACTATGCCATGATGCCCCGGTTGTTGGTTCTGCACTAGCTAAGCTAAGTAGTAGTCAACTGAGTCAGACCATTAGCGCCAAAATTGGTGTTAGTAGGGTTATTTCTTCTAGGCAGCATTCTCCCTACAAAAATAATCCCCACTCAACAACACTATACAAAACTAGTAACAAATTAAATAAAATACCCAATTAGCCTCAAGTACCAAACGTCAAACACTACATAGATTTCTACCTTATTTTTAATTTCAAAATTCTTTAATTTAATCAAACTATTACCTACAGGTAATTCCCAAAATCACTCCCCAGGGAATATGTAGGTTTTTCAACCCAACACATTGCGAGGGGCCATTACTTTGATACCACCTCTATAACACCCAAAACCTGATATAGGCCCGAAGTGCTACACACCGCAAGCTCAAAGACTCGCAAGGCAACAATATCAACAACGCACAGCCCAAACAAAACAACTCAACAATAATCTTAACTTAAAACCCAACAATAAATATATTTTAAATCAATACCAATAAATACCACATTCAAATAACAAAGATGCAGCTCCTCGAAATTAAGAGTTTTATCAAAATCCATCAACAAATGAAATAATATCTAAAACTAACTTCAGTTATTCCAAACGTATCAAATAAGTGCTCAACTTTCAACGATGGGACCTGTAAAAATCTGTAAGGGGAGTGAGTGATGAAGCCCAACAAGTAGCAATCCTCCCTATCTAGCCGAATCAAGTACAATTTGCGAAACACTTTTTCGTAATAACTTTTTGTTCAATAACAATAGTACATAAGCTTTCAAAACTAAAATAATCCAAAAATGATTTCAATGTATATCATATATCCTTTAATCCACAACCTTAGCGGCTAAGTTTACAATAGCCCTGTAACACGGACCCTAAAGTTCGATAACATTATGATACGCACCTTACCAAGGTATCTATAAAAATGCACGCTCCCCGAAGGGACATCTAAAAGGTGTGCACCTTAGTAGGTCCTATATTAGCTCCGGAACTAAACGTAATCAATAACGGGTTCTATACATAGTCAAACTGAGGAATTTCAAAATCTTTTCTCAATATTATCGATATTCTAAACGATACTTTTTTACAGTTCAAAATCATATAATCTCATTTCACAGTTCCAAAATAAATACTTGATCCGAATTTTGAATAAATGAAAATATCATTTTAATTTAAATGGAAGCCTTAAATAAAACATAACAAATTTTGAAACGGTACATTTAGTCATCCGAATAATTAATTAGACATACGTATAAATAACGATAATTTTAAAATCACTAAATCGTTCGAAAAGCCTATTACCTTGATATTGCGAAACATGAAATTAAAAGTGAACTAATTCTTTGAGTTTTTTTCTTTTCTTCTTTTTTCTGTTCTGCAATACTCCAAAGCCAAATAGTTTTTACGTCCTTTCATTCCAAAGTGCATCATTGATATTTTGTTGTCGTAGCTTTTTACTTACACTCATTGAAGAATCAGGATTTATGGTCGATGCAAATTTATCCATAGCCCCAATCAATTGTGGTCTTTTTCTTGACCCTGTCACTTCAATTTCTTCTTCTCCCTCTTCATCAATTAAATTAACCTTATTTCTAATTTCTTCAATCTCTTTCCTTTTCTCTTGCTTCTTCCTTTTTACTTCTTCTAATGCGGATTTACACTTTTCTTTATCTTCATCAGTAGCCTTTGGGCACGGTCTAGTATTTCTCGTAATTTGGACAATGTGTTGTTTAATTCTATTAACACCTCCGTTAATACAATGTCCACACAACTTGCATTTCATCTTATCGGTATTTTTAGGATTAATCAACATCTCATACTCCCATCCAACGTAATTTGATGCACGTTTCAATTGTGATTCGGGTACAATGGCAGAATTAGATGCTCCCGAAGAAGGAATTTGTGCCATTGAAACAAACCTACAAATGTCGGTCTATAGAAGGCAGCAACAACAAACAGAGGCAAAATAAGTAAGTCAGTAAGATATTCACATTCTCTGTTTGGTATACACAGTTAATCAGTTATATATAGCTCATGTTTGGTTATTTCTGTTTGGTATACAGTATACACAGTAAGGCTTTAGGTTTGTTGTATTTTTGTTTATGTACAGCTTTCTTTGACTGTCGATATTAATACTTGTTCTGTGACACAAGAATGTTTACTTACTGTGATTGAGACTTTGAGATTGTTCAATTTTAATTTGAGATAAAAGTTTGTTTAAGATACTCTAACCTTTTTAGTTGCTTAGCAGAAAAGAAAATTTCAAAAACAAGTGGCGCTGTGGAGTTTACAAACAAGCTAATTGATGTTCACAAACAAGCTAATTGATGTTTACAAGATATCAAAACTCATTGTGATGGAGTGGCGCTGTGGCCGTGTGGCAGCGATGGAGTGGGTTGTGGCGGCGATGGAGTGGCGGTGGCGCTGCGATGGAGCTACGGCGACCGTCCGGCCATGCGCCCGTGCCTCTTCTTCTTCTTCTTCTTCTTTTGCAGTACGTTGTCGCTGCGATGGAGCTAATTGATGGTCTGCATGTTTTTTTAGAGAAAGGAAGAAAGAGATGACTGATGATGACTATGACTCTGAGTAGTGGATATTAAATTTTAACTTTAAGTAAAGATCTCATGTGTACACCCTCACCACAAACTTTGTAAGCTATCAATATTGTATTGTCATCAATTCATGCCACGTGTTAGCAATATGCCATCAAGTATTTTTGATTTTTTTCTTAAAAATATAAATAAATGTTATTTAAATGTAAATAAATGTTATTTTTAAAAATTAGTGTGAAGTTTATTTGAATGAGAAATTTGATATTATTAATTACGAAATTAGTTTTATTTGTGTAATTTTTAAAATTAAAGACTTAAAGAAAATGACAAATATTATATATTATATAGTTATTGAGTTATATTGTGTATGGCTAACTGTTAATTTATCTTTAATGTATTAGTTTTATTCATAAACAAAAATATAAGATTATTATTAAATAATAAAATTTAAAATTTCAAGAATTCAATTCAATATAGAATTAGTGTTACTACTTGAATAAATGTTATTTTAAAAAATAAGTGTGAAGTTTATTGAATGAGACATTTGATATTATTAATTATGAAATTATTTTTATTTGTGTAATCTTCAAAATTGAGGACAAAAAGGAAATAACAAATACCATATGCTAAGTATGGTTAACATATCTTTAACGTATTAGGCTATTAGTTTTATACTTCTATTCATAAACAAGATTGTTATTAAAGAATAAAATTTAAATTTTAAGAATTCAATTTAATATTAAAACTTAAGAATTTAAACATAAATTTAAGAATATATATCCATCGCTTAAAATAATTAAATTATAGAATTAGTGTTAGTAAGTATTATCTTTATATATATAATTATATATCTTTAACGTATTAGTTTAATAGTTTTATTCATAAACACAATTGATATTAAATAATAAAATTTAAAATTTTAAGAATTCAATTCAATATTAAAACTTAAGAAACTAAATGATAGACACGTAATTCATACATTTTAATTATCCCTAATTTTGTCCTTTTAATTATATTAGTTTATTAAATTAATATGTTTTATTTTATTTTGTAGGATTTAATATTTGTTGCAATAAAGTCAAAATCTTGGTGATCAAGCGATATTTAATGTTCTTATTCATATAAGGAATGTCCAAGAAGAATCCGACAAGGAGAAGGTAAGAGGTGGAACAATCTTAGTGTGTAAGTCAAATCCAAAAAGAGAAAGAAAAGTATATCTAGAAGATCTTTTTGAGAAGTTGATTACCACTAGGAAATTGAATCCTACATGAAAAGGGAACAAAAGTGTTCAAGTTCAATGAATCTAAATTAGGGTTCAAAATTATTTTCCTTATAAATAGGTCTCTTTTTTAGAGAAAAAGGTATGAGGTATTGTTTTACTTTAGGTTAGGAGTAGGAGTAAATTAAATTTCATTGTACGCTTGTTGGAGGATCATGAATAAAGGGAGTTTTTTTATTTATTTTCAATCTTCTACTTCTTCTTTATTTTAGTTAATTTATTTATTTTTATGTCTAGTTAATTTTTTTAATCTAGGATGAAGATGAAATTAAATAATTATTCGTAATAATATTTTTTATCTTTTCTATTATTTATGCTTAATTGATTTCGCCTTCATGTTTCGTTATTGAAATACCTTCGTTTTATAGTTCTTATGTGATTTTAAATTAATTAAGAGGTTTTGATAGATTATTGTTAAGATATGAGTTTTTCATAATCTATGCTTGCTCAAAGAAGTTTTGATGGGTTATAGTTAATCCTTAAATTTTTATAGTCTATGCTTGCCCACGTTAATTGTAAATTACTAAATTAAAGGGAAGGGAGATCAAAATAATAATTTGAGTTAAAAAAATAGAAAATAGAAGAGATTGAATTATATGTTATGTTTATTATTTAATGGATTCAGATTCTTAGATTGTTTTCTCATTAATTATTTTCATATTCTAGTTAATTAATTCTCAATCTTTATTTCTGATTCGCCTAAAATAAATATTAAGAAAACATTAAAATTAATCTAGTCTCTGTGGGTTCGACCTGTACTTGCCAGTTTTTCAATTCGACGTTGTGCACTTGCAGTACATATTTTTATCACATCAAATTTTTGGCGCCGTTGCCGGGGACTAGAATTAATTTTTTTTTATTCCTTAATTTGTATTTATTCGAATTAGTTTTAACTTTAATTTAATTTAATTTTTAATTTTTTATTTATTTTTCAGGATTATTGAAGTGGATCAAAGGAGCGAAAAGATAAAGATTTTGTTGATGCGCTTTCTTCAGTACTTCGTATCTCCAATTTTTTTTTAAATAAAATAAAAAAAAAAAAATAGTAGTTTTGTTTTTTTTTTGTTTTTTTTATTTGCCGCATTCATGCATTCACTTACGTAGAGCACATCTTGTTAGGGTTTTTTTATTTTTTATTTTTTGTCAAATATAAACTGTAGTGATTGCTGGAGAAATGAGGTACGTCAAAATTTCTCCTTCTTTCGTAATTCACATAGTTTTAGGACACTTTATTTGTTTATATTATTTTTTTTATTTGTGCTTTTTTCATCTTTAATCTAACATTAAGGGTACAACCTGTAACAAGATAAGGTGGGGATTTCATCACCCTTCCTTGGCCCAGAAACAACCCAATTTGTATTTTGCATGACCATGACCTAATAAAAGCAAGTAGACGTTGGCCCCTAGGACTTTTGAGCTCAATTAGGACAAGAAACTCCAAGAGGATTCTGAATTTTAAATTAATCAAACTATTGGTGTCTAGGCAAGTGGTTCAAAAGGTAAACGCCTAAAGATTGTGTGGTTATTTAATTAGTCACCGTATCTACGGAGAGACTCCCACTTTTCTTACACTTACCTGGCTAGTGGTATGATTAATTTCGAATTTGGTGGACCTTGCGGTGTAACTTGGAACAGTTAGGAGTTGTCTAGATTTTATTTAGGTTAACCGTAGAATTAGGATTTTTATTTTATTTTATTTATTTATTAAATATTTTTTTTTACGACTTTCGTGGTTAATTGTCTGTTTGTTTTGTGATTTGTGGAAAAATGAATTCTTATTATAGTTGGAATAATAATTTTGCCTGGAATCAAGAACCCTACGAAAATTTTAATACACACCAAGTAAATCAATTTTTTCCAACTTATGAAAATCCTTATCTAAATCCATATCCATATCCATATCTGGATCCAGTACCTCAATATCCACAAGAATTATCAAATGAAGTAGACGAAAGACTTAGTGCCCTGGAGAAAACTACGAAAATTTTAATGAAAGAATAATTTAGTATTATATCTCGTCTAGAAATTCAAATGAGTCGATTAGCCACCATAATAAATGAAAAAGAGGTGGATGAATTTTTTAGTAACTCTGAGGTTAATTTTAAAAATCTTGATGGTTGTGGAAATGATGAGGAAAGTGAAAATTTTATATTCAATTATACACAATTTGAGTCAAGCGTATTTGAGGAGTCTACAAATTATGAGTCTATGCCTAAAATTGATCATGTTGCATTTGATGACTTTGTTAAAAAGTCTATAAACCTAAAGTTCCATACCCCGAAAGACTTATTCCAAAAAAATCACTCACTGATTTTTTGGACCAACCCATTAAAGTAAACATGATCCACGAGTTGTCATTGACCCAAGAGATAATTGAAAATAGACTCTTGATTAAAAAAGATCCAAGTGATTTTTTCTTAAATCACCTTGACCAAAATTGGAATAAATCTGAATATTTAGATAAGGTCAATGAGACGTTGAGATCCACTACAAATAAGCCAACTAAACTAGAACATGTATTTGAACCAATTCTTCCATCATTTGAACATGTTAATGAAAGTTTTCTTAAGGTAAACTTGAAGTATAATTGCGATAAAAATTCTGACTATTTTCAATTTTCTAGACCTCCTGAAAATAATGAAAAGTTCACACTCACTTATCCATTTATAACATTAATTTTTAGTCACATGATTTTTAGGATTTATAAAATTTGTAGATATGTATATTTATTTTCTTTCTCACCACATCTTCTTGCAGAACAAATGTCCCGCATACAAGGTACAATTCTTTCACATCTTTGTTTTCTTTTATTCATTTTCATACATTGAGGATAATGCATGATTTAGGTATGGGGGGAATTTGTTTGTATTAGATTTTTTTAATTTTTTTTTTAAAACAAACACAAAAAAATTAAAAAATTAAAAATTTTGTTTGATTTTTTATGAATTTAATTAATTCTAATAAGTGTTGGTGGAGCAAAACGCATGAGTGAGATTGAAAGATTTAGAACTCTTTAATTTTTGATAAGATACGGAATCTTAGTTCAAAACACCATCTGAATTTAAAATTGATTTCACAAGCATTTTTGCACTTCACGTTTGCACTAATTCTTAGTTGTGGGGTATAAACCATGATTCGAGTAATTTCAAAAAAAAGAAAGAAAAAAAAGATGAATGAATGAAAAAAAATAAAGTTGAGAAAAATTGAAAAAAAAAAGAAGAAGAAATAAATAACTGCTTCAATGTCTATTAAACGAAATAACTGGGTATCCAAGCCTCGGGAAGCATCGATATTCACGCTGAAAAGTATGATGGATAAAAGCATCTTGACTAGTCTAATTTTGTGGCATTTGTTACTCGAGTTAGTAAATCCTTAGGGGTGTCTCTACACCTAGTTCCCTAAAGCCATCTGGTTTGGGAGTCATTGGTCCAACGCTCGCTCTACATGGGTAACTCTGAAAAGCCTAAGAAAATGAGACATTACACAAGTAAAGAATCAAAATTGAAGAAAGAATGAAAAAAAGAAAGACAAAGAAAAAAGAGTTTGCTTGATTTTCATGGTAAAAATCCCTACTAAGAGTTACATCACATACGCATGCATGCATCACATGAAATTGATTTAATGAAGGATGGTGTCTAAAATGAAGATCGAGTATTTTTGATAAGGTGAAAGTGTGATCTTGAATTTAATCTTGCTTAGGTATAATGCCCATGGATATTTAGAAGTTTTCTTTCAATTTCATAATTTGTTGAACCCAAAATATTTTTAAATTTTGTGGGTATATTCACTGCAATCCCTCACGAGACACAACTCGTCCATTTGGGGTAACCTTGGGGTTTAAAGGCTTGTTGTACATGCTAAGTGCAATCGTGTTTCCTACGAAAATGGGGTAGTGTAATTTTTGTTTTATTTTAATTTTACTCGAGGACGAGCAAAAGCTAGGTATGGGGGTATTTGATAGACACTTAATTCATACATTTTAATTATCCCTAATTTTGTACTTTTAATTATATTAGTTTATTAAATTAATATGTTTTATTTTATTTTGTAGGATTTAATATTTGTTGCAATAAAGTCAAAATCTTGGTGATCAAGCGATATTTAATGCTCTTATTCATATAAGGAATGTCCAAGAAGAATCCAACAAGGAGAAGGAAAGAGGTGGAATAATCTTAGTGTGTAAGTCAAATCCAAAAAGAGAAAGAAAAGTCTATCTAGAAAATCTTTTTGAGAAGTTGATTAGCACTAGGAAATTGAATCCTACATGGAAAGGGAACAAAAGTGTCCAAGTTCAATGAATCTAAATTAGAGTTCAAAGTTATTTTCCTTATAAATAGGTCTCTTGTTTTAGAGAAAAAGGTATGAGGTATTGTATTACTTTAGGTCATGAGTAGGAGTAAATTAAATTTCATTGTACGCTTGTTGGAGGATCGTGAATAAAGGAAGTTTTCTTTTCATTTTCAATCTTCTACTTCTTCTTTATTTTAGTTAAATTATTTATTTTTATGTCTAGTTAATTTCTTTAATCTAGGATGAAGATGAAATTAAATAATTATTCGTAATAATATTTTTTATCTTTTCTATTATTTATGCTTAATTGATTTCGCCTTCATGTTTCGTTATTGAAATACCTTCGTTTTATAGTTCTTATGTGATTTTAAATTAATTAAGAGGTTTTGATAAATTATTGTTAAGATATGAGTTTTTCATAATCTATACTTGCTCAAAGAAGTTTTGATGGGTTATAGTTAATTCTTAAATTTTCATAGTCTATGCTTGCCCACGTTAATTGTAAATTACTAAATTAAAGGGAAGGAAGATCAAAATCATAATTTGAGTTAAAAAATAGAAGAGATTGAATTATATGTTATGTTTATTATTTAATGGATTCAGATTCTTAGATTGTTTTCTCATTAATTGTTTTCATATTGTAGTTAATTAATTCTCAATCTTTATTTCTAATTCGCCTAAAATAAATATTAAGGAAATATTAAAATTAATTTAGTCTCTGTGGGTTCGACCTGTACTTGCCAGTTCTTCAATTCGATACTGTGCACTTGCAGTACATATTTTTAACACATCACTAAACATAAAATTATATTGAATTAAACTAAATATTACAAATGTATCATCATTTATATAATTTGAAGTTGGTACAAGTTCAAAAAATTATAAATATAATAAAATTATCCATTTTATTTGACTTGATCTTGTTCACTTCTTGTTGTGATTTGATATGCTACAATCTGCATTAAGAATATGATAAATCATTAGAAAAATAAATACATCAAAATCTATTTTTGGTAGTAATTTAAAAAAACCGCCTAGGCCCCGCCTTTCCTACCTAGGCCCTGCCTTTCCTGCCTGTCCCGCCTTCCCGCCTAGGCCGCCTAGACGCCGCCTAGGCCGCTTAGCGTTTTTTCCCACCGATTTGACCTTAGGCGCGGCGCCAGGCCCCCGCCTAGGCCGATTTTTAGAACAATACTAGTCCTCAATATTCTATAAAATAGTGCGATAATAATTGTAATGGGAACTTATTTTGAGTTTAGATATTGTCCAGGAGATAATATTTGTATTAAAACTGACAGCTTATGTTTTGTCGTATTCTGCACGACACTTAACAGTTGTATAAATTAAGTTTGTATCTAAATTCTGTATCATGTATTTGGCAACTCAGAATGGGTTGTGTATACCTATTTTAGGGGCGTCACACCAGCTATTCCAAACGTATCAAATAAGTGCTCAGCTTTCAACGATGGGACCTGTAAAAATATGTAAGGGGGTGAGTGATGAAGCCCAACAAGTAGCAATCCTCCCTATCTAGTCGAATCAAGTACAATTTGTGGAACACTTTTTCGTAATAACTTTTTGTTCAATAACAATAGTACATAAGCTTTCAAATCTAAAATAATTCAAAAATGATTTCAATGTATATCATATATCCTTTAATCCATAACCTTAGCGGCTAAGGTTACAATATCCCTGTAGCACGACCCTAAAGTTCGATAACGTTATGATACGCACCCTACCAAGGTATCTATAAAAATGCACGCTCCCCGAAGGGCATCTAAAAGATTTGCGCCTTAGTAGGTCCTATATTAGCTCCGAAACTAAACGTAATGAATAACGGGTTATATACATAGTCAAACTGAGGATTTCAAAATCTTTTTTCAATATTATCGATATTCTAAACGATACTTTTTCACAGTTCAAAATCATATAATCTCATTTCACAGTTCTAAAATAAATACTTGATCCAAATTTTGAATAAACAAACATAGCATTTTAATTTAAATGGAAGCCTTAAATAAAACATAACGAATTTTGAAACCGTACATTTAGGCATCCGAATAATTAATAAGACATACATATAAATAACGATAATTTTAAAATCACTAAATTGTTTGGAAAGTCACTTACCTTGATATTGCGAAACACGAAATTAAAAGTAATTCTTTGAGTTTTCTTCTTTTCTGTTTAATACTCCAAAGTCAAATAATTTTTACTTTCTTCTTTCTCTCTAATTGTTTAAATATATGTAATTCCTTTGCAAAATAGGTTACAAAGTAAAAGATTCCTTTTAAAATTAAAAATTTGTTACAACTTAAATGACTTAACTTCTCCTTATAGGTTTTAAATAAGAATAATTAATTATTAGTTACACTTCTATTATTTAATTATATTATTTTATTATCTTTTATCTCTCTTTTTTTAACCGGATATTACACTAAAGCAAGTATGTATGTGCTTAATGAAAAATAAGTTCACCGAACGTGATTCACTTAAAGGAACCCTAATGAAGTTTTACTTAGTTGTCTGACAATAGGAGTTCATATAGTGATAGTTGTACGAGTGATTCTTGTACTTAAGATCATCATAGTACCATGTGTATTTTGAATTATACTTTGTCATATTCCTTAATACTTACAAGTATATTCTAGGGTATGTTCGGGTATAATAAAGTATACATGGAGGTCGATTAATGATAAAAAATGATCTACCAGTTCCAGTAAAGGGAGAGAATGTTCGATGTGATTTGATGAATGACAACTCAGAAATCTTTGGCCAATGTAGAATGGACATTAATCAGAGTTGTATATTTTAAAAACGAAATGCATATGATTAAATAAATAAGACTTGACAGTAATTCAATATTTTATGTTTAATCGTGATATTGTACGGTAGAAGGATTGAATTGTACGGTAAGTATTCACGGAATATGTTCTTTGTATTCTTTGTGATAATTTTTGTGATTAATGTTGAATTCATATTATCCGAATAGTCATGATACATTATTTATAAGGTGTCACTCATGATTTAGAATAAATATTATTTATTTATATTTGAATTAAAGGAGTTTAATTCATTATAAATAATATTAGAATAGTTTTAGTTTATTTATATTACTACCGACTTAATATTGAACGTAGATGGTCTCACCACAAAAGGGAGAAATATGATTTTAGAAGTGATTGGCTTAATAATAATAAATTAAGTATATTTAATTTATTAGTAGAATAAATTAAATAGCTTAAGATTTATAATTAAGTATTTGTAGAAATACTAATTAATATTATAAATTAATAAGATTAGTCATATTATTATTATTATTATTATTATCAAATTGACTAAATAATAATAATATAGTATTTGAAGAAATACAAATATTTATAATTAAGTATTTAGAGAAGTACTAGATTATAAATAAATAAGAGGAGTCTTATAAACTAATGCAACCTTTTTAACTTACAACTCTCTTGCAAGCATTCTCAAAAACCCTAAGTAGTTAGGATAGTGAGAATTAAGGTTAGCCACCCAATATCTAGTAGAATTTAAAGTCACGTCTTCAATCTATTCCTCTTGATGGATACCTCTTGGGCGTTGCATACACTTTGTGACGAACCGCGAACGCGTGATTCAGATATTGGAGAGATCGTGAAGGATCAAATGATTGAAATTTGAAGTCTTCATCAAAGGTTGACCCGCTTCAAAAGTATATCTTTATTCTTTCTCAATTAATGGTGTTTCATAAGGCTATACATTGGGATTGCTGAAAAATTTTAAATTGCTATTTTATTTGCTTCCGTCGTTCCTTAATATAGATCGTTTTAGAACTGTGCACAAGTATTAAAGAAATGATTGTAAAACTTTAAATATACTATCAATTGTCTATATTGCCTTTGTATTGAAAAAAAAGATTATTATTTATCCAAAGTTATATTTATTACTTGGGGTAATATTAGAAACTAAGTGATAAATATTTACTTGAAATTCTCAAACGACTTATATTTAGGAATAAAAATATTTTTCTAAAACGACTTACATTAAGAAACGGAGGAAGTAATTTCAATTTGATTGTATGTTTTGATCTTGTTTCAACAATCCTACACAAATATTTAATACTCCCTCCGTCCCAAATTAATTACTCAGTTTTGACTTTTTAAAATCAAATTGACCATTTTTAAATCTAATCTTTTTACTATTTTTGTTAAAATATAGGTGAAGAGATTATAACCAAAAGAAAGTATATACAATTTATTACTAATCTTAATTTTAATAATTTTAAAAATATATTTATATATACTTAATTATTAATTTTAAAAATAGTCAATTTGATTTAAAAAATCAAAATTGAGCAGTTAATTTGGGACAAAGGGGGTATTTCAATAAAACAAGATTACGTGAGATACAAGAAACAAAAGGTGAAAAAAAAATAAAGACGGTTGGGAATCTTGACACCGAGTATTTAAAGTATGTTATCATTGGTATGTTTACGAGTTGGCTTTGGACTCTTTACTTCCACTTGTATGGTTGGATGTAATATTAAGTCGGGTCTAATTCGACGGCTATAACCAACTTATCTTTCTTACTAGTCTTTTCAATTTTTTAAGGAAAATAATATATATTATGATTTTATATTTTATTATGAATTATTTGAATAAATTTAATTGATAATATTTTTACGCTATATTTAATATAATGAGTTAATTTTATAATCTTATCAAATCTCGTGTATTGATGTAAGTCGCAATCGTAATTCGGATGAAATCTTCCGCAATATATAGCATAATTATTTTTTCACTGGTGTTCGGGAGCGTTTTACCGACCTCCATTTGGGCCGAAGGCTTTTCGGCAGAAGGGCTTGATAGACCGATGGGAGGAAGCCCATGAAGGCGTTATAGGTGTTCGGGTCGGCATATGAGTCTTTCGGTGTTGGGGCCGAACCCATTCTTGTGGTGATGAGGGGTCGGGCCTTCGAGTCCTTTGGGCCGAAGCCCAGACCAGATAATAGGATCGTTTGGGCCTGCACAGTGGGCTCTCCTGCGTGCAGAGTCCGGTGACCTATTCATATACGGTAACTCCAAAGGTAGTGGTGGGATTGGATTCTACTTGCACCTTTTAAGGAGATTGTGTTGGACCCAAGTTATGGTAACTACCATACACTAGGAGTCCTAATCCGACTGGGAGAAGGATTCTAAGGTGGTGAGCTCTATAAATACAAGGCCTAGGTTAACATTATGAGGTAATACCTACTTTTGAGCACTAAATACTTTGCCTCCATTGTTTACCCTTGTAACGGCCTGTACTCATTCTCACACCGGAGCTATCCCCCGGCGGCACAAGCCGTCAAGCTTCTGTGTGATCTGTTACTGTGCAGGTTCTAGCGCGTGTATTCTGTGATTGGACGCGCCGGCGAAACTTGGCGTTAACATTGACGCTAGAAGGAGGGCTTAGTGCTTAAACAATCACAATCAGATTCCTTTCCGGCGAGAAACGATGGCGAGTGTGGAATATGCAGTTTCCGACCGGGAAAAGGCCAAGTCCCACCAGACCACTCAGGTGAGAGGGTCGGTGAAGGACAGACTGGGTTCCAGAATCCAGGAAGATCAGAGGGAGTCAGCTGGCTCCCCTCGGAGGCGGCTCTTTCATGAAAGCCAACGTACCCCCAACCAAGCCAGTCGGATGGACGGAGCTAATCCATTGGCATTGGAGGTGCACGAAAAGAATCAACCACAAGGAAGTCGAGATCAGAGAGAATTCATCCTGCAGAAAAAGATGCAGCAAAACAAAGATGCCATGACGGCCCTACGTCTCCAACAGGAGGAACTCGCACTACAGATGGCTAACATGGCCGGGGAACAGGAGGCATCTTCCAGGAGGCGCAGGCACCGAAGCCGGTCCCGATCTCCCCAAAGACGAGAGGCCGGTAGGGAAAGGAGTAGATACCGGAGCCATTCGAGGGACGGTCGGAGCCGGAGGAGGAGCCGTTCAGCAGGACGCCGATCAGAACACCAAGGCCATTCGGGAAAGAAGGGGGACGAGACACCCGAACGTGAGAGGGACAGACCCCGATCGTCCCCTCATGAAGGAGAGTCCGACCCCCTCGCCCGAAGAGTGGCTGAGCTGGAAAAACTACTGTTGGCAAAAAGTTCGACGGGGGAACCTTCGACCTATGTAGGCTCCCCCTTTTCGGCAGAGATTAATCGGGAGATCGCCGACCCCAAAAGGAAGATGCCCCCGATGGAGACCTACGACGGACTGGGAGACCCTTATGACCACTCCGATGGGTATGATAGGCTAATGACATATTACGGCCATTCCGACGCGGCCAAGTGTCACATGTTCGCTACCACCCTGAAGAAGAGTGCCCGGGAATGGATGGGAACCTTGGCATCGGGGTCAATAAACTCGTGGAGGGATCTTCGGGAAAAGTTTCACGCTAGGTTCGGAAGTAACAAGAGACGGGGAAAAATCACAGCGTCCCTCATGCAGGTTAGACAGAGATCGGACGAGACTCTGGGGCAGTACGTTAAAAGGTTCCGAGAGGCTGTGGGGTCGGTGGCAGAATTGAACTCCCCGCAAGCCTTGGGATTTTTCACAACCGGATTAGACATCGGGAAATCCAAAAAGTTGATGAAAGACCTGGTGATCAACCCTCCGGCGGACTTAACAGAGGCATTCCACAGGGCCGAGGGTCATATCGCCATTGAGGAAGCGATGGGGAACTTCAAACCCCAGTCCCAATCATACGACAAATCCAAAGATCGAGACAAACAGAATTATCAGAAGCCCGACACCCAAGGCAGGTCGGACAACTATAGTAAGAAAAATTATAGTGGAGGAGGGTCGGGTAGCGGAAGGCCGCCCTTCCCAAGCAAAAATGTCAACAAAGTGTACACTGCACTCACCACAGATCGGGCCAAGATACTGGAAGAGATACGGAACAAACCCTTTTTCGAACCATGTCAAACCGTCACCAGACCGGGAAAAAGAGGTCGGGATAAGTACTGTGCGTATCACCAAAGTCGAGGGCACACAACGGACGAATGCGTCAACCTGAAAGATCTGATAGAAAAGAACGTGCAGAATGGACAGTTGGTGCGATATGTAGTCGGCAGAGAGGGATCGGAGGCTCCCCCAGAGAACGTCAGAGAACCCCCCCCGGGAAGCACAGCCGCAACCGAATGCCCAGCCCCGAGGAGTTATCGATGTGATATCGGGCGGGTCGGTAGAGCGTGTAACCGGTCGAAAAAGAAATGGGCATCTCGAGGCCGTACTATCATTAGCCGGCTCCTCGCCCCGGAAGGATAGGCCGTACTCAGGCACGACTATCTCCTTTTCAGACGAGGACTACCCGACCGATCACATTGAACCACATGACGGGGCTCTGGTCATAACAGCTCAGGTCGGGCCGGTTGACATGAAGCGAATGATGATTGATAACGGATCCTCAGTCGACATACTCTATACGCATGCCTACCAGAGGATGGACTTGGGAGGAAAAAAGATGGAATTGGGGGGCGAAGGTCCCCTATACGGCTTCAGTGGAGACCCGGTTCACGTGTCGGGCACGATAGAACTGCCAGTCCGATTCGGCACGGCCCCACAGCAGACATAAATCATGGTAAAATTCTTCGTGGTACAAGTGGATTCGGCTTACAACGCCATCTTGGGGAGGCCTACTCTAGCAGCATTACAGGCTGTAACATCTATACCCCACTTCAAACTAAAGTTTCCGACGTCGAACGGGATAGGGGAGTCAAAAGGAGATCTTGATATTGCCCGAAGGTGTTATCGGAACACTTTAATATCTTCAGGAATCGGGGTCAGTAAACATAAGCAGGCGATGGCCATAGAGTTGGAGCCATTCACGGAGGGAAGTACAGAACCCATGGCTCTACCAGCCGAAGAGACGGAGGATGTAGAATTAATACCAGGGAATCCAGACAAACTGATCAAGATTGGGGTCGGGTTGACCGAACAGCTGCGAACAGGTCTGGTGGAATTACTCAGGGTATACGCCGACATCTTTGCCTGGGAACCCAGTGACATGCCCGGGGTAAGCAGATCAGTAGCACTGCATAGGCTTCATACCGACCCTAAAAAGAAGCCAGTGATACAGAAGAGAAGGATCTTTGCCCCAGAAAGACAGAGCATCATAGACGACGAGGTTGCCAAATTGTTAGAGGCAGGGTTCATCTTCGAGATCGACTATCCCGAATGGCTGGCGAATGTGGTATTGGTTCAGAAGCAAAATGGGAAATGGAGGATGTGCATCGACTACACTGACCTGAACAAGGCATGCCCTAAAGACTTCTATCCCTTACCCAACATAGACCAGCTGATTGATGCCACTTCAGGGTATGAGATGCTAAGTTTCATGGACGCTTTCTCGGGATATCACCAAATCTCGATGCATAAGGAGGATATCCCGAAGACTAGCTTCATCACTCATCGGGCAATATACGCGTATCGGAAAATGACCTTCGGACTGCTGAACGCAGGGGCAACCTACCAACGGATGATGAATTTCGTATTCAGAAAGCAGCTGGGAAGAAGTATGGAAGTGTACGTAGATGACATGATCGTCAAGAGCATGGCAGCCCGAGATCATCTGGAGGATTTGGCAGATTGCTTCGAGACGGTAAGGCAACACAATCTAAGGCTAAACCCGACCAAGTGTACCTTCGGATTGGGTTCAGGAAAATTCCTGGGATATCTGGTTAGCAAAAGGGGAATCGAGGCCAATCCTGAAAAAATTTCGGCTATCTTAGACATGAAATCCCCAAAGACATACAAGGATGTCCAGAGGCTGACGGGCCGAATCGCAGCCCTTCGGAGATTCATGTCAAAATCAGCAGAAAGGTGTCTACCCTTTTTCGACACTCTCAAGGGTCCGAAAAATGACAAAAGCTTCCAGTGGACTTCAGAATGCGAAGACGCGTTCCAAGAGATCAAAAGGTATTTGGGTTCGGCACCATTACTGATGAAACCGGTTGCCTCTGAACCCTTATACTTATACCTAGCTGCCAGTCCGATGGCAGTAGGGGCGGCACTGGTGAGGGACAAGGGAGGCAAACAGTTTCCGGTTTACTACGTCAGTCATGTTCTCAGAGACGCAGAAATGAGATACCCGAACCTGGAAAAGTTCGCCTACGCCCTCATAATTGCTAGCAGGAAACTTAGGCACTATTTCCAGGGTCGGGTGGTGGTGGTCTACACGAATCAGCCTTTGAAGAAAATTCTGCATAAGCCCGAGGTGTCAGGTCGGCTGGCCGCATGGGCGATGGAATTAACGCAATTTGCTATAGAGTACCATCCCCGAACGGCAATCAAAGGACAAGCGTTGGCAGATTTTGTAGTAGAGTGCTCTTTCACAGAGCCGGAGGTAGACACAGTGGCCGAAGCACAACCGGGGCAGACATCGTGGACATTATACGTGGATGGATCATCAACTTCAGACGTCAGCGGAGCAGGGGTCATTTTGACAAGTCTAGAAGGGTTCAAGGTCCAGCAAGCCATTCGATTCGGCTTCAAGGCCACGAACAACGAAGCAGAGTACGAGGCCATCTTAGCAGGGATACGATTGGCCCGAAGCCTCGAGGTGCAAAGATTAATTATTTACAGTGACTCACAGCTGGTGGTCAAGCAGTTATCGGGCGAATATGAAGCTCGGGGGGCGAGGATGACCAAATATCTGGCCGAATTAAGAGATAAGCTCACATACTTCGCATCACACAGCTGCTTGGGGGTGGATCGATCAGAAAACACCATAGCAGATGCCCTGGCACGATTGGCAACTACTGAAGCAAGCTCCTTCGAAGGATCAGTATACTTAGAGGTTCTGGAAAAACCCAGTGTCCCAAAGACAGACATTCTAACTTTGGACCGACTCGATTGCTGGCTCACTCCTTATATTTCATATTTGGCCGACGGGACCTTACCCTCGGACCGAATACTAGCCAGGCAAGTCAAGCATCGAAGCTCAAATTTCGTCCTCATTGATGGAGATCTTTACCGAAGAGCCTTTAGCTCTCCACTGCTCAAATGCTTGACTCCTTCAGAAGCAGACTACACACTTCGAGAGGTGCACGAAGGGATCTGTGGGGATCACATGGGAGCAAAGTCACTGGCACATAAAATTCTGAGGCAGGGGTATTACTGGCCAACTATCTACACAGAGGCTAAGGAATTCGTCAGAAGATGCCCCAAATGTCAACTGAACAGCAACATTCCACACCAACCTCCAGAAGAGTTATACTCGGTTCTATCCCCAATTCCCTTTGCTGTGTGGGGGATCGACATCCTAGGTCCTCTACCAAAAGCCAAGGGACAAGTCAGCTTTGTGATCGTGGCCATCGATTATATGACCAAGTGGGTCGAGGCCAAACCATTGCAAAGGATAACCGAGCAAGAATGTTTAAAGTTCACCAAGGAAGGAATAGTCTACCGGTTCGGCATCCCGATGGCAATAGTCTCAGACAATGGCAGACAGTTCGTCGGATCAAAATTTGAGGGCTTCCTGAAAGAT
Organism: Panax japonicus; assembly: GCA_020205505.1. Taxonomy (NCBI): domain Eukaryota; kingdom Viridiplantae; phylum Streptophyta; class Magnoliopsida; order Apiales; family Araliaceae; genus Panax; species Panax japonicus. Next base: position 2,792,434 of record CM035102.1, read on the forward strand.
CTAGGGATCCAACACCGAAAGACTTCGGTTGCCCATCCTCAATCAAACGGTCAAGTGGAAGTAACAAATCGAACCCTACTCAACGGGATAAAACGAAGGCTGGATGAATTAAAGGGTCGGTGGCCCGAAGAGCTATTATCTGTTTTATGGTCGTACCGAACTACCCCACGGACTACAACGGGAGACTCTCCATTCAGACTGGCATATGGGACCGATGCTCTAATTCCTGTTGAGATCGGATCACCCACCCTTCGGGTCAGCCAATATAAAGAACTGTACAATGACGAGGGCTTGAGGACAAATCTGGATTTACTGGATGAAGTCCGGGATTCGGCTGTGATGAGGTTGGCAATCTATCAGCAGCGGACAGCCAGACACTATAACCAGAAGGTGAAGTCCAGGAGGTTTGCAGTAGGAGATCTAGTCCTCCGGGAGTCGGAGGCTTCAACCCCCCAGAACACTGGCAAATTAATGCCTAACTGGGAGGGTCCTTATGAAGTGATAGGAGTGCCGAAGCCCGGAACATACCGGCTTCGAGCAATGAATGGTTCGGAGGTAACGAATACATGGCATGCTGGAAGACTTAGAAAATTTTACCAGTAATAGTTGTGTTATTCTTACTCTTGTCTATGCAACCAACTCAATTTAAATGATATAAATGAAAGTTCTTATTCTTGGCAATGTTTAACTTCATCTATATTCATATGTTTCATTACTACTCGAACAGACATGCTTCGGGCAATATCTGATCAAGAGGTTCGGGAAGACACCACTGATCAATATAAGTCCCGAACATAACTGACCGAGAGTTCAATACATTCTCAAAGAACAGATCTCGGCTACTATCCGATCAAGAGGTCCAAAAAGATGCCACTGATCGAGATAAGTCCCGAGTATAACTGTCGGACCCTTCAATATCAGATAAACTCTAAAGGCAATCCGATTAGAAAGTTCGGACGAACATAACTGATCGAGATTAGTTCTAAGTAAAACTGATAACAAACATTCATGGGCCGAAAGAGTATATTTTATTTATACTTATATAATTTTTACAACCCGATCGCATACGAGTCGGGCATCAGTACAAAAAAAAAAAAAAAAACACTTAGGCAGAAAATTATCGGGAGGAACTAAGGAGCACCCTCATCAGCGTCGGACTCCTCGTCGGAAGAATCAAGTACCGAAGCATCCAGGCCGGCATCAACAAGCTTCGCTCTTGCCTTCTCCCGATAAGCTTCGACCCCTTCAGCAAACTGGGCCATTATCTTATCGGTCAAGGCAGGCGATTCTTCATATTCCTTGATGGCTGCTTGTTTGATGACAGCCCGTTCTGCCTCCAAAGTACTGTTCGCAGCAATCAGTGTTCTTACTTGACCGTGCATCCGATTGATGTGATCCTCGACGGCATGAAGGTTGCCCACCAAAACCTTATTCTCCTCAACCAGAGCCTCCTTGTCCCGAATCAACTTTTTGGCATGATCATCGAGACCGACGAACTCCTGTTGTAATAAAGCATGTTGGTCTTCGAGTTCGGCGATTCGACGATCAGCCTTCTCCACTCTATCTCGGGCATCGGCATGAAGTTCTCTTTCTCTCTTCAGCTCCGAGTCCCGACCCCTCAGCTCGGCCTGGAGAAGATCCATATCAGTTCCCAGTTGAAGCTCCATCTTCGTAGACCGAGCAAGTGGAGCGATCGCCCGGGCAAGGATAGCATTAGCCTAAGTATAGAAGACATGACGGTCAGATAACATACAAAGAATCACTAAGGAAAAATATATACAAAGGAGGATGAATACCTGCGTCTGAGCCTTGAGATAAGTAACCAGAAATTCCTCGGATGAAAAGTTCTTAAACCGATCATCGTCACCGGAAAGCCTAAACTGATCAAGCAGGTAGAAGGGGAATTTCTCGGAGGGACTCTTCGGCCAACAGGTAGTCGCCGATCCCTCAGAAGAACTTGCTCGGGACGTCGGGGTCACAGCAGGGATCGGCCCAGTCACTTCCTCAATTGGTCCCTCGGTCAGGCGAGGCCTCTTCGAGGGTCGAACAAGAGGTCGGTCCTCGGTATCCTCTGAATCCTCTACCATGGTTATTAAGGCAGGTGGGGGAGGAGTCGGTTTGGGAGCAGGCTTCGGCTCGGCCAAAGAGATTGCCTTGACGGGAGCTCGGACGGAGGAAGGCTTCTTCTTGGCCTTTTTCAGCAAAGCCATCTTATCAGCCCCTTTCATCTCGAACACGTTTTTTGTAGAAACGTCAGCTTTCGATGAATCAGGAAGAGGCCCTGTTGATGAACCAACGGACAACTCCGTGATGAGGACAGCCTCGTCAGAGGGGGTATCATCAGCAGCAGGAAGGTGAATGGGCTCGGCTGTGATAGGAAGTGGGGTCAGAGCCGCTTCGGCATCATCAGGCTTGAAGATGGTCACTACGACGTAAGACACAAAGATTATGGACGAGAAATAATGGAAGAAAGACGAGAATATAGATAAAAAGGTTCGGGTATGATTACTTACATCCGTGTTCATAAAGCCACGATTCGTTTGAAACGATCCCCACACCCCAGCTGGTCTGCTTCAGAATGGCATAAAACCTTTTGAAAGCTGCAGCACGACCCTTCGGGAATTTGGTGACTTTGATTGGGGTGTCATCGGGACCAGCCCAGGCTGGCAAAAGGTTAAGGTCGGTACCTTTCATGAAGAACCATTGAGAATGCCATCCCTTGTTGCTCGAAGGGGTCTTCACGAAAGTCTCTCGGCCTGGAACACGGTTCAGATGTCGGAGACCGGGCTCCTTGGATCGGCAGACGGAAAACAGGACAAAGAAAAAGTCCAGCCCGGGTGTGATGCCGGCCTCTTGGCAAAGGGCTATGAAGCTGATAAGTTGGATGTAGGAGTTCGGCGCTAATTGTGCGAACCCGACCCCGACCAGACACAGGAAGGAGGATATGAACTCGTGGAGGGGAAACCGAACTCCGTACTTCAGGGCGTAGAGGTGGACGGCTACCCAACCACCTTCGGGACTATGATACATCCTCTCGCTAACTTCGGCCACCCGAAGCTTGTACTCTTTGGGGATATTGAATGACGAGCGGATGTCAGATAGTTGGGAGGGTGTGATGGATGATTTGGTGTTGATAACCGCGTAATCGGTTTCTGAAGCATAGAGACGACGAGTTTGGGACTCGGCGTTCTCCACAGACATTTCAACCGGGACAGTTGGTAGTTCGACCTCTAGAAGGTCGCCGGTGGTGACAATGGTAGGCTCAGAAATGGGGATGATGCTGGAATCGGCCATTTTTGAGTGAAATGTGAGGGAAACAAGAGGTTTAGAGGAAGAAATGAGCAAAATTATCACTCAAACGAACAAAGAGATGAGGAAAATGGTGGATACGACAGAATAGTATCTCGCCGGAAATCGCCTTGCCGGAAAATTTCAAATGAGAGGATTTGAGGAGGAGGAGTCAGTAAAGGTGATAATGTTGGGGGTGAGGGGTTTTTATAGGTTGTACGGCACGGAGCCCTAGGGCGGCTAATAAATGTTGAGGTGGGTCCAGGCGTTAAAAGGCGTGCAACGTTTAAAATATCTATAACAGACCGTTGGACTTCCCAAGATGACTCATCATTAGTTGTCGTGACCTTTCAAGTCTCTAGTCATAAATATGTTATAACCAGAGACTGGGGGGCAATGTTCGGGAGCGTTTTACCGACCTCCATTTGGGCCGAAGGCTTTCCGGCAGAAGGGCTTGATAGACCGATGGGAGGAAGCCCATGAAGGCGTTATAGGTGTTCGGGTCGGCATATGAGTCTTTCGGTGTTGGGGCCGAACCCATTCTTGTGGTGATGAGGGGTCGGGCCTTCGAGTCCTTTGGGCCGAAGCCCAGACCAGATAATAGGATCGTTTGGGCCTGCACAGTGGGCTCTCCTGCGTGCAGAGTCCGGTGACCTATTCATATACGGTAACTCCAAAGGTAGTGGTGGGATTGGATTCTACTTGCACCTTTTAAGGAGATTGTGTTGGACCCAAGTTATGGTAACTACCATACACTAGGAGTCCTAATCCGACTGGGAGAAGGATTCTAAGGTGGTGAGCTCTATAAATACAAGGCCTAGGTTAACATTATGAGGTAATACCTACTTTTGAGCACTAAATACTTTGCCTCCATTGTTTACCCTTGTAACGGCCTGTACTCATTCTCACACCGGAGCTATCCCCCGGCGGCACAAGCCGTCAAGCTTCTGTGTGATCTGTTACTGTGCAGGTTCTAGCGCGTGTATTCTGTGATTGGACGCGCCGGCGAAACTTGGCGTTAACAACTGGTATTGACATTGGTTTTTCGTTTATTTTTTAAATACTATATAAATATAGATAATTTATAATGAAAATAAAATGATCAGAGGAAAATATATTTAGCGATATTTTTATAATTATTTTAATTGAACTCAACACTTAAAAAGATATTTATTCCTATGATAATATTATTTTTACTCGAAATCGTGCTTGATTCTGTAGTTAAATGAGCCTCAATCAAACTTTATTTTATACTCGATCATTTTGTGGACTAAATCTGAGCAATTCAGTACTCGGATTGATTCGATTCATTTACACAATGATAATGATGCAATGTGATAGTAATTATCAAGTGATTTGATAATACTAATTCGATCTTTAAAAAAAATACTATTACACTAAAATTGTACTCGTTTCGGTTCATAAAAAAATCAGTTCAATTATTATTATTATTATTATCTCACCCTTTTTTCCTTAAAAATCATATAATAATATATCTCCCTTATTTTCTTCAAAATCATAAATATAATCAACAAACCCAAATTTAGTAACACAGTTCCGAAGAGCACGAAGAAATCCATCGGCGCCTCCACAAAGTTGCAGAAAAAGAAGACCCAACCCATCTCTATGATCTGAAATTTGACTAAAGATGGAGGAGAAGAGTAGTGGTAGTTTTTAATATAAACAAATACATTTAATTTGGATTTGTGGCGAAGAAGATGTTGAATTAGATTTAGATTTTGGCTACTTCCGGTTACAGATCTGCGTTGTTGGAGTTTTAGAACGTGGTTGCTTTGATCTTGATGAGTTTCAGATTTTTGATTTTGAATTATTTTAGATTTGGATTTGTGGTCTAGATGTTTGGTTTGGTTTGTTGATGGTGGTGGTTATGGATGATGGTGGATGGCGACCGATGAAGGTTTGTGAGGAAGATGAAAATTTTATTTTTTGAATGGGTTTGTTGATAGTTGTTGTATTGGGTGTGGAGGAGACGTGAGAGGGAGAGGTGAAAAAGAGGTGTTTGAGGAGAGAGAGAGATTGGAGAAGATGGAGGAGGAGGAGCGAGCGAGCTATGGCGACCATCTGTGGTAATGGAGTCTGCAGATGCTTCAGTGTTATAAAAAAAATATTTAAAAATTTAAAAAATATGAATTCATTAATTTATATAAATACATTTGTAAAAATTATTCATTAAAATAATGTAATCATAATTTGATATGCAACTCAGCTTCTTTCTCCTTGTTCAACTGTACACATAGATTTGCTAGTAATGCAACGTTTTTTAACGGTTAAATAGTTAACAGATATAGACGGTAAAATTATTTTTTATAAATAACGTATAGTTCAATGAGTTGACCGTAAAAAAATCAGTTTGATGATGTATTTATAAACCGACCTCTAGTAGAGTGACGAAAAGTGTATTTAACCCTAAAAATATTATACCTTAATTGTAATAAGGGGTTGTTTAATAAAAACTGAATGAAAAGGTTCTGAATTTGAATGAGCCGAATAAAATTGAATGCTGAGTGAAAAAAATTATTTGATAATTGACATGTCTGAAACATCTTAATAACACATTTTTATTATTTTACCCTTTTGAAAAAATTTAAAATTATTATAAATTTATTTAATATTACTTAATATAATAATTAATATTGTAAAAAAAATACTTCATTCAGCAACCCATTCAGTCAAAAAAAATGACACTAAACCGTTCAGACGATTTTTTTTCAAAACAAACGCACTGAATGGTTGACCAATTTAACCATTCAGTGTTAATCAAACAGCTCCCAAATTACATTATCTTGGAAAATAATTATAGATAAAAAAAATTAAGAGATTTTTAGAATTTTCATATAACAAACATTATTATATATATACACTAGTGGTATTACATATTCAGTTTGGTGATTTCAAACTCACTAAAACCTATTTAATATTTTAATAAATGTTTAATACGTTGGTTAAAATCATTGGTTCATGCATTCGGTGCAGTGCCTTAGCTACGAAGGTGCTAATAGAATTTGTTGCTCTTTCTATTCTATGGACCCTTTTTCTTTCTAAATTTGATTATTAATGCTTCTTTTTATTAAACTTTTTTTCTTTTCTTATTTATGAAAAATAATAATACTACAACGCGAAAAGACTGAATTTCTACTATGACAATAATACCCTCAACTCTTCATCCAATTTCACAAAACACCCCCAGGCCCCGGCCCCCTTCCTCCGTCATCAACAACTCTCTCTCTGTAGGTTGGCATCATAATTTACAATAGAAGAACTTTTTCCCATATGAACTGAACTGAACTGAACTGACCTGACCTTCAATTTCTCCCTCTCTGTCAAACCTTAAGAATCTTCGCAGCTCTCACAACCGGATTTTCACGAGCAATCACCTCCCGTCCGGCGGCCTTGTAATCGAAAGTACAGTCGTGCCTATCGGAATACCGATGCTCCGAACAAAACATATCTCCACACCTACACCGAAACCCCATCAATCCGACCTTTCGTTTACATCCAGAGCACCGATTTACCCATTTCCTCTTCAGCTTAGTCTCTTTATCACCTTCAGCAGATCTAAGATCGGATACTGGCGACTCTTGTGATTTTGCCGACCTTAATTTCAGATCTGAGCTCTCCGGCAACCTAGCAGAACTAAAGCTCTGGTCATCGTTACCGGAGAGCTTTAGAGGAGCTTTGGGGGGAATAGGGGGTGAGCATAAGGATAGAGATTCAGGGACCTTGAGCTCGGTCTCCTCTTTCTCTCTCTTCTGAGCCATAATTTTGGTTTGGTTTGGTGGGGTGGGAGGGCCGAGGGGAGAGAGAAGATTTGTGAAGAAAAATAGTTGTTATTTTTTTGTAAATGAAGAGGAATTGAATTGTTTGATCCTTTTATGGGTAATGCAATTGCTACGTTTGCAAATGTTAGCCACACATGTGCTAAAATCTTTTATTTTTTTTCCCTTCATCAAAAAATTTTCTTATTTTGATAATAATGTTAAAAGATTTAAAATACAGTCTTTTTGATATTTTCACAAATAAATTTAATAATTTTACAATACAATTTCAATCAATTCTCTTTATCAATAATGAATTTTTAAAAATTAATATTTTCACACGACTTTTTAATATTTTTACATGATAAAAAAGTCGTATAAAAATAGAGTTGTTCTACACAGACAAAATATTTACACAGGGAAATTGGACATTTTCCAAATTTTATTTTATTTTTTTAACTTGTGACACTAAAAAATGTATAATATTTATTTCAACAGAAATTTTTATAAAATATAGTGTTTTAGGTATAATTTAGATACATATATAAAAACAGAATTATACATAAAAATTACACCTAAAATATTATATTTTATAAAAATTCCTGTTAATAATTATTAACCACAAAATCCGCTAGCAGAAAAATCACACGTGTTGGCAATAAGAAGAGAGAGAAGGATGAGTTTGTCTAGTTGTTGAGAAATAGAAAGTTGAGTTGGTGTATGATTAGAGATAATGAGTTGTACAATTTGATCTCATTCCTATGAATTAATCTGATCCGATTACTATGAATTTAATTCTATGATAAGTTGGTATGTTGATCAATTAAGCGTTGAGAGATTACTTTTCGTTTGCGTGTCAACATTATATTAATTAATTAATTAAAATTAACTTCATGTTAACTTATCTTGAGTTAACTAGCGTGTGTGAACTCCTTTGAATTGACTCACTTTCATCTTTTTCATAAAAAAACTTCAAAATATTTACAAATATCAAATTTCTCCTAATTTCATAATTACCTCAAGTTTATATACACAAGTAAATTAAAATCTAAAATTACACACAAGTTGCACTTTTAATTGCATGGGCTATTCATGAAAATAGTAAAAGAACCCACAAACCCCCAGTACCAAATTCATACAAGTGCACAACCATCCACAACTATGTAAAATCTCAAATGTAGAAGCAGCTAAGAACTACCAAAACAATAATTTTAATATACATAGCAAAGCAACATGTCTATAGAGATGTTTAACTTCAAACTGGAAATTGCACAATAAAATTTAACTATTTATTACCAGAGAAAAATGTAATATGAACCACACATTAAAGCTGAAAAAAGAGACGTCTACCAAACCAGCAAATATATGTAAAGACTTTGAACACAATCATATTCTCGTCAATCACAAAGAATAGAGTTCTTCAATTAGAAGAGATGTGCAAAAAGCCCTTCCTCGCAGGAAATAAACAATGGAAGAGGAAATCCGATATTCAACCAGCTCGGAAGAAGTTCCTTGGATAGATTAAAAGCAACACATTTCATCATATGAAACTTACCCATCAATTTTAGATCTTATCAAGCTTTTCCGCCTTGACAACAGGATTGGCCTTAGCAATAGCATCCCGTGCAGCAGTGCGGTAATCAAAGGGACATTCATGTTTGTCTGAATAGCGATGTGATCCGCAGAAAAGGTTTCCACAGCGACAATTGAATCCAGTTAATCCAACCCGTTTCTTGCAAGTACTGCAGCGACTAGGACCCTCTTTCACCTTTGTTTCTTCACTCTCCCCAGAGCTTGAAACATTGGATGATATCAGAGAGATGACCTTTGACTCCACCGAATCAACTTGCATACTCACAGGGCCTGCAACAACAGGTTCTTTCTCGCAGCCACTTGATGATCCATTGACAATATTTTCAATGGATGTTGCAGCAAGTTTAGCCTGCTCTTGTTTCAAAATCAAGTCCTTGTGGCATTTGGAGCACATATTCATGGTGGCTGCACTTCCAAAGAAGCCACAGTTATTAATGCACAGAATAGGACCTTCTGGAGGGGCTTGGCATCCTGTCTCATCATGCTCCATATTATCACTTCTCCTGCAGCAAACTTAGTTTGAGAACAAAATACTAACAGTGGGATTGAAAACTAAATCAAATCCCAAACAAAAGCAATTAAAAAGATTCCAACTCCAACATCTAAACCCTATTTATGGTGAGCTTATTATAGATCAATATTAATATAAAGAAGGCTTACTTGCTACACTATCATGGTTGCAAATTGCGTTCAACACAAACATCTAAAAAATGGTACCCTTATGCTTTGGAACAAAAACTTTGGCAACCGAAAATACATATATTTTATTCCTTGTTGTATTGTTTACTTTACAAGAGAAATATAAATAGCAACAAATAAAAGTATAAGAAGACAATCTTCCTAAGGAACGATCAAAAAGGGATCACATATATAAAATAACTTGATATAAGATATATTCCCCAGTTTTCTACACACTAATTTCCAATACAAGAAACTCAAAAGAGTAAATGGAGATGTTTCAATATTCTATTCATAATCATTCACTTTTTGAACGAATATCTTAAACTTAGTAACATCTCAAACAAATCAGTTGTATTCTTTAAGAAATCTATCCTCATAATAAAGATTAAATTGCATATCATATTTCGATATTTGTTTTAAGTTAGAAACGATCTGTGTTATTGGTAAAATTAAGCAGAAGTAATATAACGAAATAATATGCAACCACTTAAAGCATATGTTTAGAACTTGGAAAACTCCAGGGAAAATGAAGGAACATAATAAGGAGATGAAATCTAAAATTTTATTGTAGGTTTTTGAGCTTTTATAATCATCTATTATCAAATATTTTTAATATTGTTCTTCATATAGATTCTTTAGAAATATATATGAGGTTAATGAAGCTACACAGCTATACAGACTCCCAAATGTACGCAGTCTACGATCGTAGAGTTAATTCACTCTACGATCGTAGAGTAGGCACTGTACGTTTCTACGGTAATAAAGTGACTACTCTACTATCAGTCAGTGACCACTCTACGATTGTAGGGTGATTTAACTCTACTGTACATTTGAAACTTGCACAACTGTGTACCTCCATTTTTTTCATATATATATATATATATATATATATATATAGTTAGATTTTCCTTCATTAAGATAGGTTTTTCCCTTTTTATTTTTTTTGTTTATATTTATTTATTTTTTAAATCCCACCCCACTTTTTCTCTCTCATGATTTCCAAGTTCATAACATACCGTAAATAAACCAAATAAGTATTACAATGAAAGATGCCTTTCTAGATATGAATCTTCAACATCCACTAACAAATTCACCCGAGGCACTGAACGAGGTTAGTTTTTGGGTCGATACAGCCCAAAATAAATAAACCCAAAAATGCAAAGATCTTCATAATATCTGCCTGAACTCAGAAGATGCAAGGTCAATTAACATTAGCCCATAAGCCTGAGATGAGAATGAAAAATGTCAATTGTATAAGAAGGTTCTGGCTACAGCACTTATACATGCTTGACACAAGTCAGACTAATTCACACAGCACTTGGACTGCTTTTTATATGATTCATGATTGATCCCTTATGTGCTACCACACTTTACAGTCATTGAAGTGGTTTGTAGATATATTATTAACTAGATGCTCGGGCTGTGAGTATTCCTCCTCACCTTTCATTATATGTTGTAACACTAAATTATGCCTATTTGGCATCTTCATGGATATGTTTCTGTATGAACCTCCTAGGCTGTTTCATGCAGAGGTTACATTTGGATGCTTCTAATGGACGACCACAAGAGCTCTAGAAGTAGAAGGTTTTGGACATCAGGAGTGCTTCAATGTTCTTGTTGTAGCTCGATGTTTAGGAATATTTTCCAACCTACAAGCTCAGGATGTAATCCTAGTCTTTTAGTACTTTTCTTTGCAATCTCTCTCTTAGATATGATGGCGTCATATGCCCTTATAAGCTAAATTCATTCTACTTCTAGTGGTATGAATTAGGTTTATCAGGATCGAGGCTAACTTCTCTGCACTGGTATTGTTTGGGATATATATCCATTATATAGTTGTAAACTTGGGTTTTTTCTTTTGGTATAAAATCATCAAAACACCCAAAAAGAAAAGGAAAAATAAAGTTCACACATACAAAAGATTGCTAAGACGGGCACATTTAAGCTCAACTCTCAGGGATAACAATGCTAAACTAAAGTGCCTTGCTTGGTCTAAACATCATCTTAAATTAGGCCCATGCATTGGGCACGTCTCCAGCCTCAAAGTGTGGCCTAGACCCTTCTTCAGCTATCTGATCAATAATTTATTTTAGTCGATGGAACATTTCTGACATACTTATTTAAATTTTTTGTGATTTATCGCTCTAAAGATTACAAACCAACTCTGTTATTATTGTTTTCCTCCAAATAACCTGTGAAATTGTTGTCCATGACTGCAATTTATAATATGGATTTCAATTTCAGTATATGGCTTTGGTTCATTGTTTCAAATGAATGTTTTCAATTTATTTGGACAGTTAATAGTTAATACAACTATTCTCAAGGTTACTCCTTGCTTTGAGCTTTCTTCTTAGTCTTTGCACGATTTTGGCATCTTAGTGAGCCAATGGCCTCAATCTTTGGCATCTTAGTGAGCCTATGGCCTCAATCATGTAACGTTACTACATAGTTCTTCACAAAATAAAGCTTAAAGACTTCAAACAAAAATCTATCTACCTAATGGGTTGAAAATATCAAATCAAATATCAGTCTCACAAGTGAAAAATTAAATTTCAAATTCTACTCAATTTACACTTATCTGAAAAATTAGAAAACTAATAATAATAATAATAATTTCCCTAGCTACAATACATATTTCACCCACTACAAAATCCCTCAAACAATTTCATTTACACTATTCAGCATACCAAATCATTCCTCAAAAGACACAATTTTGAGCACCTATAGTAAGCACAAACGCAATTTTACATCACTTCCACATCTCCCAATAAATACCCGTTACCTAAACAAAATACCCAAAATTTTCCCTAGACCCTAACAAATTCAATCAAATAGTTAAACAAACGCATCGGATCAAAAAATTGAAAGGCCTAACCTGTTATTCTTCAAAACAAAACCCTTAAGCTGATCTCGTAAAGATGAACCCTATATCCATCCGTTAAACAGATAAATTCAGCATAAAAAAATTAAAAAAATAAAAATAAATAATCGATCCATACATAGATTTATGGATTACAAAGATAAATTATAATTATGACGAATAAATAGGTTGAATTCTTACCCTAGATAACAAGGAGAACGTCAGAGAGAAAGAGAGAGAAGGGGGGAATTGCGTATTTTCTCTCTCCTCTCTCTTTCTTTTTGTTTTTATAGAGTGAGAAGTTGTTTCCTTCTATGGCTCTGCCCATGAATGATGCGTATAAATTTAAAAACTCTTTTAATAATTTTATTTATTTATATTTTGACCCCTTTTTTTGTATGAAAATTCATATTATGCTTAATCCCGATAAGTAATTATGTTCCAAACTTCACAACAAATAAAATATTCCTTGTACTTGATCAAAGTTTAAAACTTGTTATCGAGTTATTCAGATTTAGTCTACAAATTTATCGAGTATAAAATAAAGTTTGATTGAGGCTCATTTAGCTATTGAGTCGAGCACGATTCCGAATCGAACCCGAGCAGTTTGGACTTTTCCAACAAATATGATCTGAGTATCAATAGAAAATTATAATTTGAAGAGTTTCGAGTAATTTATCGAACTTTAAAATGTGTCCATATATTGACTCATTTATATTTTGAGTCGAGCTCGAATCGAACTTTTAGTCGAGTGAGTACGAATCGAGTCCGAACTGTTTACTCATTTTACAACCTTACATAGGATGAGTGGATGACAACCATTTGGTGTTTATATATATATATATATATAGAACACGGATCCAGTCCGGGAGTCCGGACTGGATCAAAATACGGACCAATTTTTTTTTTTTTTTTTTGCTTTTTTTTTGAAACAACTAAAAAAAAAATATTTATGGAACTGAAATTTTTCCATAATACAGTGTTTTGGGTGTGTTTTTAATACCTATACCAACCAATGTATGTACAGTCTGCCCAGACTGTATAGACATGTTTTGTTATAGGCATCCAAATCACGCCCAAAACACTGTATAATGTAAAAATTCCAATTCCATAAAAAAAAAAATTTAGTTGTTTCAAAAAAAAAGCCAAAAAAAAAAAAAAAGGTCCGGATTTTAACAAAATCCGGGAGTCCGGACCTGATCCGGACTCTCTCTCTCTCTCTCTATATATATATAAAACAGAGCGACTTCAACAAACAACGGTCGCGATTAAAGGTTTACCATCCAATGGCTCTGATTTCAAATATACGCCCAATTCAAAAATCATTAGAAAAACACGCCTTATACCTCAGCAAAAATCACTAGAAAAAACGCCTTATTCAAAAATCACTAGAAAAACACGCCCAATTCAAAAATCGTCCTACATTCTACCCAAGTCCCGCCTTATATCTCTGCCCCCTTCTCATTCCGCCTTTCTCCTTATCCCGTCGGGAATTTTCTTCATTTTGAGTAGAGAAAAAGTTGTCTCCTTTTTAAAATCAAGTCTTTTTCGGATTATCACAGGGGACATCTTCCTGAAAGCAAGGCGGCGACAGCAAAAACAACAAAGTTCTTTTTCTCTATTTGATTTTATTTTATTTCTGGTGGGTTTATATTTGATTAGTGCTTTGTTTCCGTTAGAGTTTGCTAAATCCCCACTTACCCAATAAAGATGAGATTTTGCCAAAGCAAATCAATCTGCTCAAATTTTCAAGCTTCCCTTTATCCTGACACCTCTATCTCCTTTCCCTCTGCACTTTCACCCAGAGAAATTGACTCTTTTTTTAATTTTTTTCGGAGCCATAGAGTTGAATCAAAGAAATTTGGGATTTGGGTTTTAGTTTTTTTTGAAGTGGGTCACTTTTATTTTGAGAGAAAATGGTAATCATAACACAGGAAATGCTCAAGCAGTTTTAGAAAATGATGGGTGAAAGTCAGATTTTCAATACCCTAACATTTGCTTTTTGTTTTTAATTTTTCTCTTTTATTGTAGTTGATGAGCCACTCAATGTCACATTTGAGGTATTTATATGTGCTTTATATAGTTCATAGTTTAAATGTGAATCTGATCTGAACATAAAAGTTTATGCTTGATGTTGGTTTCTGATTTTTTTTAGCTGATTGATCTGTTCTTTGTTTCTTTTGTTAGTTAACTTGGTTTACTTTTGGAATTGGACTGCATAAAGTTTGTTCCTTTATTTATTACTCGTTAAAATTTTGACAAAACATGATTGATCTTTATTGGTTTTTATCTGCTTCGAATAACAGAGAATATAAATTTGCATATTATTCTATTGTACTTCTATTCAAATTATGAGTAATTTCTGTTACTAGGTCAGCTTAATCAAGTGATGGACATTCCTATGCTCATAAATGATTCTTTAATGGCAGTTATTGTGGTTAAATGATAGGAGGATAAAACTGGGGGAGGGATTCCTTTTGCACTCTGCATGTTTGTCTGTTGATTATATATTTCTTTGAAATATTAATATCTTTGGCCCGTAGTGCAAAGATGACATGTTGTTGAATATCTTTGACATGTAGTGCAAAGATGAATTGTTGATGAATATATTTGGCCCGTAGTACAAAGATGACCTGTTGTTGAATATCTTTGGCCTGTAGTACAAAGATAAACTGTTGATGAATATCTTTGGTCCGTAGTGCAAAGATAAATTTATTAGTATGATTATGAACAGGAACTGTGATTTGGTATAACCATGATCTTTGATGTTTCAGGTAAAGACAGGTGATGAAAATTATCTTCGTCCTGGATGAGAAAAGGAATTTGGAACCACAATTATGGTTATGATTTATTCACATGACTGTGGACAGGAACTGTTGATTGATGTTACAGGGATAAAACATTGTTAGTGGACTTTTAACATAGAGAAGATAATAGACATTATGGTCTATTTGACTCTTCTAATGGATTGCTCGTTCCGCTGCAACTATGGTTGAAAAGTTTTATCATCTACCACATGTTCTAAATCTCTGATTTATTACTGATGAAGGCTATTGATAATTTAATTATCTGTAGTCATGATATTCTTTACTGAGCTAGTTGTGCTCACCCTTTTGCTTTACAATTTCTTTCAGGTAATAAGAGTGTAGCTGGGTCGAGCGGGGATAACAGGGAAATAGAACGGTGGTCTATAGCTGTTGAGGTTCTCCCTAAATAGTATGGAAATAATTTTATTGAGAACTTTAGATAAGTGTGTCGTATTGTATACGTCATTTGATATTTAATTTTGGTGAACCGAATAGGGTGAGGTGAACCCAACTTTGGAAAGGTGTTTTGCCACTATCATACAAGATGTCTAATGACATACAACCTCATATTATCATAAGACATGGTTGTTCATATCCACTTGCTGAGTATATCTACGAGCACTACTTATATGATCTTGGAGTTTGGTTGAAACATAATGTTCAATTGCAGACAGTGGAGATAGTTATATGTCAAGAGAAGACTCACCATTGGAAGGAACATGCTAGTAATCTTCTTATTTTTCTTTGGGGTCTATTGGGTCAACCAAGGATAATTCTCCAGTCATATGATATCTATCATAACCTAGACGCATGGCCTCCCATGTACGAAGGATTCCTTGAGCACTTCCCAAAGATTTTAATTTCTAAAACAGTTATTGACTGTACCTTTATGTAAAGTATCAATGTGAGGCATTGTCCATAGTTGGGACATGAGTTACAGTTGGTATTAAAACTCACAGTATATGTGTTATTATATTTTGCACGACAATTGTAGTAATAAAGTTGTAGTTATTTTATGTACCATGTATTTGGTGACTCAGAATAGGTTGGATATATTGGACCTATTTTGGGGGCGTCACATTACGATTCTCAACTGATGAGCAATCCTAAATTGTATGCATAGATCTCATCCTTTGGTAAAAGTCAAGTTTCAGAATGCAGTCTACTTGAAGAATATCAAAAAACATTCTCTAAATGACCTGCAAGCAAATAGAAGATCAAAGCACGAACTCTATTAGCAAGGCTGGCTGAGAAGTGAAAAGCCATTCAGAATGAGTGTCCTACAAATGCTTATCAGAAGACAACGATCGTAGTGTTGGCTACAATGATCGTAGTGTCTGCAAATTATTAGCCGAGTCTAATAAAGCACCTACAGAGACAAGGGTAAACATACAGAGGACAAACGAAGAGGATTGTCTATGCTCAGCCTCACCATAAAGAATGATCAAGAGATCACAGGGCAGAAAGTTAAAGAAGATGAGTATAATTAATCAAAAGAGACATACAGACCAAACGGCTAAAGAAGTTAGCCAATTTATTAGTTCTTGAAGCAAGGCAAGACAAACATGATCGTAGAACAGACTGCAAGAGCAAAGTACAAGATGGTACAACATTGTCAAATCATAGATCTCTCTAAAAACTGAAGAGATATCAGTCAAGTCACCCTACGATTTCCATGGACAAACTTCGACTAAGTACATGAGCGTCAGCACCAGAATAGTAGAGTTCATTTGTCTGATTATTGAGACTTAGCAATGTCCAACAATGAAGACCAACATTTGAACGTTGCTAATTGAATATCCCGATGCACTCACCAACATCCTTGGTCTAAATCGAGGAAAGAGAACAAAGTAAAAAGATGACCACTAACTAGTCTGCTGAAAGTGACATTTTAGAGGTGTTAGGTGAAAGAGTAGACTGTTGTGTCAGGCAAGTAAAAAATGAGCTGTCACATCAACCAGAATGTCTACATGACTACATCAAAGATCTCATAATATTTGAAGCTTTTCAAGAAGCTATCAACGACTATATTCTAACGAAAAAATGATGGATGAACCTATAAAGAGCTGAAGCTTCAAAGAGATAAAAGTTGTAGACTTGAGATGAAGTGAGTCATATGGAGCTTAAAAGAGAAAAACGTCTCAGTGACAGTGAGACTACCATAGAGAGAGTGAAGCATACTTAATGTGAGTCTTATAGTGACAAAGCTTCACTAAATATAAAGGAGTGTGACAACGAAGTGACATCTGTACTGAGAGCCGGAAGGCCAAGAAGACAACAAATAGAGTGACTGATCAAAAAGTAGAATACTTGAGTCACTCTACATTTCACCATGAACACACTGAGCTGAACAGAAGAAGATACAAAGTCGAATCTGTGTACAAGACAACCAGTGTTCAAGGACCGCTAAGTACCCAAAGAAGTCAAGCAGATATGCAAAGACTTAGCTCAGATGAAGACAAACATCAATAACAAAGAACAACAACACCAAGGGATGAGTTAGAATGCTAAGTACCAATAAGATGTCAAGCTGAACGTATATCTTAGAAGTCCATTAGATGTGATTAAGTACTAATGATGAATGTCATACGATCACAAGGAGCTGCTAAGTACCAGAAGATGAACAAGCTAAATGTCATCTTAGCAGCTCAACAACAACTACAACCAACCATCCAAACATCCAAGGCCTGAGGGGTTCTTGTCTTTGTGACTAATGTAAGACCCCGAATTTTTTTTTTAAATAAAAAGGAATTTCCTTTATTTATTATATTGAAATAGTAAGGGTTGATTTGATTAATGTGGAAAGTTATGGGTAAAATGCGCAAATATTTCAAAATAAGCAAGTGGTTATAAAATATTCATTGTTGTCGGGGAATATTCGTTTGGTCGTGGAATATTCGTACTGTCGGGGAATATTCGTACGACGGCGCAGCCATGTGTGGGCCCCATAACGGAAAATGATTGGAGGAAGAAAACGACAAATATAAGTTGTTTAAAAATAACGGCGTAGTTGTTACCGTTTACACTGTTGGAATACCCGGTGGTTAAAATACAGTAATACGCGTTGTTGCACAGTAGCACACGGTATTGCACAGTATTTTGAATTATTGATCCTTACGTAAGAAGACACTACTAAATAATTGCTACAAGAGTTACTTTTCATTACTTTATTGATTCAATAATTGCTGCGTTGATATTTATATTATTATTGTTTCAATAATTGTCATTGCATAGTATTTTCCATTATCAGATCAATAATTCATATTAGTTGAATAATATTATCAGATAACATTATTGGCAATGTCTAAAAAGTTCTGTCAAGGAGAGGTTTGGTCATCTAATTGCGCGCCAGTAAGGAGAAATTCTTATTGGAAAGCCCCCTCTATCCTGGGAACGGCCTGGTTGTCAGTACTGTGATTCTGTAATATTATTTTTAATAATTAATTATTGATTATTATGATAAAAAAAATATTTATTTTATGTGGATATAGATGGAGAAAATTTTTAAAAGTGACCATTGTTGAAAATTAATATTTTATTTTTTTCTGATAAAATAATTCATTTAAATATATTATTTTAATAATATATTAACGATGATATTTTTACAATGAATGTGGGATATATGAGTATATGAGGAGGTACAGTATTTTTGTGGCATTAAATGTTTAACACATGTTTTGTGTGTCGGTGGACATAATTTTTGACCGAAAATTGAGTATAGACTGTAAATCGCCCGTTTGTGGATTTCGGATAATTTCTGTTTGGAATTTGGAAAAACTTCCTTCTGCAAAGTTGTAGAGAATTGAAATTCCTATAAAAAGTCGCGAGATTCGAATTTTCTAATAAAGGGGCTATTTATTGTGAATTATTGAAGTTCCGGAGTTCCGAAATAATTGATTTTTGGAAGTTTTAATTATTATTTTCAACAAAAACATTTTTCAAAGGTTGGTGGGCATCTTTAACATGTGTTTGATGGCTAAAATCAGATTCCTTGGTGGTTGGCTTGAATGTTTTGTAAATATTAATATTATATTAATTTAGTCTCCTTTGGCGTTCTAACATTTTCCTATAAATAGAGGGTTAAGTTAGAATTGAAAATCACACCAGAAACATAAGCTTTCTCTCTACTTCTCTCTCTATATATCAAGCATGTTCTTGTGAGTATACTTTGAGTGTTGCTATACGGTGCGAGTTTCTGTCAGCACTATACCGAAATTCAGTCAGAAGTACGATTATTTTGAGGTAAGGGATGTTATTTTCTTCTTAAATGATATTATTTCTTCAATATCATTATGCTGAAATGTTGGTTGGAAATTTTTATCAAATTTAGAACTTTTTCATGTCGGGGTTACTATTCATGAGTTACTATTCACGAGTTACTATTCATAAGTTACTATTCACAAGTTACTATTCACGAGTACTATTCACAAAGCGTGAAGATATTTTTTTGTGAAATTTCTATCTTTTGGTGTCGGAGTTACTATTCACGTATACGTCACTATTCACGTATACGGCACTATTCACAAATACGGCACTATTCACCGAAAAATGAAATTTTTTCTTTTTGTCCAAAATATCTATTCTGGATACTAGCTTTGATTGTATCCATATTTTGATCATTCTTGAATTTTACTTCAGTATGATTATTTATGAAGTATTTTTGAACTCGGATTGTTTAGAGTACGAATCCTTAATACTTGTTATTTTGTTTCACTGGATTCGTTTCTTTTAAAATATTTTTCATCATCCTCAGTCCTAAATGATGGTGTTACTGAATATCTTTGGCCTGTAGTGCAAAGATGGTTGATTTTATTATGAATATCTTTGGCACGTAGTGCAAAGATGAACAGGTGTTGAGATGAACATGACCAACTGGTGATACAAATGAATATCTTTGGCCTGTAGTGCAAAGATGATTAAAGATGTATATTGATCGTTGTTACAGGGATGAAATATTGATGATGGACTTTTAAATCTTAGAAGACAGTAGAATTCATTCTCTACGTGACTCTTCTAATGGATTGCTGTTTTCACTGTATTTGTTGATCTAAAACTTGTTGTCTATTGTATTCTATTAGATTTTTCCCTGTTGAAGACTAACGATAATTTGTTGTATATTATCTTAGTCATAATATTCTTTACTGGGCTAGTTGAGCTCACCCTTTTTCTTGTTGTTCCATTTTCTTCTCAGGAGGTGAGAACATAGCAGGATCGAGTCGGGGTATGGAATGAAGGTTCTAGAGAGAGTTGTTTAGTAGTCCTCACCATTTTTGTAAAATAATGTATCAATAATTATGATGGGGATTTATTTGCGTGTGGATATTGTCTAGATGGCAATATCTGTATTTAAACTCACAGTATGTATTGTCGTATTTCACACGACATTTGTATTATTGAAGTTGTAGTTATTTCTGTACCATGTATTTGGCGACTCAGAATGGGTTGGGTGGAATGGACCTATTTTGGGGGCGTCACAACTAAACCAAAGTCATGAGTCTGTTGGGCTTAGTCTAGAATTTCAAAGTCTGCTGGGCTTGAAGAGTTCTTAGTGAACTAGAGTTTTAAGGCTGTTGGTCTTGAAGGAATGTTATTGATTTGAAGTTGATCAAATCTTTAGTAGAATCTCTGCTTGTTAAAGCAGAAGAGTGGATTAAGAGCATTTAGGGGTTGTTTGTTTAGGACTGAATACATCTAATGACTGAATGGCTGAATCGGTCAACCATTATGTGTGTTTGTTTTGAAAAAAAAATCGTTTGAATGGCTGAAACGGTCAGATGATTGAGCTGAATGGCCAAGTCAAATTTTTTTAGCTGAATGGCTGAATGAGTAGCTGAATAATGTAAAAAAAATTAAAAAATTAAAAAATATTAACAATTATATTAAGTAATATTAAATAAATTTACAACAACTTTAAATTTTTAGAGGGGTAAAATAATAAAATTCTGTCATTCAGATGTTTCAAACATGTTAATTATCAAACAATTTTTTTTAATTCAGATTCAGATTCAGATCATTTAGATTCATTCAATTTTTATGAAACACCCCTTTAGTATCTGAACCACTTAAAATGTCTGGTGTCATTTACTTTACGTCATTTATATTCAGTACTATAACTGCTATATCTGCTTGCAATTAACTCAATATTAGAATTGTATTTAATGTTATATCCTTAGAGGGGTTTGTAATCATTCTGTTGTGTGTATGAATTGATTCTACTATAAATTATCTGCTAATCACTTAATAAGTATAGAAAAAAAAAGTTTTATAGGATCATTTCAACCACCCTTCTAAATCTCTTGTGCATCCAGGAATTAACAATATATATAATAAATAAGAAATTAAAAATAATTTTATTTAATCAATAAATTTGTACTTAGTACGGAACACTCAACTAATTTTATAGTAACAAATTAAAAAAATAGTGTATCTTTTTATATTTTGAAATATGATAAATGAATTAAGAGAAAGGGGAAAGCCTAGTGCCAAAAGTGATTTGAAGTGATCAAAAGGCCGTCCGGTCAACTAGAAAACCTTCCACCCATAGCTACCCCACGTGTCACCACCCCAATTCTCTCTCTCTCTCCACTTCCATCAACTCTATCAATGGCCCTCCTTTTCCTACTACAATGCTCTGCTTGTTAACCTCTTCCCTTACTTCTTCAGCTCTTCCACATCCCCCCTCTCCCATTTTCACTTTTCTTTGATTTTGTCTACCTTTTTTTCTTTCTGAATTTGAGTTTTTTTTGAATGTTTTTTAACTACATTCTGGTGGGTTTTATGAAATTGGATCCAACTTCAACAAATCCAAAAATTGGCATGTTGGTGTGTTTGGTTTCTTGTAAAATCCGAAGAATGGAGGGTTATATTCTCACCATGCTCAAAATTATTGGGTCTTGTGCTATTTTTGGGTTTGAATCAAGAAAGAGTAGTACAGCTGTAAATGTGCTGTGAGATAAAGATATGGGTTGTTAATGTACTGTCCACATTGAGGTTGCAATTGGGTAAATAGTTGTTTATTAAGTTTAGAAGCTGAGAGCTAAAGGAAGAATTTTTATGCATATGTTGTGTTTGATAAATGGACTGAATTGGTGGGTATAGGAGGAATGATGTCTCCGGGCACCGATGTGTTGCCTCCTTGTGCCCCATTAGATGATGGGTGCAGTAGGGAGGGTATGTTTTCTGTAGAAGTTGAGGATTGTGATAAATTGGAGAATCCAACCCAGGGGAATATTGGGAAGCCTCCAAGAAATGATTTGCCTGTCATGCGGCATTGCATCAGTCAGGCAATTTTGGCAGGCACCTCTGAATTGGTGAGTAATTATCATTGATAGGTACCTTTTGCCTTCTTGTGATTTGGGATCTTGTCAATAATGGGTCTTGCTTGGAAGAGCCCTGTGGAAATGTATGACTGTTTTCCTTCACTAATTGATTGATTGTTTGAAAGAGTTAGTATGGAGTAGTAGTATACTTGATGGGTTAATTGTTTATGGGTATTTAATTTTGAAGGGAAATTTTACTTCTTTTTTGCGAAAATGTTAGGTTGGTGTTTTATCAGATTTCTTGAAAGGATTAAAATAGAGATTATTGATTCAGAATCTGAATGTGCTAATAGTAGATGTCACATTGAGTTTTTCTTGAATGGATTCCCCTAAAGATGTGCAACTTACCTAATATATCTACTTTCTACCTTGGTTTTCGCAAATTTGAATCATGTAGTACATTTTTGTGGAGCAGAATCTGTGTGAAATTTTCACATAAAAATATTCTTCCAGAAGATTCAAGATGAGAAAAGGCGTTACAAACTTACAATTCATTCTAATTGCCATTAGGACTCTTTTATTCCTTGATTTTCATACCATGTGAATGAGAATAAGTAGTTTCTTCTGTAAATTAATGAATTCAAACTACTATTTGAGTGCAATTATTAAATGGCCTTATATTTTCTGTGTGTGTGTGCACTTGCTTTCACATAAATGCACAAGGAGCCACATGCTTGATTGAGGTTTCCTTGTTTAATTGGTTGGGATTTTGTTCAATTGAGTTGCACTTGTGTCTGTCTTAATCTGTTTTCAAAGTAAATTTTGACTAATCGTTCCTCTGTGAACCTATTTCTAGGAAGCCCCTGTCGAAATTATTGGCTTAAAGTCACCATCAAGTGAGAACTCCGAGTTTCGACCTGTGTTTCGCTCAGGAAGCTGCTCTGAGATAGGACCAAAACAATATATGGAGGATGAGTACGTTTGTGTAGATAATCTTCGTGAGTATGTTGGTGTGACTCTGGACTTTCCTTCCCCTGGGGCCTTTTATGGGGTAAGTAACTTACTTTCACTTTGCTATTTGAATTGGAGTTGGGAATGAATCAAGTCCATTACAAAGCACATATCTTAGTTCGTCAGTCATTCCTGACTAACTTCGGCCAACTTATTTTACCCAAGCGTATCTCTATTTCCGTCTTCTCCTGGTCCTTTCTGGTGGATTAGTTGCTTATGATTTATAACAATTCAAAAGGAGGTATATCCATCTACCCTTGTCTGGTGGAATGCCAATAGGCTCAGGTTTATGTGCTCCATTGCAGTTGTAGCAATCATTTTAGTTCATAGTTGTTTTTGATGTGCTTTACCCCCAAACCCCAAAACATACAATCCGGGGAAGGATGTCCGTGTCGAACAAGTCTAAGATGCTGACACTTCTCGTCACTTCCGAACTCAGGTCAAAAACCTCGTCTAAGTGTCCTCAATTAAATAGTACAAAACTTAATCGGGTTCCTAGCCGACTATACTTGAATACTTGCTAAAGTAATTAATAACTTATATTAGGTATTTATTTACATGTGGGGAGAAGTTCAATTGTTAGGTAATCTGATTAATGGTTTATGTCAATCTATGATTTTGATGGTACTCTTACTCTAAAAAGTGAAATGAGATTGTAGAACTTGTTTGAACAAGTAGCCATTGGAGGAATATAAGCCCTTACATTTTGGTTGCGGACATGTTGTTTTATCTGTTCCTTCTAAGTTCCAAGAAAATATATTCACCTATCATAGGGAAATATTATTTGTATTTAGTACAGCGTTATAGATCAAAATTATTCTTCTTAGTTAGAGTAACCTCGCATTTTTTAGAGGATATGCATTTTGTTTCTATCTCTTATGTCCATGTCAATGCTTTATAGTGCTGCCAGAGCTTTGATTTATCACTTCTGAGCCTTTTACTCTTAAATGCTTAAATGTGTTGTTTGCTAGGTTAACATTTTCAGGATGTGTTCCCTCTTCCGATGGGTTTTGCAATCTTGAATTTCGCAATTTTCCCAAGCTTCTATATATTATGGCTTATCTTGTTATGAAACAATCAGTTATTAACGAGAAAAATAAGAAAAAACATAAAAAAAAAGGTAAAGGCAACCGGACTTTAACTTATGACTTATTTCATTTTGAGAGACATTTAAAGGTCCAAGTGCCACAATAAGGAACACTAGAGCAACAGCCAAAGGGAAAAAAGCCAACCATTTTTACCTTTCAAGTTTTTAGACATTGGGCTAGCTCATTTTGCTAATAAGGTTTGTTATCATTTACTCTTCAGGTGTTTGATGGACACGGTGGTGTTGATGCTGCATCGTACACTAGCAAGAACATCCTTAAACTTATTGTTGACGATTCTCATTTTCCAGTGGGGGTGAAAATAGCTGTCAGAAATGCTTTTGTGAAAGTCGATCATGAATTAGCAGATAGTAAATCTCTTGACCGTTCCTCTGGCACCACTGCTCTCACTGCCCTCATATTGGGAAGGTGAGGAACCAAGATGCTTGACCTTATCATGATATTTATGTATGTGATTGGTGCTGAACTGAACTAATCAACATTATGGAATTGGTGATATTGTGCATTGATGCAACACTGCTAGGAAACCAATTCAAGTACATGCTAGGCCCACATATAACCAAAGGTCCTAAGCTATATCGGTGGATCCTAAATAATATCAAGTCAAAAGCGTCTTTTGATTTGATTTTGTAATCTTCTTGCCTTCATTTGTCTTTTGCGCTTCCATTGGCTCTTAAAATAGCTTGAGTTAATTTGTTCCTTTCCCTAGCACTCTTTAGTTACACCTATGATTTAGGTCAACTTAAGACACTTATGATTTATATACATTTGAGATAGGATGGACACCTTAGTACAGGCATTAATTGTATCCAAATTGTACTTGATTAAAAATCTACCTCCTTATACATTAGCCTTTCTATTTATATGACACACATAAAGTCCCACATCGGACAAACAAGACCTGGAGACTTATTTTTAAATCGCTACTCTACTCATTACCAATTCTTTTTAGTTGGATGCTTCAACTGTAAGGGTATTGACACTTGATATATGACCAATAAAATCTAGGTCCTGTTAAGTGTTGAGTCACTTTAAATATAGAAATTTTCTAGTAAAGCGATTAAGAAAATTGCTGGTCGTCCGAAGGTCAGATGACCTTAGCAAGTTAGCATAGCCATGCGTAACTGAGGCTAGCATTTTTGGCTGCTTATTACTACTGCTGTTACCATGCATTTTTAGTAACTTCATCTCATCTTAAATTATGTTTTAAGGTAATAGTCAGCTACTGCACTGCTTCACAATAGTATCTGCATTCCTTCACTTTTGTAATTTATTATAACATGCGACTTACCACAGGAGCATGCTAATTGCTAATGCTGGGGACTCTCGAGCTGTACTGGGTAAAAGAGGAAGAGCAATCGAATTGTCTAAAGACCACAAACCTAACTGCATCTCGGAGAAATTGAGAATTGAGAAGTTAGGAGGAGTCATTTACGATGGTTATCTCAATGGCCAACTATCAGTGGCTCGTGCTCTTGGAGATTGGCACATGAAGGGTCCTAAAGGTTCACCCTGCCCCTTAAGCTCTGAACCTGAATTGGAAGAGATTGTCTTAACAAAGGAAGACGAGTTTTTGATAATTGGTTGCGACGGTCTCTGGGATGTAATGAGCAGCCAGTATGCCGTGACAGTCGTGAGGAAGGAGCTCATGCTGCACAATGATCCCGAGAAGTGCTCAAGAGAGCTTGTTAGGGAGGCTCTCAAGCGCAACTCTTGTGATAATTTGACAGTTGTTGTTGTCTGTTTCTCGTCAGACCCGCCACCTAAAATCGAGGTTCCTAAATCTCAAAGGAGGAGGAGCATATCAGCCGAAGGCCTGGATCTTCTAAAGGGTGTTTTGAATACTAACTAAAGTATGAAAAAGAATTGGCAAATGGCTATTTACCTAAGAAAAAAAATGGAATTTTTACAGTAATTGGGGGATTTTTCTGAGTTTCTGCTGTCCCTAACTATGTAACACTGCTGATTTTTTTGATTCGTAGATCATGTACATCTGAAATTTTCCCTACCTATCGTTTTAAACTTTTGAACATGTAGTGTTTCTGCTTTTGTTGCTAGAAGTTTGTACAGATGTTAATATTGTATTTTGTGTGAAATAATTGTGATTCTCACTTTAAATGGCAAAAAATATGAAGTTTTTGGACTACTAGTTCAACTGAGATATTACATTAGCCTATATTGGTATTGATATCATGCTACGTTTGTGCATTTTTTTTAACTCATTGTTAAAAGTAATTGGTGAAATAGGTAGCAGGGTAATTTGAGACATTAAGTGAGATCAAATTCTTAACTATGTAGACTCTATTTTGAAGGCAGATTGCAAGAAGCTGACCCCTTGGATAATAAAATGGTTCATGTTCGGTTGACTTAGGTTTGTTTGGGTATCAGCTACGGTAACGTTTGGACCTCATCCCACCAATTTTATTGCGTCCTCAAATGTTGTTGCGTTTGTAAATTAAGTAAACAGCTTTTGAAATAAGTTATTACTAGACGGACAAGATTTTCAAATTCGTTTGGATTCCACCAAACATAGTCTTTGAGGCTGCATGCATCAGAATTTTATGCTTCATAAAAGGTAATGATGGCCTATCCTTCGTCCCGGGTGGGGTTCGGCTTCTAAGACCCTCCACAAACGTCTTCACACCGGTTAATCACGTTGAGCCGCTATAGGATGTCTCACATGTAGGTGTTAGTAAGTGAGGAGAAAGATAGGAAATCAATCGTCTAGGTCATGTTTTTTATAATATTGGGATTATAATACATGTGATTATAATCGTCTAGGTCATGTGATTAAATAGTGCTAATCACGTGTTTGTTTATTATGAGATTATTCATGTGATAATTTAAAATAATCGCATATTATGTTTTTCAGATTGATTAAAGTATTGAATTAAAAAATATCGTTTGAACTATTATACCTTTACCAATAATAACATATTTTAAACATATTTATACATAAAAAAATAATAATGTTATATTTACTAATTATATATATACCCCCACCCCCACCCCACCCCCACCCCACACCCACACCCACACCAATTTTTTTTTTTTGGATTTATATTTTTAAAGATGATTCAGAAAAGGAGAAAGTTCTTCCTCATTTATGATGACTTTTGTTGATCAATTGTTCGATAATAATGTAAGGAATGAGGATGAACAACAGGAAAAATGCTCAATATAGGAGGCATGGAAATGCGGAACAAATGAATTATAATGTATTATGAATGCATGCCCTCATTACATACCAAACCAAACAATTGCATATAAACTGCCAATATCATTACATACCAAACCAAAATTGCCATGTATCATTGCATAACAAACCAATCAAACATAATACATTATAAGACATCAATTGCAACCATATTACATTTCTAGATATCCAAAGTATTCTTAAATATCCAAAGTTACAACCATGACAAAAGTATTCTAAATCAGCCACAAAAATATACTAAAGTTGCAGTATTAATCAAAAGGTTACAATCATGACAAAACAATTCTAAAACAACCCCAAAAATACACTAAACTAAAACAGATCCCAACTGCAGTGCCTTCACTGTCCCTCATCTGCAGTGTTACTTGCAGACCCTGTTCCACCACCATGGGTTTATATCTGCCTCACAGTTCTAGTCTTCTCCCCAGTTGCAGTCTCATTTCCAGTTGTACCACTTTATTTTCTTTTCACCTGAGTATATGTTAGTATGTACATTTCATAATTGAAGGAAACATATAAATGATAGTTATTTAAAAATTAAATAACTCACACTAAGCTTTGACGTTCTGGAAGTATGTTGTTGTGCTTCTGGACCAGGTTGTGCTTGGGCAGGTGTGTTCCTACAACCAGATTTATTATGTCCATATTGCTTGCATTTAGATCACATCATTAGAGTCCCCTTCTGTAACGCCCCCAAAACAGGTCCAATCCACCCAACCCACTCTGGGTCGCCACGAAATACATCAACACAATTTCCAAATACAAATCTTCAAATTCTAACTTTTAAATTGTCGTACAGAATACGACCACAGTTAAACTGTGAGTTTTAATACAAATATATGTAACTCTTATGGTGCCTCGATCACAACACCTTACAATGACACTTTACATAAAAGTACAGTCAATAACTGTTTTAGAAATTAAAATATTTGGAAAATGCTCAAGGATACCTTCGTACATGGGAGGCCATGAATCTAAGTTATGATAATATCATATGACTCGAGAATTATCCTTGGTTGACCCAATGGACCCCAAAGAAAAATGAGAAGATTACTATCATGCTTCTTTCCAATGACGAGTCTTCTCTTGACATATATTTATCTCCATTATCTCCAATTGAGAATTATATTTCAACCAAAGTCCGAGATTATATAGGTAGTGATCATAGATATAATCAGCAAGTGCATGTGCACAACCCTATTTTATGATAACACAAAGTCGTCTGTCATTAGACATCTTGTATGATAGTGACAAAACACCCTTTCAAAGTTGGGTTCACCTCACCTTATTCGGTTCACCAAAATCAATGGTTAAAATGGCGAATAAAATACGACACACTTTTCTAAAATTCTCAATAAAATTATGTCCATACTGTTTTAGGGAAAATCTCAACAACTATAGACCATCGTTCTATTCTCCTGTTACCCCCGCTCGACCCAGCTACACTCTTATTACCTGAAAGAAATTGTGAAGCAAAAGGGTGAGCACAACTAGCCCAGTAAAGAATATCATGACTAAAGATAATTAAATTATCCATAGCCTTCGTCAATAATAAATCAGAGATTTAGAACATATGGTAGATGATAAAACTTTTCAACCATAGTGGCAGTGGAACGAACAATCCATTAGAAGAGTCAAATAGACCATAAAGTCTATTATCTTCTCCACGTTTAAAAGTCCACCAACAATGTTTTATCCCTGTAACATCAATCAACAGTTCCTGTCCACAATCATATGAATAACTCATAATCATAATTATGATTCTAAATTCCTCTTCGCACCCAGGACGAAGATAATTTTCATCACCTGTCTTTACCTAAAACATCAAAGATCATGGTTATACCAAATCACAATTTCTGTTCATAATCAGACTAATAAATTTATCTTTGCACTACGAGCCAAAGATATTCATTAACAGTTCATCTTTACACTTCAGGCCAAAGACATACAACTGTATTTTAGAAGATTCAAGTATAGCATGATATCTACTATCTTCTACGAATTAAAAGTTTATTATCAATATTTTATTGCTGAGACTCTACTTAATAAATAATCCTACATCACCGAATCATCCCTGCACTACGGCTAAGGATATTCATTAGTATCACGACCATGAATTATCCATGCACTACGGGCCAAGGATATTCGTGTTTTCACCAATGGTCATGATCATGCTAAACAATAATTCATCTTTGCACCCTTGGTTGAAGAGAATGCATGGATTATGATTATACCAAACTATGGCCCAATAAGAAATTCTACCACATCATTTGTAACTATTATGGGTCATGATTATACCGAATGATCCATGGTTATAATCATACCAATCAACAGTCCATCTATACACGTAAGCCAAAGATGACTTTTATCACAATATAAGCATGAGGATAAATATTAAAAACTTTAAATTTATCCAGAGTTTAAAAATATCCAAATTGTCAACATGATACTACTTTGTGGAGTAAAATTCAAGAATAATATTTATGTTTAATAAATAATTTGGACATAAAATAAATATATTTTTTGAGTGAATAGTACCCCGTGAATAGTACCCTGTGAATATTACTTCGGGAATAGTATCTCGTGAATAGTACCCCGACATGAAAGTATCACAAATACCCGAATGAATAATATTCGAGCGAATAGTAATCGGATAAATAGTAACCCGTGAATAGTAACTCGTGAATAGTATTCCGACATGAAAAGTGCCCCGAATACTTGAGTGAATAATATTCGAGTGAATAGTAACCCGTAAATAGTAACTCATGAATAGTATTTCGCCATGAAAAGATCAATAATTATCAAGAAAGCTTAGAATAATATTTCCATGAAAAGATATTGAATGAAGTGCAAATATCAAGGATATTCTACTAATTTTACGAAGTATAGAAGCAATACTTTAACAGAATGATGGTATAATCAGGAATATGAGACGAAATAATATTACTCACATACTACATATTATGGAAGAAAATTTATTCCTTATGAATACTGGACAAAAATAATATCCCTTACGAATACGAAAGTAATAATACCCCTTACCTTAGAAAAGACCGGATACTGCAATAGTGAAGTAGCAAAATACTCTTCTTCTTTCTCTCTATAGCTTCTCTCTCTATAATTTCTCTTGTGAGTCTTAGTGAATTAGTGAGAATGAAAGAAGAATGAGCTTCTATTTATAGGACAATATAGTTTCGATAATTGCACGTTTTGGGGCTCGAAATATTACAATATAATACCTTCATCTTTTCCTTCATTTTTAATTTAGTCCTACAAGTATTATCAAACTTGCACCACCTCCCCTAATAGTACATCATGTGAATCAATAGTTCAGTCATGTGAATCAATAGTTATATACATGTGAGAAAAAATAGTTACAGTATAGTAACTACATCTATACCTCCATTTTTAATTTAGTCATGCAAGTATTATCAATCTTGCACCACCACCCCTAATAGTAAATGCATGTGAATCAGTAGTACATACATGTGAATAAATAATTATAATCATGTGAATTAATAGCAATTAATTGCTTATTTATCCGATTAATTACCCGATTGGTCAATATTTTACCTCCAGAAACTAATTATTATCAAAATAAATGTCGATTCCCACAAACACTAATAATCCCAATACAATGGAACTATCAATTTCATCTTTAATTAACACGAACTTATTCATCATTAATATTATAAGTCACAATATGTAACAACCAGATCATTCCCGGGAAAGAGAAGGCTTTCTGATAAGGATTTCTCCCTATTGGCGCGCAATTAGGTGACTAAAACTCTCCTCGATAGAACTTTCTAGACATTGTCAATATTACAAATAATAATATGAACAACTTTGTTGTCTCAATTATTATTTTAATAATAATAAATATTATGAAGATGATACTGTGACAATAATTAAATCAATAATATGAGAGATATTATGCAGCAATTACTGTAGCAATAATTGAGTATAACTGAGTGACTTCTCACGTAAGCATCAATAATCAATAACGTGTGCTACTATGCAACCACGCGTATTACTGTACTTTTACCACTAGGTAGTTCAATAGTTTAACGATAAAATTTTCGCTGTTATTTTATAAAAAGATATCTCTGTCGTTTTATAACTACGATAATACTTCTGTTGTGGGGTCTACTAATGATTGTGCTGTCGTACACATATTCCCTGTTAAAATGAATATTCCTCAACCAATCGAATATTTTATGACAACTTACATATTTTGCAAAATTTTCAAATATCACCCTTAACTTTAACCTTTTATCAATTTAACCATTTACTAAATAGAATAATAATTATAAGAAAATTGAATACTTTCATTTCATAAAATTCGGGATCCCACACCTTCCTTGAAACTTTACCAGTCTGCTTTGATCTTTCCTTCTACATCTCTTTGGCCTTTCAGTCAATCTTTTAGTCAATGGAGGCAACAAGATTGGTAAGTCAGTGGTAGGCCAACCATTGCTACCACTCATGGGCTTTAACAGGTGGTTATATGACTTGAGATAGGTCTCAATGTAGTAACAAGGATCCACAAAATCCTCAAAATGCCTCTTGATGAAGTATCCCAATAGCAGTATGATGGCAAGGTACTCCAGATAATTGCCACACCCCATATGAGCAAGTATGTTTCACTATGTCTACCACATATTTACCATACTTGTCACTCACCTCATATATATGCCCCCATCCCAGTGGTGATCACAGTACCTTTTCAATTCAATAGACCTATTCACTTTAGTTAGAATCTTATGACATAATTTTTCATCTCTTTTTAGCATCTAATCTATCTTGATATGGATTATCTCCATTACCTGAGTTTTTATGTCTTCAAACATTGTTAAGATGAGTTTATACCTAGCCTCTAGGATCCAACTGTTAAAACTGTGACGCCCCCAAAATAGGTATACATCACCCATTATACATGGTACAGAATTCAAATACAAACTTAATTTATACAATATGACAAAAGTGTAGCTGAGAATTTTAACATGAATATTGTCCCAAAGACAATATCCAAACTCAAATGGAGTCCTCATTATATTTATTATCAATCTATTTCATAGAATAGTGAGGACTACTATAGCCACCAACTCGGACCATCACTCCGTTCCCCGACTAGTTTCGACTACGTTCTCATTTCCCGAAGAGAACAATGAAAGCAAAGGACAAGCTCAACTAGCTCAATAAGAAATATTACGACTAAGATAATGCAGAATAAATTATCGTTAGCCTTCAACAGTGTTAAACTAATAAAATACAATAAATATCAAGTTTAATTGCAGCAGAACAAGCAATCTATTAAAAGAGTCAAGTTGTGACGCCCCCAAAATAGGTCCACACAACCCATTATGAGTCTCCAAATACATGGTACAGAAAAACAACTACAAACTTCATTATTACAATTGTCGTGCAAAATACGACAAAACATATACCGTAAGTTTTAATATAAATATTGTCTTCTAGACAATATTTAAACTCAAATAAGTCCTCATTACAATTATTAATACCCTATTTTATAAAATAGTGAGGACTGCTATAACAACTGTGTTGAACCATCACTCCCACCCCGACTAGTTCCCGCTATATTCTCGCATCCTGAGAAGAAAAATGGAACAAAAAAGAAAAGGACGAGCTCAACTAACCTAGTAAAGAATATTATGACTAAGATAATGTAGAACAAATTATCCTTAGTTCTCAACAGGGAAAAATCTGATAGAATATAATAGACAACAAGTTATAGATCAACAACTGCAGCAGAAACAACAATTCGTTAGAAGAGTTAAGTAGAGAATGAAGTCTACTATCTTCTATAATTTTAAAGTCCATTATCAATATTTTATCTCTGTAACATCAATCAATATACATCTTGAATCAAATATTCATCTTTGCACTACGGACCAAAGATATTCATTCGTATCACCAGTTGGTCATGTTCATCTCAACTCCTGTCCATCTTTTCACTACGGGCCAAAGATATTCATCAGGTAATCATTCATCTTTAAACTACAGGCCAAAGATATTCAGTTATATCACCATTTACGGCTGAGGATGATAAAAATATTTCCAAGAAAACGAATCCAGAGAGATAAAAGGATAAAGATTAGGGATTCGTACTTTAGTTTATCCAAGTTCAAAAATACTCCATAATAAACAATTATGGAGCAAAATTCAAGAATGAAGATCAAGACATGGATACAATCAAAGATAGTAACCATAATAGACAACTTGGACAAAGAAAAAAAAATTTAATTTTTCTGTGAATAGTATTGTATTGATGAATAGTGTCGTATACGTGAATAGTACCGTATACGTGAATAGTAACCCCGACACGAAAAGGTAAAAATTTCATAAGAAAAATTATACTTTGTGAATAGTACTTGTGAATAGCACCGTAATCGTGAATAGTGCCGTATACGTGAATAATATCGTATACGTGAATAGTAACTTTGACATAAAAAGGTAAAAATTTCATAATAAAATTTATACCAATATTTCGGTATAATGCTACTAAAAGAAATAATATTATTTACGAAAAAATAACATTCCTTACCTCAAAAGAATAGTACTTCTGACTGAAATATCGGATATAATACTGAAAAAAACTTGCACTGCTTATAAACTCTCAAAGTATCTAAATACTCACAAAACACGCTCGATATTATAGAAAGTGAAACTTCAGATTCTGGTGTGATTTTTAATTCTAACCTAAGCACCCTATTTATAGGAAAATGCTTAGAACGTCAAACAAAAAAATTTAATAAAATATTATATTTATAAAAATTTTCCGCACACCATACTTTAAAATAATTCTCAGCACATTTCACACCAACAAAGGACAAGAGTGGGGCCCACCCATTCTAAAAAATCTATACAAAAACATTTTAAATTTAAATAATATTTAAAAACTTCAATAATTCATAATAAATAGCTCTTTTATCAAAAAAATACAAATTTTATGTCCATTCCATAGGAAATTTAATTCTCTAGAACTTTGTAGAAGAAAGTTTTTCTAAATTCTAAACGAAAAATGATCGAAATCCACATACAGATGATCTTGCAGGCTATAATCAAATTTCAGTCAAAAATTGGGGCCACCAACATATTTAGCATTTTTTACATTTATTGTAATAAAAATACTCCGGACCCAATTTGTTCTCTTCCTCCTCATTTATTCATATATCGTGCATTCATTGTAAAAATATCAGCGTTATTATATTATTACATCATACACTTAGGACATTCACAATAGTTTCCTTATTTTTATCCTTACTCTGTAGTGCTATTGAGTCATTCTGTAAAATAAGGATTGAATTTTTTCACTATGTACCCAATAGGTTCCTTAAATAATGAAATTTAAAAGTTAAAAGTTAAAATTTGAAAGTTCCAACAGTCAAAACATCAAATTAATAATAATCTTATAATTTATAAGAGAGAGTATAATTTATCAATTGTATTGCACTGTAAAATAATTTTTATTTTATTTTAAATTTTAAATAATTTATGGAGTGAGTATTGAATGGATTGTAGCTGCAAATGTACATAAGATCAATATTAACTTTATAATATTTAAATTTAATTTGTGATATTTTAAATTTTAAATTAATATGATTCATTTAAATTTGGAAAATAATAAATGTAAAACCCCAAATTTTACGAATAAAGATTTAATTTTCACAATTTTTTTTAATATTATGGTGTGGATTTGAGATAATGTTATAGTTGTGGGTAATATTTATAAATTTTACAAAGTATGTAAGTTGTTATATTATATTTGATTGGTCGGGAAATATTCGTTTTAATAGGGAATATTCGTACGATGACCCAATCAATGGTGGAACCCGCAACGGTCTTAATCTTTATTTATTTGAATTTATTTTAGAGTAATCTAGTTTTAATTGATTAATTTAGTTTTCTTAATTAGAAAAATCACACTTTGCAATTGTTTAAATTAAATTGATTTGGTTAAGAGTTAGTACTTGGTAATTTTTATTAAATAATTCCTCGAGGGAACGATATTTTTCTTATCACTTTATTACGTATTGACCGCGTATACTTGCACGTATTCATTGATTGCAAAATTGATCAACAGTTATAACTGTGGAAAAGAAGTTCATATAGCTCGAGATTGTACTATAGTGAAACCAAGTCCAGCAGGGATGGAGACTCCAAAGGCTGTCCCGTCCAAGTCAAAGTCAGCGGTTCCTGAAAGAGCGTTTGTCGTGACTGGCCAAAATGCGTGGAACCCGAATGAGGTGATCACAAGTAAGCTAATCATAAACTCTTGCGAAGTTTATACCTTACTAGATACCGGTTCTACCCATTATTTTATCTCTACTACTTGTGCTCAACGTTTGAACTTGACTCCGGAGAAATTAGACTTTGACTAATCTGTTGAATCTCTGTTAAGAGAAACTTTCATTACATCTACTGTTTATAAATCTTGCTTGATCCAAGTTGGCACCATCACATTACATGTTGATCTTATCTCTTTAAAGATACTTTCATTTGACGTGATTTTAGGGATTGATTGGTTAACCACTCATTATGCTAAAATTGATTATTTTCGTAAGGTTATTAGTTTTCATATTCCTAACCAACATGTTATGTGAATTCAAGCAACCAAACTACTAAAGTCAATCACTGTCATATCAAGTCATAAAGGCATTCGTTTATTGAAAAATGAATGTCAAGCTTTCTTAGTCCATGTTATGGATTTAAACAAAAGCACGTCAAGTTTGAATAATATTTCTTGTTGTTAGTGAATTTCCTGACGTATTTCCTGAAGAACTTCCCAGGTCTACCCCAGAACGTGAAAGTTGAATTCTTTATTGACCTTGAACTTGGTACAAAACCCATTTCTAAAACCCCATATCGAATGACTCCTATTGAACTTCAGGAGTTAAAGGTCCAACTATAGGAGTTGTTAGACATCAGTTTCATTCGTCCTAGTTCATCTCCTTGAGGTGCTCATGTTTTATTCGTAAAGAAGAAAGATGGGAGTATACAACTTTGTATTGACTACCGGGAATTGAACCATGTCACCATCAAGAATAGGTATCCGCTACCTCGCATTGATGACCTGTTTGACCCGTTGCAAGGAGCACAATTCTTTTCAAATATCAATCTTCATTCTGGATATCATCAGCTGAAGATTAAAACTGAGGATATTCTGAAGACTGCCTTCAGAAATCGGTATGGGCATTATGAATTCTTAGTCATGTCTTTTGGATTGACTAATGCTCCTGATGCTTTCATGGATATGATGAAACGTGTGTTCAAGGAATATTTGGATCAGTTCGTTGTTGTCTTTATTTATGACATCCTCATCTATTCCAAAAGTCGTGAAGATCATGAACACCATTTGAAGCTGGTACTTCAAAGGTTTCGTGATAACAAGATATATGCCAAGCTAAAGAATTGCGAGTTCTGGCTTGAGGAATTAGAATTAATTGGGCATGTGGTGTCAAAACATGGAGTATCGTTAACCCGGCAAAGATTGAAACAATACAAAGTTGGGAGTAACCGAAGTCGGTGACCAAATTACGTAGCTTTCTGGGCTTAGCTGGTTATTATTGGAGATTCATGGAAGGATTTTCTCGAATCGCTACTCCGTTAACTTAGCTGACTCGGAAAGATATAAAATTCGTATGGAGCAAGTAATGCGAGAAGAGTTTCCAAGAGCTCAAGAGGAGACTCATTTCGGCACCTGTTCTGATAATACCATCTGGTTCAGATGGATTTGTTATCTACAGAGATGCTTCAGGCAAAGGGTTAGGATGTGTTCTCATGCAATATGGGAAATTCATAGCCTATGCCTCGCGACAACTCAAAGAATATGAGAGGAATTATCCTACTTATGATATGTAGTTGGCATTAGTTGTTTTCGCGTTGAAAAAATCTGGAGACACTACCTGTATGGGGAGAAAGTGGAGATTTATACGGATCATAAAAGCCTCAAATATTTCTTCACCTAAAAGGAACTCAACATGCGACAACGATGTTGGCTCGAGCTATTGAAAGATTAAGACCATACTATTCAATATCATCTTGAAAAAGCAAACTTGGTAGATGACGCGTTGAGTAGAAGATCATATGCGGGTATGAGTGTGATAATGTCAACGCAAAGACCCATTTTGTATGTCTTACAAAGGATGGAGATAGAGTTAAAGGCTCCAAGTACCCACGTGATGATATCAAACATATGAGTAGAACCGACTTTAATCGATTAAGTTAAAGCTGCTCAAGCCACAGACCCAGAGCTGATGCGTATGAAGAAGAAAGTACAAGAAGGTGTTATTCCTGAAGAAAGAATCGATGAAGAAGAAATACTTCGAGTCAACTCCAAACTTTGCATTCCTAACGATTCTGACTTGAAGCATAGAATCATGATGAAGGCACATAACACACCGTTTACAATCCATCCTGGGAGTACCAAAATGTATTATGATCTTCTATATACATTTTGGTGGAATAATATGAAGAGAGAGATCGCGGAGTTTATCTCGAGGTGTTTAACTTGTCAACGTGTAAAGGCGGAGCAACAAGTGCCAAAGGGTCCATTGCAACCACTTGAGATTTTGAAATGGAAGTGGGAACACATTAACATGGATTTTGATAAGGGTCTTCCCAAGGTTTCTCAAGGCATAGATGTAATTTGGATTATTGTTGATAGATTAACCAAGTCTGCTCATTTCTTGCCGATACGGGAGACTTATTCCCTTGAACGTCTTGCTCGTATGTACGTGAATGAGATTGTGAGATTGCATGGCATGCCAGTATCCATAGTTTCGGATCGTGACCCAAGATTCAATTCACGATTTTGGGTTAGTTTGCAGAAAGCTATGAGCACGGATTTACGATTCAATTCGGCATACCATCCTCAAACGGACGGACAATCAGAAAGGACTATTTAAACTATTGAAGATATATTAAGACTTTATGTCCTAGATTTCAAAGGAAGTTGGGATAAGTACTTGTCATTGGTGGAATTCTCCTACAACAACAATTATCAAGCAAGTATAGGCATGGCTCCATTCGAGATGTTGTATGGATGAAAGTGTCTTTCTCCAGTATGCTGGGACGAGGTGGGTGAAGCAACGTTGTTGGGACCAGAGTTGGTACGTATGACTATGAAAAAGATTCAAATGATCCGAAAACGTATACAAACATCATAAGATCGACAAAAGAGTTAAGCGGATCTTCATCGAAAGGACGTGGAATTTAATATTGGGGATCATGTATTGTTACGTATTTCTCCATGGAAGGGAGTTATAAGATTCGGAAAGAGAGGAAAGCTCAATCCATGATTTGTTGGTCTATTTCAGATTCTTGACCGAGTAGGAAACATGGCCTATAGACTCGCATTAACTCCAAGCATGTCTCGTGTTCATAATATTTTTCACATATTTATGCTTCGTAAATATATGAAAGACCTAAACCACATTATTGAGTTAGAACCAGATGAGATAGCTGAAGATTTAACGTACGATGAGGTACCTGCCAAGATCTTGGATAGGAAGGAGCATGTTCTACGTAAAAAAGGTTGTACCACAAGTCAAGGTTTTGTGGAGGAACCATGCTATTGAGGAAATGACCTGGGAGTTAAAATCAGAAATGAAAGCGAGGTACCCTCACCTTTTCGAAACAGCAGATACATATGTCAATTTCAAGGATGAAATTTAATAAGGAGGGGAGGTTGTAAGACCCCAACTTTTTATAAATAAAATTGAATTTCCTCTATTCATTATTTTGAAATAATAATGTGTTAATTTGATATAATGCTTTAGTTATGGGTAAAATGTGCAAATTTTACAAAATAAGCAAGTGGTTATAAAATATTCATTATTGTCGGGGAATATTCGTTCATTCGTGGAATATTCTTGTTATCGGGGAATATTTGTACAACGGCACAGCCAGTTATGGGCCCCATAACGAAAAATTGTCTGATGAAGAAAATGACAAGTTTAAGTTTTTTAAATAACGACGTAGTTGTTACTGTTAACACTATGGAAATACCTGGTAGTTAAAATACAGTCATACACGTGGTTTCACAGTAGCATATGGTATTGCACATTATTTTTAGATTATTAATTCTTACGTAAGAAGGCACTTCTCAATAATTGTTAAAATAATTACTGTTCAATATTTTATTTTATTGATTCAATAATTGCTACGTTGATATTTTATATTATTGTTATTTCAATAATTGTCACTGCATAATATTTTCCATTATCAGATCAATAATTCATATTATTTGAATAATATTATTAGATATCATTATTGGAAATGTCTAAGGAAGTTCTGTCTAGGAAAGGGGTTTGGTCACCTAATTACGCGCCAGTAATGAGAAATCCTTATTGAAAATCCCCCTTCTTTCCTGGGAACGACCTGGTTGTCATTATTGTGATTCTGTAATATTATTTATGAATAATTAATTATTGATTCATATGATAAGGAAATATTTATTTTATGTGGATATAAATGAAGGATTTAATGCTGAGGTATTTTATCAGTATTTTGTCGGGATGAAGGTATTAAAAATCATCCGTATGTGGATTTCAGTCATTTTCTATTTGGAATTAGAAAAAATTTCTTCTACAAAGTTGTATAGAATTAAATTTTATATGAAATGGACATAAAATTAGTATTTTTTTGATAAAAGGGCCATTTATTATGAATTATTGAAGTTTCAGAAATAAATGTTTTCTCATTATTAAAAACACGGGTGGGACCCACTTTTATTTTTTGGTGGAAAAATGTGCTGTGAATTTTTTTTCAAAAGTGGAGTGCTAAACTTGGTCAAGTGGTATGCATGAATTTTTTTATAAAATATTATTTTATTAAATTTTAGTTTGCTTTGGCGTTCTAGCATTTTCCTATAAATAGGGTGCTTAGTTAGAATTGAAAATCACACCAGAATCAGAACACTACAAGAAAATCAGTCATTGCCAACGGGCGCTGCTGTCGCCAATGACCACAGTACCGTCGGCATTGAGGTCATTGGCGACGGACACTGCCGTCTGCACAACCGTCGCCCCACAGGTCGTCGCCCCTGGTTTCCGTCGCCAGCCGTCGGCATCATTATCATTACTGACGGGGGTCATTGGCGACGGAATAATGTCACTACCGACGGCGATACCGACGGCAAGGCCGTCGGTAAAGACCCTATAGATTTTTTGAGGGAAAAACTCATTACCGACAGCATAGCCGTCGACAATACCTTAGAAGCCGTCGGCAATGACCTTAAGCTCATGTCTGTCGGTATATGTCATTGGCGACGACATAGCCGTCGCCATTACCACCGTCGACTATGAATACATATATTTTGTTTTTTTTTAAATTTCAAAATGTCCCTGTTCATTTACAAATATACACCTGTTATAAACTAATAACAACCATCAAATCACAACTATACCTGTTATAAACTAGTAACCCAAATCAAATATATTGATAAATAATATATAATGGTCGTCGGTACAACTCAAAAACTATACAAATACATACATGAAACTCAGAATATAACAAAAACTAAACTAACTACAACCCGTCGCCTGTCTCCATATCATCGAGTCAGCGTTCATCACCCTGTACTGGAGGAGGCTGCTCGTCATCAACTCGACGGTCATCGCCCTGTACTGGAGGAGGCTGCTCGTCATCAGCTCGGCGGTTATAACCAGTGCCTCCACCTCCACCTCCACCTCCACCTCCACGAGTCTCGTCAACAAGACCCTACAAAAATAAAATATTAATAACAAAATCGAAATGAAAACATATTTACATTATTTTAGTTTGTGTTCTTCAAGTTAGGCGGACGGGGCTCGAACTCGGACTCCGTATATCGGAATCAAGTCCCGCCAGTTGTAACGCGTGTCTATTGCCTATGCGATAGTATTACCTATGTTCGTGTGTCAACTGGACGGTCGGGGCGGGTTTTGGGTTCTTTTTCGGCTTTTTACCTAACTATTGGCGGATTTTACAAACTGGGACTTAACTCAGATTCCGTATGTCAGAATCGAGTCCTGTAAGTTGTAACGCGAGTCTAATACCTACTCGGTACTATGTGTGTGTTTGCGTGGCGTTCGGATGACCGAGGCGGGTTTTGGGCTCTTTTTTGGCTTTTTGCCTAACTATTGGTGAGTTTTATAAACAGGGACTTAACTCGGTCTCCGTATATCGGAATTGAGTACCGTAAGTTCTAACGCATGTCTAATACCTACTTGATGCTACGTGTGTGTTTGCATGGCATTTGGACGACCGAGGCAGGTTTTGCCCTATTTTTCGGCTTTTTGCCTAAGTGTTGGTGAGTTTTGAAAACTAGGCAATAACTCGGATTTTGTATATCGGAATCGAGTCCCGTAAGTTCTAACGCGTGTCTAATACCTACTCGGTTCTATGTGTGTATTTGCACGGCGTTCGGACGACCGAGGCAAGTTTTAACCTATTTTTTGGCTTTTTGCCTAAGTGTTGACGAGTTTTGCAAACTTGGCGATAACTCGGATTCTGTATATCAGAATTGAGTCTCGTAAGTTCTAACGCGTGTCTAATACCTACTCGGTGCTACGTGTGTGTTTGTGTGGCGTTCGGACGACCGAGGAGAATTTTGACCAGTTTTTTGGCTTTTTGCCTAAGTGTTGACGAGTTTTGCAAACTGGGCGATAACTCGGATTCCGTATATCGGAATCGAGTCCCGTAAGTTCTAACGCGTGTCTAATACCTACTCGGTGCTACGTGTGTGTTTTCATGGCGTTTGGATGACCGAGGCGAGTTTTGACCTATTTTTTAGCTTTTTGCCTAAGTATTGGCGAATTTTGTAAACTAGGCGATAACTCGGATTTCGTATATCGGAATCGATTCCCGTAAGTTCTAACGCGTGTATAATATCTACTCGGTGCTACATGTGTGTTTACGTGAAGTTCAGACAACCGTGGCGGGTTTTGACTTATTTTTTGGCTTTTTGTCTAAGTGTTGGCGAGTTTTATAAATTGAGCGATAACTCAGATTCCGTATATCGAAATAGAGTCCCGTAAGTTCTAACACATTTTTAATACATACTCAGTGCTATGTGTGTGTTTGCGTGGCGTTTGGGTGACCAAGGCGGGTTTTGACTTATTTTTCGGCTTTTTGCCTAAGTGTTGGCGAGTTTTGCAAACTGGGCGATAACTCAGATTTAGAATCGAGTTCTGTAAGTTATAACGCGTGTCTAATACCTACTCGGTGCTACATGTGTGTTTGCGTGGCGTTCGGTCGACGAAGGCGGGTTTTGACCTATTTTTTGGCTTTTTGCCTAAGTGTTGGCTAGTTTTGTAAACTGGACGATAACTAGAATTTCGTATATCGGAATCGAGTTTCGTAAGTTCTAACGCGTGTCTAATACCTACTCGGTGCTACGTGTGTGTTTACATGGCGTTCGGACGACCGAGACGGATATTAACCTATTTTTGGCATTTTGCTTAAGTGTTGACGAGTTTTACAAACTGGGCGATAACTCAAATTTTATATATCGGAATCGAGTCCCGTAAGTTCTAACGCGTGTCTAATATCTAGTCGGTGCTACGTGTGTGTTTTCGTGGCGTTCAAACAATCGAGGCAGGTTTTGACCTATTTTTCGGTTTTTTGCCTAAGTATTGGCGAGTTTTGCAAATTTGGCGATAACTCGGATTCCGTATATTGGAATCGAGTCCCGTAAGTTCTAATGCTTGTCTAATACGTACTCGGTGTTACGTGTGTATTTGCATGACGTTTGGACTACTGAGACAGGTTTTGACCTGTTTTTTAGCTTTTTACCTAAGTGTTGGCGAGTTTTGTAAACTGGGTGATAACTCGGATTTCGTAGATCGGAATCGAGTCTCGTAAGTTCTAACGCGTGTCTAATACCTACTCGGTGCTACGTGTGTATTTGTGTGGCGTTCGGATGACCAAGGCGGATTTTGACCAATTTTTCGGCTATTTGTCTAAGTTTTCTCCAGTTAGGCGGACGAGACTCGAACTCGGGCTCCGTATGTCGAAATTGAGTCCCGTCAGTTGTAACGCATGTCTATTGCCTATGCCTAGGCGTGTTAACTAGTTATTTGACATTTTTTATAAGCAATATAATTATAAATAAAAAAATACATCAATAATAAGTTTTACCTATCGAATATGTGGAAGAAAGATGTTGGCCAAGACAACTGCACATACACGGATGGCCTCCTCCCAGACTACGCCCATGAGGCCGTTTGCGGCAGCTGTAGGATCTATGAAGCCGTGGACAACCTCCTGAGTAAGCTGGTAGATCCGCTCGCGTGATGGTACGCCTGACTTTACGACACTGCTCGCCATGAACCCCTCTATGATCCGCCAGAAGAAGTCGTCAGATAATGAAGGGCCGACGCCTGATCCACTCGCACCACTACCTCCAGTGGGTGGGCAACGTCGAGATCTCACAGCAGAGACTATAGTGTAGGCTGGGACACGGGGGATGCCCACAACTCTACCCTTCTTCGGCCCCCCTGTAGTCTTCAGCCAGTCTTCCATCTCCTTGTCCTC
This sequence comes from Panax japonicus, assembly GCA_020205505.1. Taxonomy (NCBI): domain Eukaryota; kingdom Viridiplantae; phylum Streptophyta; class Magnoliopsida; order Apiales; family Araliaceae; genus Panax; species Panax japonicus. The sequence goes on from CM035102.1 coordinate 2,836,571, forward strand.
ACACTCATCATCAGCCACTGGAGTGTCACCTCTCTGGGTGCTCCGGACCACAGAAAGGTCCTCGAACCGTGTCTGAAAAGAGACAATCAATAAACAGAGTTCATTTAGAATCATGTCTCAAAATATTATAAACCCAAGCATGTGTAAAAGAAAAGAGAATCATTATAATCCCTAAATATTATGGAAGGCCCTCTAATCAAGCAAATTATACTTGTATAAAAGTAGTTTTGAGAATCATTATCCTCATTCCACTACTTCTTTTCTCTTTTTCAAATAACATAAATAATATAGCTTTATATATAACACAAAACTAAAGATAATTAACCCAAGTGTTATTTATATATATGCTCATAACATAGCTTAATTAATATGATAATACATGCCTTTTTGTTGAACTTACAGAAAGTTTACACACACTTGAAATCATATAAAAAATGAATGAAAATTATTGTTCATATATATTACTACATATACGTAGTAAAGTTATAACTGATCAATCACTTGAAATCATATCTTATCACAATGAACCACTATTTCATGGCTTTAGTACAATTATTAAATAAAGGAATTAGAAAAGGAAAACTTTGAGCAAAGCTTTCACATGGGAAAAACCATATACCAGTTTACATACACTAAATGGAAGAACAAACTAAACTATTTCAAGTTTTATATCCTAATTAAACTAGTAATAAAAATTGAATGAAAACCATAAATATGAATCAACAAGTTGCTATACAAATTAAAAAGTATTGCATTATATAGTATCATACCCACATCAAGTTCTTCTATTCAACCCACTTAATTATACAACCCCCAATGTGAAATCAAAGTTAACACTGATAGAATTTTATGTTCATAATAGGAGCAATAAATCATGTTCAGTAGCTATTTAGAGAAGAAACATTACCTTTAAGAAGAACAGTGCTTGACCAGTTGCCGGTGAACAGTGGCGACGAAGAGGGAGAAATAACATAACAAGAGGGAGGAAAGGGGCGAACTGCAGTGAGATAATGGAGTAAAATGGGTCCAATCAATCGAGCATTCCAACCTAGTTAAACTAATTGAGTCTTCAATTGAGAGGGAAATGAGCAAATTGAGAGGGAAATGAGAAAATCTCAGACGATAGAGGGAAAAGGAACAAATGAAGACGTTGCCATCGCGAACCAGGGTTTTAAAATATATTACTCATTCTCGACGGCATATGCCGTTGCTCGAGTCCCATGGCCATTAAGTCATTAGCGACGGCATGACCGTCACTTTTTATTTTTATGTCCGTCACCAATGATTTTTCCCTCCACCGCCAAATTTTTGCACCTATTTTTCCTGGGGGAAAAGGTATTATCGACGGCAATCATTAGCAATGGCGTTCCCGTCGACAGTGTTATCATTATCGACGGGTTAATGGCCGTCGCCAATAACCCCGTCGCCAATGACCAATTTCCTTGTTGTGGAAGTTTTCTCTCTATAATATCGAGCGTATTTTTGTGAGTATTTATGTGACGCCCCAAAAATAAATATACATCACCCATCTTAATTATACAACTGTCGCCAAATACATGGTACAGAATACAACTACAACTTAATTATACAACTGTCGTGCAGGATACGACAAAACATTGCTGAGAGTTTTTACACGAATATTGTCTTCTAGATAGTGTTCAAACTCAAATGGAGTCCTCATTACAATTATTATCACACTATTTTATAGAATAGTGATAATTAACCCAAGTGTTATTTATATATATGCTCATAACATATCTTAATTAATATGATAATACATGCCTTTTTGTTGAACTTACAGAAAGTTTACACACACTTGAAATCATGTAAAAATGACTGAAAATTATTGTTCATATATATTACTGCATATACGTAGTAAAGTTATAACTGATCAATCACTTGAAATCATATCTTATCACAATGAACCACTATTTCATGGCTTTAGTACAATTATTAAATAAAGGAATTAGAAAAGGAAAATTTGAGCAAAGCTTTCACATGGGAAAAACCATATACCAGTTTACATACACTAAATGGAAGAACAAACTAAACTATTTCAAGTTTTATATCCTAATTAAACCAGTAATAAGAATTGAATGAAAACCATAAATATGAATCAACAAGTTGCTATACAAACTAAAAAGTATTGCATTATATAATATCATACCCACATCAAGTTCATCTATTCAACCCACTTAATTAAACAACCCCCAATGTGAAATCAAAGTTAACACTAATAGAATTTTATGTTTATAATAGGAGCAATAAATCATGTTCAGTAGCTATTTAGAGAAGAAACATTACCTTTAAGAAGAACAGTGTTTGACCAGTCATCGGTGAACAGTGGCGAGGAAGAGGGAGAAGTAACAGAGCAAGAGGGAGGAAAGGGGCGAATTATAGTGAGATAATGGAGTAAAATGGGTGCAATCAATCGAGCATTCCAACCTAGTTAAACCAACTGAGTCTTCAATTGAGAGGGAAATGAGCAAATTGAGAGGGAAATGAGAAAATCTCAGACGACAGAGGGAAAAGGAACAAAAGAAGACGTTGCCATCGCGAACCAGGGTTTTAAAATATATTACTCATTCTCGACGGCATATGTCGTCGCTCAAGTCCCATCGCCATTAAGTCATTAGCGACGAAATGACCGTCGCTTTTTATTTTTATGTCCGTCGCCAATGATTTTTCCCTCCACCGCCAAATTTTCGCACCTATTTTTCTTGGGGGGAAAAGGTATTATCGACGGCAATCATTAGCAATGGTGTTCCCGTCGACAGTGTTATCATTATTGATGGGTTAATGGCCGTCGTCAATAACCCCGTCGCCAATGACCAATTTCCTTGTTGTGGAAGTTTTCTCTCTATAATATCGAGCGTATTTTTGTGAGTATTTATGTGACGCCCCCAAAATAAATATACATCACCCATCTTAATTATACAACTGTCGCCAAATACATGGTACAGAATACAACTACAACTTAATTATACAACTGTCGTGCAGGATACGACAAAACAATGGTGAGAGTTTTTACACGAATATTGTCTTCTAGACAGTATTCAAACTCAAATGGAGTCCTCATTATAATTATTATCACACTATTTTATAAAATAGTGATGACTACTAAAACAACCATCTGGACCGTCAATCCATTCCCCGACTAGTTCTGACTACGTTCTCATTTCCTGATGAGAACAATGAAAGAAAAGGGTGAGCTCAACTAGCTCAGTAAGAAATATTATGACTAAGATAATGCAGAATAAATTATCTTTAGCCTTCAACAGTATAACAACTGATAGAATACAATAGACAACAAGTTTTAGATCAACAACTGTAGTGGAATAAGCAATCCATTAAAAGAGTCAAGCAGATCATGATATCTACTATCTTCTATGAATTAAAAGTTTATCATCAATTTTATCCCTGTAATACCCATTAACAGTTCTTTATTATACCAAAGATAAAGAGAACTTTCATCATATATCTTCACCTGAACCACCTAAGATTTTAGTTAAATTCACAATTCATGTTTATAATAATGTGAATCAACAGTTTCTCCTTCCCACAAAGGCTTAATAGAACATTTACTCAATATCCTTACCCCAAAGGTTAAAGATATTCAAATGTAATAACAATGATCATACTAATCATTTGTCTATCTTTGCACTACGGGCCAAAGATATTCAACTATAAAACCAATGGTCGTGATCATACCAATCAATTGCATGTTAGTGCACTATGGCCAAAGACATTTAAATGTTAACTAATGGTCATCATCCTGCCAATCACATCATCGAATTATCCCTGCACTAAGGCCAAGGATATTCGTTAGTATCACAAGTGGTCATGATCATGTCATACACTTGTCTATAGCCAAAGCTATCGATCAACAGTTCATCTTTGCACTACGACCAAAGGTATCAATCAACAGTTATTCTTTGCACTACGACCAAAGATATTCAACTGTAAAACCAATAACCAACAGTCCATCTATGCACGTAAGCCACAGATGACTTTCATCACAATATAAGCATGAGGATGATGACAATGATATAAGAATTCAATCAAATAAAAGCAAGGATAAATTTTAAGATTTATAATTTAATTTATCCATAATTCAATAATATCCAAATTGTCAACATGATACTGCTTTGTGGAGTAAAATTCAAGAATAATATTGTACCAAAAATGATTTGGACCGAAAAAATCAATTTTTGTCATGAATAGTACTCTGGGTGAATAGTACTTGAGTGAATAGTATCACGTGAATAGTACTTTGGGAATAGTATTTTTTGAATAGTACCTCATAAATATTATTTTGTGAATAATACTCTATGAATAGTACCGTATTTATGAATAGTATTGTATTTATGAATAGTGCCTATGAATAGTACTATATGAATAGTAAAATATGTATAAATAGTGTCATATAAATGAATAGTATCCATGAATAGTACTCCGGCATGAAAAGCTTAAAATTTAACAAGAATGTTCAGAAAAATATCCTTGTGAAACGATAATAGATGAAGCGCAAATATCAAGGATATTATACTAATTTCACGGAGTATAGAAGCAATATTTTAACAGAATGAGGGTATAATCAGGAATATGAGACGAAATAATATTACTCACATACTACAAAGTATGGAAGAAAATATTATTCCTTATGAATACTGAACAAAAATAATATCCCTTACGAATATGAAAGAAATAATACTCCTTACCTTAGTAGAAGACTGAATATTGCAATAGTGAAGTAGCAGAATATTCTTCTTCTTTCTCTCTATAGCTTCTCTCTCTATAATTGCTCTTATGAGTCTTAGTGAATTGGTGAGAATGAAAGAAGAATGAGCTTTTATTTATAGAAAAATATAGTTTCAATAATTGCACATTTTGAGGCTCAAATTATTACAGTATAGTACCTTCATCTTTACCTCTATTTTTAATTTATTCCTGCAAGTATTATCAATCTTACACCACCTCCCCTAATAGTACCACATGTGAATCAATAGTTCCATACATGTGAACAAATAGTTAAATACATGTGAACTAATAGCAATTAATTGCTCATTTATCCGATTCATTGCTCGTTTGGTCAATAAAACTAGCCAATCACAGAAATACCTCCTCTGAGGGTAATTGGGTCACGTAAGAATTAAAGAAAACTGAATGAACAAACATCTTTAATTAACACAAACTTATTCATCATTAATATTATAACTCACAATATTTAACAACCAGATCATTCCCAGGAAAGAAGGGGCTTTCTGATAATGATTTCTCCCTATTGGCGCGCAATTAGGTGACCAAACCTCTTTCCTCGATAAAACTTTCTAGACATCGTCAATAATGCAAATAATAATATGAATAACTTTGTCATCTCAATTATTGATTTAATAATATAAAATATTATGCAGATGATACTGTGACAATAATTGAATCAATAATATTAGAGATATTATGCAGCAATTATTGTAGCAATAATTGAGTATATTGAGTGACTTCTCACGTAAGCATCAATAATCGATACTGTGCGCTACTATGCAACCACGTGTATTACTGTACTTTAACCACTGGGTAGTTCAACAGTTTAACGGTAAAACTTTAGCCGTTTTTTTTATAAAAAGATATTTATGTCGTTTTCTAACTACGACAAAACTTCCGTTGTGGGGTCCACAAATGATTTTTCCGTCGTACGAATATTCCCCGACCAATCGAATATTTTATAACAACTTGCTTACTTTGCAAAATTTTCACATATCACCCTTAACTTTAACCCTTTATCGATTTAACCATTTACTAAATAAAACAATAATTATAAGACAATTGAATACTTTCATTTTCTAAAATTTTGGATATCACAATTTAGATATCTTGAGTGTTGCTATTCAGTGCAAGTTTTCTTCAGCATTATATTCGATATTTCAGCTAGAAGTACTATTCTTTTAAGGTAAGAAATGTTATTTTCTTCGTAAATGATATTATTTCTTTCAATATCATTATACCGAAATATTGGTATGAATTTTATTATGAAAATTTTACCTTTTCATGTCGAGGTTACTATTCACGTATACGACACTATTCATGTATACGACACTATTTATGAATACGATACTATTCACGAGTACGATTCACGAAGTATGATTTTTCTTATGAAATTTCTACCTTTTCGTGTCAGGGTTACTATTCACGTATACGACGCTATTCACGTATACGGTACTATTCACGAATACGACACTATTCACAAAAAAATTAAATTTTCTTTTCTTTATTCAAGTTGTCTATTATGGTTACTATCTTTGATTGTATCTATGTTTTGATCTTCATTCTTGAATTTTACTCCACTATGGTTTATTATTGAGTATTTTTGAACTTGGATTATCTAAAGTACAGATCCCTAATCTTTGACTTTTTATCTCACTGGATTCATTTTCTTTAACATATTTTTCATCATCTTCAGTCCTAAATGATGATATAACTGAATATCTTTGGCTCGTAGTGCAAAGATGAATGATTACCTGATGAATATCTTGGTCGTGGTGCAAAGATGGACAGGTGTTGAGATGAACATGACCAACTGGTGATACAAATGAATATCTTTGGCCCGTAAAGCCAAGATGAATGTTTGGTTCAAGATGTACATTGATTGATGTTACAAGGATAAAATATTGATGATGGACTTTTAAATCATAGAAGACAATAGATTTCATTCTATACTTAACTCTTCTAATAAATTATTATTTTCGCTGCGAATATTGATCTAAAACTTGTTGTCCATTATATTTTATCAGATTTATTGACGGCTAACGATAATTTGTTCTACATTATCTTAGTTATAATATCATTTACTAGGCTAGTTGAGCTCACCCTTTTCTTTTTTGTTCCATTTTTCTTCTCAGGAGGCGAGAATATAGCGGGAACTAGTCGGGGTGTGGAGCGATGTTTCAAGACAGTTGTTTTAGTAGTCCTCGCTATTTTGTAAAATAGTGTATCAATAATTGTAAAGAGGACTTATTTGAGTATGGATATTATCTAAAAGACAATATTTGTATTTAAACTCATAGTATATGTGTTGTCGTATTTTGCACGACAATTGTAATAATGAAGTTGTAGTTATTTTATGTACCATGTATTTGGCATCTCAAAATGGGTTGTGTGGACCTATTTTGGGGGTGTCACAAAATTTATACAATTTTCTACACTCAAAGCTTCCTAAAACTCAAAAGAAATACGCTCAATATTACAGAAGAAGAATTCTCTGATTCTGGTGTGATTTTCAATCCTAAGCTAAGCATCCTATTTATAGGACAATGGAAGGACACTATTTGAATTTAGAAAATCACAGACTGCAAAGGTGAATTGTCACGGGCGAATTCAATCGGCTGAAAAAAAAATCTGATTTACTATGCAGTCACTATGCAACCACTATACAAATACTATGCATAATAAAATATAATATATTCTATTTTTTAATTAAACAACAAAACTTATAAAATATATATTTATATATATACTCCCTGGCTTCCAAGCCAAGCCATTCCATTTCATTTTTTTTTTGAAAAATAGGTAATTGGGGGTCCAAATAATAAGCCAAATTTATAATAAATACTTCATAAAAATTTCCTCAATATTTGTAACAATATTTATTCATCAATAAAATATCTTGGAATATTAACAACCAGATCATTCTCAGGAAAGAGGTGGCTTTCCGATAAGGATTTCTCCCTATTGGGGCGCAATTAGGTGACCAAACCCCTTTCCTCAACAGAATTTTCTAGACATTGTCAATAATGCAAATAATAATATGAATAACTTGACATCTCAATTATTGATTTAATAATATAAAATATTATGCAGATGATACTGTGATAATAATAGAATCAATAATGTGAGATACTATGCAGCAATTATTGAAGCAATAATTGAGTATAACTGAGTGACTTCTCACGTAAGCATTAATAATCAATACCTTGTGCTACTATACAATCACGCGTATTACTGTACTTTTAACACCGGGTATTTCAACAGTTAACGGTAAAAAATTTCTCGTTATTTTTATAAAAAGTCATTTTTGTCGTTTTCTAATTCGATAATAATTCCGTTGTGGGGTCCACCAATGATTGTGTCATCGTACGAATATTCTCTGACCAATCGAATATTTTATAACAACTTGCTTACTTTACAAAATTTGTAAATATTACTCATAATTATAAAATTATATCAAATCCGCACCATAATATTCAAAATGATATTTAGAGAAAATTATTCTTTATTCATAAAAGTTATGGTCTTACAAAAACACTCTGACATATTGTTTGTCACTACATCACATTTGGTGGTGGTATCAAAGTAAGCCTTACTCCAAAGTTAGGAGGTATACCTATTAAGGCAGTGTGTGCATCCTTTGACTCCTTCTCGATGCCTTTCATTGCCTTTCGAAAATCAGCAGGATTATTGGCCTTCGATGCCTTTTAGGACATCAACTTCAAAGCTGCCTCAGGAAACTTTTTTCTCCAATTTGCATAGATGTGTCTTGCACAACATCTATGCTCTGTTTAGGGTAGTAATTCTGGAATAGCAAGCTCCAAACCCTATTCAAATATACAAATAATTTTTATTAGTATAATAACATAAATGTGTAATACAAATAATTGTTAAAATGCAATAAAAATAAAATCAAATTGCACCTTTTTTGATCAGTAATTAATGTTCATCCTCTGCCTTGTTCTAATCCAACATCATTGCATAAAAAATTTAAAAACCAACTCCAACTGTCTTTATTTTCACTTTCTACCACAGCCCAAGCTATTGGGAACATCAGGTTGTTAGCATCTCTACCTATTTTAGACTTGCAGTTAATAGCTCCCCTCTACAATATGTCTTTAGAAAATAACCATCAAGCCCAATAATAAGCCTACAACATTCCAACTAGTTCTTCTTCATAGCATCAAAACAAATATACATCCTTTGAAACCTTTTTGGAGTGCCCTGATCAGTCCTAATTTGTACAGTGCTACCTGGATTGGTATTAAGGATCTTTTGTCCATAGTCCCAAAAACCTTCATAATGTTCTGCCAAACGTTTTTCTATCTCAGACAAGGCTAATTTTTTAACTTGCAAACATTGTGCAATAGAACTTTTCAATTCAAACCTTTGCTTTATTGCCTCTTGCACTTCCCTTAACTTGATCCTTGACTTTGTTTTAATTGTCTCTCTAAACTTATCTACCAACCATTTACATCTAATAATCTTTATCTTGTTGTCCCTAATACAAATGTGGAACTTAGTAGGGTAAACCTTAATTTGAAAGTCATGTATAACTCAAAGTCAATGTCTTTAATTGTTGTGTTTGGATTATAAACAGGAACAACTCTCTTCACTTTAATCCTTGGCTCTTCACCTTCCCACTCACTATCACTACTTGAGGGAGGAATTGCTGTGACGCCCCCAAAATAGGTATACATCACCCATCTTGAGTCGCCAAATATATGGTACAAAATTTAAATACAACTTAATTATACAACAGTCCTGTAAAATACGACAAAACATATGCTGTGAGTTTTAATACAAATATTGTCATCTAGACAATATCCACACTCAATTGAGTCCTCATTACATTTATTATCACACTATTTAATAGAATAGTGAGGACTACTAATGCTATTATCTAGACCATCACTCCATTCCCCGACTAGTCTCTGCTACGTTCTCATTTCCTGAAGAGAACAATGAAAGTAAAATGGTGAGCTCAACTAGCCCAATAAGAAAATATTATGACTAAGATAATGCATAATAAATTATCGTTAGCCTTCAACAGTGTTAAACTGATACAATATAACAAACATCAAGTTTAACTGCAGCGGAATAAGCAATCCATTAAAAGAGTTAAGTAGAGAATAAAATCTACTATCTTTTATGATTTAAAAGATTTTTTTATCACTTTTATCACTAGGAATCAGCTTAATAAATAATCCACATCATCCTTGCACTATGGCCAAGGATATTCATTAGTATCACAACCACAAATTATCCATGCATTACGGGCCAAGGATATTCGTGTATTCATCAATGGTCATGATCATGCCACCAACTGTCCATCAATGCACTACGGGCCAATGAGGACTTTTACTACATCATTTGTAATATTACAGTCATGATTATACCGAATAATCCTTGGTCATAATCATACCAAGTCCATCTATGCACTATAGGCCACAGATGACTTTCAACAAAATATAAACACGAGGATGATGACAATGATATAAGAATTTAATAAAACAAGTTCAAGAATTAATTTATCCAGGAACCAATAACGTCCAAATTGTCAACATGATACTTCTTTGTATAGTAAAATTCAAGAATGCTCAGAAGAATATTTTCATGAGAAGATACTGGATGAAGCTCAAATATCAAGGATATTCCACTAATTTCATGGAATATAGAAGTCAAAACTTTAACCAACTGAGTATAATAAAGAATGGAATAACAAAAAAAATCACCAGGCATGCGATAGACCACACAGACAGGTTATTTCAACAGAATAATAAATAACGGAACCGAGTCATGCGTAAACGCAAAGACATGATATTCCAACAGAATAATAAATAACGGAACCAGGTCAGGTGAAATTCACACCGACAGGATGTTCCAACAGAATAATAACTAACGGAACCATATCATGTGTAAACGCACAGACATGATGTTCATAGGTATTGTAGTTGGCACATTTTGACCAAATTTTCAGAGAAGATTGACTCAACAAAATTCAGTGCTTATTATAAAGAGTTTTTAGATTGCATTTGAAATTCAGATACTGTGAAAAAGTTTGACTCTACTTGGGTGGAGTTGTTGGAGAAAATTAGGTTGACTACTAATAAATTGTTGCAATCAATGTATGACATCCGTTGTAGATGGGTACCCGCACATGTGAATCATGTTTTCTCAACTGGCATGTCAAGTAGCCAACGAGCAGAGAGTTGTCATGAGTTTTTTAAAAGATTTGTTTCTAAAGGGAATTCATTAGTGGATTATATCTTTATGTAAATATACAACAAATTGTGACGAATTACGTAGAAATTAAAATGAAAACCCATAACCCAAACCTTAATAAATCAAAGTTTTAGTGTCCGAAATGAAAAAAGAAATCGCTCCTTAAAAGCTTATCTAGGGTTGCTTGAACTGATTAGGGTCAGTGGCAGGGGAAGAATTCGAACACAGCTTCGTTCCTTTCAACCGAATCGGATGAAGGAAAGGGGTTTGCTTTGTCTGAAAATGAGAGAGAACACGCAAGATTCCACACATGATGGTTATAGTTTTATATTTTTTAGTAACTAGAATACCCCAAAAAAATCGATTCCACACAAAAGTTATAAAATTAGAGACATACCAGGATTAGGGCTTGTTTTGGAAGTTTATGAGAGAGAATCGGATGAGGGAAGGGGGAGACTGATCAGAGCTTCTCTTCGGTATTACTGATTCGTGTCAAGGGCCTTCAGATTTGGCTTAGTTGTTCGGTCGATTTTCCGGATGAGGGAGGAAAAAGGTTCGTGTTCTTTTCGATTTTCGGATGAGAGAAATAAGAGGGGAGAAAATAAGTCGTGTTATGTTTGAGCAAGGAGAGAGAAATTAATAAGAGATGACTTTTATAGGTAAGCTGGGTAAGGTCGATCAGGGGTAAGCCCCTGATCCGGATTGTATATATATATAGGTGTCCCATCCACAGAAACCGGTTGCTGTGGAACATATCCTTTTTTGGCCTGTTAAAATTTCGGCTGGAAAAAATAAATCAACGGACCAAAAAAAAGGTTGCTCCACAACAACCGATTGCTGTGGATGGAACCCCATATATATATATATATTTAAAGTCATTAAACTCACAACTCAAAAGTTGACAAATGTTGGAATATGATGTTGTGAAATATTATAATTGGATGAATTTAAAAGAAGCACTCCAAGCGTTAATAAATATTTTTTTTACTGATGTATTTTGACCCCACTGCAGCTATGGCACCTCACCTCATGCAGATAAATTGTTTCAACAGGAGCCCATTTCCAAGCCACCCATGTCTAGTTATGGTACCTCACTCTATGCAGATCGTTCCAAAAGAAGAGCTCGTTTGGTTTTGCGGATTCTGTTCCAAGCACCCCCATGCTCAATTCTGGCAAAGATCACTCTTTTGACAACCTCTCGATGGTGGACTCTTTCCTTCACACGAGTTCTCAAGGTTTGATTCAATGCGCAGCACTAGAGACTCGTCTGATAATGATCACAGTTTCTTCCCGCCACAAGACTCAATCTTTCGCAAGATTTGAGGTGTTTGATTCATTTTGCAGCACTACACACAGATCCATTTGGGTCAAGCGATCCATTCAAGACATCAATTGGGAGTGAAACTCCAAGAAGAGATTCTGATTGTTGGAAAGCATTTTAGTTTGTGAAATCATCATCTTGTTCATGCACTCTGTTGCGCTTGGTGTGAGATTTTTCAGTATAGGAATGGCCATTTGTCAATATGAATTTTGGTGCTTCCCATGTATTCTTTACCTTTACCCCCCAGATTTTTAAAATATATACCAATATTGTGTATTTATTTGAAAGTTATTGTTGCAGGATTGATTAATTGATTGATCTTGTTCCTGTTTAGATATTGTCTACTGGTTTCTGTCTTCTTCACGTACCTTATGGAATCATATATGTTTATATGATAAGTGTAAAAACCAGTGTTACTGTATTGCAGATACTACATAGTTGGCTCAGAGAAAAAAAAAACAGAAAAAGAAAAGAAGCAATGCTTTAGTCGCAATAAATAGTATCATTTTACAATTTTGAAAGAAAATTAAACCTCAACAGCATATAGTTTTGAAGAATTGACCTTTATAAGCAATGTCATTCCATGTGGAATCATATTCCAAGCCAAAAACAATTAAACACATTTTGATCAAGCAGACTTGGTTGCAAGTATCTCTAATAATGAAGACCAAGTCCCACAAATTCCAATAGCCAAACCAATGGCCACAATTGCCCCATCCAACATCCACTCTTGCCAACCCAATTCTTCCTTGTACACCATCAAGTGAAACCAAGCAGGCAACACAAACCCCAAAACAACACAAACGCTGCTCCCCACAAGTGACAAGAAATCTGCAAAATTAGGCACCAAAAGCGCCACCAAGCTCACCACCAAAACCACCACCCATCTCAGCCACAAACTATACCTACCTTCACAAATTCTCCTCTCCACCACCTCATAAACCGGATTCATCATCAATGGAAATGTGAAAAAAAGATTCACACAAAGCCCCATTTGCACTAAACTACTCAACAATCCCTGCCCAAAATTTGTAGTGATTATATCTTTGGTCTCTTCACCAAAAGCAAAGTAACCCAAAACCCCAAATCCTCCATACATTAAAGAAATGAAAGTCATTGATAAACCCAATATTTTTCCAAACTTGTTCTTGTCTTTCATTTCTGATTCCAATGGCATCACCATTCCAATTCCTTCAAATGCATAAACTGCCACACCTAAACCATAGAAAAACACAGAGAATCCCCCAAATGCTTGCAAAACTGGCCTTCGCTGCAAGAAAATCATCACATCTTCCACCATTACAATACCCATAGCTCCAAGATCAACAACATCAGCAAAAATACTCAAAGGGGCCAAATGGGTCAGTGTTGGAATTGCATTCAACCCCAATTGAAAAGGGAAACAACCCCATATATAAATTGACTTGGCCGAAAACCCCCAAATTTTGGTGCTAATATTGTCTGTTGATAAATTAAATATAAATGCCAAGGAGTTTGCTATAAATATTAGGTAGCTGATGCAAAACCCAGCTTGGGACAGAACAATCATGGCGTCGACAGCGAACCGGCCGGCCGGGCCGCAGACGGCGAATCCCAGATCGCCGAAGGAGTTGATTTTGGAGAAACCCAGATGGGATTCGAGGCGGCGGCGCGTGTAGATCAACAACATCATGCAGTGGTAGGTGATGAGGGCTACGGTGAAGAGCATGAGAGAGCCCATGACCCAGCCGGTTTTTCTGAAGGTGTAGGGGAGGCCGAGAACTCCGGCGCCTACGATGGCGATGAAAACATTGGCAAAGGTCTTGGATTGGGAGGAGAAATGGTGGGGTTTGGAGATTAGTGGGGAATTTTCTCTGGGTAATTGGAGATTGTTTGAAGATGAGCTTGCTTTTTCACTTTTCCCAACACCCATGATCAATTGTCAAGGGAAATTTCTCCTATATCTATATCTATATACTAGGACCAATTGATATATTTATACATGTATAATAATTATGTATATATTTTTTTTTTCGGATGAAAGTAAGATCACAACAACCGGTTGTTATGGATGGAGACCCTATATATATATATATATATATATATATATATATATATTCTAGAAGATTTGAGAGGAGGGAAAAGAAGTAGAAGAAGAATTATATTGGGGAATTGAAAAGGAGTGGTCCAAAGAAGATAAGGGGGCCTTTTCTTCTTGATAATTCCAAAATCAGATGACCATTTCGACTTTTATAGTAACCTTAAAACTTAAAATTAGGGAATCGAAGAGTATGATGTCATGCTGACAAAATAATATTTTATTAGTTGATTTTTCATGCATATTAAAAAAAATGATAAAATTTATTTAAATTTGAATTCTCATTTAATTACATAGTTTTTTATAGACAAAACTAAGGATTTAACTACTATAGTTGGCAAATTTTATTTATTTCACTACTGAACTTTTAATTTTTTTGAATTACCCCATTAAACTAATTAAAATTTTACAATTCAACTAGTCTGTTAACTCAGGCTAACTTATGTTAAATTGATTTGAGTTTTTTTCTTACGTGGCTCTGGAACAGAAAAGGAGAAATAACAAAAATGACATGGCCTAATCAAATGTGGATTATGCGGCAAAAAAAAAACAACTGTTAAACAAATAAAACCAAATGAAGCCAATATGTGAGTCGAAGTTCAGAGAGAGAGAGAGAGAGAGAGCTAGGTGATTGCTGCAAACTAAGGTTCCAACATTGTCGAAGTTCAAAGAGAGAGAGAGAGAGAGAGAAAGAGAAAGAGAGAGATTGAGCGACGAAGACGAAGGCGCGATTTGATCTTCTATGATTTTTTTATGCAAATCTCTGGCAAAGTCGAAGGTATGTATGAGTTTGCGTTTAAAAACTCTTTCCTTTGTTGAGATTCTTCTGTAAATATCCGAGTTAGAGTTTTTTCCACTGATTGTTATTCGATTTGTGTTTAAATGTAACACACTTAGAATAACTCATGCAAATATCTAAACTAGGATTTTTTTTCCACTGATTGGTTTTCGATTTGGATTTATATGTCGATTTGGGTTTAAATGTTAAATGTAACATCCTTAAGTATTTTTCTGGACTCTTCATGGTATATGCTTATAATAACTTCTATAAATATCCAAATTAGTTTTTTTCTTCCATTAGTTGTTCTTTGATTTGAATTTATATGTCAATTTGGGTTTAAGGTATGTATGATTCGGCACATGATTATTCGTTGATTTAGGTTATTTATTCTATTTTTAAGTTATGTAAGATTTTGGGTTTATATGTCGATTTCTTCCACTGATTTATTTTTTCAATTTTTCAATGCTAATTATCTAATGTTGTGCTCTGTACCTATTGCAGCATGAGTTTATTTTCTATGGAGTTTAATCATGGTGGTAAGTTCATTGAAGAACCAATAAACCACTATAGAATCGGTTTTCTAGAATTGCTTCACGACGTTGATGGTGACTGGCTGAATGTTAAAAAAATATACAACTTACCTAAGAAGTATGGATACAAAAAGAATACTGCAATGTATTTCAAAGTTGATCGTTTGGATATTCGTTATGGTTTAGAGTTATACATGATGACCATAGTATTAGGTTACTAGTTGAGGAGGGTGAACAGTCTGGTTTAGTTGATCTATACTGTGACCACTCTACTGATGAAGTCTTACCATTTGAGATAGAAGTTGATCAGGTAGGTGAAAGAGAAGTTGAGCAAGAACTTGAGAGGGAAGTTGATGTTGTTTATGTGCAAGTTGATGCACCAAAGGGAGCTGATGATGAATCTATAAATGAAGAAACAGATGATGACTGCAGTGATGTTAGTGATGATGATGAGAATGAGGAGTTGATTAATGCTAGGCTGCATTAGGAAGAGATTTAAAAATCAAAGAATAAAGAGACAACTGAACATATAGGGACTCAAGCTTCTAGTTCAGTTCATGTTAACAAGGCATCAGATAATTATGAGACAACTGAGAATACATGCAAGAAGAAGAAAAGGGCTAACAAGGCAAGTAAGAAGCAGAAAATTGTTGATGAAGATTATGTTGAACCTACTTTTTCATCTGATGATGAGGTTGTAACTAAATTTCGTACAAGGGACATGAAGCCATGGTAGGAAATATATGAAGATTCTGACATTGAAGTTCTTGCAACTATAAGATCCCAACTTTTATGAATAAAGATGAATTTTCTATAAGTATCATTTTTAAATATTATGGAATGAATTTGATATAATGTTATAGTTGTGGGTAATATTTATAAATTTTGCAAAGTACGCAAGTTGTTATATAATATTCGATTAACGGCACAATCATTGGTGGACCCCACAACGGAATTATTGTCGGATTGAGAAAATGACAAAAATATTTTATAAAAATAACGGCGGAAGTTGTACCGTTAACTGTTGAAACACCCGGTGTTAAAAGTACAGGAATACGCGTGGTTGCATATTAGCACACGATATTGATTATTGATGCTTACGTGAGAAGTCACTCAGTTTTGTTCAAATTATTGCTTCAGTAATTGTTGCATAGTATCTCATGTTATTTGATTCAACTATTGTCGATATTTTATATATTAGTAAATCAATAATTGAGACGACAAAGTTATTAACATTATTATTTACAATATTAACGATGTCTAGAAGTTCTGTTAAGGAGAGGTTTGGTCACCTAATTGTGCGCTAATAGAGAGAAATCCTTATTGGAAAGCCCCCTCTTTCCTGGGAACGACCTGGTCGATTAATATTGTGAATTATAATAATAATGATAAATGTTGTTGAAAATAATGAAGAGTTTTTTTTGAGGTATTTGATATAAATTTTGCTTATTATATAGACCCTCATTTACCCATTTTTCAAAATAATTGGTAGAAATTATTTTATATAATAAAGGTGGGGCCACATGTGGGGCCCACATGTGGGAAGAATAATGAAATGTGGGGGAAGGAATATTTGGTCACGGATTGGTAAGGAAAAAAAAAAGAAGGCATGAAATGTGTGTGTATATATATATATTATATTTTACTGAATATTTTATTTAAAAAAATTTGAAAATGTTGTACGATTGAGAAAAAAATTTGCGTTTGTGATTTTATAATCTGTTTCGTCCGTGAATTTTCCTTACACAGTGCCCCTTCAATTCTCCTATAAATAGGATGCTTAGTTAGAATTGAAAACACACTAGAAATTACGAGAATTTTTCTTCTATAATCTTGAGCATATTTCTTTAGAGTTTTAGAAAGCTTTGAGCGTAGAAAGTTTGTCTTCAAAAATATCCTCGCCCTACCAGTCGGAATACTCTTCTTTTACGATAAGGGATATTATTTCTTTTGTATTCATAAAGAGAACTTTTGTTATTCCAATTTTTTTATTCTGTTGAAATAACCTGTATACGCGGTCTACCCTATACATGGTAAAATTCTTCTATTATTCCATTCTTTATTATTCTATTGGAACATCATGTCTGTGCGTTTACGCATGACCTGGTTCCGTTAGTTATTATTCTGTTGGAACATCTTGTCGGTGCGAATTTTGCCTAACCTGGTTTCATTATTTATTATTTTGTTGGAATATCATGTCTGTGCGTTTACGCATGACCTGGTTTCGTTATTTATTATTCTGTTGGAATAACCTGTCTGTGTGGTCTATCGCATGCCTGGTGATTTCTTTTGTTATTCCATTCTTTATTATACTCAGTTGGTTAAAGTTTTGACTTCTATACTCCATGAAATTAGTGAAATATCCTTGATATTTGCGCTTCATCCAGTATCTTTTCATGAAAATATTCTTCTGAGCATTCTCGAATTTTACTATACAAAGCAGTATCATGTTGACAATTTGGACATTATTGGTTCCTGGATAAATTAATTCTTGAACTTGTTTTATTAAATTCTTATATCATTGTCATCATCCTCATGTTTATATTTTGTTGAAAGTCATCTGTGGCCTGTAGTGCATAGATGGACTTGGTATGAGTATGACCAGGGATTATTCGGTATAATCATGACCGTAATGTTACAAATGATGTGGTAAAAGTCCTCATTGGCCCGTAGTGCATTGATGGATTATTGTTGGCATGATTATGACCATTAATAAATACATAAATATCCTTGGCCGTAGTGCAGGGATGATGTGGATTATTTATTAAGCTGAGTCCCAGCGATAAAAGTGACGAAAAATCTTTTAAATCATAAAAGATAGTAGATTTTATTCTCTACTAGACTCTTTTAATGGATTGCTTATTCCACTGCAGTTAAACTTGATGTTTGTTATATTGTATCAGTTTAACACTGTTGAAGGCTAACGATAATTTATTCTGCATTATCTTAGTCATAATATTTTCTTACTGGGCTAGTTGAGCTCACCCTTTTACTTTCATTGTTCTCTTCAGGAAATGAGAACATAGCAGAGACTAGTCGGGGAACGGAGTGACGGTCCAGATAATAGTATTAATAGTCCTCATTATTCTATTAAATAGTGTGATAACAAATGTAATGAGGACTCAATTGAGTGTGAATATTGTCTAGATGACAATATTTGTATTAAAACTCACAATATATGTTTTGTCGTATTTTACACGACTGTTGTATAATTAAGTTATATTTGAATTTTGTACCATGTATTTGGCGACTCAAGATGGGTGATGTATACCTATTTTGGGGACGTCACAGTTGGTATCAAAGCTTAGGGATATGATCCTTGGCTGAGATGTGAGACAAGAACTAGGAGGGGAGAGACGAGGAATTCCTTCGCTAGTATGACCTACCTAAGTTTATTTGGTATTTAATTGGTCGGTCAGAGTATAGGGATAATATGTGATAAGTTAATTAACCCTTATTTTGTGGCAGTATTTAAAAATGGCATCCGAGAATGTTGAGAACATCAATAGAGCACAGGAGACCGTTGAGTCTCCACAGATCAATAATCAGGACAATGTTCATCAAGAAGGCGACAATCCTCATGCAAACAATAACACTGACCAAATGATGAACGATGGAATGTTCAGAGGCTTTTTGCAATTCATGCAGCATCAGGTGTGACGCCCCCAAAATAGGTATACAACACCCAACCTATTCTGAGTCGCCAAATACATGGTATAGAAAACAACTACAACTTTATTACTACAATTGTCGTGCAAAATACAACAACACATATACTGTGAGTTTTAATACCAACTGTGACTCATGT
This sequence comes from Panax japonicus, assembly GCA_020205505.1. Taxonomy (NCBI): domain Eukaryota; kingdom Viridiplantae; phylum Streptophyta; class Magnoliopsida; order Apiales; family Araliaceae; genus Panax; species Panax japonicus. Next base: position 2,856,074 of record CM035102.1, read on the forward strand.
CCTAACTATAGACAACACCTCACATTAATACATTACATAAAGGTACAATCAATAACTGTTTTAGAAATTAAAATCTTTGGGAAGTGCTCAAGGTAACCTTCGTACATAGGAGGCCATGAATCTAAGTTATGATAGATATCATATGTCCAGAGAATTATCCTTGGTTGATCCAAAAGACCCCAAAGAAAAATGAGAAGATTACTATCATGTTCCTTCCAATGGTGAGTCTTCTCTTGACATATAACTATCTCCATTGTCTCCAGTTGAAAATTATATTTCAAATAAACTCCAAGATCATATAGGTAGTGCTTGTAGATATACTCAACAAGTGGATGTGCACAACCCTGTCTTATGATAACTCGTAGGTTATTAGACATCTTGTATGATAGTGGCAAAACACCCTTCCAAATTTGGGTTCACCTTACCCTATTCGGTTCACCAAAATTAAATATCAAATGACGTATACAATACGACACACTTATTTAAAGTTCTTAAGAAAATTATTTCTATACTATTTAGGGAGAACCTCAACAACTATAGACCACCATTCTATTCCCCTGTTATCCCCGCTCGACCCGGCAATACTCTTATTACCTTAAAGGAATTGTGAAGCAAAAGGGTGAGCACAACTAGCTCAGTAAAGAATATAATGACTAAAAATAATTAAATTATCAATAGCCTTCATCAGTAATAAATCAGAGATTTAGAACATATGGTAGATGATAAAACTTTTCAACCATAGTTGCAGCGGAATGAGCAATCCATTAGAAGAGTTAAATAGACCATAAAGTCTATTATCTTCTCCATATTAAAAGTCCACCAACAATCCTTTAACCCTGTAACATTAATCAACAAATCCTGTTCACAGTCATGTGAATAACTCATAATCATAATTGTAGTTCTAATTTTATCTTCTCATCCAAGTCGAAGATATTTTTCATCACATGTCTTTACCTGAAACATCAAAGATCATGGTTATACCAATTCACAGTCCCTGTTCATAATCATAGTAATAAGTTCATCTTTGCACTACGGGCCAAAGATATTCATTAACAGTTAATCTTTGCACTACATGTCAAAGATATTCAACAACATGTCATCTTTGCACTACGGGCCAAAGATATTCAACGACAGGTCATCTTTTCACTACACGCCAAAGATATTCATCAACAATTCATCTTTGCACTATAGGCCAAAGATGTTAATATTTCAAAGAAATATATAATCATTTCAGAATTTATATAAACAATAATTATAACCATGTTGATCAATTCACCTTTTCTCTCAAATAGAAATTTCATCATCGGGATTATAAAAATATTATATATGATAATAAAAATAATACGATCAACAATTGCATTTAATTTCAAGAGTAATATTCATGAATCAATGATTTCATAACACCTTAATCCAAATTTTATAAATCACTTAATAATCTCATAATATAATATTATTAATATTACCACAATATTTTAATCATTTTTTAAACCTATAAACAATTTATTTTAATTGTTTACACTTTACCAATTAATGCATTTAATCATCCTAAAATGCCAAAATCATAAAATTTTATCACCAATAACCAAAAATCTCATAAAAAATCTGCATATACCTTATATAGGATTCCCAAGCCATAAAATTCTATTTTCCACTTTTCTTACATCACATAACATATTTAATTCGTTTATTCATAACTAGTCCATTTTCTTGAAAAATACCAAATCAGTTCCAAAAATATTTTTTTCTGGGATTTAGCAGAATATAGTCCCATATTGAACATATATTTTTCTCAGAATTTTTAAAATTTATTTACTATTTTTCATATGGCCAAAACTGCCGAATATTTAGATATTTATTATCATAAATTGTACTTTTGTCCAAAAATTCTGAAATTTACAGGGTATATTGTTGTTATATACATGTACTCCTAATAAAAATTTCATCAATTTTGGAGTTAACCACAAGGAGTTAAAAGAGTTACTTTTAAAATAGTCTTTTCTCATAAAATTTATAACTCTTAATCTATACATCCAAAAATTATCATTTTTGGACACAATCAAGAAAACTCATCAAATTATCATTTCAAAATTTTTCAGAATTTTTGAGGGTCGGAAAAATTACCAAACTAAAAAACATAATAACCCTTAAAATTCCTTACAATCCACTACCTCAAAAGAGCAGTATTTCTGACTTGAATATCGGATATGACGCTGAAAGAAACTTGTACTCATTAGCAACTCTCAAAGTATCAAAATACTCACAAAATACGCTCGATAATATAGAGAGCGAAAGAGAGAAAGTTTATGTTTCTAGTGTGATTTTCAATTCTAACTTAGCCCTCTATTTATAGAAAAATGTTAGCACGCCGAAGCAGACTTGACCTGCTACCTGATGGCTTTATCTGCTACTATTACCACCCACCACATTTGAATTAGAATTTCAGCACATTTCGTCACCAACCATAGGTGGGGCCCACTCATTCCAGAATTTTCCACCAAAATGATAAATTCCGAAACTTCAACAATTTCTGAACCAATCACCTCTTAAAATTCATAACAATTTATACGTTCATTTTTAACGGTAACAACTACGTCGTTATTTATAAAAACTCAAACTTGTCATTTTTTTCATCCGACAATTATTCTGTTATGGGGCCCACAAATGATTGCGCCGTCGTACGAATATTTCCCGACAACAAAAATATTTCATGACCAAACGAATATTCCCCGACAAAAATGAGTATTTTATAACCACGTGCGTATTTTGAAAATTTACATATATCACCCTTAACTTTAAACTTTTATCAATTTAACTATTTAATGAATAATAATTATAAGAAAAATTGAATACTTTTATTTCATAAAATTCGGGGTCTTACATCAGGCAAGAGAGACTCTTGTCCAAAATGCAAGTGAAAACACTGAAAACTCTCGGACGGTCACCGCTAAGCAGTTCAAGGAACTGGGACCACCAGAGTTTTTTGGAGAGCCAAAACCACTTAAGGTGGAGACGTGGATAAAGCAGATCTGCAAGATATTTGATGTCTTGGGATGCTCCGAGGAGCAAAAGGTTACCTTTTCCACCTTCATGTTGCGGGCAGGGACAGATTACTGGTGGGAATCTGTAAAGCGTACTCAACCTGCCGCACTGAAGATGTCTTGAGAGAAGTTCCAAGAACTGTTCAACGACAAGTACTTTCCCGAAAGTATTTGTCACATGAAAGAGGTAGAATTCATTAAACTGGAGCAAAACAACATGACCGTGTCGCAGTACGAAGCCAAGTTTGCCGAGTTGTCCCGGTTTACGTCCCATTTGGATGATAATGAGGAGAGAATGACGCAAATGTTTCTAAGAGGTTTGAAACCCGAGATATGTTAATATCTTATCTCTCATAAACTGTGTTTGTATTCAGATGTTGTTAATAGGGCTCAGTTATTGGAGCGCGATAATGAGTCAACCCAACCAAAAGAGAGCAGCCGACAAAATGATAATACAAGTGATAACAGTCATCGAAGCGGTGACAATAAACATGGAGGGAATCAACATGCCAGAAATGGTAACCACTTCGGTGGTAATCATGCCCAAAATAATAAGAATTGATATGTCAAGAATAGGAGATTCAACAATGATGGAAAGACGTCAGCACCAGCACCCGTTGTTAAGGAAAGAGAACGACCACCTATCATATGCTTCAAATGAGGAGGGGAGGGACACATCAGTCCAAACTGCGCGATGCCATCCAAAGCATGTTATAATTATGGAAGAGAAGGTCATCTAGCCCAATTTTATCGTTCACCGAAGACAAGTTCAGCTAGGATGGAGGCACCAAAGGACGTCCCAAAAAAGTTAAAGCCAGTAGTGCAAGGGAGAACGTTTGTCGTGACCTCCCAGAAAGCAAGGAACCCGAACGAGGTCATCACAGGTAAGCTTATAATAAACTCTAGCAAAGTTTATACCTTATTTGATACCGGTTCTATCCATTCTTTTATTTCTCCTACTTGCGCTCAACGTTTAAATTTGACTCCAGAGAAATTAGACTTTGACTTATCTGTTGAAACTCCATTGGGAGAAACCTTCATTACATCCACTGTTTATAAGTCTTGTTTGGTTTAAATTGGTACCCTCACATTACCTGCTGATCTTATTTTATTGAAAACACTTGCATTTGACGTAATTCTAGGGATTGATTGATTAACTACTCATCATGCAAAAATTGATTATTTTCGTAAGGTTGTTAGCTTTTATATTCCTAACCAACCTATTATGCGAATTCAAGCAACCAAACCATTAAAATCAATCATTGTCATCTCAAGCCATAAAGCTATTCATTTATTGAAAAACGGATGTCAAGCTTTCTTAGCTCATGTCACGGATCTAAACAAAAATACGTCAGTTTTGAATGATATTTCTATTATTAATGAATTTCCTGACGTATTCCCTGAAGAAATTCCTGGCCTACCCCCAGAGCGTGAAATTGAATTTTGTATCGACCTTGAACCTGGGACAAAACCTATTTCTAAAGCCCCATATCGAATGGCTCCTATTGAACTTCAGGAGTTAAAGACCCAACTGCAGGAATTGTTAGACATCGGTTTCATTCGTCCTAGTACTTCTCCTTGGGGCGCTCCTGTTCTATTCGTGAAAAAGAAAGATGGAAGTATGAGACTTTGTATTGATTATCGGGAGTTGAATCATGTCACCATCAAAAATAGGTACTCATTGCCACGTATTGATGACCTGTTTGACCAGTTGTAAGGCGTCAAATTCTTTTTAAAGATTGATCTTCGTTCCGGATATCACCAATTAAAGATTAAAACTGATGACATTCCAAACACGGCTTTCAGAACTCGGTACGGGCATTATGAATTCCTAGTCATGTCTTTTGGATTGACTAATGCTCCTGCTGCCTTCATGGATATGATGAACCAAGTATTCAAGGAATATTTGGATCACTTTGTGGTCGTCTTTATTGATGACATCCTTATTTATTCCAAAAGCTGTGAAGATCATGAGTAACACTTGAGACTAATACTTCAAAAGCTTCGTGAATATAAGCTTTATGCCAAGTTAAAGAAATACGAGTTCTGGCTTGAGGAAGTAGCATTCCTTGGTAACGTGGTATCAAGTTATGGAATATCTGTTGACCCAACAAAGATTGAAGCTATTCAAAGCTGGGGGCAACCTAAATCAGTGACCGAAGTACGTAGCTTTCTCGGCTTAGCTGGTTATTATCGGAGATTCGTAGAAGGGTTTTCTCGAATCGCAACTCCCTTAACTCAGCTGACTTGAAAAGATACAAAATTTGGTTGGAACGAGGAATGTGAGAAGAGTTTTCAAGAACTCAAGCGAAGACTCATTTCAGCACCTGTTCTGACAATACCATCTGGCTCAGAGGGATTTGTCATCTATAGTGATGCTTTAGGCAAAGGGTTAGGATGTGTTCTCATGTAACATGGGAAGGTCATAACTTATTCCTCTCGACAACTCAAAGAATATGAGAGAAATTATCCTACTCATGATCTAGAGTTGGCAGATATTGTCTTCGCACTTAAAATTTGGAGGCATTACTTGTATGGGGAGAAAGTGGAGATCTTTATGGATCATAAAAGCCTCAAATATTTCTTCACTCAAAAGAAACTCAACATACGACAACGACGCTGGCTTAAACTGTTGAAAGATTATGATCATACCATCCAATACCATCTTGGAAAAATAAATGTGGTAGTTAACGCATTGAGTAGAAGATCATATGCGGGTACGAGTGCGATATTGTCAACGTAAAGGCCCATTTTGTATGACTTGCAAAGGATAGATATAAAGATAAAGTCTCTAGGGACCCACATGATGATGGCGAATATACAAGTAGAACCGATTTTAATCGATAAAGTTAAAGCTGCTCAAGCTACAGACCTGGAGGTGATGCATATGACAAAGAAAGTACAAGAAGGTGCTATGGCGGAAGCAAGAATCGATGAAGAAGGAATACTTCGAGTCAACTCCAGACTTTGTGTTCCTAACGACCCTGATTTAAAGTATAAAATCATGATGGAGGCGCACAACACACCGTTTGCAATCCATCCCGGGAGTACCAAAATGTATCATGATCTTCGACATACATTTTGGTGGGGCAATATGAAGAGAGAGATAGCACTGTTTATCTTAAGGTGTCTAACTTGTCAACGAGTCAAGGTGGAACATCAAGTACCAAAAGGTCTATTGCAACCACTTGAAATTCCAGAATGGAAGTGGGAGCACATTACCATGGATTTTGTTACTGGTCTTCCCAAGGTTTCTCAAGGCATAAATGCAATTTGGGTCATTGTTGATAGATTGACCAAGTCTGCTCACTTCTTACCAATACGAGAAACTTATACACTTGAACGTCTTGCTCGTATGTATATAAACGAGGTTGTAAGACTGCATGGTATGTCAGTATCTATAGTTTCTGATCGAGACCAAGATTCACTTCAATATTTTGGGTTAATTTGCAAAAAGCTATGGGCACAGATTTACGATTTAGTTTGGCATATCATCCTCAGACGGATGGACAATCAGAGAGGATTATTCAAACTCTTGAAGATTTATTAAGACTCTGTGTCCTTAACTTCAAGGGAAGTTGGGATAAGTTCTTACCATTGGTGGAGTTTTCCTACAACAACAGCTATCAAGAAGGTATTGGCATGGCTCCATTCGAGGCGTTGTATGGAAGAAAGTGTCATTCTCTAGTATGCTGGGATGAGGTGGGTGAAGCAACGTTGTTGGGACCGGAGTTGGTACGTATGACTACAGAAAAGATTTAAACGATCCGACAACGTATAAAAACCTCATAAGACCGATAAAAGAGTTATGTTGATCTTCATCGAAAGGACGTGAAATTCGATATTGGAGATCATGTGTTGTTACGTGTTGCTCCATGGAAAAGAGTTACGAGATTTGGAAAGAAAGGAAAGCTCAATCCTCGATTCATTGGTCCATTTTAATCCTCGATCGAGTAGGGACTATAGCCTATAGACTCGCTTTACCGCCAAGTATGTCTCGTGTTCATAATGTTTTTTATATATCCATGTTACGTAAATATGTGGAAGACCCGAACCACATTATTGAGTTAGAATCGGAAAAAATAGCGGAAGATTTAACATATGAAGAGGTTCCTGTTAAGATTTTAGATAAGAAGGAACATATTCTACGCTCCAAGGTTATACCTCAAGTCAAAGTTTTATGGAGGAACCACGATGTTGAGGAAATGACCTGGGAGTTAAAATCTGAAATAAAATTAAGGTATCCTTACCACTTCGACATACCAGGTACGTACCCTAATTTTGAGGGCGAAATTTCATAAGAAGGGGAGATTGTCAGACCCCAATTTTTATGAATAAAGATGAATTTTCTATAAGTATCATTTTTAAATATTATGGAATGAATTTGATATAATGTTATAGTTGTGGGTAATATTTATAAATTTTGCAAAGTACGCAAGTTGTTATATAATATTCGATTGATCAAGGAATATTCGTAAGACGACACAATCATTGGTGGATCCCACAACGTAATTATTGTCGGATTGAGAAAACGACAAAAATATTTTATGTAAATAACGGCAGAAGTTTTACCGTTAACTTTTGAAACACCCGGTGTTAAAAGTATAGAAATACGTGTGGTTGCATAGTAGCACACGGTATTGATTATTGATGCTTACGTGAGAAGTCACTCAGTTTTGTTCAAATTATTGCTTCAATAATTGTTGCATAGTATCTCACGTTATTTGATTCAATTATTGTTGATATTTTATATATTAGTAAATCAATAATTGAGACGACAAAGTTATTAACATTATTATTTACAATATTAACAATGTCTAGAAGTTCTATCAATGAGAGGTTTGGTCACCTAATTGCGCGCCAATAGGAAGAAATCCTTATTGGAAAGCCCCCTCTTTCCTAGGAACGACCTGGTCGATTAATATTGTGAATTATAATAATGATAAATGTTGTTAAAAATAATGAGGAGTTTTTTTTTGAGGTTTTTGATGTAAATTTTGCTTATTATATAGACCCTCATTTATCTATTTTTCAAAATAATCGGTAGAAATTATTTTTTTAATAAAGGTGGGGCCACATGTGGGAAGAATAATGAAATGTGGGGGAAGGAATATTTGGTCACGAGTTGGTAAGGAAAAAGAAAAAGGAAGGCATGAAATGTATATATATATATATATGTATTATATTTATATATATATATATATATATATATATATATATATATATATATATATATATATACCATGTGATGAAATGAATTTTTAGGGGAAGAGTATTGGATTCACGGGTGGGAGTACTATGCTTGTTATATATATATATATATATATATATTATATTTTATTGAATATTTTATTTTAAAAAAATTGAAAATGTTGGATGATTGAGAAAAAAATTTGCGTCTGTGATTTTGTAATCTGTTTCGTCCGTGAATTTTCCTTACACAGTGCCCCTTCAATTCTCCTATAAATAGGATACTTAGTTAGAATTGAAAACACACCAGAAATTCAGAGAAATCTTCTTCTATAATCTTGAGCATATTTCTTTAGAGTTTTAGAAAGCTTTGAGCGTAGAAAGTTTGTCTTCAAGACTATCCTCTCCCTACCAGTCGGAATACTCTTCTTTTACGGTAAGGGGTATTATTTCTTTCGTATTCATGAATAGAACTTCTGTTATTGCATTTTTTTATTCTGTTGGAATAACCTGTATACACGGTTTACCCTATACATGGTGAAATTCTTATGTTATTCCATTTTTAGGAATGAAATATGAAATGGCATTTGTCATAGCCGGATCCTGATCAGTGATAATCATCTTAGGTGCATCACCTGGCATTGTATCCAAAAAACACTTGGAAAGCCAAACAAAAGTATCTATGATCTCATCACTTAAGAAAGCACAACCAAATACAATAGTTTGACCATGTTTATTAACCCTTATTAGTGGTGCAAATATCATTCTATAACGATTAGTGTTGTACGTGGTATCAAAAATGACAACATCGCCATAAAATCTATAAGCCCGTCTAGAAGTTGTATCAGCCCAAAAACAACGAGTAATCCTTTTTTCATCGTCTGTATCAATTGTAAAGGTGAATGAAGGATTCTTCTGTTGTTCTAACTTCAAGTATTCATTCAACATATCGCCATCTTGTCCCTTCAGCTCATTACGCTTGTCTCTTTTAAAGTTATTCAAATCTCATTGCGTGCAACCAATATTTTCAATTCCTCCCGCCTGCACTGCAAGAAAGTTTTATTGTTGGCATTGTGGTATATTCACCATGCCAAGTTGTTGACTCAAACATTTTTGGGCAGCTGACACATTACGGTGCGATCGTAAAAGATGTCTCTTATGTGAGGTTGACAATGGGTGAGAATGGCCCTCTTCAGTTATGGTAACTACCTATAAGTCATTTCTTTTAACCACCACAATTCTTGCACTACAACCTTCTTTGGTAGATCCACGTTTTCTTTTTGCATCCACATTGGCTAATAGTTTGCCCTTTCCTTGCTTATAACACACATACTCCTTCCTCACAATCTCACAGCTTCCCTCCTTTTTTTCTCAGTATGCTTTCGCACACTAAAACCAGCATGTACTGCATATGTATTGTAAAAAGTGTGAACGTTGTCTAATATTTGAAATTCTTGACCTAGCTTAGGCGTAAACTCATCGGCTACTTGAGGATAGTAGACAACAGATTTAACATTTTTCACATCCAACTCCTCTTCAATCAAGGCATCCCTCTCTATTTCAAAATTGTAAATGCATTTTAAATTCATTTATGCATTATCCCCACAACTATCAATTTCATGGTTCATGGCATCCATAATAAACAACAGTTCCCTGAGAATAAATTTAAAAGAACGATTAAGTCCACACTCAATACAGAAAAGTCTCTGAAACTGTTAACCAATATTTAAACTTTAAATCTTTTCTCAAACTCATCCTCAACATCATGGGTCTATCAGAAAGTTATCAACATGAATCCTTGCTTAAGAGAAATAGAGAGCAACACTACAATTATTTACACTTTGGAGTTAGGAGACATACCATATTTTAAGTATTGAACAACTTTTGTTCCTTCAAAATTTGGAGAAATAAGTAATACTTTGTCATTCAACTTCCATAAAATAAGATAAGCAACAAGTACCTGATATTGAAGTTTGCAGGGAATAAGAAGATGAACATGACTGTAAATCACAGATAGTTCACAGAAGAAGAACAAAAGTTTAATATTGGAGACATAATCCCTTAATTTATTATTGCTATTGGTGCTGGCAGTTGGACTAAGGAACTATTCTGATAAGTTTTACATATGTAACTCATTTTAAATCAAGATTAGCTGATTACATTCCCAAAAAGGCAAAGAGAATAACATCCACCATATTATCAGTATCGGACTTTGATTTAAAAAAATTTCTTCGTAATAACATATAAATTGAGTCAATTTCAACTGTTTCAAATTTTATTAAGTCACTATAACATTTGAACCTGAAGAAAAATAACACAAGATAAAAACAAAGAAAAAGGTCCTGCAGATTCCAAATATTTCATGTTTTACCCATAATATTACTTAATTATGCTACAGGAAAATCTGAATGAAATTGTGAAATGCTGGCTAAATTAATATTGGCAATAAATAAAAGGGAAAAAAAGTACCTGCGTGAGAACTCAAGAATGGGAACCCTTTTGGTCTGACAATCATCAAAGGACACTAAAACTAATAGGATTAGGGCTTGTGTTGGAAGCGAGAGAGAATCGGATGAGGGAAGAGTGTCACGATCAGGGCTTCTCTTTGGAATACACGAATCAGTCAAGGGGATTCAGATTTGGCTTCATTGCTCAGTCGATTTTCCGGATGAGGGAGGAAAAAGGTTCGCGTTCCTTTCGGATGAGAGAAATAAGCCGTGTTATGTTTGAGCGATGAGAGAAAATTAATAAGAGACACGACTTTTATAGGTAAGCTGGGTAAGCTCAATCAGGGGTAATGTGACACCCCCAAAATAGGTATACATCACCCATCTTGAGTCGCCAAAAACATGGTACAAAATTCAAATGCAACTTAAAAATACAACTGTCGTGTAAAATACGACAAAACAAAAACTGAGAATTTTAATACGAATATTGTCTTCTAGACAGTATTCAACTCAAATGGAGTCCTTAATACATTTATTATCACATTATTTCATAGAATAATGAGAACTACTAATGCTATCATCTGGACCGTCACTCCGTTTCCCGACTAGTCCAGGCTACGTTCTCATTTTCTGAAGAGAACAATGAAAGCAAAAGGGTGAGCTCAACTAGCTCAGTAAGAAATATTATGACTAAGATAATGCAGAATAAATTATGCTTAACCTTCAACAGTATAACAACTTATAGAATATAATAGACAATAAGTTTTAGATCAACAACTGCAGCGGAATAAGCAATCCATTAGAAGTGTCAAGTAGAGGATAAAATCTACTATATTCTATGATTTAAAAGATTTATCATTAATTTTATCGTTGAGACTCAGCTTAATAAATAATCCACATCATCGAATCATCCCTGCACTACGGGCCAATGATATTCTTTAGTATCACGACCATGAATTATCCTTGCACTACGGGCCAAAGATAATCGTGTTTTCATCAACGGTCATAATCATGCCATAAAACAATTCATCTTTGCACCCTTGGCTGAAGAGAATCCATGACCATAATCATACCAAAAACTGTCCATCAATGCACTATGGCCAATGAGGACTTTTATCACATTATTTGTAACATTACGGTCATGATTATACCGAATAATCCCTGGTCATAATCATACCAAGTCCATCTATGCGCTACGGGTCAAAAATGACTTTCATAACAGTATAAGCATGAGGATGATGACAATGACATAGTAATTCAATAAAACAAGTTAAAGGATAAATTTTAAAGATTTATAATTTAATTTATCCCGAATTCAATAACGTTTAATTTGTCAACATGATACTGCTTTGTGGAGTAAAATTCCAGAATAATATGGTACCAAAAATAATTTGGACCAAAAATGAATCAATTTTTATCATGAATAATACCCCGGGTGAATAGTACTCGAGTGAATATTACCCTGTGAATAGGACTTCGGGAATAGTAACCCTGTGAATAGTACTCCGACATGAAAAAGTTAAAACTTATCAAGAATGCTAAGAAAAATATTTCCATGAAAAGATACTGGATGAAGTGCAAATATCAAGGATATTCTACTAATTTCATGGAGTATAGAAGCCAAAATTTTAACAAAACGAGTATAGAATTCAAAATCTGAAATGAAATAATATTACTTACATACTACAGAGTATGGAAGAAAATATTATTTCAAGCGAATATTGAACAAAACTAACATCCCTTACTACTGTTGAACGAAAATAATATTCCATAATAAACAATAATGGAGTAAAATTCAATAATGAAGATCAAAATATGGATACAATCAAAGATAGTAATCATAATAGACATCTGGGAAAAAAAAGAGAAAATTTATTTTTCGGTGAATAGTACCGTATTCGTGAATAGTGCCGTATACGTAAATAGTGTCGTATACGTGAATAGTAATCCTGACACAAAAAGGTAGAAATTTCACAATAAAATTCATATCAATATTTCGGTATAATGATATTAAAGAAAATAATATTATTTACGAAGAAAATAACATCCCTTACCTCAAAATAACAGTAGTTCTGATCGGAATATCAGATGTAAAGTCGAAGGAAACTTGCACTGAATAACAACTCTCAAAGTGTCTAAATACTTACAAAAATACGCTCAATAATATATAGAGAAAGAAAACTTATTTCTGGTGTGATTTTCAATTCTAACTTAAGCGCATATTTATAAGAAAATGCTAGAACGTCATAGAAGACTAAAATAATATTATTTTTTTCTTTTCTACGCACCAGCCATTGAATCAATCTAGCATGACATTTTTGAAAAATTTAGCAACACACATGTTTTCAACAAAATAAAAGTGGGTCCCACCCAATTTTAATAAAAATTATTTTATTTTTTGAAACTTCAGTAATTCATAGAAAATAGCCCTTTTATCAGAAAATTACGAATTTATGTCCATTCCACACGAAATCGAATTCTCTACAACTTTACAGAAGAAAGTTTTTCCAAATTTCAAACAGAAAATATCCGTAATTCCACAAACGGATGATTTTTAATAGCTCTTAAAATTCATATCAAATCATAAGCTAATTTTTAACGGTTCAAAATTTTTGGACATATACTCAACTTATATATGTATAACATATCCAAAAATTACAACGATCCAACGGTCGGATGGATCAAAATTATAACTCACAGCAATAGAGCTTTAAGAACACCAATTTAAGTTTTTAATACCTTCAATCTGACAAAATACTGAATAAATAACTCAACATTAATTCCTTATTTATAACCACATAAAATAAATATTTTCCTAACCATCATTTATGTCACATAAAATAAATATTTCCTTATCATATAAATCAATAATTAATTATTCACAAATAATATTACAGAATTACAATAATGACAACTAGGCTGTTCCCAGGAAAGAGGGGGCTTTCCGATAAGGATTTCTCCTTACTGGCGCGCAATTAGGTGACCAAACCTCTCTTGACAGAACTTTCTAGACATTGCAAATAATGCTATCTAATAATATTATTCAAATAATATGAATTATTGATTTGATAATGGGAAATACTGTGCAGTGACAATTATTGAAACAACAATAATATAAAATATCAACGTAGGAATTATTGAATCAATAAAATAAAATATTGAACAGTAATTACTGTAATAATTATTGAGCAAAACTGAGTGACTTCTCACGTAAGCACCAATAATCAATACCGTGTGCTACTATGCAACCACGCGTATTACTGTACTTTTACTACAGGGTAGTTCAACAGTTAACGGTAAAACTTCTGCTGTTATTTTCATAAAAAGATATTTCTATCGTTTTCTCATTTTTGACAATAATTCTGTTGTGGGGTCCACCAATGATTGCGCCGTCGTACGGATATTCCCCGACAAAAAGAATATTTCCCGACCAATCGAATATTTTATAACCACTTGCTTACTTTTCAAAATTTATAAATATTACCCACAACTATAACATTATTTCAAATCCACACCATAATATAAAAAAAATTTCGAGAAAATTAAATCTTTATTCATAAAATTTGGGTTCTCACAATCTCCCCTCCTTATGAAATTTCGCCATTGAAATTTACGTACGTACCTGGTATGCCGAACAGATGAGGACACTTCGTCAGATTCGAACTCTTGAGGTATACTTGGCGGTAAAGCGAATCTATAGGCCACAGTTCCTACTCAATCGAGGATTTCAACTCTTTTCGTCGATTCTTGCTTCTAGAATAACGCCTTCTTGAACCTTCTTCTTCATATTCATCAGCTCCGGGTCTGTAGCCTTAACATTATTGTTTAAAGTCGGTTCTAATTGTATATTTACTATCTTCACGTAGTTTTATATATTCACACTCGTAAACGCATACGATCTTCTACTCAATACGTCGGCTACCACATTTGATTATCCTACGATGGTATTGAATAGTATAATCGTAATCTTCAACAGTTCGAGCCAACGTCTTCAGCGCATGTTACGTTCGTTTTGGGTGAAGAAATATTTGAGGGTTTTAGAAATGGGTTTTGTACTAGGGTCAATACAAAATTTACTTTCACGCTCTGGGGTATGTCAAGAAGTCTTCAGGGAATATGTCAGGAAATTTATTAGCGCTAGAAATATCATTTAAAAACTATGACTCTCATCCAAGACTTGGATAACACATAAAATGAAGATTTCTCATAACAGAGTTTTAACAGATAAGTCAAAGTTTAATTTATCCGGAGTTAAATTTAAACGTTGAGCGCAAATAGGAGAAATAAAAGAGTGGGTAGAACCGGTATCGAATAAGGTATAGACTATGCAAGAGTATTTATTAACTTACCCGTAATAACTTCGTTCAGGTTCCTCGACAAACGCTCTCACTTAAACTACTGGCTTTGACTTGTCTGCGACATCTTTTAGGCATCACTATCCCAGCTGGACATGACTTCACTACACGACAAAATCGAGCTAGGTGACCTTCTCTTCCGCAATTCAAATACGCTTTGGGTTGCTGCGTACAGTTTGGACGGAAGTGTCCCTCCTGTCCGCCTTTGAAATATACGACCGGTGGTCGTTCTTCTTCCTTAACAACGGGTGCTGGTTCTGCTATCTTTCCATCATTATTGAACCTTCTCTTCTTGAAATTTCCACTTCTATTATCTTGACCATGATTACCACCGAAGTGGTTACCATTCATGGCATGATAATTTCTCCCACGATGGTTATCATTATTCCGATGGCCGTTGCCACAGGTATGATTATTATCGTGTTGTTGGTCGTTACCTTTTGGTTGTGCTGACTCATTATCGCGCTCCACTAACTGAGCCCTATTCACAACATCTGAATATAAACAAAGTTTGTGAGAAATGAGGTATTGACGTATTTCAGGTTTCAAACCTCGCAGAAACATTCGCGTCATTCGCTCCTCATTATCGACCAAATGGTATGCAAACGGGGACAACTCTGCAAAGTTAGCCTCGTACTGCGACACTGTCATATTGTTTTGCTCCAGTTTGATGAATTCCACCTCCTTTATGTGACGAATACTTTCGGGAAAGTACTTGTCGTTGAACAATTCTTGGAACTTCTCCTTAAGACATCTTGAGTGCATCAGGCTGGGTACGTTTTACATATTTCCACCAATGATCTGCTTCTTCACGCAACATAAAGGTGGCGAATGGAACCTTTTGCTCCTCTGAGCATTCCAAGACATCAAATATCTTGGTGATATGTTTTATCCACGTCTCTGCCTTAAGTTGTTCTGGCTTTCCAAAAACTCTGGAGGGTCCCAGCTCCTTGAACTGCTTAGCGGTGACCAACTATGGGTTGCAGTTGTTTCCACCTTCATTATGAACACGAGTCTCTCTCGGTTGGTTTTGCATGAACTGCACAAAGCCTCTGAACATCCCATCGTTCATCATTTGATCAGTGTTGTTGTTTACACGAGGATTATTCTCTTCATGATGCACATTATCCTGGATATTGATCGTTGGTGATTCAACGATCTCATGTGCTCCATTGCTATTCTCAACATTCTCAGAAGCCATTTTACTGTCACAAAACAAGGGTTAATTGACATGCCACATATTATCCCTATACTCTGACCGACCAATTAAATACCAAATAAACTAAGGTAGGTCATACTAGTGAAGGAATAATCTGTCTCTCCCCTCCTAGTTCTAGTCTCACATCTCACCAGGGATCATATCCCTAAGCTTTGATACCAACTGTGACACCCCAAAAATAGGTATACATCACCCATCTTGAGTCGCCAAAAATGTGGTACAAAATTCAAATAAAACTTCATAATACAACTGTCGTGTAAAATAAGACAAAACATAAACTGAGAGTTTTAATATGAATATTGTCTTCTAGACAGTATTCAACTCAAATGGAGTCCTCAATACATTTATTATCACATTATTTCATAGAATAGTGAGGACTACTAATGCTATCATCTGGACCGTCACTCAGTTCCCCGACTAGTCCCGGCTACGTTTTCAATTCCTGAGGAGAACAATAAAAGCAAAAGGGTGAGCTCAACTAGCCCAGTAAAAAATATTATGACTAAGATAATGCAGAATAAAGTATCCTTAGCCTTCAACAGTATAACAACTGATAGAATATAATAGACAACAAGTTTTAGATCAACAACTGTAGCGGAATAAGCAATCCATTAGAAGAGTCAAGTAGAGCATAAAATCTACTATCTTCTATGATTTAAAAGATTTATAATCAATTTTATCGCTGAGACTCAGCTTAATAAATAATCCACATCATCGAATCATCCCTGAACTACGGGCCAAGGATATTCCTTAGTATCACAACCACGAATTATCCTTGCACTACGGGCCAAAGATAATCGTATTTTCATCAACGGTTATAATCATGCCATAAAACAATTCATCTTTGCACCCTTGGCCGAAGAGAATCCATGACCATAATCATACCAAAAACTGTCCATCAATGCACTACGGCCAATGAGGACTTTTATCACATCATTTGTAACATTACGGTCATGATTATACAGAATAATCCATGGTCATAATCATATCATGTTCATCTATGCACTACGGGTCAAAGATGACTTACATAACAATATAAGCATGAAGATGATGACAATGACATAATAATTCAATAAAACAAGTTCAAGGATAAATTTTAAAGATTTATAATTTAATTTATCCCGAATTCAATAACGTTCAATTTGTCAACATGATACTGCTTTGTGGAGTAAAATTCCAGAATAATATGGTACCAAAAATAATTTGGACCAAAAATGAATCAATTTTTATCATGAATAGTACCCCGGGTGAATAGTACTCGAGTGAATATTACCCCGTGAATAGGACTTTGGGAATAGTAACCCTGTGAATAGTACTCCGGCATGAAAAAGTTAAAACTTATCAAGAATGCTCAGAAAAATATTTCCATGAAAAGATACTGGATGAAGCGCAAATATCAAGGATATTCTACTAATTTCATGGAGTATAGAAGCCAAAATTTTAACAAAACGAGTATAGAATTTGAAATCTGAAACGAAATAATATTACTTACATACTACCGAGTATGAAAGAAAATATTATTTCAAACGAATATTGAACAAAACTAACATCCCTTACTACCGTTGAACGAAAATAATATTCCATAATAAATAATAATGGAGTAAAATTCAAGAATGAAGATCAAAACATGGATACAATCAAAGATAGTAACCATAATAGACATCTGGGACGAAAAAGAGAAAATTTTATTTTTTGGTGAATAGTGCCGTATAAGTGAATAGTAACCCCAACATAAAAAGGTAGAAATTTTACAATAAAATTTATATCAATATTTTGGCATAATGATATTGAAGAAAATAATATCATTTACGAAGAAAAAATAACATCCCTTACCTCAAAATAACAGTAGTTCTGATCGGAATATCGGATGTAAAGCCGAAGAAAACTTGCACTGAATAGCAACTCTCAAAGTATCTAAATACTCACAAAAATACGCTCGATAATATAGAGAGAAAGAAAACTTGTGTCTGGTGTGATTTTCAATTCTAACTTAAGCGTCTATTTATAAGAAAATGCTAGAACGCCATAGGATACTAAAATAATAAAATAATATTATTTCTTTTCTTTTCTACACACCAACCATTGAATCAATCTAGAATGCCATTTCTAAAAAATTTAGCAGTCCACATGTTTTCAACAAAATAAAAGTGGGTCCCATCCAATTTTAATAAAATTTATTTTATTTTTCGAAACTTTAGTATTTCATATAAAATAGCCCTTTTATCAGAAAAATACGAATTTTATGTCCATTCTACACGAAATCGAATCTCTAAAACTTTGCAGACGAAAGTTTTTCCAAATTCTAAACAGAAAATATCTGAAATCCACAAACGGATGATTCTTAACCCCTCTTAAAATTCATAACAAATCATGCCCTAATTTTTAACGGATCAAAATTTGTGGACATATACTGTGACGTCCCTAAAATAGGTATACATCACCTATTCTGAGTCGCCAAATATATGGTACATAATACAAATATAATCTTTAATATACAACAAGAGAGGTGTGAGTTTTAATACAAATACTGTTTTCTAGACAATATTCACTCTCAGAATAAGTCCTCATTACATTTATTGTCATACTATTTAACAGAATAGTGAGGACTACTAATACTATTATCTGGACCGTCACTCCGTTCCCCGACTAGTCCCGGCTACGTTTTCATTTCCTGAAGAGAACAGTGAAAGAATGGGTGAGCTCAACTAGCCAGTAAGAAATATTATGACTAAGATAATGCAGAATAAATTATCATTAGTCGTCAAAAGTGTTAAACTGATAAAATACAATAGACATAAAGTTTAACTGCAGCGGAACATACAATCCATTAAAAGAGTCAAGTAGAAAATAAAATCAACTATCTTTTATGAATTAAAAAGGTTTTTTTTAACACTTTTATCGCTGGGACTCAGCTTAATAAATAATCCACATCATCCCTGCACTACGGCCAATGATATTCATTAGTATCACAGCCACAAATTATCCATGCACTACGGGCCAAGGATATTCGTGTTTTCATCAATGGTCATGATCATGCCAACAACTGTCCATCAATGCACTATGGGCCAATGAGGACTTTTACCACATCATTTGTAACATTACGGTTATGATTACACTGAATAATCCCTGGTCATAATCATACCAAGTCCATCCATGCACTACAGGCCACAGATGACTTTAAAAAAATATATAAACATGAGGATGATGACAATGATATAAGAATTCAATAACACAAGTTCAAGAATTATTTTATCCATGAACTAATAACGTCCAAATTGTCAACACGATACTTCTTTGTAGAGTAAAATTCAAGAATACTCAGAAGAATATTTCCATGAAAAGATACTAGATGAATCGCAAATATCAAGGATATTCCACTAATTTCATGGAGTATAGAAGTCAAAACTTTAACCAACTGAGTATAATAAAGAATGGAATAACAAAAGAAATCACCATGCATGCGGTACTTTGCATAGACAGGTTATTCCAACAGAATAATAAATAACGGAACCAGGTCAGGCAAAATTCGCACCGATCACAGGATGTTCTAACAGAATAATAAAGACGGAACCAGGTCCGGCGTAAAACGCACAGACAGAATATTCAAATAGAATAATAAAGACAGAACCAGGACTGGCGTAAAACGCACAAACAGGATATTCCAACATAATAATAAAGACGGAACCAGATCTGGCGTAAAACGCACAGACAGGATATTCCAACAGAATAATAAAAAATAGAATAACAGAAGAATTTCACCAAGTATAGGGTAGCCCGCGTATACAAGTTATTCCAACAGAATAATAAAGAATTGAATAACAGAAGTTCTCTTTATGAATACAAAAAAAATAATACCCCTGAACGTAAAAGAAACTAGATATAAAAGTAGTGAAGTAGCAGAATACTTTTCTTCTTTCTCTCTATAATTTCTCTCTCTAGAGTTTCAGTGAATTCGTAAGAAATAATGAAGGAATGAACTTCTATTTATAGAAGAATGGACTGAATATTAACTAATTCATGAACGGTCCAAATTGATTTACTTTTAATCGGACGGTCCATAAAATATTCTAATAAAATAAAACTTTTAAATATAATATATATATATATAACCGGTCAAACACGTCATATAAGTAATATATATATATATATATATATATATATGTTTACTCCATGTGTTGCATAAATAATAGCATACAATAATAATACACCCTCCTACATACGGCAACATCAACACACAAAAATCACATAAGTCAAGAATTTTTTTCTAAAAGGGTTTTCATTATGGAATGCAATAGCAGCCATTAAATTTATTGTTTACTAATTAGAAAAAAACACACCTATACATCTCTTAACTTATTTCCACATTTCCCAACCGTGACAACCCTTTTCTTTACCACTTTGTCAACATCATAAGCACACCCACATGCTTATATATATATACATTATATATATACATACTGAATAACCTACTACCATTTATTTTAAAAAATGGGTAAATGGGAATTCAAATAATAAGTAAAATTTATAACAAATACTTCGTAAAAATTCCTCAATATTTTTAACAATATTTATCATCATTATTATAATTTGTAATATTAATCGACCAGGTCGTTCCCAGGAAAGAGGGGGCTTTCCAATAAGGTTTTCTCCCTATTGGCGCGCAATTAGGTTACCAAACCTCTCCTTGACAGAACTTCTAGACATCGTTAATATTGCAAATAATAATATTAATAACTTTGTCGTCTCAATTATTGATTTAATAATATATAAATTATCGACAATAATTGAATCAAATAATGTGAGATACTATGCAACAATTACTGTAGCAATAATTGAACAAAACTAAGTGACTTCTCACGCAAGCATCAATAATCAATATCGTGTGCTACTGTGCAACCACACGTATTACTGTACTTTTACTACCGAGTAGTTCAACAGTATTAACGATAAACTTCCCCGTTATTTTCATAGGAATATTTTTGTCATTTTCTCAATCCGACAATAATTCCATTGTGGGGTCCACCAATGATTGCACCGTTGTACGAATATTCCCTACTAAAATGAATATTTCTTGACCAATCGAATATAATATAACAACTTGCATATTTTGCAGAATTTATAAATACTACCCACAACTATAATATTATATCAAATTTATTCCATAATATTCAAAAATGATAATTATAGAAAATTCATTTTTATTCATAAAAGTTGGGGTCTTACAATCTCCCTTTCTTATGAAATTTTGCCCTCGAAATTAGGGTATGTACCTGGTATGTCGAAGAGGTAAGGATACCTTGATTTCATTTCAGATTCTAATTCTCAGGTAATTTCCTCAACATCGTAGTTTCTCCACAAAACTTTGACTTGAGGTATAACCTTGGAGCGTAGAATATGTTCCTTCTTATCCAAGATTTGAATAGGTACCTCTTCATACGTTAAATTTTCCGCTATTTCATCCGGTTCTAACTCAATAATGTGGTTCGGGTCTTCCACATATTTACGTAACATGGATATATAAAAAACGTTATGAACACGAGATATACTTGGCGGTAAAGCGAGTCTATAGGCTACAGTCCCTACTCGATCGAGGATTTAAAATGGGCCAATGAATCGAAGATTAAGCTTTCATTTCTTTCCAAATCTCGTAACTCCTTTCCATGGAGCAACACGTAACAACACATGATCTCCAATATCGAATTTCATGCCTTTTCGATGAAGATCAGCATAACTCTTTTGTCGGTCTTGTGAGGTTTTTATACGTCGTCGGATCGTTTGAATATTTTTTGTAGTCATACGTACCAACTCTGATCCCAATAACATTGGTTCACCCACCTCATCCCAACATATTGGAGAACGACACTTTCTTCCATACAACGCCTCAAATGGAGCCATGCCAATACTTGCTTGATAACTATTGTTGTAGGAAAACTCCACCAACGGTAAGAACTTGTCCCAACTTCCCTTGAAGTCAAGGACACAGAGTCTTAATAAATCTTCAAGAGTTTGAATAGTCCTATATGATTGTCCGTCCGTCTGAGGATTATATGCCGAACTAAAACGTAAATTCGTGCCCATAGCTTTTTGCAAATTAACCCAAAATATTGAAGTGAATCTTAGGTCTCGATCAGAAATTATGGATACTAGCATACCATGCAGTCTTACAATCTTGTTTATATATATACGAGTAAGACGTTCAACTGTATAAGTTTCTCGTATTGGTAAGAAGTTAGCAGACTTGGTCAATCTATCAACAATGACCCAAATTGCATCTATGCCTTGAGAAACCTTGGGAAGACCAGTAATGAAATCCATGGTAATGTGCTCCCACTTCCATTCTGGAATTTCAAGTGGTTGCAAATGACCTTTTGGTACATGATGTTCCGGCTTGACTCGTTGACAAGTTAGACACCTTGAGATAAACAACGCTATCTCTCTCTTCATATTGCCCCACCAAAATGTATTTAAAGATCATGATACATTTTGGTACTCCCAGGATGGATTGCAAACGGTGTGTTGTGCGCCTCTATCATGATTTTATACTTTAAATCAGAGTCGTTAGGAACACAAAGTGTGAAGTTGACTCGAAGTATACCTTCTTCAGCGATTCTTGCTTCCGGCTTAACACCTTCTTGTACTTTCTTCCTCATGTGCATCAGCTCCAGGTCTGTAGCTTAAACAGCTTTAACTTTATCGATTAAAGTCGGTTCTACTCGTATATTTGCCATCATCACGTGGGTCCCTGGAGTCTTTATCTCTATCTCCATCCTTTGTAAGTCATATAAAATAGGCCTTTTTGTTGACAATATTGCACTCATACCCGCATATGATCTTCTACTCAACGCGTCAGCTACGACGTTTGCTTTTTCAAGATGGTATTGGATGGTATGATCATAATCTTTCAACAGTTCAAGCCAACGTCGCTGTCGTATATTAAGTTACTTTTAAGTGAAGAAATATTTGAGGCTTTTATGATCCGTAAAGATCTCCATTTTCTCCCCATACAAGTAATGCCTCCAAATCTTTAGTACAAAAACGACTGCTGCCAACTCTAGATCATGAGTAGGATAATTTCTCTCATATTCTTTGAGTTGTCGAGAGGCATAGGCTATGACTTTCTCATGTTGCATGAGAACACATCCTAACCCTTTGCCCGAAGCATCACTGTAGATGAAAAATCCCTCCGAGCCAGATGGTATTGTCAGAACAGGTGCTGAAATGAGTCTTCTCTTGAGTTCTTGAAAACTCTTCTCACATTCCTCGTTCCAACCGAATGCTGTATCTTTTCGAGTCAGCTGAGTTAAAGGAGTAGCTATTCGAGAAAACCCTTCTACGAATCTCCGATAATAACCAGCTAAGCTGAGAAATCTACGTACTTCGGTCACTGATTTAGTTTTTTCCCAGCTTTGAATGGCTTCAATCTTTGCCGAGTCAACAGAAATTCCATGTCTTGATACCACGTGCCCAAGGAATGCTACTTCCTAAGGCCAGAACTCGCATTTCTTCAACTTGGCATAAAGCTTATATTCACGAAGCTTTTGGAATATCAGCCTCAAGTGTTGCTAATGATCTTCACGGCTTTTGGAATAAATAAGGATGCCATCAATAAAGACGACCACAAAGTGATCCAAATATTCCTTGAATACTCGGTTCATCATATCCATGAAAGCAGTAGGAGCATTAGTCAATCCAAAAGACATGACTAAGAATTCATAATGCCCGAACCGAGTTCTGAAAGCCGTCTTTGGAATGTCATCGGTTCTAATATTCAATTAGTGATATCCGGAACGAAGATCAATCTTTGAAAAGAATTTGGCGCCTAGCAACTGGTCAAACAGGTCATCAATACGTGGAAATGGGTACCTATTTTTGATGGTGACATGATTCAACTCCCGATAATCAATACAAAGTCGTATACTCCCATCTTTCTTCTTCACGAATAGAACAGGAGCACCCTAAGGAGAAGTACTAGGACGAATGAAACAGATGTCTAACAATTCCTGCAGTTGGGTCTTTAACTCCTGAAGTTCAATAGGAACCATTCGATATGGGGCTTTGGAAATAGGTTTTGTACCAGGTTCAAGGTCGATACAAAATTCAATTTCACGCTTTGGGGGTAGGCCAAGAAGTTCTTCAGGAAATACGTCAGGAAATTCATTAGCAATAAAAATATCATTCAAAACTGACGTATTTTTGTTTAGATCCGTGACAGGAGCTAAGAAAGCTTGACATCCGTTTTTCAATAAATGAATAGTTTTATGGCTTGAGATGACAGTGATTGATTTTAATGGTTTGGTTGCTTGAATTCGCATAATAGGTTGTTTAGGAATATGAAAGCTAACAACATTATGAAAATAATCAATTATTGCATTATGAGTAGTTAACCAATCAATCCCTAGAATTACGTCAAATGCAAGTATTTTCAATGAAATAAGATCGACAAGTAATGTGAGGGTATCGATTTGAACCAAACAAGACTTATAAATAGTGGATGTAATGAAGGTTTCTCCCAATGGAGTTTCAACAGATAAGTCAAAGTCCAATTTCTCCGGAGTCAAATTTAAATGTTGAGCGCAAGTAGGAGAAATAAAAGAATGGGTAGAACTGATATCAAATAAGGTATATACTTCGTTAGAGTTTATGATAAGCTTACCCGTGATGACCTCGTTCGGGTTCCTTGCTTTCTGGGAGGTCACTACAAACGCTCTCCCTTGCACTACTGGCTTTGACTTTTCTGGGACGTCCTTTGGTGCCTCTATTCTAGCTGAACTTGTCTTCGGTGAATGACAAAATTGGGCTCGATGACCTTCTCTTCCACAATTATAACATGCTTTGGACGGCATCGCACAGTTTGGACTGATGTGTCCCTCCCCTCCGCATTTGAAGCATATGATAGGTGGTCGTTCTCCTTCCTTAACCACGGGTGCTGGTGCTGACGTCTTTCCATCATTGTTGAATCTCCTCTTCTTGAAATGTCCATTCCTATTATTTTGGCCGTGATTACCACCGAAGTGGTTACCATTTCTGGCATGTTGATTCCCTCCATGTTTATTGTCACCGCTTCGATGACTGTTATCACTTGTATTATCATTTTGTCGGCTGCTCTCTTTTGGTTGGGTTGACTCATTATTGCGCTCCAATAACTGAGCCCTATTAACAACATCTGAATACAAACATAGTTTATGAGAGATAAGATATTGACGTTAGAAACATTCACGTCATTCTCTCCTCATTATCAACCAAATGGGACGCAAACCAGGACAACTCGGCAAACTTGGCTTTGTACTGCGACACGGTCATATTGTTTTGCTCCAACTTAATGAACTCAACCTCTTTCATGTGACGAATACTTTCGGGAAAGTACTTGTCGTTGAACAGTTTTTGAAACTTCTCCCAAGACATCTTCAGTGCGGCAGGTTGATTACGCTTTACAGATTCCCACCAGTAATCCGCCTCTTCCCGTAACATGAAGGTGGCAAAGGGAACCTTTTGCTCCTCGAAGCAACCTAAGACATCAAATATCTTGTTGATCTGTTTTATCCACGTCTCCTCCTTAAGTGGTTTTGGCTCTCCAAAAAACTCCGGTGGTCCCAGCTCCTTGAACTGTTTGGCGGTGACCGTCCGAGAGTTGCCAATGTTTCTACCTGTATTTTGGACATGAACCGCTCTCGCCGGATGTTGCATGAATTACATGAAGCCTCGGAATATTCCATCGTTCATCATTTGGTCAGTGTTGTTGTTTGCCTGAGGATTGTCGACTTCCTGATTCACATTATCCTGATTATTGATTTGTGGAGACTCAACGGTCTCCTGTGCTCCATTGCTAATCTCAACATTCTCGGATGCCATTTTCAAATACTGCCACAAAACAAAGGTTAATTGACATACAATATATTATCCCTATACTCTGACCGACCAATTAAATGCCAAATAAACTTAGGTAGGTCATACTAGCGAAGGAATTCCTCGTCTCTCCCCTTCTAGTTCTTGTCTCACATCTTAGCCAGGGATCATATCCCTAAGCTTTGATACCAACTATGACGCCCCCAAAATAGGTATACATGACCTATTCTGAGTCACCAAATACATGGTACAGAATACAAATATAATCTTTAATATACAATAAGAGAGCTGTGAGTTTTAATACAAATAATGTCTTCTAGACAATATCCACTCTCAGAATAAGTCCTCATTACATTTATTGTCACACTATTTAACAGAATAGTGAGGACTACTAATACTATCATCTGAACCGTCACTCCGTTCCCTGACTAGTCCTGGCTACGTTCTCATTTTCTGAAGAGAACAATGAAAGAAAAGGTGAGCTCAACTAGCCCAGTAAGAAATATTATGACTAAGATAATGCAGAATAAATTATCATTAGTCTTCAACAGTGTTAAACTGATAAAATACAATAGACATCAAGTTTAACTGCAGCGGAACATGCAATCCATTAAAAAAGTCAAGTAGAAAATAAAATCTACTATCTTTTATGATTTAAAAAGGTTTTTTTTCATCACTTTTATCGCTGGAACTCATCTTAATAAATAATCCACATCATCCCTACACTACGGCCAAGGATATTCATTAGTATCACAACCAAAAATTATCCATGCACTACGGGCCAAGGATATTCGTGTTTTTATCAATGGTCATGATCATGCCAACAACTGCCCATCAATGCACTAAGGGCCAATGAGGACTTTTACCACATCATTTGTAATATTACGGTCATGATTACACCGAATAATCCCTGGTCATAATTATACCAAGTCCATCCATGCACTATAGGCCACAGATGACTTAAAAAAAATATAAACATGAGGATGATGACAATGATATAAGAATTCAATAAAAAAAAGTTCAAGAATTAATTTATCCAGGAACTACTAATGTCCAAATTGTCAACATGATACTTCTTTGTAGAGTAAAATTCAAGAATGCTCAGAAGAATATTTCCATGAAAAGATACTGGATGAAGCGCAAATATCAAGGATATTCCACTAATTTCATGAAGTATAGAAGTCAAAACTTTAACCAACTGAGTATAATAAAGAATGAAATAACAAAAGAAATCACCATGCATGCGGTACTTCGCATAGACAGGTTATTCCAACAAAATAATAAATAACGAAACCAGGTCAGGCGAAATTCGCACCGACAGGATGTTCCAACAGAATAATAAAGACGGAACCAGGTTCGGCGTAAAATGCATGGATATGATATTCCAACAGAATAATAATGTAAGAACCCAACTTTTAAATAAAAATGGATTTTCTATAATTATCATTTTTGAATATTATGGAATGAATTTAATATAATGTTATAGTTGTGGGTAATATTTATAAATTTTGCAAAGTATGCAAGTTGTCATATAATATTCGTTTGGTCGGGGAATATTCTTTTTGTCGGGGAATATTCGTACGACGATAAAATTATTGGTGGACCCCACAACAAAATTATTGTCGGATTGAGAAAACGATAAAAATATTTTATTGAAAATAACGGCGGAAGTTTTACCGTTGATACTGTTGAACTACTGGGTAGTAAAAGTACAGTAATACGCGTTGTTGCATAGTAGCACACGGTATTGATTATTGATATTTATGTGAGAAGTCGCTCAGTTTGATTCAATTATTGTCGATTAATAATATGAATTATTATAGCGATAATGACGTTTTGTTTTATTCGTATTATTAACGTAATAAAACGGAAACATCTTTTTATATAAAACAGAATACTTTATTAAAGTTATTTTATAAATAGAATATATTATATTTTATTATGCATAGTATTTTGCATAGTGTTGCATAGTGTTTGCATAGTAAAAATCTTTTTATATAAATAGAATATATTATATTTTATTTAAAAGATTTTTCTTTAAATATGGACCGTCAGATTAAAGTAAATCAATCTGGACCGTTCATGGATTAGTTACTATGCATTCCATTTTCCTATAAATAGAAGCTCATTCCTTCATTATTTTCTTACGAATTCCTTGAAACTCTAGAGAGAGAAACTATAGAGAGATAGAAGAAAAGCTTTTTGCTACTTAACTTTTCTCTTCCTATATCCAGTTTCTGTTACGGTAAGGGGTGTTATTCTTTCTTATTCATGAAGAGAACTATTGTTATTCCATTTCTTATTATTCTGTTGGAATAA
Organism: Panax japonicus; assembly: GCA_020205505.1. Lineage (NCBI taxonomy): Eukaryota > Viridiplantae > Streptophyta > Magnoliopsida > Apiales > Araliaceae > Panax > Panax japonicus. Next base: position 2,884,485 of record CM035102.1, read on the forward strand.
CCTGTATACGCGGTCTACCCTATACTTGGTGACATTCTTCTATCATTCTGTTGGAACATCCTGTCTGTGTGTTTTACACCGGACCTGGTTCCGTCTTTATTATTATTCCGTTGGAACATCCTGTCTGTGCTATACGCCGGACCTGGTTCCATTTTTATTATTCAGTCTTTATTATTCTGTCGGAATATCCTGTCTGTGCTATATGCCGGACCTGGTTCCATCATTTATTATTTCGCATTTATTATTCTGTTGGAACATCCTGTCGGTGTGAATTTCACCTGACCTGGTTCCGTTATTTAGTATTCTGTTGGAATAACCTGTCTATGCAAAGTTCTGCATGCATGGTGATTTCTTTTGTTATTCCATTCCTTATTATACTCAGTTGATTAAAGTTTTGACTTCTATACTCCATGAAATTAGTAGAATATCCTTGATATTTGCGCTTCATCCAGTATCCTTTCATGGAAATATTCTTCTGATCATTCTTGAATTTTACACCACAAAATAGTATCGTGTTGACAATTTGGACGTTAATAATTCCTGGATAAAATAATTCTTGAACTTGTTTTATTGAATTCTTATATCATTGTCATCATCCTCTTATTTATATTTTTGAAGGCATCTGTGGCCTGTAGAGCATGGATGGACTTGGTATGATTATGACCAGGGATTATTCGGTGTAATCATGACCGTAATGTTACAAATGATGTGGTAAAACTCTCATTTGCCGTAGTGCATTGATGGACAGTTGTTGGCATGATCATGACCATTGATGAATACACAAATATCCTTGGCCCGTAGTGCATGGAATTTGTGGTCGTGACCCTAATGAGTATCCTTGGCCGTAGTGCAGGGATGATGTGGATTATTTATTAAGCTGAGTCTCAGCGATAAAAGTGATTAAAAACTTTTTAAATCATAAAAGATAGTAGATTCCATTCTCTACTTGACTCTTTTAATGGATTGCTTGATCCGCTGCTGTTAAACTTGATGTTATTATATTTTATCAGTTTAACACTGTTGAAGGCTAATGATAATTTATTCTGCATTATCTTAGTCATAATATTTCTTACTGGGCTAGTTGAGCTCACCCTTTCTCTCATTGTTCTCTTCAGGAAATGAGAATATAGCTGGGACGAGTCGGGGAACGGAGTGATGGACCAAAGAATAGTATTAGTAGTCCTCATTATTCTGTTAAATAGTGTGACAATAATTGTATTGAGGACTCCTTTTGAGTTTGTATGATCTCTAGTAGACAATTATTGTATTCAAACTCACAGTTGTATTTTGTCGTATTTTACACGACAGTGGTATTAGTAAGTTGTATTTGAATTCTGTACCATGTATCTGGCGACTCAAGATGGGTGATGTATACCTAATTTTGGGGGCGTCACAGTTGGTATCAAAGCTTAGGGATATGATCCCTGGCTAAGATGTGAGACTAGAACTAGGAGGGGAGAGACGGGGAATTCCTTCGCTAGTATGACCTACTTAAATTTATTTTGTATTTAAATTAGTTGGTCAAAGTTTAGAGATATTATGTTACATGTCAATTAATCTTTATTTTGTGGCAGTATCTGAAAATGACTTCCGAAAATGTTGAGAATAACAATGGAGCACAAGAGACCGTTGAGTCTCCACATATCAATAATCAGGAGAATGTGCATCAGGAAGGCGACAATCCTCATGACCAAATGATGAATGATGGATTGTTCAGAGGCTTTATGCAATTCATGCAACAGCAAACGAGAGCGGCTCCTGTTCAAAATGTAGGTGGAAACACTGAAAATTTTCGGGCGGTCACCGCTAAACAGTTTAAGGAGCTGGGACCACCGGAGTTTAAGGGAGAGCCAAAACCACTTATTGCGGAAGCATGGATAAAGCAGATCACCAAAATATTTGATGTCTTGGGATGCTCCGAGGAGCAAAAGGTTCCCTTTGCCGCCTTTATGTTGCGCGGAGAGGCAGATTACTGGTGGGAATCGGTAAAACGTACTCAACCTGCCGTACTGAAGATGTCTTGGAAGAAGTTCCAAGAGCTGTTCAATGACAAATACTTTCCTGAAAGTATCCGTCACATGAAGGAGGTGGAGTTTATCAAATTAGAGCAAAATAATATGACCGTGTCGCAATACGAGGCAAAATTTGCGGAGTTATCCCGGTTTGCGTCCCATTTGGTGGATAATGAAGAGAGAATGGCACGATTATTTTTAAGAGGTTTGAAGCCGGAGATACGTCAACATCTTATTTCTCATAAACTGTGTTTGTATTCTGATGTTGTAAATAGGGCTCAGTTGGTAGAGCGCGATAACGAGTCAACGCAATCAAAAGAGAGCAGCCGGCAAAATGATAATACCAGTGAGAGCAGTCATCGAAGCAGTGACAACAAGCGTGGAGGAAATCATCAGGCCAGAAATGGTAACCACTTCGGTGGTAATCAGGGCCAAAACAATAAGAATGGACATTTCAAGAAGAGGAGATTCAACAATGATGGAAAGACGTCAGTACCAGCAACCATTGTTAAGAAAGGAGAAAGACCACCTATCATATGCTTCAAATGCGGAGGGGAGGGACACATCAGTCCAAATTGCGCGATGCCGTCCAAAGCATGTTATAATTGTGGAAGAGAAGGCCATTTGGCCCGATTTTGTCGTTCACCGAAGACAAATTCAACTAGGATGGAGGCACCAAATGCTGTCCCAGAAAAGTCAAAGCCGATAGTGCAAGGGAGAGCATTTGTTGTGACCTCCCAGAAAGCAAGGAACCCGCATGAGGTCATCACGGGTAAGCTTATCATAAACTCTAGCGAAGTCTACACTTTATTTGATACCGGTTCTACCCATTCTTTTATTTCTCCTACTTGCGCTCAACGATTAAATTCGTAAAAAATAAAGAAGGAATGAACTTCTATTTATAGAAGAATGAACTGAATAGTAACTAATTCATGAACGGTCCAGATTGATTTACTTTTAATCGGATGGTCCATAAAATATTCTAATAAAACAAAACTTTTAAATATAATATATATATATATAACCGGTCAAGCACGACATATAAGTAATACATATATAGAGCAAGGATCAAGTGCATAGCCCTTATCTTACTCACCCACGCTCACCCCCCTTTAGGCGACGGTTTCGGTTATACAACCGTCGTCTATACTTTTAGCGACGCTATATGTTGTCCGTCGCTAAAAGTGTAGACGACGGTTGTATGATCGAAACCGTCGCCTAAAGGGGGGTGAGCACAGGTGAGTAAGATAAGGGGTATGCACTTGATCCGGACTGTACATATATATGTTTACTCCATGTGTTGCATAAATAATAGCATACAATAATAAAACACCCTCCCACATACGGCAACATCAACCCACAAAAATCACATAAGTCAAGAATTTTTTTCTAAAAGGGTTTTCATTATGGAATGCAATAGCAGCCATTAAATTTTTTGTTTACTAATTAGAAAAAAAACACCTATACATCTCTTAACTTATTCCCACATTTTCCACCCGTGACAACCCTTTTCTTTCCCACTTTGTCAACATCACAAGCGCACCCACATGCTTATATATATATATATATATATACACATTATATATATACATACTGAATAACCTACTACCGTTTATTTTGAAAAATGGGTAAGTGGAAATTCAAATAATAAGTAAAATTTATAACAAATACTTCGTAAAAATTCCTCAATATTTTTAACAACATTTATTATCATTATTATAATTCGTAATATTAATCGACCAGGTCATTCCCAGGATAGAGGGGGCTTTCCAATAAGAATTTCTCCCTATTCGCGCACAATTAGGTGACCAAACCTCTCCTTGACAGAACTTCTAGACATCGTTAATATTGCAAATAATAATATTAATAACTTTGTCGTCTCAATTATTGATTTAATAATATATAAAATATCGACAATAATTGAATCAAATAACGTGAGATAATATGCAACAATTACTGTAGTAATAATTGAACAAAACTGAGTGACTTCTCAAGTAAGCATCAATAATAAATACTGTGTGCTACTATGCAACCACACGTATTACTATACTTTTACTATCAAGTAGTTCAACAGTATTAACGGTAAAACTTCTGCCGTTATTTTCATAAAAATATTTTTGTTGTTTTCTCAATTCGACAATAATTCTGTTGTGGGGTCCACCAATGATTGCGCCGTTGTACAAATATTACCTGTTAAAACGAATATTCCCCAACCAATCGAATATAATATAACAACTTGCATACTTTGCAGAATTTAAAAACTACCCACAACTATAACATTATATCAAATTTATTCCATAATATTCAAAAATGATAATTATAAAAAATTTATTTTTATTCATAAAAGTTGGGGTCTTACATATACTCAACTTATATATGTATAACATATCCAAAAATCACAATGATCCAACGATCGGATCAAAATTATAACTCACGCAATAGAGCTTGAAGAACACCGATTTGAGTTTTTAATAGCTCCAATCTGACAAAATATTGAATAAATACCTCAATATTAATTCCTTCATTTATAACCACATAAAATAAATATTTTTCTAACCATAATTTATGTTCACATAAAATAAATATTTCCTTATCATATAAATCAATAATTAATTATTCACAAATAATATTACAGAATCACAATAATGACAACCAGGCCATTCCCAGGAAAGAGGGGACTTTTCGATAAGGATTTCTCCTTACTGGCGCGCAATTAGGTGACCAAACCTCTCCTTAACAGAACTTTATAGACATTGCCAATAATGTTATCTAATAATATTATTCAAATAATATGAATTATTGATTTGATAATGGGAAATACTGTGCAGTGACAATTATTGAAATAACAATAATATAAAATATCAACGCAGCAATTATTGAATCAATAAAATAAAATATTGAACAATAATTACTGTAACAATTATTGAGCAAAACTGAGTGACTTCTCACGTAAGCTGTGACACCCCCAAAAAAGGTATACATCACCCATCTTGGGTCGCCAGATACAAGGTACTGAATACAAATACAATCTTAATTATACAACAGTCGTGTAAAATGCGACGACACATAAAATGAGATGTAGAAGGCTACGTTCTCATTTCCTTAAGAGAACAGTAAAAGAAAGGGGTGAACTAAACTAGCCCAATAAGAAATATTATGACTAAGATAATGTAGAATAAATTATCATTAGTCTTCAACAATGTTAAACTGATAAAATATAACATACATCAAGTTTAACTGCAGCGGAACAAGCAATCCATTAAAAGAGTCAAGTAGAGAATAAAATCTACTATCTTTTATGATTTAAAAAGGTTTTTCATCACTTTTATCGCTGAGACTCAGCTTAATAAATAATCCACACCGTCCCTGTACTACGGCCAAGGATATTCATTAGTATCACAACCATAAATTATCCATACACTACGGGCCAAGGATATTCGTGTATTCATCAATGGTCATGATCATAACAACAACTGTCCATCAATGCACTACGGGTCAATGAGGACTTTTACCACATTATTCGTATTATTACGGTCATGATTATACCGATTAATCCCTGGTCATAATCATACCAAGTCCATCTATGCACTACAGGCCACAGATAACTTTCAACATAATATAAACATGAGGATGATGACAATGATATAAGAATTCAATAAAAAAAGTTCAAGAATTAATTTATCCAGGAACTAATAACGTCCAAATTGTCAACATGATACTGCTTTGTGGAGTAAAATTCAAGAATGCTCAGAAGAATATTTTTATGAAAAGATACTAGATGAAGCGCAAATATCCTGGATATTCTACTAATTTCATAGAGTATAGAATCCAAAACTTTAACCAACTGAGTATAATAGAATATATGAAACTACAAATGAATTTTCACCCGCCATGCGGTAATCCACGTATACAGATCATTTCCACAATTTAACAAGGAATGAATACAAAGGATCATTCAACATGCATGTGGTAATCCACATAGACAGGTTATTCCAACAGAATAATAAAGAATAGAAAAACAGAAGAAATCACCATGCATGCGATAGACAGTACAGACAGGTTATTACAACAGAATAATAAATAACAGAACTAGGTCATGCGTAAACGCACAGACATGATATTCTAACAGAATAATAAATAACGGAACCAGGTTATGCGTAAACGCACAGACAGGATATTCCAACTGAATAATAAATAACAGAACAAGGTCATGCATAAATGCAAAGACAGGATGTTCCAACCGAATAATAAAGAATGGAATAACAACAGAATTTCACCATGTATGCGGTACTTCGCATAAACAGGTTATTCCAGCAGAATAATAAAGAATGGAATAACAATAGAATTCGTAAGAAATAATAAAGGAATGAGCTTCTATTTATAAGAGAATAGACTGAATAGTAACTAATTCATGAATGGTTCAGATTGATTTACTTTTAAACGAACGATCCATATTGATTTACTCTGCAGTATTAATAAAATATTCTAATAAAACAAAATTTTTATATATATAATATATATATATATACAAATTTCCGTGACTTCATAAAAAGACATCTCAATATATTTAACAACATTTATCATCATTATTATAATTGACAATATTAATCGACCAGGTCGTTCCCAGGAAATAGGATGTTTTCCAATAAGGATTTCTCCTTATTGGCACGCAATTAGGTGATCAAACCTCTCCTTGGCAGAACTTCTAGACATCGTTAATATTTCAAATTATAATATTAATAAATCTGTCATCTCAAATATTAATTTAATAATATATAAAATATCGACAATAATTGAATCAAATAACGTGAGATACTATGCAGCAATTACTGTAGTAATAATTGAATAAAACTGAGTGACTTCTCACGTAAGCATCAATAATCAATACCGTGTGCTACTATGCAACCACGCGTATTCATGTACTTTTACTACCGAGTAATTCAACAGTTTTAATGGTAAAACTTCCGCCGTTATTTTCAAAAAAATATTTTTGTCGTTTTCTCAATCCGACAATAATTCCGTTGTGGGGTCCACCAATGATTGTGTTGTCGTACGAATATTCTCCGACAAAAAGAATATTCCCCGACCAAACGAATATTATATAACAACTTGTATACTTTGTAAAATTTATAAATATTACCCACAACTATAATATTATATCAAATCCACACCATAATTTTGAAAAAAATATTTCGAGAAATTTAAATCTTTATTCATAAAATTTGGGGTATCATATAAGCACCAATAATCAATACCGTGTGTTACTATGCAACCACACGTATTACTGTACTTTTACTACCAGATAGTTCGACAGTTAACGGTAAAACTTCCGTCGTTATTTTCATGAAGAGATATTTCTGTCGTTTTCTCATTCCGACAATTATTTCGTTGTAGGGTCTACCAATGATTGTGCCGTCGTATGAATATTCCCCGACAAAAAGAATATTGCCCGACCAATCGAATATTTTATAACCACTTGCTTACTTTTAAAATTTGTAAATATTACCCACAACTATAACATTATTTCAAATCAACACTATAATATAAAAAAAAATTTAGAAAATTAAATTTTTATTTATAAAATTTGGGGTCTCACAGTAAAGCCCCTGATCCAGATTGTATATATATATATATATATATATATATATATATATATATATATATATATATATATATATAGGGAGCCCTTCCATAGCAACCGGTTGCTGTGAGTATTGTGCAACACCCCCTTTTTGTACCGTTGATAAACTTATTGGAAGGCTAAGATGAAATATAAATATACCAAGCCGGCACAACTTGTACCGGCTTTTATTTTAATATGAGGACCCCACCATAGTCAACATGTTGTTAGTTTATTGAAATAAAATGAATTTTTAATATTAAATAATGCCCGACTGGCACAGCTTGTACCGGCTGTGTCTTTTTTATAAAATACTCCCAGCCGCTACAAGCTCTTACGGCTGTAAAAAAAAAAAAACCAACCGGGACAAGCTCTAACAGCTGTAAAAAAAAATAATAAAATAAAACCGGGACAAGTTCTAACGGCTGTAAAAAAAAATCAAAACCGGGACAAGCTCTCCCGGCTTGTCCTTTGTTGGTATTTTGTTTGTTGCTATTTTGTTTATTTTATTGTTTATAATTCTTTATATAAAAATAGCATATATTTATAATCTATTTTATATCCTATTATAAAATAACAAATATATGATATAAAATAACAAATATATGTTACTGTCATATAAAATAGGATATAATTTTTAGATGAGCAAATATAAGCTATTTTATATAAAGAATTATAAAATATCCTATTTTATATCCTATTATAAAATAACAAATATTTTTATAATTCTTTATTTGCTATTTTATAAAATATTTTATATTATTTATTTGTTATTTTATAATAGGATATAAAATAGGTTATAAAATATTTGCTATTTTTATATAAAGATAGTAACAAACAATAAAATAAACAAAATAGCAACAAATAATAAAATAAACAAAATAGGAACAAACAAAATACCAACAAACATATAAAATAAACAAAATAGCAACAAACAAAATACCAACAAAATAGCAAGGACAAGCCGGAAAAACTTGTCCCGGTTTTGATATTTTTTTTTTTTTACAGCCGTTAGAGCTTGTCCCGGTTGTTTTTTTTTTTGGTAATATATATATATATTACCAATCCTGGAATAACAACTTTAGGCCTTTACAAACAACTATAACTACTGGAATGACTGAAAAATTTGAGCTTCATAACTAGCAGAAAGTATGAGTACGTAAATAAATAATATTTCAAAAAAACTTCAAGAATAAATAAATTTCTATAAACTTGATTCTTATCCGACAAAAAGAGCATATACAAGTGAGGACTGACAATGAATTAGACCTTTTGCTAGAATGACAAGGCGGTGATGAAATTTTCGGGGATCTGTTGCGCCAATGCCATTAACACTGTAGGAGGTGGATGCCTGTATCTCATCGTCTTCTTCGTGATTTCAGTATTCAGTCACTGCTGCTGAAATTCTCGCTCCTCAACTGTTATGGATTAATGCTGTTTATTCAAATTCTTTCGATAATACCAACAAAGGACAAGCCGGAAGAGCTTGTCCCGGTTTTGATTTTTTTTTTTACAGTCGTTAGAGCTTGTCCCGGTTGGTTTTTTTTTTTTTCCAGCCGTAAGAGCTTGTAGCGGCTGGGAGTATTTTATAAAAAAGGCACAGCCGGTACAAGCTGTGCCGGTCGAGCATTATTTAATATTAAAAATTCATTTTATTTCAATAAACTGACAACATGTTGACTATGGTGGGGTCCTCATATTAAAATAAAAGCCGGTACAAGTTGTGTCGGCTTGGTATATTTATGTTTCATCTCAGCCTTCCAATAAGTTTATCAACGGTACAAAAAGGGGTGTTGCACAGTACTCACAGCAACCGGTTGCTATGGAAGAGCTCCCATATATATATATATATATATATATATATATATATATATATATATATATATATATATATATATCTGTGTGTGTGTAGGGGGGGAAATAATCTATGGAAAATGTAAGACCCCAACTTTTATGAATAAAGATTAATTTCTCTCGAAATATATTATTGAATATTATGGTGTGGATATAATATAATGTTATAGTTGTGGGTAATATTTACAAATTTTACAATGTAAGCAAGTGATTATATAATATTCGATTGGTCAGGGAATATTCGTTTTAATAGGGAATATCCGTACGACGTCACAATCATTGGTGGACCCCACAACGGAAGTATAGTCGTAATAATAAAATAACAGAATTATCTTTTTATAAAAATAATGGTGGAAGTGTTACCGTTAAAACTGTTGAACTACCCGGTAGTATAAGTACAGTAATACGAGTAATTGCATAGTAGCACACGGTATTGGTTATTGATGCTTACGTAAGAAGTCACTCAGTTATACTCAATTATTGCTACAGTAATTGTTGCATCATATCTCTCATATTATTGATTGAATTATTGTCACAGTATCATCTGCATAATATGTTATATTATTAAATCAATAATTGAGACGACAAAGTTATTTATATTATTAAATTGCAATATTTACAATGTCTAGAAGTTCTGTCAAGGAGGTTTGGTCATCTAATTGTGCGCCAATAAGGAGAAATCCTTATCGGAAAGCCCCCATCTTTCTTGGGAACGACCTGGTTGTTAAATATTTGTTAAAGATTGATTCAAGATTGATAATATTTTAAATCATAGAAGATAGTAGATATCATGCTCTACTTGACTCTTCTAATAGATTGCTTATTCCGTTGCAGTTAAACTTGATGTCTATTGTATTTTATCAGTTTAACATTGTTGAAGACTAATGATAATTTATTCTGCATTATCTTAGTCATAATATTTCTTACTTGGCTAGTTGAGCTCACCCTTTCTTTCATTGTTCTCTTCAGGAAATGAGAACGTAGCTGGGACTAGTCAGGAAACGGAGTGACGGTCCAGATGATAGCATTAGTAGTCCTCACTATTCTATTAAATAGTGTGACAATAAATGTAATGAGGACTCCATTAAGTGTGAATATTGTCTAGATGACAATATTCTTATTAAAACTCTTAGATTATGTTTTGTCGTATTTCACACAACTGTTGTATAATTAAGTTGTATTTAAATTTTGTATCATGTATTTGGCGACTCAAGATGGGTGATGTATAACTATTATGGGGGCGTCACAGTTGGTATCAAAGCTTAGGGATATGATCCCTGGCTGAGATGTGAGACAAGAACTAGGAGGGGAGAGACGGAAAATTCCTTCGCTAGTATGACCTACCTAAGTTTATTTGGTATTTATTTGGTCGGTTAGAGTATAGGGATAATATGTGATATGTTAATTAACCCTTGTTTTGTGGCAGTATTTAAAAATGGCATCCGAAAATGTTGAGATAAACAATGAAGAACATGAGACCGTTGAGTCACCGCAGATTAATGCCCAAGATAATGTGCAACAGGAAGACAATAATCCTCATGTAAACAATAACACCGATGAAATGGTGAATGATGGGATGTTCAGAGGCGTTATGCAATTCATACAACATCAGGCGAAAGCGGCACCTGTCCAAAATACAGGTGAAAACACTGACAACTCTCAGACGGTCACCGCTAAGCAGTTCAAGGAGCTGGGACCACCGGTGTTTTTTGGAGAGCCAAAACCATTTAAGGCGGAGACATGGATAAAGCAGATCAACAAGATATTTGATGTCTTGGGATGCTCCGAGGAGCAAAAGGTTCCCTTTGCCACCTTCATGTTGCGAGCAGAGGCAGATTACTGGTGGGAATCTGTAAAGCGTACTCAACCTGCCGCACTCAAAATGTCTTGGGAGAAGTTTCAAGAGCTGTTCAATGACAAGTACTTTCCTGAAAGTATTCGTCCCATGAAGGAGGTAGAGTTCATCAATCTTGAGCAAAACAATATGGTCGTGGTGCAGTACGAAGCTAAGTTTGCCGAGTTGTCTCAGTGTACGTCCCACTTGGTTGATAACGAGGAGAGAATGATGCGGATGTTTCTAAGAGGTTTGAAACCCAAGATACGTCAATACCTAATTTCTCACAAACTGTGTTTATATTTAGATGTTGTGAATAGGGCTCAGTTATTGGAGCGCGATAATGAGTCAACCCAACCAAGAGAGAGCAACCGACAAGTCGATAATACCAGTGGTAGTAGTCATCGAAGTAGTGACAACAAGCGTGGAGGGAATCAACATGTCAGAAATGATAATCACTTCGGTGGTAATCATGGCTATGACAATAAGAGTGGACATTTCAAGAAGAGGAGATTCATCAAGGATGGAAAGACATCAACACCAGTTCTCGTTGTTAAGGAAGATGAACGACCATCGGTCGTACGTTACAAATGTGGAGGAGAAGGACACATAAGTCCAAACTGCACGATGAAGTCCAAAGCGTGTTATAATTATGGAAAAGAAGGTCACCTAGCCCTATTTTGTCGTGCACCAAAGTCAAGTCCAGCTGGGATGGAGGCATCAAAGGGTGCCCCAGACAAGACAAAATCGGTAGTTCAAGGGAGAGCGTTTGTCGTAACCTCCCAAAAAGTGAGGAATCCGAACGAGGTGATCACGGGTAAGCTAATCATAAACTCTAGCGAAGTTTATACTTTATTTGATACCGGTTCTACCCATTCATTTATTTCTCCTACTTGCGCTCAATGTTTAAATTTGACTCTAGAGAAATTAGACTTTGACTTATCTGTTGAAACTCTGTTGGGAGAAACCTTCATTACATCCACGGTTTATAAGTCTTGTTTGATTCAAATCGGTAACCGTACGTTACCTGTAGATCTTATTTCTTTGAAAATACTTGCATTTGATGTGATTTTAGGGGTTGATTGGTTAACTACTCATCATGCTAAAATTGATTATTTTTGTAAGGTTGTTAGCTTTCATATTCCTAACCAACCTATTATGCGAATTCAAGAAACTAAACCACTAAAATCAATCACTGTCATATCAAGTCATAAAGATATTCGTTTATTAAAAAATGGATGTCAAGCTTTCTTAGCACATGCCACGGATTTAAATAAAGATACGTCAGATTTGAGTGATATTTCTATTGTTAATAAATTTCCTGACGTATTCCCTGGAGAACTTCATTTCCTACCCCCAGAGCATGAAATTGAATTTTGTATCGACCTTGAATCCGGTACAAAACCCATTTCCAAAGCCCCATATCAAATGGCTCCTATTGAACTTCAGGAGTTAAAAACCCAACTACAGGAATTGTTAGACATCGGTTTCATTCGTCCTAGTACGTCTCCTTGGGGTGCTCCTATTTTATTCGTGAAGAAGAAAGATGGAAGTATGCGACTTTGTATTAATTATCGGAAGTTGAATTATGTCATCGTCAAAAATAGGTACCCGTTGCCTAGCATTTATGACCTGTTTGACCAGTTGAAAGGAGCCAAATTCTTTTCAAAAATTGATCTTCGTTCCGGATATCATCAGTTAAAGATTAAAACTGATGACATTCCAAAGACTGCTTTCAGAACTCGGTACGGGGATTATAAATTCCTAGTCATGTATTTTGGATTGACTAATGCTCCTACTGCCTTCATGGACATGATGAACCGAGTATTCAAGAAATATTTGGATCACTTTGTGGTCGTCTTTATTGATGACATCCTCATATACTCCAAAACCAGTGAAGACCATAAGCAACACTTGAGGCTGATACTTCAAAAGCTTCGTGAAAACAAGCTTTATGCCAAGTTGAAGAAATGGGAGTTCAGGCTTGAGGAAGTTGCATTCCTTGGGCATGTAATATCAAATCATGGAATATCTGTTAACCTGGAAAAGATTGAAGCAATTCAAAACTGGGAGCAACCTAAGTCAGTGACCGAAGTACGTAGCTTTTTCGGCTTAGCTGGTTATTATCGGAGATTCGTAGAAGGGTTTTCTCGAATCGCTACTCCATTAACTCAGCTGACTCAAAAAGATATGAAATTCGGTTGGAGCGAGGAATGTGAAAAGAGTTTTCAAGAACTCAAGAGGAGACTCATTTCAGCACCTGTTCTGACAATACCATCTGGCTCGGAGGGATTTGTCATCTACAGTGATGATTCAGGTAAAGGGTTAGGATATGTTCTCATACAACATGGGAAAGTCATAGCCTATGCCTCTCGATAACTCAAAGAATATGAGAGGGATTATACTACTCATGATTTAGAGTTGGCAGCAGTCGTTTTTACGCTTAAGATTTTGAGGCATTACCTGTATGGAGAGAAGGTGGAGATCTATACGGATCATAAAAGCCTCAAATATTTCTTCACTCAAAAGGAACTCAACATGTGGAAATGACGATGGCTTTAGTTGTTGAAAGATTATGATCATACCATCCAATACCATCTTGAAAAAGCGAACGTAGTAGATGACGCATTGAGTAGAAGATCATATGTGGGTACGAGTGCAATATTATCAACGCAAGACCCATTTTGTATAACTTGGAAAGGATGGAAATAGGGTTAAAGACTCCAGGAACCCATGTGATGATAGCGAATATACGAGTGGAACCGACTTTAATCGATAAAGTTAAAGTTGCTCAAACTACAGACCTGGAGCTGATGCGTATGAAGAAGAAAGTGTAAGAAGGTGCTATTCTGGAAGCAAGAATCGATGAATAAGGAATACTTCGAGTCAACTCCAGACTTTGTGTTCTTAACGATTCTGACTTGAAGTATAAAATCGTGATGTAGGCACACAACACACCGTTTGCAATCCATTCTGGGAGTACCAAAATGTATCGTGATCTTTGACATACATTTTGGTGGAGCAATATGAAGAGAGAGATAGCGGGGTTTATCTCAAGGTGTCTAACTTGTCAACAAGTCAAGGCTGAGCATCAAGTTGCAAAAGGTCCATTGCAACCACTTGAAATTCCAGAATTGAAGTGGGAGCACATTACCATGGATTTTGTTACTGGTCTTCCCAATGTTTCTCAAGGCATAGATGCTATTTGGGTCATTGTTGATAGATTGACCAAGTCTGCTCATTTTTTATCGATACGAGAAACTTATACACTTGACACTCTTGCTAGTATGTATATAAACGAGATTGTAAGATTGCATGGTATGCAAGTATCCATAGTTTCTGATCGAGACCCAAGATTCACTTCAAAATTTTGGGTTAGTTTGTAAAAATCTATGAGCACGGATTTACGATTTAGTTCGGCATATCATCCTCAAACGGATGGGCAGTCAGAAAGGACTATTAAAACTCTTGAAGATTATTTAAGACTCTGTGTCCTTGACTTCAAGGGAAGTTGAGACACGTTCTTACCATTGGTGGAGTTTTCCTACAACAATAGTTATCAAGCAAGTATAGGCATGGCTCCATTTGAGGCGTTGTATGGAAGAAAGTGTCGTTCTCCAGTATGCTGGGATGAGGTGGGTGAAGCAACGTTGTTGGGACCGAAGTTGGTACATATGACTACGAAAAAAATTCAAACGATTCGACAACATATAAAAACCTCACAAGATCGACAAAAGAGTTATGTTGATCTTCATCAAAAAGACGTGGAATTCAATATTGGAGAACATGTGTTATTACATGTTGCTCCATGAAAAGGAGTTACGAGATTTGGAAAGAGAGGAAAGTTCAATCCTCGATTCATTGGCCCATTTATAATCCTCGAACGAGTAGAAATTATGGCCTATAGACTCGTCTTACCGCCAAGTATGTCTCGTGTTCATAACGTTTTCCACATATCTATGTTACGTAAATATGTGAAAGACCCAAACCACATTATTGAATTAGAACCAGACGAGATAGAGGAAGATTTAACGTATGAAGAGTTACCTGTTAAAATCTTGGATAAGAAGGATCATATTCTACGCTCCAAGGTTATACCTCAAGTTAAAGTTTTGTGGAGAAACCACAATGTGGAAGAAATGACCTGGGAGTTAGAATCTGAGATGAAGTCAAGATATCATCACCTCTTCGATATACCAGGTACGTACCCTAATTTCGAGGACAAAATTTCATAAGAAGGGGAGGTTGTAAGACCCCAACTTTTATGAATAAAGATTAATTTCTCTCGAAATATATTTTTGAATATTATGGTGTGGATATAATATAATGTTATAGTTGTGGGTAATATTTATAAATTTTGCAAAGTAAGCAAGTGATTATATAATATTCGATTGGTCGGGGAATATTCGTTTTAATAGGGAATATTCGTACGACGGCACAATCATTGGTGGACCCCACAACGGAAGTATTGTAGTAATAAGAAAATGATAGAATTATCTTTTTATAAAAATAACGGCGGAAGTGTTACCGTTAAAACTGTTGAACTACCCGGTAGTAAAAGTACAGTAATACGCGTGGTTGCATAGTAGCACACGGTATTGGTTATTGATGCTTACGTGAAAAGTCACTCAATTATACTCAATTATTGCTACAGTAATTGCTGCATCATATCTCTCATATTATTTATTCAATTATTGTCACATTATCATCTGCATAATATGCTATATTATTAAATCAATAATTTAGATGACAAAGTTATTTATATTATTAAATTGTAATATTTATAATGTCTAGAAGTTCTTCCAAGGAGAGGCTTGTTCATCTAATTGCGCGCCAATAAGGAGAAATCCTTATCGAAAAGCCCCCTCTTTCCTGGAAACGACCTGGTTGTTAAATATTGTGAGTTATAATATTAATGATGAATAATTTTGTGTTGATTAAAGATGAATTTGATAGTTCCATTGTATTGGGATTATTAGTGTTAGTGGAAATCGACATCTATTCCGATGATAATTGATGTCTGAGGGTTATATTGATAAATCAGATAATTAATCGGATAAATGTGTAATTAATTGCTACTAATTCACATGCTTATATAACTATTTGTTCACATGTGTGTACTATTGAATCACATTCATTTACTATTAGGGGAGTTGGTGCAAGATTGATAATACTTGCATGACTAAGTTAAAAATGGAGGTATAGATGGAGGTACTATACTGTAATTCATATTTTCACATGATTATAGCTATCGATTCACGTGATTGAACTATTGATTCACATTATTTACTATTAGGGGAGGTGGTGCAAGTTTGATAATACTTGTAGGACTAAATTAAAAATGAAAGAAAAGTTGAAGGTATTGTACTATAATATTTCGAGCCCCAAAACGTGCAATTATCAAAACTATATTTTCTTATAAATAGAAGCTCATTCTTCTTTCATTTCTCACCAATTCACTAAAGCTATAGAGCAATTATTATAGAGAGAAAGAAGTAGAGAAGTCTGCTACCTCTCTACTCCAGTATCAAGTTTCTTTCTAAGGTAAAGGGTATTATTTCTTTCCTATTCATGAAGAGAGCTTCTGTTATTCCATTCATTATTATTATGTTGGAATAACCTGTCTATGCGAAGTACCATATACATGGTGAAATTCTTGTGTTATTCCATTCTTTATTATTATGTTGGAATAACCTGTCTATGCGAAGTATCGCATACATGGTGAAATTCTTCTGTTATTCTATTCTTTATTATTCTGTTAGAATATCCTGTCTATGCGGATTACGTTAGAGCTGTTTCCATTCTTTATTATTCTGTTGGAATAACCTGTTTGTGCGGTCTATCGCATGCATGGTGAATTCTTTGTTATTCCATTCTTTATTATTCTGTTAGAATATCCTGTCTGTGCGGATTACGCTAGACCTGGTTCCATTCTTAATTATTCTATTGGAATAACCTGTCTGTGCGGTCTATTACATGCATGGTGAATTCTTCTTTTATTCTATTCTTTATTATTCTGTTGGAATATCCTGTCTGTGCAGATTACGCATGACCTGGTTCCATTCTTTATTATTCTGTTGGAATAACCTGTCTATATGGATTATCACATGCATGGTGAATGATCCTTCGTATTCATTCCTTATTAAATTGTGGAAATGATTTGTCTACGTGGATTACCGCATGGCGGGTGAAAATTCATTTGCAGTTTCTTATATTCTATGATACTCGTTTGGTTAAAGTTGTGGTTTCTATACTCCATGAAATTAGTAGAATATCATGGATATTTGCGCTTCATCTGGTATCTTTTCATGGAAATATCTTCTGAGCATTCTTGAATTTTACTCCACAAAGCAGTATCATGTTGACAAGTTGGACGTAATTGATTTCAAGATAAATTAACTTATAAATCTTTAAAATTTATTCTTGAACTTGCACCGGTACAAAGTACCTAATAGACAACACTTAATAGACAACGTTTTTTATAAAAATGTTGTGGTATATTTTTTTACAACGTTTTTAAAAAAACGTTGTAGATTTATATGCAAAAACGTTATCTATTTAAAAGAGCATTTTTTTGTTTTAACTAGATAACGTTTTTTTTTAAAAAAACGTTGTCTATCTACAAAGACACGGAGCAAAAAAAAAGACACGAAGCCAAAAAAAAGACACGGAGCAAAAAAACGTTGTCTATAGTGAAAAACACGGAGCAAAAAAAAGACCCTAACACTCTACCCCCAACATATCCTCTCAAATTGAAAACCCTCTCAAATACTGAGCTTCAGTCGATTTAGGGTCTCACACTTTCGCTCACTGCTTGTTTAGATTCCTGTATTCAGTATATGTATTCTTTCTTTCATTAACAACAGGCTTCAGGCGAAGATTACGAAGACGAAGAAGAAGAGGAGGAGACAGTCACCGTGGAATCAAGATTGCTTTCCGAAAGAGCCAAAATGGAGATCCTGTTCCGTCGAATCTCCACAGAAAATGTTCCCCTTCGAGTTCACAATGTTTTAATCAAGGGGAATACCAAGACAAAAGAGCCGCTGATCGTTTCAGAAATTGAAGCCCTAAAAATAGCAACCTCACTCCAAGAGTTGCTTCAGGCGGCTAGTATTGCTAATGCTCGGCTTCGACGACGGT
This sequence comes from Panax japonicus, assembly GCA_020205505.1. Classification (NCBI taxonomy): domain Eukaryota; kingdom Viridiplantae; phylum Streptophyta; class Magnoliopsida; order Apiales; family Araliaceae; genus Panax; species Panax japonicus. The sequence goes on from CM035102.1 coordinate 2,902,945, forward strand.
TCGAGATTTTTGATTCGGTTAACATTACTCTCGATATGAGTGATATTTGTTAATTTTATTCCTGCTTTATCCTTTGTTCTTCTTCTTCTGGTATATATATCATCTGGTCTGGCTCAGAGAGCTTGAATTAATTAAGTTAATTGATAGTTAAAGCTGCAGTTCATCATCATCATAAAAGGAATTTGATTTGCTAGGTTCTTTTATTGCCTAAAATTTATTAATTTTCCAATTTTAAGGATTGGACATGGGTTACATTTGATTTGTCTGGCTAAATTTGGCATTCAGTGTGGGGAATCAGGAATGTGGATGAATTATGACTTGGGGATATTTATTGTCTTGAGGAAAAACTCAAATCAACCTGTCATTTTTTTGGGGATCTTGGTAAGGTATTAATTTGTTAACCAGGTTTGGAGTTCAAAGATTTCTCAAATCAATGTCATTTTTTTGTGGTTTTGTCTTTCTTCTGGAAAATCTAACAGAATTCCAATTATTTGCAGTTAATTCTCATGGGTAAGAAAACCCCTTATTGTGGATGATGATCCATCACCCCAATTTTGTAAAAAGCTGTCACAAAAATATAACCTTTGATGTTTTCAATCTACATACTGGTTACTAGGAATGAGTTGTGCTGGCTTTACTTGAATTTTTATTTCTCATTGAATGCCTCTGATCATGTTTGTTCATAGAATTGAATTAGTTGTCTTATATAAGCTTTACTTGATCTGATTCCATTTACTGTTATTTGACAATACTGGTGGTTCTATATAACTTATATAAGCTAGTCAGTTATATAGAGATAGACCAGTATTACTTACCTGTTTGATGAATGTTTTCTGTTTCGGTTTATTCAGCAAGCAATAGCTTCACTTTCATCTCTGTTTGGTTCACAGTCACTACAGTCACCTCTGTAAGTCTTTGATTATATGATACATCTTTTTTATTTGATTCATCAACTGTTTATGCAGCAAAGTGCACTCTTCGTCAAATAAGAAGAACCCTAGCCTCCAATACCTTGCCACCGCAAGTCAAATTTGTGTTAATTTTGGGATTTTGAAGTAAAATTTGCAGGCTTAATAGTTATATGTATATTGTGAGGATGAGATTATTACAGATATGAAACATCCATACCTTCTGATATTACCTCATTTTCATCTAATCCTGCTGATTTGAAGTTTATTAGTTTTATCATACTAAGATTTGTGAATATTTTTGGGGTTTAATCCTATTTTTTATAAACCCTCTATTGATTTTTGTATATATGGTTATTAAGCTCGTCCATGGAGTTACACTTTGAACTTGATGGAATTTGCTAGATGTTTCAGCTATTTAACTATAGTTATGTTCCTTCACTAATAGTATTTTGGTTGAATGTTGAGGAAACTGTGATCAATTTCCTCTGCAATTGTAACATCTTTTGAAGGTTTGGCTGCTGGGATGTATTCAGGTCTCACATATGGGCTAAAGAAGGCTAGCGTAGTTCACGACTGGGTATCTCCTTTCACCCCCAAACTTCTAGAGAGCAAAAGACACCAGGAATAACTTGGTTGGTTTTTATGTAGGGTTCAAAATGATGAATGCAAGTCTGTCCAAAGCTACAAGGCTAAGATGAGGAATAACTTGGTTGCAAGCGGCTATCGCATATGGAGCATTGTTGGAGATTAGTGGTGCAGCATTCATGGATTTCCAAGGGCAAAAAGGACATTCAAGCTTCCAAATTCTTTGTATTACACTACCTGAAAAGATAACAAATCTTCCTGTACGTATTTACTTTTTGATTTGCTTATTCGACTGTTTAAAATAAAATTTACAAGCTAATTTACTAATATTATTCTAAGCCTCGGAACCTGTCACCCTTTACAGTTTACACCAGCTGAAGCAATGAACTCAAGCTCGGCCATTTCTTCTGATGTTAGTTTTGTAGATAAAGCTCCTATGTTCTGCTCGAGGTTTTTGATACTGGTGGTGCCAGGCATTGGACACACATCCAATGCTAGCTGAGATGGGGTGCATCCTTTCCTAGTTGCCATTTTGTTCACCGTGTTAAACATGTTTCCATTGCAAAATAAGACCAACTGATTAACAAACCATACAATTTTTGATCATCAGGGACATCTTCAGCTGCAACATCTACTCCAACTTCTTTGCGCTGGGATCAACAAACCATACAATTTTTTATCAATGCGTTGGTTGGGGTAAGTTTTATTTATTTTGTGTCTGTTTGCACTTGTGTTCATTTATGTGGCCCATTGTGGTAAATTGATATTCTTAAAATACTTTTCTAAGTGATGTAATTATTTAGTAGATACTATGTAGGAATGAAGATGTATGTACTCAGGCAGGTGGTTAAAGGGAGCTACCAAGGGTGCTGCCAAGTACTGCACATCTCAGGTCATCATCATGAACCACCCTGGACAGATTGGAAATGGATATGCCCCAGTTCTTGATTGCCACACCTCTCACATTTCTGTCAAGTTTGCTGAGCTCTTGACCAAGATCGACAGCTTAGGTAGTGCACCACAGTTTAGGTAGTGCTTCATAACTTAATTTTATGGATAGTTTGGTATATTTTATGAATGTAGTAATTTGAAAATGTAAACGAATGATATTATTGAGATGTATTTTGAATGGTTGATACATTTTGGCTTTAAATTTAAATGAGAATTTAGACCTTTTAGCTATATATCATGTTATTAGCATATTGCAGGTGCATTGGTAATAAAGGTGAACCACAATTTTTTTTTCTTTTTTTTCTTTATCTACAACATTTTAAAAATGTTGTATAAATTGGTTAAAAACGTTGTCTGATATATTAAACTACAACGTTTTTATCCAGAAAATATTGTGGAATCATACCTTCTACAACGTTTTTAAGCATCTGTTAATTTTTGGAAAACAAATCTACAACGTTTTTTCTTAAAAAACGTTGTGTATTTTGCTTAACCATAACGTTTTAAAAACGTTGTGTAAGGGTGTCAAATAGACAACACCCTTAACCACGACGTTTTTCTGACTGAAACCACAACGTTTTTTCCGCGTTGTCTATTTACTGTTTTGTAGTAGTGTTGTTTTATTGAATTATTATGTCATTGTCATCATCCTCATGCTTATATTGTGATGAAAGTCATCTTTGGCTTACGTGCATAGATGAACTTGGTATGATTATGACCAGGGATTATTCGGTATAATCATGAACTGTAATGTTGTAAATGATGTGGTAAAATTCCTCAGTAGCCTGTAGTGCAGTGATAGACAGTTTTTGGTATGATTATGACCAGGGATTATTCGATATAGTCATGACCATTGATGATTTAATGAATATCTTTGGCCCGCAGTGCAGGGATGACTCGATGATGTGGTTTATTTATTAAGCTGAGTCTCAGCGACAAAAATTGATGAAAACATTTTAAATCATAGAAGATAGTAGATATCATGCTCTACTTGACTCTTCTAATGGATTGCTTATTTCGCTGTAGTTAAACTTGATGTCTATTATATTTTATCAGTTTGACATTGTTGAAGACTAATGATAATTTATTCTGCATTATCTTCGTTATAATATTTCTTACTTGGCTAGTTGAGCTCACCCTTTCTTTCATTGTTCTCTTCAAGAAATGAGAACGTAGCCGGGACTAGTCAGGAAACGGAGTGACGGTCCAGATGATAGCATTAGTAGTCCTCACTATTCTGTTAAATAGTGTGACAATAAATGTATTGAGGACTCCATTGAGTGTGGATATAGTCTAGATGACAATATTCTTATTAAAACTCTTAGATTATGTTTTGTCGTATTTCACACGACTGTTGTATAATTAAGTTGTATTTGAATTTTGTACCATGTATTTGGCGACTCAAGATGGGTGATGTATACCTATTATGGGGGCGTCACAGTTGGTATCAAAGCTAAGGGATATGATCCCTGGCAGAGATGTGAGACAAGAACTAGGAGGGGAGAGACGGGGAATTCCTTCGCTAGTATGACCTACCTAAGTTATTTCATAGAATAGTGAGGACTACTAATGCTATCATCTGGACCGTCACTCCGTTCCCCGACTAGTCCCTGCTACATTCTCATTTCCTGAAGAGAACAATGAAAGTAAAAGGGTGAGCTCAACTAGCCCAGTAAGAAATATTATGACTAAGATAATGCAGAATAAATTATAGTTAGCCTTCAACAGTGTTAAACTGATATAATATAACAAACATCACGTTTAACTGCAGCGGAACAAACAATCCATTAAAATAGTCAAGTAGAGAATAAAATCTACTATTTTTTATGATTTAAAAGGTTTTTCATCACTTTTATTGCTGGGACTCAGCTTAATAAATAATCTACATCATCCCTGCACTACGGCCAAGGATATTCATTAGTATCACAACCACAAATTATCCATACACTACGGGCCAAGGATATTCTTGTATTCATCAATGGTCATGATCATGCCAACAACTGTCCATCAATGCACTACGGGCCAATGAGAACTTTTACCACATTATTCGTAACATTACGGTCATGATTATACCGATTAATCCCCGGTCATAATCATACCAAGTCCATCTATACACTACAGGCCACAGATGACTTTCAACATAATATAAACATGAGGATGATGACAATGATATAAGAACTCAATAAAACAAGTTCAAGAATTAATTTATCCAGGAACTAATAATGTCCAAATTGTTAACATGATACTTCTTTGTAGAGTAAAATTCAAGAATGCTCAAAAGAAAATTTCCATGAAAAGATACTGGATGAAGCGCACATATCAAGGATATTCCACTAATTTCATGGAGTATATAATTCAAAACTTTAACCACTGAGTATAATAAAGAATGTAATAACAAAAGAAATCACCAGGAATGCGATAGACCACACATATAGATTATTCCAAGAGAATAATAAATAACAGAACCAGGTTATGTGTAAACGCATGGACATGATATTCCAACAAAATAATAGATAGCGGAATCAGGTCAGGCAAAATTCGCACCGACAGGATGTTCCGACAAAATAATAAATAACGGAACCAGGTCAGGCGAAATTCGCACCAACAGGATGTTCCAACAAAATAATAAAAAATAGAATAACAGAAGAATTTCACTACGTATGCGGTACTTCGCTTAGACAGGTTATTCCAACATAATGATAAAGAATGGAATAACAGAAGAATTTCACCAAGTACAGGGTAGCCCGCGTATACAGGTTATTCTAACAGAATAATAGATAATGAAATAACAGAAGTTCTCTTCATGAATACGAAAGAAATAATACCCCTTACATTAGAAGAAAATGGATATAGGAGTAGTGAAGTAGCAGAATATTTTTCTTCTTTCTCTCTATAGTTTCTCTCTCTAGAGTTTCAGTGAATTCGTAAGAAATAATGAAGGAATGAGCTTCTATTTATAGGAGAATGGACTGAATAGTAACTAATTCATGAACGGTCCATATTAATTTACTTTTAAACGGACGGTCCATATTGATTTACTATGCAGTATTAATAAAATATTCTAATAAAATAAAATCTTTTAAAGAAAATATAGTATTATATATATATAACATGTGTAGAAAAAAAATAATCACGGGTGGAAACCCCGTGAACTTTTCTCATTCCCTTTACCAATTTTTCAAACCTATCTATATATATATATATAACACATGCAGTACACTTCCTGTGACTACTCCACCAAAATCCACTAACAACATATATATATAAATATAATAAAAGTACTTCCCTCCTTACCAACTTGCAAACCAAAACATATATATATATATATATATATATAAATATATATATATATATATATATATATATATATATATATATATAACGAAAACTGAGATAACTTCTCCTGATTATTTTGAAAAATGGGTAAGTGGGGCTTCAAATAATACGTTCAAACTTATAACAAGACTTTATAAAAATCCCTTCAATATTTTTAACAACATTTATCATCATTATTATAATTCACAATATTAATCGACTAGGTCGTTCCCAGGAAAGAGGAGGCTTTCCAATAAGGATTTTCCCCTATTAGCGCGCAATTAGGTGACCAAACCTCTCCTTGGTAGAACTTCTAGACATCGTTAATATTATAAATAATAATATTAATAACTTTATCTTCTCAATTATTGATTTAATAATATATAAAATATGGACAATAATTGAATCAAATAACGTGAGATACTGTGCAACAATTACTGTAGCAATAATTGAACAAAACTGAGTGACTTCTCACGTAAGCATCAATAATCAATATCGTGTGCTACTATGCAACCACGCGTATTCCTGTACTTTTAACACCGGGTGTTTCAACAGTTAACGGTAAAACTTTCGCCGTTATTTTTATAAAATATTTTTGTCGTTTTTTCAATCCAACAATAATTCCATTGTGGGTTCCACCAATGATTGTGTCGTCATACGAATATTCCCTGTTAAAACGAATATTCCCCGACCAATTGAATATTATATAACAACTTGCGTACTTTGCAAAATTTATAAATATTACCCACAACTATAACATTATATCAAATTCATTCCATAATATTTAAAAATGATATTTATAGAAAAATCATCTTTATTAAAAAAAAGTTGGGGTCTTACAACCTCCCCTTCTTATGAAATTTCACCCTCGAAATTAGGGTACATACCTGGTATGTCGAAGAGGTAAGGATACCTTGATTTCATTTCAGATTCTAACTCCCAGGTCATTTCCTCAACATCGTGGTTTCTCCACAAAACTTTAACTTGAGGTATAACCTTGAAGCGTAGAATATGTTCCTTCTTATCCAAGATTTGAACATTAACCTCTTCATACGTTAAATCTTCCGCTATTTTGTCCGGTTCTAACTCAATAATGTGGTTCGGGTCTTCCACATATTTACATAACATGGATATATGAAAAACGTTATGAACATGAGACATACTTAGTTGTAAAACGAGTCTATACGGCACAGTTCCTACTCGATCGAGAATTAAAAATGGGCCAATGAATCGAGGATTGAGCTTTCCTCTCTTTCCAAATCTCGTAACTCTTTTCCATGGAGCAACACGTAACAACACATGATCTCCAATATCGAATTCCACGTCCTTTCGACGAAGATCAGCATAACTCTTTTGTCGATCTTGTGAGGTTTTTATACGTTGCCGGATCGTTTGTATCTTTTCTATAGTCATACGTACTAACTCCGATCCCAACAACGTTGCTTCACCAACCTCATCCTAGTATACGGGAGAACGACACTTTCTTCCATACAACGCTTCGAATGGAGCCATGCCAATACTTGCTTGATAAATGTTGTTGTAGGAAAACTCCACCAATGGTAAGAACTTGTCCCAACTTCCCTTGAAGTCAAGGACACAGAGTCTTAATAAATCTTGAAGAGTTTGAATAGTCCTCTTTGATTGTCCGTCCGTCTGAGGATGATATGCCGAACTAAATCGTAAATTCGTGCCCATAGATTTTTGTAAACAAACCCAAAATTGTGGAGTGAATCTTGGGTCTCGATCAAAAACTATGGATATTGGCATACCATGCAGTCTTACAATCTTGTTTATGTATATACGAGTAAGACGTTCAAGTGTATAAGTTTCTCGTATTGGTAAGAAATGAGCAGACTTGGTCAATCTATCAACAATGACCCAAATTGCATCTATGCCTTGAGAAACCTTGGGAAGACCAGTAAAGAAATCCATGGTAATGTGCTCCCACTTCCATTCTAGAATTTCAAGTGGTTGTAATAGACCTTTTGGTACTTGATGCTCCGCCTTGACTCGTTGACAAGTTAGACACCTTGAGATAAACAACGCTATCTCTCTCTTCATATTGCTCCACCAAAATGTATGACAAAGATCATGATACATTTTCGTACTCCCAGGATGGATTACAAACGGTGTGTTGTGTGCCTCTATCATGATTTTATACTTTAAATCAGGGTCGTTAGGAACACAAAGTCTAGAGTTGACTCAAAGTATTCCTTCTTCATCGATTCTTGCTTCCGACATAGCACCTTGTACTTTCTTCCTCATACGCATCAACTCCAAGTTTATAGCTTGAACAGCTTTAACTTTATTGATTAAAGTTGGTTCTACTCATATATTCACCATCATCACATGGGTCCTTGGAGTCTTTATCTCTATTGTAAGACCCCAACTTTTATGAATAAAAATGAATTTTATATAATTCTCATTTTTGAATATTATGGAATAAATTTGATATAATGTTATAGTTGTGGGTAGTATTTATAAATTCTACAAAGTATGCAAGTTGTTATATTATATTCGTTTGGTCGGGGAATATTCATAGAATGGCGCAATCATTGGTGGACCCCACAACGGAATTATTGTCGGATTGAGAAAACGAAAAAAATATTTTTATGAAAATAATGGCAAAAGTTTTACCGTTAATACTGTTGAACTACTCGATAGTAAAAGTACAGTAATACGCGTGGTTGCATAGTAATACACGGTATTGATTATTGATGCTTACGTGAGAAGTCACTCAATTTTTTTTCAATTATTGCTACAGTAATTATTGCATAGTATCTCACATTATTTAATTCAATTATTGTCGACATTTTATATATTATTAAATCAATAATTGAGACGACAAAGTTATTAATATTATTATTTGTAATATTAACGATGTCTAGAAGTTCTGTCAATGAGAGGTTTGGTCACCTAATTGTGCGTCAATAGGGAGAAATCTTTATTAGAAAACCTCCTCTTTCCTGGGAACGACTTGGTCGATTAATATTACGAATTATAATAATGATGATAAATGTTGTTAAAAATATTGATGAATTTTTATGAAGTATTTGTTATAAATTTTACTTATTATTTGAATTCTCACTTACCCATTTTTCAAAATAAACGGTAGTAGGTTATTCAGTATGTATATATATAATGTATATATATATATAAGCATGTGTGTGTGCTTGTGATGTTGACAAAGTGGGAAAGAAAAGGGTTGTCACGGGTGGAAAATGTAGGAATAAGTTAAGAGATGTACGTATAGGTGTTTTTTTTCTAATTAGTAAACAACAAATTTAATGGCTGCTATTGCATTCCATAATGAAAACCCTTTTAGAATTTTATAATGAAAACCCTTTTAGAAAAAAAATTCTTGACTTATGTGATTTTTGTGGGTTGATGTTGCCGTATGTGGGAGGGTGTATTATTATTGTATGCTATTATTTATGCAACAGATGGAGTAAACATATATATATATATATATATATATATATATATATATATATATATATTACTTATATGCTATGCTTGACTGGTTATATATATATATATATTATACTTAAAAGTTTTATTTTATTAGAATATTTTATGGACCGTTGGATTAAAAGTAAATCAATCTGGACCGTTTATGAATTAGTTACTATTCATTCCATTCTTCTATAAATAGAAGTTCATTCCTTCATTATTTCTTACGAATTCACTGAAACTCTAGAGAGAAATTATAGAGAGAAAGAAGAAAAGTATTCTGCTACTTCACTACTCCTATATCCAGTTTCTTTTACGGTAAGGGGTATTATTTCTTTTGTATTCATGAAGAGAACTTCTGTTATTCCATTCTTTATTATATAAGCATGTGGGTGTGCTTGTGATGTTGACAAAGTGGGAAAGAAAAGGTGTAAGACCCCAAATAATTAATAAATGAAATTTAATTTCCTTTAATTATTATTTTGAATAGTAAGGGTTGATTTGAATAATGTGGATAGTTATGGGTAAAATACGCAAACATTTCAAAATAAGCAAGTGGTTATAAAATATTCATTGTTGTCGGAGAATATTCGTTTGGTCGTGGAATATTCGTACTGTCGTGGAATATTCGTACGACGGCGCAGCTATGTGTGGGCCCCATAACGGAAAGCGATTGGAGGAAGAAAACGACAAATATAAGCTGTTTAAAAATAACGGCGTAGTTGTTACCGTTTACACTGTTGGAATACCCGGTGGTTAAAATACAGTAATACACGTTGTTGCACAGTGGCACACGGTATTGCACAGTATTTTGAATTATTGATCCTTACGTAAGAAGGCACTACTCAATAATTGCTACAGGAGTTACTGTTCATTACTTTATTGATTCAATAATTGCTGCGTTGATATTTATATTTTTATTGTTTCAGTAATTGTCATTGCACGGTATTTTCTATTATCAGATCAATAATTCATATTATTTGAATAATATTATCAGATAACATTATTGGCAATGTCTAGAAAGTTCTGTCAAGGAGAGGTTTGGTCATCTAATTGCGCGCCAGTAAGGAGAAATCCTTATTGGAAAGCCCCCTCTATCCTGGGAACAGCCTGGTTGTCAGTACTGTGATTCTGTAATATTATTTTTAATAATTAATTATTGATTATTATGATAAAGAAAATATTTATTTATGTGGATATAGATGGAGAAAATTTTTTAATGTAACAATTGTTGAAAATTAATATTTTATCTTTTTCTGATAAAATAATTCATTTAAATATATTATTTTAATAATATATTAACGGTGATATTTTTATAATGAATGTGGGATATATGAGTATATGAGGAGGTAGAGTATTTTTGTGGCATTAAATGTTTAACACGTGTTTTGTGTGTCGGTGGACAGAATTTTTGACCGAAAATTGAGTATAGACTGTAAAATCGTCCGTTTGTGAATTTCGGTCAATTTCTATTTGAAATTTAGAAAAATTTTCTTCTGCAAAGTTGTAGAGAATGGAATTTCCCATGGAAAGTCGCGAGATTCGAATTTTCTTACAAAGGAGCTATTTATTGTGAATTATTGAAGTTCCGGAGTTCCGAAATAATTGATTTTTGGAAGTTTTAATTATTATTATCAACAAAAACGTTTTTCAAAGGTTGGTGGGCATCTTTAACATGTGTTTGATGGCTAAAATCAGATTCCTTGGTGGTTGGCTTGAATGTTTTGTAAATATTAATATTATATTAATTTAGTCTCATTTGGCGTTCTAACATTTTCCTATAAATAGAGGGCTAGGTTAGAATTGAAAATCACACCAGAAACAAAGTTTTCTCTCTTTCTCTCTCTATATTATCGAGCGTATTCTTGTGAGTATACTTTGAGTGTTGCTATACGGTGCGAGTTTCTGTCAGCACTATACCGAAATTCAGTCAGAAGTACGGCTATTTTGAGGTAAGGGATGTTATTTTCTTCTCAAATGATATTTTTTCTTCAATATCATTATGCCGGAATATTGGTGAACTTTTTTTATCAAATTTGGAACTTTTTGTGCCGGAGTTACTATTCACGTATACGGTACTATTCACGAATACGACACTATTCACAGAAAAATTATTTTTTTTTCTTTTCGTCCAAAATATCTATTGTGGATACTAGCTTTGATTGTATCCATGTTTTGATCATTCTTGAATTTTACACCACTATGATTATTTTGAGGTATTTTTGGACATGGATAAAACAAAGTACGAATCCTTAATCCTTAATCCTTGTCATTTTGTTTCACTGGATTCGCTTCTTTAAAAATATTTTTTTATCATCTTCAGTCTTAAAGGAGGTTATTATTGAATATCTTTGGCCTGTAGTGCAAAGATGAATGATTTCTGATGAATATCTTTGGCCCGTAGTGCAAAGATGAACAGGTGTTTAGATGAACATGACCAACAGATGAATATCCTTGGCCTATAGTGCAAGGATGAATATATGATTCAAGATGCGCATTGATTGATGTTACAGGGATAAAAAAATACTGTTGATGGACTGTTAAATTCATAGATATTAGTAGATTTCATCCTCTACGTAACTCTTCTATGAATTAATATTTTCCGCTGCGAATATTGATTTAAAACTTGTTGTCTATTGTATTCTATCAGATTTTTCCCTGTTGAAGACTAACGATAACTTGTTGTATATTATCTTAGTCATAATATTCTTTACTGAGCTAGTTGAGCTCACCCTTTTCCTTTTTGTTCCATTTTTCTTCCCAGGAGACGAGAATATAGCGGGTACGAGTCGGGGTATGAATTGATGGTCCTTGAGAGAGTTGTTTAGTAGTCCTCACCATTTTTGTAAAATAATATATCAATAATTGTATTGAGGACATAGTTGGGTATGTATATTGTCTAGATGACAATGTTTGTATTCAAACTCACAGTTTATGGGTTGTAAAAGTTGTGGTTGTTTCTGTACCATGTATTTGGCGACTCAAAATGGGTTGGATGGGATGGACCTATTTTGGGGGCGTCACAGTTCGTATCAGAGCTTAGGGATATGATCTCTGGCGGAGATCGGGAAATAGAACTAGGAGGGGAGAGACGAGTAATTCCTTCGCTAGTGTGTCCTACCTAAGCTTATTTGTTAGTTGGTCAGTATATAGGGATATTATGTGATATGTGATTTGCTTAATTAACCCTTGTTTTATGGCAGTATTTAAGAATGGCAACCGAGAATGTTAACAGTGGAGTTAATGAGACCGTGGAGATGCATGTACTTACTAACGAGGAGAACGTGCAACAGGCTGGCAATGTTCCTCCTGTGAACAACACCACTGATCAGACGATGAACGACGCAATGTTTAGAAGCTTTTTGCAGTTTATGCAAAATCAGACGAGGGAGACTCGTGTTCAAAATACAGGAGGAAATGATAACAATTCACGGGTTGTCACAGCCAAGCAGTTCAAAGAGTTGGGACCACCAGAATTTAAGGGAAAGCCAGATCCGATCATGGCGGAGACATGGGTCAAGCAAATTACCAAGATATTCGATGTCTTGGGATGTACGGAGGAACAGAAGGTTCCATTCGCCACCTTTATGTTCCGTGGCGAGGCAGACTACTGGTGGGAGTCTGTGAAGCGTACCCATCCAGCCGCACTCAGCATGTCTTGGGAGACGTTTCAGAAACTATTTAATGACAAATACTTTCCTGAAAGTGTTCGTCATATGAAGGAAGTGGAGTTCATCAGATTAAAACAAAATAACATGACTGTGTCTCAGTACGAGGCAAAGTTTGCAGAGTTATCCAGGTTTGCACCTCATTTGGTGGAGAATGAGGAACGTATGACGCGGATGTTTCTGAGAGGTTTGAAACCCGGCATACGACAATATCTCATCTCTCATAAATTTTCTCTCTATTCAGATGTTGTTAACAGGGCTCAATTGTTGGAGCGAGATAACGAGTACGGTCAACCGAGGTACCACAATCAGGATCATACCGGAGATAGCAGTCAACAAAATAACGATAACTAGTGGAGAAAGAAAAAGACGGACAAAAATGGTAACCACTTTGGTGGTAATCATGGCCATGAAAATAGAAGAAGCGAGTCAGGAGGAGATTTTAAAAAGAGGAGATTTAACAACGACCATGTGAAGACGACAGTGCCATCAGCAACTGGTTCTAAGGGAGGAGAAAGACCACCGGTCATATGCTACAAATGCGGGAAAGAGGGACATATCAGTCCAAACTGCCCACAACAGTTCAAGGTATGCTATAATTGTGGAAAGGAAGGACATATCGCTCGAGATTGTACGGTAGCAAAACCTAGTTCAGCGGGGACGGTGACTCAAAAGACTGTCCCAGAAAAGCCAAAGTCAATGGTTCCTGGAAGAGCGTTTGTTGTGACTGGTCAAAATGCGAGGAACCCAAACGAGGTGATCACGGGTAAGCTATTTATAAATTCTTGCGAAGTTTATACCTTACTTGATACCGGTGCTACCCATTCATTTATCTCTCCTGCTTGCGCTCAACGTTTAAACTTGACTCCGGAGAAATTAGACTTTGACCTATCTGTGGAAACTCCGTTAGGAGAAACTTTTATCACATCCACTGTTTATAAATCTTGTTTCATTCAAGTTGGCATCATCACCTTACCTGTTGACCTGATCTCTTTAAAGATACTTACTTTTGATGTGATTTTAGGGATTGATTGGTTAACTACTCATCATGCCAAAATTGATTGTTTTCGTAAGGTTGTTAGTTTTCATATTCCTAATCAACCTGTTGTTCGAATTCAGGCAACTAAACCATTAAAATCAATCACTATCATATCTAATCATAAAGCTATTCGTTTATTGAAAAACGGATGTCAAGCTTTCTAAGCCCATGTTATGGATTTGAATAAAGACACGTCAAAATTGAATAATATTCCTGTTGTTATTGACTTTCCTGACGTATTTCCTGAAGAACTTCCCGGTCTACCCCCAGAACGTGAAGTTGAATTCTTTATTGATCTTGAACCTGGTACAAAGCCCATTTCTAAAACCCTATATCGAATGGCTTCTATTGAACTTCAGGAGTTAAAAGTCCAACTACAGGAGTTATTGGACATCGGTTTCATTCGTCCTAGTACATCTCCTTGGGGTGCTCCTGTTTTATTCGTAAAGAAGAAAGACGGGAGTATGCGACTTTGTATTGACTATCGGGAATTGAACCATGTCACCATCAAGAATAGGTATCCTCTACCTCGTATTGATGACTTGTTTGACCAGTTGCAAGGAGCACAATTCTTTTCAAAAATCGATCTTCGATCTGGATATCATCAGCTGAAAATTAGAACTGAGGATATTCCAAAGACTGCCTTCAGAACTCGGTATGGGCATTATGAATTCTTAGTCATGTCTTTTGGATTGACTAATGCTCCTGCTGCTTTCATGGATATGATAAACCGAGTATTCAAAGATTATTTGGATCAATTCGTTGTTGTCTTTATTGATGACATCCTCATATATTCCAAAAGCCGTGAAGATCATGAGCACCATTTGAAGCTGGTACTCCAAAGGCTTCGTGAAAACAAGTTATATGCTAAGTTGAAGAAATGCGAGTTCTGGCTTGAGGAAGTAGCATTCCTTGGGCACGTGGTGTCAAAAAATGGAGTATCTGTTGACCCGACGAAGATTGAAGCAATACAAAGTTGGGAGCAACCGAAGTCGGTCACTGAAGTACGTAGCTTTTTGGGCTTAGCTGGTTATTATCGGAGATTCGTGGAAGGGTTTTCTCGAATTGCTACTCCATTAACTCAGCTAACTCGGAAGGATACAAAATTCGTATGGAGCAAGGAATGCGAGAAGAGTTTCCAAGAGCTTAAGAGGAGACTTATTTCGGCACCTGTTCTAACAATACCATCTGGTTCGGATGGATTTGTTATCTACAGCGATGCTTCAGGCAAAGGGTTAGGATGTGTTCTCATGCAACGTGGGAAAGTCATAGCCTATGCCTCGCGATAACTTAAAGAGTATGAGAGGAATTATCCTACTCATGATCTAAAGTTGGCAGCAGTCGTTTTCGCGCTAAAGATCTGGAGGCACTATCTATACGGGGAGAAAGTGGAGATATATTCAGATCATAAAAGCCTCAAATATTTCTTCACTCAAAAAGAACTCAACATGCGGCAACGACGTTGGCTCGAGTTGTTGAAAGATTATGACCACACTATTCAATACCATCCTGGAAAAGCGAACGTGGTAGCTGACGCATTGAGTAGAAGATCATATGCAGGAATGAGTGCAATGATGTCAAGTATACGCATAGAGCCAACTTTAATAGAAAAAGTTAAGGTTGCTCAAGCCAGCGATCCGGAGCTGATGCATATGAAGACGAAAGTACAAGAAGGTGCCATTCCAGAAGCGAGAATTGATGAAGAAGGAATACTTTGAGTCCACACCAGACTTTGTGTTCCTAACAATCCTGATTTGAAGTACAAGATCATGATGGAGGCACACAATACACCGTTTGTAATTCATCCTGGAAGTACCAAAATGTATCGTGACCTTCGACATACATTTTGGTGGAACAATATGAAAAGAGAGATTGCAAAGTTTATTTCAACGTGTTTAACTTGTCAACGTGTAAAGGCGGAGCATCAAGTGCCAAAGGGTCCATTGCAACCACTTGAGATTCCGAAATGGAAGTGGGAACACATTACTATGGATTTCGTTACGGGTCTTCCTACGGTTTCTCAAGGCATCAATGCTATTTGGGTTATTGTTGATAGATTAACCAAGTCCGCTCATTTCTTGCCGATACGAGAGACTTATTCCCTTGAACCCTTGAACGTCTTGCTCAAATGTACGTAAATGAGATTGTAAGATTGCATGGCATGCCAGTATCCATAGTTTCGGATCGTGACCCAAGATTTACTTCAAGATTTTGGGTTATCTTGCAAAAAGCTATGGGTATGGAGTTACGATTCAGTTTGGCATACCATCCTCAAACGGACGGACAATCAGAGAGGACTATTCAAACTCTTGAAGATTTATTAAGACTCTGTGTCCTAGACTTCAAGGGCAGTTGGGATAAATATTTACCATTGGTGGAATTCTCCTACAACAACAGTTATCAGGCAAGCATTGGTGTGGCCCCATTTAAAGCATTGTATGGACGAAAGTGTTGCTCTCCAGTATGTTGGGACGAGGTGGGTGAAGCAACATTGTTGGGACCCGAGTTAGTACGTATGACTACAGAGAAGATCCAAACGATTCGACAACGTATACAAACGGCACAAGATCGACAAAAGAGTTATGCGGATCTTCATCGAAAGGACGTAGAATTTAGTGTTGGGGATCATGTATTGTTGCGTGTTGCCCCATGGAAGGGAGTTACAAGATTCGGGAAGAGAGGAAAGCTTAATTCACGATTTATTGGTCCGTTTCAAATTCTTGATCGAGTAGGTAATGTAGCCTATAGACTCGCGTTACCTCCAAGTATGTCTCGTGTTCATAATGTTTTTCATATATCTGTGCTTCGTAAATATGTGAAAGACCCGAACCACGTCATTGAGTTAGAACCGGATGAGATATCCGAAGATTTAACGTATGAGGAGGTACCTGTCAAGATCTTGGATAGGAAGGAGCATGTCCTACGCACGAAGGTAATACCACAAGTTAAAGTTTTGTGGAGGAATCATGCTATAGAGGAAATGACCTGGGAGTTGGAAACGGAAATGAAAGCGAGGTATCCTCACCTTTTTGAAACACCAGGTACGTATGTCAATTTCGAGGACGAAATTTCATAAGGAGGGGAGGTTGTAAGACCCCAAATAATTAATAAATGAAATTTAATTTCCTTTAATTATTATTTTGAATAGTAAGGGTTGATTTGAATAATGTGGATAGTTATGGGTAAAATACGCAAACATTTCAAAATAAGCAAGTGGTTATAAAATATTCATTGTTGTCGGAGAATATTCGTTTGGTCGTGGAATATTCGTACTGTCGTGGAATATTCGTACGACGGCGCAGCTATGTGTGGGCCCCATAACGGAAAGCGATTGGAGGAAGAAAACGACAAATATAAGCTATTTAAAAATAACGGCGTAGTTGTTACCGTTTACACTGTTGGAATACCCGGTGGTTAAAATACAGTAAATCGCGTTATTGCACAGTGGCACACGGTATTGCACAGTATTTTGAATTATTGATCCTTACGTAAGAAGGCACTACTCAATAAATGCTACAGGAGTTACTGTTCATTACTTTATTGATTCAATAATTGTTGCGTTGATATTTATATTTTTATTGTTTCAGTAATTGTCATTGCACAGTATTTTCCATTATCAGATCAATAATTCATATTATTTGAATAATATTATCAGATAACATTATTGGCAATGTCTAGAAAGTTCTGTCAAGGAGAGGTTTGGTCATCTAATTGCGCGCCAGTAAGGAGAAATCCTTATTGGAAAGCCCCCTCTATCCTGGGAACAGCCTGGTTGTCAGTACTGTGATTCTGTAATATTATTTTTAATAATTAATTATTGATTATTATGATAAAGAAAATATTTATTTATGTGGATATAGATGGAGAAAATTTTTTAATTAACAATTGTTGAAAATTAATATTTTATCTTTTTCTGATAAAATAATTCATTTAAATATATTATTTTAATAATATATTAACGGTGATATTTTTATAATGAATGTGGGATATATGAGTATATGAGGAGGTAGAGTATTTTTGTGGCATTAAATGTTTAACACATGTTTTGTGTGTCGGTGGACAGAATTTTTGACCGAAAATTGAGTATAAACTGTAAAATCGTCCGTTTGTGAATTTCGGTCAATTTCTATTTGAAATTTGGAAAACTTTTCTTCTGCAAAGTTGTAGAGAATGGAATTTCCCATGGAAAGTTGCGAGATTCGAATTTTCTTACAAAGGAGCTATTTATTGTGAATTATTGAAGTTCCGGAGTTCCGAAATAATTGATTTTTGGAAGTTTTAATTATTATTATCAACAAAAACGTTTTTCAAAGGTTGGTGGGCATCTTTAACATGTGTTTGATGGCTAAAATCAGATTCCTTGGTGGTTGGCTTGAATGTTTTGTAAATATTAATATTATATTAATTTAGTCTCCTTTGGCGTTCTAACATTTTCCTATAAATAGAGGGCTAGGTTAGAATTGAAAATCACACCAGAAACAAAGTTTTCTCTCTTTCTCTCTCTATATTATCGAGCGTATTCTTGTGAGTATACTTTGAGTGTTGCTATACGGTGCGAGTTTCTGTCAGCACTATACCGAAATTCAGTCAGAAGTACGGCTATTTTGAGGTAAGGGATGTTATTTTCTTCTCAAATGATATTTTTTCTTCAATATCATTATGCCGGAATATTGGTAAACTTTTTTATCAAATTTGGAACTTTTTGTGCCGGAGTTACTATTCACGTATACGGTACTATTCACGTATACGGCACTATTCACGAATACGGCACTATTCACAGAAACATTATTTTTTTTCTTTTCGTCCAAAATATCTATTGTGGATACTAGCTTTGATTGTATCCATGTTTTGATCATTCTTGAATTTTACACCACTATGATTATTTTGAGGTATTTTTGGACATGGATAAAACAAAGTACGAATCCTTAATCCTTAATCCTTGTCATTTTGTTTCACTGGATTCGCTTCTTTAAAAATATTTTTTTATCATCTTCAGTCTTAAAGGAGGTTATTATTAAATATCTTTGGCCTGTAGTGCAAAGATGAATGATTTCTGATGAATATCTTTGGCCCGTAGTGCAAAGATGAACAGGTGTTTAGATGAACATGACCAACAGATGAATATCCTTGGCCTGTAGTGCAAGGATGAATATATGATTCAAGATATGCATTGATTGATGTTACAGGGATAAAAAAATACTGTTGATGGACTGTTAAATTCATAGACATTAGTAGATTTCATCCTCTACGTAACTCTTCTATGAATTAATATTTTCCGCTGCGAATATTGATTTAAAACTTGTTGTCTATTGTATTCTATCAGATTTTTCCCTGTTGAAGACTAACGATAACTTGTTGTATATTATCTTAGTCATAATATTCTTTACTGAGCTAGTTGAGCTCACCCTTTTCCTTTTTGTTCCATTTTTCTTCTTAGGAGACGAGAATATAGCGGGTACGAGTCGGGGTATGAATTGATGGTCCTTGAGAGAGTTGTTTAGTAGTCCTCACTATTTTTGTAAAATAAAATATCAATAATTGTATTGAGGACATAGTTGGGTATGTATATTGTCTAGATGACAATGTTTGTATTCAAACTCACAGTTTATGGGTTGTAAAAGTTGTGGTTATTTCTGTACCATGTATTTGGTGACTCAAAATTGGTTGGATGGGATGGACCTATTTTGGGGGCGTCACAAAAGGGTTGTCACGGGTGCGAAATGTAGGAATAAGTTAAGAGATGTATAGGTGTTTTTTTTCTAATTAGTAAACAACAAATTTAATGGCTGCTATTGCATTCCATAATGAAAACCCTTTTAGAAAAAAATTCTTGACTTATGTGATTTTTTTGGGTTGATGTTGCCGTATGTGGGAGAGTGTATTATTATTGTATGCTATTATTTATGCAACACATGGAGTAAACATATATATTACTTATATGTCGTATTTGATCAGTTATATATACAAATATATTATATTTAAAAGTTTTGTTTTATTAGAATATTTTATGGACAGTCTGATTAAAAATAAATCAATCTGGACCGTTCATGAATTAGTTTCTATTCAGTCCATTCTTCTATAAATAGAAGTTCATTCCTTCATTATTTCTTACGAATTCACTGAAACTCTAGAAAGAGAAATTATAGAGAGAAAGAAGAAAAGTATTCTGCTACTTCACTATTCCTATATCCAGTTTCTTTTACGGTAAGAGGTATTATTTCTTTTGTATTCGTGAAGAGAACTTCTGTTATTCCATTCTTTATTATTCTGTTGGAATAACCTGTATACGCGGGCTACCCTATACTTGGTGAAATTCTTCTTTTATTCCATTCTTTATTATTCTGTTGGAATATCCTGTCTGTGCGTTTTACGCCGGACCTGGTTCCGTATTTATTATTCTGTTGGAATATCCTGTCTGTGTGTTTTATGCCGGACCTGGTTCTATCTTTATTATTCGGTTGGAATATCCTGTCTGTGCGTTTTATGCCGGACCTGGTTCCGTCTTTATTATTCTGTTGGAACATCCTGTCGGTGCGAATTTCGCCTTACCTGGTTCCGTTATTTATTATTCTGTTGGAATAACCTGTCTATATGAAGTACCGCATGCATGGTGATTTCTTTTGTTATTCCATTCTTTATTATACTCAGTTGGTTAAAGTTTTGACTTCTATACTCCATGAAATTAGTGGAATATCCTTGATATTTGCGCTTCATCCAGTATCTTTTCATGAAAATATTCTTCTGAGCATTCTTGAATTTTACTCTACAAAGAAGTATCATGTTGATAATTTTGACGTTATTAGTTCCTGGATAAATTAATTCTTGAACTTGTTTTATTGAATTCTTATATCATTGTCATCATCCTCATGTTTATATTTTTTTTAAAGTCATCTGTGGCCTGTAGTGCATGGATGGACTTGGTATGATTATGACCAGAGATTATTAGGTGTAATCATGACCGTAATGATACAAATGATGTGGTAAAAGTCATCATTGGCCCATAGTGCATTGATGGACAGTTGTTGGCATGATCATGGCCATTGATGAAAACACGAATATCCTTGGCCCGTAGTGCATGGATAATTTATGGTTGTGATACTAATGAATATCCTTGGCCGTACTGCAGGGATGATGTGGATTATTTATTAAGCTGAGTCCCAGTGATAAAACTGATGAAAAAACCTTTTTAAATCATAAAAGGTAGTAGATTTTATTTTTTACTTGACTCTTTTAATGGATTGCATGTTCCATTGCAATTAAACTTGATGTCTATTGTATTTTATCAGTTTAACACTGTTGAAGACTGATGATAATTTATTCTGCATTATCTTAGTCAAAATATTTCTTACTGGGCTAGTTGAGCTCACCCTTTCTTTCATTGTTCTCTTCAGGAAATAAGAACGTAGCCGGGACTAGTCGGGGAACAGAGTGACGGTCCAGATGATAGTATTAGTAGTCCTCACTATTCTGTTAAATAGTGTGACAATAAATATAATGAGGACTTATTCTGAGAGTGGATATTGTCTAGAAGACAGTATTTGTATTAAAACTCACAGCTCTCTTATTGTATATTAAAGATTGTATTTGTATTCTGTACCATGTATTTGGCGACTTAGAATAGGTGATGTATACCTATTTTGGGGGTGTCACATCGATCTCCATCCTTTGCAAGTCGTATAAAATGGGCCTTTGCGTTGACAATATCGCACTCGTACCCTCATATGATCTTCTACTGAATGCGTCAGCTACCACGTTCGCTTTTCCATGATGGTATTAGATGGTATTATCATAATCTTTTAACAGTTAAAGCCAACATCGCTGTCGCTTGTTGAGTTCCTTTTGAGTAAAGAAATATTTGAGGCTTTTATGATCCGTAAAGATCTCCACTTTCTCCCCATACAAGTAATGCCTCCAAATCTTTAGTGCAAAAATGACTGCTGCCAACTCTAGATCATGAGTAGGATAATTCCTCTCATATTCTTTGAGTTGTCGAGAGTCATAGGCTATGACTTTCCCATGTTGCATGAGAACACATCTTAACCCTTTGCCCGAAGCATCACTGTAGATGACAAATCCCTCCGAGCCAGATGGTATTATCAGAACAGGTGCTGAAATGAGTCTTCTCTTGAGTTCTTGAAAACTCTTCTCGCATTCCCTCACTCCAACCGAATTTTGTATCTTTCCGAGTCAGCTAAGTTAATGGAGTAATGATTCGAGAAAACCCTTCTACGAATCTCCGATAATAACCAGCTAAGCCGAGAAAACTACGTACTTCGGTCACTGATTTAGGTTGTTCCCAGCTTTGAATGGCTTCAATCTTTGCCGGGTCAACAGATATTCCATGACTTGATTACACGTGCCCAAGGAATTCTACTTCCTCAAGCCAGAACTCGCATTTCTTCAACTTGGCATAAAGCTTATATTCACGAAGCTTTTGGAGTATCAGCTTCAAGTGTTGCTCATGATCTTCACGGCTTTTGGAATAAATAAGGATGTCATCAATAAAGACGACTACAAAGTGATCCAAATATTCTTTGAATACTCGGTTCATCATATCCATGAATGCAGCAGGAGCATTAGTCAATCTAAAAGACATGACTGGGAATTCATAAGGCCCGTACCGAGTTCTGAAAGTCATCCTTGGAATGTCATCGGTTCTAATATTCAATTGGTGATATCCGGAACGAAGATCAATCTTTGAAAAGAATTTGGCGCCTTGCAACTGGTCAAACAGGTCATCAATTCGTAGAAATGGGTACCTATTTTTGATGGTGACATAATTCAACTCCCGATTATCAATACAAAGTTGCATACTCCCATCTTTCTTCTTCACGAATAGAACAGGAGCAGCCCAAGAAGAAGTACTAGGACGAATGAAACTGATGTCTAACAATTCTTGCAGTTGGGTCTTTAACTCCTGAAGTTCAATAGGAGCCATTCGATATGGGACTTTGGAAATAGGTTTTGTACCAGGTTCAAGGTCGATACAAAATTCAATTTCACGCTCTGGGGGTAGGCCAGGAAGTTCTTCAGGGAATACGCAGGAAATTCATTAACAACAGAAATATCATTCAAAACTGACGTATATTTGTTTAGATCCATGACATGAGCTAAGAAAGCTTGACATCCGTTTTTCAATAAACGAATAGCTTTATGGCTTGAGATGACAGTGATTGATTTTAATGGTTTGGTTGTTTGAATTCGCATAATAGGTTGTTTAGGAATATGAAAGCTAACAACATTACAAAAATAATCAATTTTTGCATGATGAGTAGTTAACCAATTAATCCCTAGAATTACATCAAATGCAAGTATTTTCAATGAAATAAGATCGACAGGTATTGTGAGGGTACCGATTTGAACCAAACAAGACTTATAAACAGTGGATGTAATGAAGGTTTCTCCCAATGGAGTTTCAACAGATAAGTCAAAGTCCAATTTCTCCGGAGTCAAATTTAAACATTGAACGCAAGTAGGAGAAATAAAAGAATGGGTAGAACCGGTATCAAATAAGGTATATACTTCGTTAGAGTTTATGATAAGCGTACCTGTGATGACCTCATTTGGGTTCCTTGCTTTCTAGGAGGTCATTACAAACGCTCTCCCTTGCACTACTGGCTTTAACTTTTCTGGGACGTCCTTTGGTGCCTCAATTCTAGCTGAACTTGTCTTCGGTGAAAAATAAAATCGGGCTAGGTGACCTTCTCTTCCACAATTATAACATGCTTTGGACGACATCGCACAGTTTGGACTGATGTGTCCCTCTCCTCCGCATTTGAAGCATATGATAGGTGGTCGTTCTCCTTCCTTAACCACAACTGTTGGTGTTGACGTCTTTCCATCATTGTTGAATCTCCTCTTCTTGAAATTTCCATTCTTATTATTTTATCCATGATTACCACCGAAGTGGTTACCATTTCTGGCATGTTGATTCCCTCCACGCTTGTTGTCACTGCTTCGATGACTGCTATCACTGATATTATCATTTTGTCAGCTGCTCTCTTTTGGTTGGGTTGACTCATTATCGCGCTCCAATAACTGAGCCATATTAACAACATCTGAATACAAGCAAAGTTTATGCGAAATGAGGTACTGACGTATCTCGGGTTTCAAACCTCTTAGAAACATATGTGTCATTCTCTCCTCATTGTCAACCAAATGGGACGCAAACCGGGACAGCTCGGCAAACTTGGCTTCGTACTGCGACACGGTCATGTTGTTTTTTTCAGTTTAATAAACTCTACCTCTTTCATGTGACAAATACTTTCGGGAAACTACTTGTCGTTGAACAATTCTTGGAACTTCTCCCAAGTCATCTTCAGTGAGGCAGGTTGAGTACATTTTACAGATTCCCACCAGTAATCTGCCTCTGCACGCAACATGAAGGTGGCAAAGGGAACCTTTTGCTCCTCAGAGCATCCCAAGACATCAAATATCTTACAGATCTACTTTATCCACGTCTCCGCCTTAAGTAGTTTTGGCTCTCCAAAAAACTCTGGTGGTCCCAGTTCCTTGAACTGCTTAGCGGTGACCGTCCGAGAGTTGCCAGTGTTTCCACCTGTATTTTGTACAGGAGCCGCTCTTACCTGATGTTGTATGAATTGCATAAAGCCTCTGAACATTCCATTGTTCATCATATGGCCAGTGTTGTTGTTTTCCTGAGGATTGTCACATTCCTGATACATATTATCCTGATTATTGATCTGTGGAGACTCAATGGTCTCCTGTGCTCCATTGATGTTCTCAACATTCTCGGATGTCATTTTCAAATACTGCCACAAAACAAGGGTTAATTAACATATCACATATTATCCATATACTCTGACCGACCAATTAAATACCAAATAAACTTAGGAAGGTCATACTAGCGAAAGAATTTTCCGTCTCTTCCCTCCTAGTTTTTATCTCACATCTCAGCCAGAGATCATATCCCTAAGCTTTGATACCAACTGTGGCACCCCCAAAATAGGTATACATCACATATTCTGAGTCGCCAAATACATGGTATAAAATACAAATACAATCTTAAATATACAACATGAGCTGTGAGTTTTAATATAAATATTGTCTTGTAGACAGTATTCAAACTCAAAATAAGTCCTCAATACATTTATTATCACACTATTTCATAGAATAGTGAGGACTACTAATGCTATCATCTGGACCGTCACTCTATTCCCCGACTAGTCTCTGCTACGTTCTCATTTCCTGAAGAGAACAATAAAAGTAAAAGGGTGAGCTCAACTAGCCCAGTAAAAAATATTATGACTAAGATAATGCAGAATAAATTATCGTTAGCCTTCAACAGTGTTAAATTGATACAATATAACAAACATCAAGTTTAACTGCAGCGGAACAAGCAATCCATTAAAAGAGTCAAGTAGAGAATAAAATCTACTATCTTTTATGATATAAAAGGTTTTTCATCACTTTTATCGCTAGGACTCAGCTTAATAAATAATTCACATCATCCCTGCACTACGGCCAAGGATATTCATTAGTATCACAACCACAAATTATCCATGCACTACGGACCAAGGATATTCATGTATTCATCAATGGTCATGATCATGCCAACAACTGTCATTCAATGCACTACGGGCCAATGAGGACTTTTACCACATCATTCGTAAAATTACGGTCATGATTATACCGATTAATCCCTTGTTATAATCGTACCAAGTCCATCTATGCACTACAGGCCACAGATGACTTTCAACATAATAAAAACATGAGGATGATGACAATGATATAAGAACTCAATAAAACAAGTTCAAGAATTAATTTATCCAGGAACTAATAACGTCCAAATTGTCAACATGATACTTCTTTGTAGAGTAAAATTCAAGAATGCTCAGAAGAATATTTCCATGAAAAGATACTGGATTAAGCGCACATATCAAGGATATTCCACTAATTTCATGGAGTATAGAAGTCAAAACTTTAACCAACTGAGTATAATAAAGAATGGAATAACAGAAGAAATTACCAGGCATGCGATAGACTGCACAGACAGGTTATTCCAACAGAATAATAAATAACGGAACCAGGTCATGCGTAAACGCACAGACAGGATATTCCAACAGAATAATAGATAATGGAACCATGTCAGGGGAAATTCGCATCGACGGAATGTTCCAACAGAATAATAAATAACAGAACCAGTTCAGGCGAAATTCACACCGATAGGATGTTCTAACAGAATAATAAAGAATGGAATAATAGAAGAATTTCACCAAGTATAGGGTAGCCCGCGTATACAGGTTATTCCAACAGAATAATAGATAATGAAATAACAGAAGTTCTCTTCATGAATACGAAAGAAATAATACCCCTTACATTAGAAAAAAATGGATATAGGAGTAGTGAAGTAGCAGAATACTTTTCTTCTTTCTCTCTATAGATTTTCAATGAATTCATAAGAAATAATGAATGAATGAGCTTCTATTTATAGGAGAATTGACTGAATAGTAACTAATTCATGAATGATCCAGATTAATTTACTATGCAGTATTAATAAAATATTCAAATAAAAAAAATTTAATAAAATATAATATTATATATATATTATATATATAACATGTGTAGAAAAAAAATAATCACAGGTGGAAACCCCGTGAACTTTTATCATTCTCTTTACCAATTTTTCAAACCTACCTATATATAACACATGCAATACCCTTCATGTAACTACTCCACCAAAATCCACTAACAACATATATATATATATATATATATATATATATATATATATATATATATATATATATATATATATATATATATAAATACAATAAAAGTACTCCCCCCCTTACCAACTTGCAAACCAAAACATATATATATATATACATAATAGTACTCAACCCGTGCACATAAATTCCCCCCCCCCACCTTCCATTAACCAAAATGTTTATATATATATAACGAAAACTGAGATAACTTCTCCTGATTATTTTGAAAAATGGGTAAGTGGGGGTTCAAATAATACGTTCAAACTTATAACAAGACTTTATAAAAATCCATTCAATATTTTTAACAACATTTATCATCATTATTATAATTCACAATATTAATCGACCAGGTCGTTCCCAGGAAAGAGGGGGCTTTCCAATAAGGATTTCTCCCTATTTGCTCGCAATATTGCAAATAATAATATTAATAACTTTATCGTCTCAATTATTAATTTAATAATATTTAAAATATCGACAATAATTGAATCAAATAACATAAAATACTATGCAATAATTACTGTAGCAATAATTGAACAAAACTGAGTGACTTCTCACGTAAGCATCAATAATCAATATCGTGTGCTATTATGCAACCACCCGTATTCCTGTACTTTTAACACCGAGTGTTTCAACAGTTAACGGTAAAACTTCCGCCATTATTTTCATAAAATATCTTTGTCGTTTTCTCAATTCAACAATAATTCTGTTGTGGGGTCCACCAATGATTGTGACGTCGTACGAATATTCCCTGCTAAAACGAATATTCCCTGTTAAAACGAATATTCCCCTACCAATCAAATATTATATAACAACTTGCGTACTTTACAAAATTTATAAATATTACCCACAACTATAACATTATATCAAATTCATTCCATAATATTTAAAAATGATATTTATAGAAAAATCATCTTTATTAAAAAAAAAGTTGGGGTCTTATAATGAAAGTCATCTTTGGCTTACGTGCATAGATGAACTTGGTATGAGTATGACCAGGGATTAATCGGTATAATCATGACCTGTAATATTATAAATGATGTGATAAAAATCCTCAGTAGCCTGTAGTGCATTGATGGACATCTTTTGTATGATTATGACCATGGATTATTCGGTATAGTCATGACCATTAATGATTTAATGAATATCCTTGGCCCGTAGTACCGGGATGACTCGATGATGTGATTTATTTATTAAGCTAAGTCTCAGCGATAAAAATTGATGAAAACATTTTAAATCATAGAAGATAGTAGATATCATACTCTACTTGACTCTTCTAATGGATTGCTTATTCCGCTGCAGTTAAACTTGATGTCTATTGTATTTTATCAGTTTAACATTGTTGAAGACTAATGATAATTTATTATGCATTATCTTAGTCATAATATTTCTTACTAGGCTAGTTGAGCTCATTCTTTCTTTCACTGTTCTCTTCATGAAATGAGAACGTAGCTCGGACTAGTCGGGGAACGGAGTGACGGTCCAGATGATAGCATTAGTAGTCCTCACTATTCTGTTAAATAGTGTAACAATAAATGTAATGACGACTCCATTAAGTGTGGATATTGTCTAGATGACAATATTCTTATTAAAACTCTTAGATTATGTTTTTTCATATTTCACACGAACTGTTGTATAATTAAGTTGTATTTGAATTTTGTACCATGTATTTGGCGACTCAAGATGGGTGATGTGTACCTATTTTGGGGGCGTCACAGAAAACGTTAGTTCTAGGCACTGTTTTAACTAACTGTTATACAGCCGTCCAAAATTAGAGTAAATGACTGAGATTAGGCCTAGTCGCTACTCCCTCTAGTGGCCAGTCAAATTCTTTTATGTTGTCACGCTACTCCCTCTAGAGGATAGTCAAAAAGACTGTGTTTTGACTGGCCGCAAGAGGGAGTAACGGCCAACATAAAAGAATTTGGCTTAATTACTTATTATTCTGATTATCCTTATACATACTACTTATTAATCAGTAAAATAAAATAATAAAAAATTATAAGTATAATCAATAATTATCCTTATACTTATTAATAAAATAAAATAAGCATGTATAAGGATAATTATTGATTATCGTCTTATGATTTTTAATTATAAATAAGAAATAGTGATTGAATTTATATTATATTCCTACTCATATATATAAACTCAATCATTATTTCTTATTTATAATTAAAAATCATAAGATGATAATCAGTAATTATCCTTATACATACTTATTTTATTAATAAGTATAAGGATAAGTATTAAGATTGATTACTGATTATCCTTATAATTTTTTTATTATTTTATTTTACTGATTAATTAGTATGTATCAGGATAATTAGTAATTAAGTCAAATTCTTTTATGTTTAGCGGTCAGTCAAAATTACTATGTTTTGATTAGCTGCTAAAGGGATTCACTCTAATTTTGGACGGCTAGATAATAGTTAGTTGAAACAGTGTCTAGAACTAACGTTTTCCATGGATCATTTCCCTATATATATTTTAATTTTTCCCGAGCTATGAGACTATTAATCAGACTTTAAAATTTTTAGTCAACTGATTAGTTACTTTTATATATAAATTACAAATTATAATATTATATATTCAAAACCTTATATTGTGGTTATATATTATATATTCAAGACAAATTTAATAATCTTGATTGGATAGAACTATGGTGAACTTATTTATAGTCACTATAATAGGATCCAAAAAAAATTATTTTATTTTTTTAGCTTTTTATTTTTAATTAGTTTACAGAGAGAATTGTTACCACTTTTTTTGTCTCACTTTGATGATAAAGTAAAAATAAAAAAATTAAAAGAGATAAGGAAATACATAAAAAAATAAAGAAAAGAAAAACAAATAACCCCAAAAAATTTCAAGGTGGGGGGTCATATGACCCCCTAGACCCCCCCCGTTCCATCCATGCATAGATGGACATAGGGGTGCTAGGAACAGAATCTGCAAATGCATAGTTGCTCTCAGGGCCGGTCCTAAGAATTTGGAGGCCCTATGCCAGAAAAAATAGGGGCCCTCTCGCATATAAAAATACTAATTTTTTTTATCATCACCAATATATAAAGCACAATTTATTTCAAAATTCATCATTAATTAAAATTATAAATATCAACGTCGGGTAACAAAATTATCAATTAAAAAGAAAATATAGCTAAAAACTAATGAATCAAACATGACAGATACTGACTCATTGATACACATACCTGAAAATTAATCTGCGTTTAAATCGCTGACTAATTATTTGAAATGCTTCAATTGAATTAGGATTTAGGGATTTCGCTGTTTGGTTGTGTTGTGGTAATACAGAGATTGAAGAAAAAGAGAGATGGTGGTTCAAACTTCAAAGATAGAATAAGAGATTCCATATATATATATGAACTATAACTATTGAAGCGTTAGTCTTGAGATTGAAGAGGAGTAGAGACCAAGGAGGAAGAGGAGCGGTCTATTGAAGCGTGCAATTGAAGACCAAGGTAAGATTTGTGTATAATAGCCACATTTTCAATATTTATATAAAGTATATTTGACCTATAGGCTATATACATATACACACAAAAATTTCGGGGGCCCTGTACGGTCGCTCCTTTTGCACCTCCTTCAGTGTCGGCTCTGGTTGCTCTTCTGGAACACGTTATCCATGCGAGTAGGACTCTATTCTTATAGGGTTTAGGCCCCAACTATCAGGACCAAATAATGAAGCTCTCTCATGCTCTTTTGAAGATCCTAGCCTCTCACCCTCTTGCTATGATTTCCCAATAAATGCCTAAGGACCATATTAATAAAGATGCAAATTCATAATGGAATAGGAAAACCAGAAACCCAAAACATGTTTAGAAGAATGATAATCCATAGGCAGCCTTCACCTTTAGAGAACTAAATAAACTAATCTATAAATAATGTTGGAGCTCAAAACTCTCCAATTACAGAGGATATGAGAATGACTACACCAACATTGCTAAGAACTCCTAGTGAGTGCCAGGAATGCTAATGCTACCCTTATTATATACCAAGTGGTAAATTATTTGGAATGCTGGTAGCTGTCACATACCTTAGAAGTATCAAGTTTAAGGTTCCAGCCAGCATCAGCATCAAACTGAGTGTCAAACAATCTTCAGGTACATTTATCTTAGCAGTATCAAGATTGATTAAGTTACTAGTTGGACCATCAGGTGGACTTCTTGCTACACCTTCTTTATGGGAGTTATCCAACTCATACTCAGGGGTCCTGATACATGGATACATGGATTCCGATTGTTCTTTTCACATGTCTCGTCACAAGTCACGCTCGGTTCAGGTGATCTCCTTCTAACTCTCCTATTTCTTTTCCAAATCCAATTCTTTCCTTCCCTTTTTCATCCAACCGAGCCCTAACTCCCTTTCTACTTCAACATCCTTTCGCACTACAATTCATCATTCGCACCACTTGCTTTCAATAAGGATTTAATCAAGCATTTTCCTTTTTAACAGTGTCTTCTCTTTCTCTAACACAAGGTATGTATTTTGGCAATTGGGTTCTTCATATAAGGTAAATTGGTCTGATATATTGTTGTATTATTCATGCTTTGTTGCCTTTAAATTGATTAACATGTGTGCAACTAATTATGGATGGTAGATTACAAGGGAACATGATATAGCATAGTAGGCTTGAACTTGTGCATACATGGTGTTTGATAAAAGTCTTGAGAGAAGATATTTTGCTAATTCGGCCCCTAACATTGTACCATACTATGGGGAATCTCTCAATACTTCTCACACACTTCAGATGAACCATAAGTTTCAAATGGGTAGTTGTGCTTATTGTTAACATGTCATTGATGCCGAATTTAATGCAACATAAAGTTATCTTTATTTAAGAGTCATGGACTTGTAAAGCTTTATGTGACATTTATGTAGATTACTGGTACATACACTGACTATCTCTCATTTTCATGGGGACTTAATGGCACCAAAATGTCAATGCGGTGATTGCTTGCCGTCAAAACTGTCACTGCCTTACGATAAAAAGAAGTTCATAAGTGTGGAGGCTTTTGATCGATATACCAAACTGGTCAATAAAATGAACATCCCAGAGCGAGGACTTTGACCCGGTGAAACCCAAGACGTTGAAATTGCGGTAATGATTGCTAAGAGAGAATGGTTCACTTTCACTGAACAACCGAACTCAGTTGTGGTTCCAATATTTAAAGAGTTTTACGCCAACGCGAAGGACCACCACTTTTATGAAGTGCAAGTGAGAGGGAAAACCGTCTATTTCCATAGTGACGTCATCAACCAGTATTACCAACTGTCGGGTGTGGAAGATGATGAATATGCTCAATATGTACAAACAGGCCCAAACTATGAGTTGATTGTTCAGAAATTATGTCAGTCGGGCACCACATGGAAGGTAAAAAAACAAAGCAGTCATGCAATTATCACTTTCTGCCTTAAGTTGCTACGACAAAACATGGTTTACTTTTATCTGTGCCAAACTAATGCCCTTCTACACATGTAAGCGATATCACAAAGGAGAGGGTTATTTTACTATACTATTTGGTTAAAGGCTTGGCTATTAATGTGGGTGAGGTAATTGATAAATCCATCCTCCGAGCTATTAAACAAGGAACAAAGGGTGGAATTACCACACCCATCCTTAATTTGTGGGTTGTGTCTGAAGGCAGGAGTTAAGTGAGGAAGTGATGAACCGTTATTGCCTCCAATAGACCATGCGTTGATCTGCAAGTATAAGATTTAGGATGGTGGTGAAAATGACCCGAGAGGTATGGGATTCATTTTACGGCAGGCTGAGGATGAACCTATGGCCACGAACTCTCCAGTTGCAGCACCTTCTACTTCTGCGGGTTTAGCTTCGTCCGGTTTTTGTCAACAATTTGGGAGGTGGCTGAATAAGATGGATTCACAACATGCTGAGCTAGTCCTTGACAACAGTCACATTGTCGAATGCCAAAATGTAATGCATTTATATAATGTCAAGTTTAACTCAGCTTTGGTGGTGAGGTTTGCCCAGCTGCACCTGACTGCCGAGCAGATTCAATTTTCTGAACCACCAACTTTGCCACCATATCCACCGTCTGATTCCGAAGATGAGGAAGACGATAATAGTGCGGAGGACTCCAACGATGAGGAAGAGGTTGATCGCGATGATTGACCTAATTAAGGAAGTTCTCAGTTTTAAATTTCTTTATTGTTCGCATGAGGACATTGCTCTACTTAAGTTTAAGGGTAGTTTTTATTGTAGGCTTGCATGGCATGATAGGTTATTTTGCATCTAGACTGTGTTTAGTATTTAGTATTGTGATTATGTGTTAGTTTACGTTGTGATAACATGTTTATAACTTGAGCATGATGAGATATGAAACCTTGTGTTGGCCAATGATAAAAACTTTGCGAATTGAGTTACAACTTGAATGAATGGGAAAATGAAAACAAAGTTAACTTGTGGGTGTTATTGATTTGATTTATTAAAAAAACCCTGAATTAATTGCACAATGTCAATATGTCGATTTGGCCGTGAGTTAGTTGAACTGAAAGAATTATGACTTTAGACAGATATAGATCAACCTCTATGGTTTAGTTTACTTCGTATTTTGAAAATTTTTATTCAAAAAAAACAAAAAAAAAGAACGGAAAAGTTGGAAAAAAAGAATAAAGTTTGACTATAGTTGTCTTTGTGGCCTTTGTTACTCGAGCAAGTAAACTCTTAGAAGTGTCTCTACACTTAGCGCCCTAAAATCATCTGGTTTGGGAGTCATTGGTGGAAAGTTTGCTACAAGGATAACTTTGAAAAGCCTAATAAAGATTCACATTGCACATGTCAAAATAATTAAATGTGAATAAATACTTGGCTAAGTTTAGTTTTGTGGCCTTTGCTATTCGGGTTATTAGATCCGTAGGGGTGTCTTAACACCTAGTACCCTAAAGCTGATTGGTTTGGGAGTATTGGTTGAAAGCTCGTTATATGGGTAGCATTGAAAAGCCTAAGAAAACTAGACATTGCATTGGTCGAGTTAAAAAAAAGTAAAGAAGAAAGAAATAGAATAAAAGGATTTTGAAATATGGAGCGACTAATATATAGAGGGGTAATACATGTCATATATCTATATTTATCTGTCTTTGAGCCTTGCGATTCTCAAGTTTGGTTGAATTATGGTGAGATTGACATGTTGATACACACACTCACACTGTGGGTAGGAGATAGATCGAATTGATGATATTTCGAGTTTAACTAATGTTTAATTTTGAACATTCATTTGAGTTGAGTTAAGGATCTTTGAGGCTATCTAAGGTTATCCATGTTGAGTTATGCGTGATTTAATGTTTCATGTGGTGAGTTTTTGCATACATTTGTTTAGTGTGTTTGTTTTGCTTGAGGACAAGCAATTACTTAAATTTGGTGGTATTTGATAAGTGGGTTTTACACCCACTATTTGGGTACTTTTGGATTTAGTATTATGTTATCTTTAAGTAATTTTAGTGCATTTTAGTTATTTTTATGTTATTTTGTAGGACAATGCAAATGAGGGGCAAATCTAGAATTTTTGAGAAAGAGGTGGCATGTTGGTAAATAAGTTGAAGTTGGATGTTGGGACTTCCATTTGGAAGCCCAGTCTTCCAAGAGCAGAATTTGTGCGGGTCAGCATAGCAGTTGAGTCAATCTTTGATGATTCCTAGTAGGATTTAGATGCTCTTATACCTAACTTTGAGAGAAGATCTTCAAGTATAAAAGGAAGAGAATTGAGACTAACAAGAGACAGATAATTTGACACAATCTTTGAGACAAAGTTTGAGATTTTGATTGGGAGATTTCAACAGAAACACTTGAAGATTACAATTAGAGATTGGAGATTGGAGTCCACTATGGAGTTTTATTCTTCTTCTTCTTTATTTGTAATCTAATTGAGATGATTTCTATGGGATTGTTAGTTTTAATTTTCAGTATAAACTAATTTTTTAATTAAGGCTACAATGAAACCTTTTATGCTTATGAATTAACTATCTGTATTAATCCAATTATTAGTTAAATTGAGTTGTCTATTATATTTTGTGCATATTGTTTAATTATTTGGCCAATAATTACCATGTTACACTAGATGAATTTGGGAGATGAAATCTAGGGGTTAGAACTGAATGTGATAGCATGTATTCTTAGTTATTTGCATGAGACAAATAATTAGGGTTGTGAATTGAATATAGATATCTCTTTTAACTGCATGGAACAATTGGAAATTGGAACTTAATGAATTTAATTCTTTTGTTTTGCATAGGAATATCTCAGAATTAGTTGGGTTAAATAATTTTATCTGATCACTTGGAAAACGGCTTTTAAATACCTTGAATTCCTGTTAACAACTTGTATGTATTTAATAATTGAAGAAGTTAGATAGTTGATTTATATTGCATAATTGGGGATATTATAGTTTTAAACCTTAATCATTTGAATTAATCTTTGTGTTAAAATTAGTTAGTTGACTCATTCAAACCTATTCAGTCCTAAACAAGCACTCTCTTAATTGTCCAATTTGAAGTTTACTTGTGTGTGAATTATGGGGCAGTGCTATTTTGCACACTTTTGACAACAAAAGTGATGGAGTTCAATACAAAATATCACACGTTGTTACTAAGATTTAAAATGAACGAAAAAGAAAAGAAATAGACGGATCAGTTCTTTTATTACCGACTTTTTAAATGAACGAAAAAGAAATGAAATGGACGGAATAGTCAGTTTTCTTGTCAAACTTTTCCATCCAAAAATGGACAGATTTGGATGAAAGCTAAATAACATAAAATCTGTTGGAGTTTGAGCCTAAATTAATATAGGTGTCATTTATTATTTTTAATGATTCCATATATTAATGTTTTCTACTCCATGAGTAGATTAAATTAAGTATTTAGAAGCTCAAATCCATGGAGTAATGAATGAGATATTAACTCCCAAAGATCATGATAAAAGATAATAAATACATGTGGGAAAAACCAAGTCTCACATAGGTTAGGAATTAAATATTTTATATGTTTATATACAAGGAAAGTGCTCTTGGCTTTGGGCCCCAAGGGGAACCCCACTTTTGTGGAAGGGAGAGGACCTAACCAAGGCTAGGTTCGAACCCACACGAGCGTCGCCGTCCGTCCGTCGGACCTGGACTGGCTCTGGCTCGTTGGTCGTGTATATAATTTTTTAGACAAAATTTATTTAAATTTTTTAATTAAAATTTATTTATTTAACTCTATTAAAAAACTGTGTCATTTTGAGAAGCTGTATTTATATTATCGAAACTGTGTCATTTTGGGAAAGCGGTATTATCAAAACTGTGTCGTTTTAAGGAAGCGGTATCTGTAAATTTGAACATGCGGCCGAAAACTACGTCGTTTTGTCGCTCCTTTTCTTCTAAGCCTAAAACTACGTAGTTTTGGTTCTACGAACACTTAAACTACGTTGTTTTAACAGACCGAACAGATGCGCCTATTCTACAAATGGTCAAAACTACGTCGTTTTGACCAAGAGATACAATTAATACCTCTTCAGAAAGCACCACATGCCTTTTCAAGGGTGATGTGCCTACCCGAAGGTTCACCAACCCCTCCTATAAATAGATAGGAGGGGCCAGCCATTTCAATCATCCATTTCTCAAGAATTATATAATTTCCTTTAAGTTCTAATAACAATCTTAAGACAATTAGTTTTATATATATATATATATATATATATATATATATATATATATATATATATATATATATTTGCAAGAAATATGGATACCAATTCTGTTACTATAATTGGTTCTTCTTCTACACCTTTTATACCAAATGTTCCTGTGAACCATGGTGAAAAACTAGAAAAGTTCAATGGAACAAAATTTAAAAGATGGCAACAAAAGATGTTGTTTTATCTCACAACTTTGAACTTGGCGAGGTTTCTTCACGAAGATCCCCCTGTGCTCAAAGAAGATGAAACAGACCGGCAAGTTGTTGCCGCAATAGATGCATGGAAACATGCAGATTTTTTGTGCCGAAATTATATTCTTAATGGATTGGATAACACATTATATAATGTGTATAGTTCTCTCAAAACAGCAAGAGAATTATGGGATTCCTTGGATAAAAAGTATAAAACAGAAGATGTTGGCACGAAGAAATTCATAGTTGGCAGGTTTTTGGACTATAAGATGGTGGATTCCAAGGCAGTCATCAACCAAGTCCAAGAATTACAGGTAATCTTGCATGAAATACATGCAGAAGGTATGTCTCTAAGTGAATCTTTCCAAGTCGCTGCTATTATAGAAAAATTACCACCTATGTGGAAAGATTTTAAAAATCATCTCAAGCATAAACGCAAAGAGATGAAACATGAAGACTTAATCGTAAGATTAAGGATAGAAGAGGACAAACGTGCCAATGAAAAGAAAATAGGAAGGACCTTTGTGGAGTATAAAGCCAACGTAGTGGAACAAGGTCCGAAGTCCAAAAAGAGAAAATTCTCTGGTAATGGGCCTCAACAAGGAACAAATAAAAAGTTCCAAGGCAAATGCTACATCTGTGATAAGCCCGAACATAGGGCAAAAGATTGTCGAAAACGCAAAGACTAGAACAAGAAGTCTGCACAAGTTAATGTAACGGAAGTGGATAGTCTTCTTCAAGGTGTTTCTGAAATGAACCTTTCAGCGGTTGTTTCAGAAATAAATATAGTTGAGAATACAAGAGAATGGTGGGTGGATACTGGAGCAACCCGCCACATGTGTTCCGACAGGAAGATGTTCTCCACATATCAAGAAATTGAGAATGGAGAACATCTATACATGGGAAATTCTTCTTCGTCAAAGATAGCTGGACAAGGAAAGGTGATTCTGAAGATGACATCTAGCAAGGAACTCACTCTCAACAACGTGCTCCATGTGCCTGATATTAGGAAAAATTTAGTGTCAGGATCCCTTCTTAGTTAAAAGGGATTTAAACTAGTCTTTGTATCAGACAAATTTGTATTAACTAAAAATGGGATGTATGTGGGGAAGGGGTATATGAGCAATGGGCTCTTCAAAATGAATGTAATGACTGTTATACCTTCCGATATTAATAAAATTACATCTTCTGCTTATATGATTGAGTCATCTAATTTATGGCATGGTAGATTAGGACATGTTAATTATAATACTATACGTAGATTAATTAATATGGAATGTTTGCCAAAATGTGAGATTAACTCTAATCATAAATGTGAAATTTGCGTTGAGGCAAAACTTAGAAAATCTTCTTTTAAATCAATTGAAAGAAGTACAGAACCTCTTGAATTAATACATACTGATATTTGTGATTTAAAGTATATACAGACAAGAGGAGGTAAGAAATATTTTATCAATTTTATAGATGATTTTACAAGATATTGTTATGTTTACTTATTGAGAAGTAAAGATGAGGCTTTGGAAATGTTTAAACATTACAAAAATGAGGTTGAGAATCAACTTGATAAAAAGATCAAGATAGTTAGAAGTGATAGAGGTGGAGAATATGAATTTCCTTTTGTTGAAATTTGTTCACAACATGGTATAATACACCAAACAACTGCACCTTATTCACCACAACAAAATGGTGTTGCAGAAAGAAAGAATAGAACTTTAAAAGAAATGATGAATGCATTGTTATTAAGTTCTGGGCTACCTCAGAATTTGTGGGGGGAAGCAATTCTTTTAGCAAATTATATTCTCAACCGAATGCCTCAAAAGAAGTCTAATGTTACACCCTATGAATTGTGGAAAGGACATAAGCCGTCTTATAAACACTTAAAAGTGTGGGGGTGTTTAGCAAAAGTAATGGTTCCTCCACCAAAAAAGGTGAAAATAGGACCAAAAACAATAGATTGTATATTCGTAGGTTATGCTAATAATAGCAGTGCTTATAGATTTTTGGTTAATAAATCAAAAATAGAGGAAATACATGAAAATATGATTATTGAGTCAAAAGATGTTGAATTCTTTGAAACAGTATTTCCTAATAAAAAGGAACAAGAGCCAAGTTCTAACGAGCAAGGAACAAGTTCAAATAAAAGAACTTATGATGTTGTTAATGATAGTAATCATGGTTTAGAAGATATTGATGAACCTAGACGTAGTAAACGTGCTAGAACATCAAAATCATTTGGTCCGGATTTTCTAACCTATTTGTTGGAAAATGAGCCTCAAACATATAAAGAAGCAATATTGAGTCTTGAAGCTCCATATTGGAAAGAGGCTATAAATAGTGAAGTGGAATCCATTTTGCATAATCATACGTGGAAATTAGTAGATCTCCCACCAGGCTCTAAACCTCTTGGATATAAGTGGATATTCAAGAAGAAAATGAAGGCAGATGGATCTATAGACAAATATAAAGCAAGACTTGTAATCAAAGGATACAGGCAAAAGGAGGGTTTGAATTATTTTGATACTTACTCTCCTGTGACAAGAATATCCTCAATTAGGATGTTAATAGCCATTGCAGCTATATATAATTTAGAAATACATCAAATGGATGTAAAAACAGCTTTCTTAAATGGAGATTTAGAAGAAGAAATCTACATGGAGCAACCAGAAGGATTTATTGTTCCAGGACAAGAAAAGAAAGTTTTTCGGCTAGTAAAACCTCTTTATGGATTAAAACAAGCACCTAAACAATGGCATGAAAAATTTGATAATGCAATGTTATCAAATGGTTTCAAAATAAATGAGTGTGACAAATGTGTGTATGTCAAGGACACAAAGAATGGGTATGTTATTATTGTCTTTATGTAGATGATATGCTCATTATGGGTAGTAATAATGATATCATTAAAACTACTAAAAGAATGTTAAATAATATGTTTGACATGAAAGACATGGGTGTTGTCGATGTAATATTAGGAATTAAGATTTCTAAAACATCGAATGAATTAGTGTTATCACAATCACACTATATTGAGAAAATACTCAGGAAATTCAATCAATATGATTGTAATCTTGTGGGAACACCGGTAGATATAAATTTACACTTGTCTAAAAATAAAGGAGAGAGCATATCACAACCTGAGTATGCACAAATAATTGGAAGCCTTATGTACTTAATGAATTATACATGTCCTGACATAGCAAAAGTTGTCAATAAATTGAGTAGATTTACAAGCAATCCGGGACAAGATCACTAGAAAGCGATTATAAGAGTTTTAAGGTATTTAAAATACACTCAAAATTTTGGATTGCACTACTCAAGATATCCAGCAGTACTTGAAGGATACTGTGATGCGAATTGGATATCAGATACAAAAGACTCCAAATCCACAAGTGGTTTTGTGTTTACACTGGGTGGAGGAGCAGTATCATGGAAATCTTCTAAACAGACATGCATTGCACGATCAATGATGGAATCTGAGTTTATTGCATTGGATAAGGCTGGAGAAGAAGTTGAATGGCTTCGTAACTTTTTAGAAGATATTCCTATGTGGCCTAAACCTATTCCGCCTATTTGTATTCATAGTGATAGTCAATCAGCAATTGGAAGGGCACAGAGTCACATGTATAATGGTAAATCTAGACATATTCGTCGTAGACACAATACCATAGAACAATTGCTCTCTAATGGCATTATGTCTATTGAATATATAAAGTCGAAAGAAAATATAGCGGATCCGTTGACTAAAGGTTTGACTAGAGAGCAAGTAAAAATAACTTCGAGGGGAATGGGTTTAAAGCCTATAAACAAGGATCGTCATGATGGAAACCCAACCTAGTTGACTGGAGATCCCAAGATCTAGGTTCAAAGGGACAACTAAATTGTGAATGATTCAACCAAATCACTATGACGAAATTAATTTCTTCTGTTCATTCCTATGATACGAGATAGTGATACCTGCAGCGGTTACAGGATAAGCTTTGCTTTTAATGATTCTTAAATCTTGATAAACATGTGGAGTATGGCATGATAATCTTATTAAGAATCACCTATATGAGCGTGAACTGGGCCAATTCTATGAGAAGGATTGGCTATACTTCTCTAAAGCACTCATGAATCCGGGATTGTTCGGGGCCAAAATGAACAAAATCATGAGAACCAAATAATGTCTAGAAAGATTCTGTGTGAATTACTATTGTCTCGATTTGCACAAACGATTGGACAGTTCAAGACATCACGTTCACTAGACAACCAGTAAACCCGATAGTTTTTCACAAGGGTCGATACAGATGATTTCTAATTTTGTCTCTCTCTCATAGTCTGCATAACATTTTCATAAGGCTGGCAGTCAATATCATTCATGTGGGGGATTGTTGGAGTTTGAGCCTAAATTAATATAGGTGTCATTAATTATTTTTAATGATTCCATATATTAATGTGTTCTACTCCATGAGTAGATTAAATTAAGTATTTGAAAGCTCAAATCCATGGAGTAATGAATGAGATATTAACTCCCAAAGATCATGATAAAAGGTAATAAATACATGTGAAAAAAACCAAGTCCCACATAGGTTAGGAATTAAATATTTTATATGTTTATATACAAGGAAGGTGCTCTTGGGTTTGGGCCCCAAGGGGAACCCCATTTTTGTGGAAGGAAGAGGACCTAACCAAGGCTAGGTTCGAACCTACACGCGTGCCACCGTCCGGCCGGCCATGCTCTGGCTCGTTGGTCGTATATATAATTTTTTAGACAAAATTTAATTAAAATTTATTAAATTTTATTTATTTAATTCTATTATCAAAACTGTGTCGTTTTAAGAAGCTATATTTATATTATCGAAACTGTGTCGTTTTGGGAAAGCGGTATTATCAAAACTGTGTCGTTTTGAGGAAGCGATATCTGTAAATTTGAACAGGCGGCCCAAAACTACGTCGTTTTGTCGCTCATTTTCTTCTAAGCCTAAAACTACTTAGTTTTGGTTCTGCGAACACTTAAACTACGTCGTTTTAATAGACCGAACAGATTCGTCTATTCTACAAATGGTCAAAACTACGTCGTTTTGACCAATAGATACAATTAATACCTCTTCAGAAGGCACCCCATGCCTTTTCAGGGGTGATGTGCCCACCCGAAGGGTCACCAACCCCTCCTATAAATAGATAGGAGGGGTCAGCCATTTCAATCATCCATTTCTCAAGAATTTCTAGTCTTCTAAAGCATTCTAGCATATAGTTTCTTCATCAGTTTCCTTAGTATATTTGAGAGAGTTAGAGCATTTCTTTTGGTTCATTGTGTATACTTTTTGTAGTGCTGCTAAGGTATACGAAGTCATTGTATCATGGGTGACAAGTGCTATCAACTTTAAGTATCATACGGAGGGCATAATTGTCTTAATGACATAGTACCAAGTACTAGCCTTGACAGATTATTTTATATGAAATAAGTTCATATAAATATATATATAATTTCCTTTAAGTTCTAATAACAAAATCATCTTTTATAATCTATATTATATCCTCTAGATTATGAACATAATAAATTTAATATAAACAAAGTGTTAAACCATAACTAAACCCAGATTACAGTTTAATCTATTTACTTTTTACTCATATAATACATAATTTAATTTGAATTTACTGGCATTAAGTACCTACTGGCTATTTCATTATTTGTTAAGGGCCAGCATGCTCACTATATCCTGAAAGAAATGCTTCGAACTGAAATGTTTTATTTGGTACATCAACATCTTTTTAATATGCACAATTAAATGGCTAATTAATCAAAAAATATTTCTTCTCTTCACATGCTTTTCTTCAGAGTTCTGTTTCAATAACCAGTCATGTTACAAACACTCTTTTTAAGATTCAAAAGTATAGATAAGGCCATGGTTGTTGAAATCCGATCTGGATCGTAGGATCACATAGAATTGTGATCCCATGAAAAATGACCTGTATCGGAGTAGGATCGCATAAGATTACGGGGGTGTTTGTTTAGAGCTGAATCGGTAAGTGCGTTTGTTTTAGTCTGAATGGCTGAATCGATAAGATGGACGAGCTGAATGACTAAGTTAAATTTTTTTAGCTGAATGACTGAATGAGCAGCTGAATGAAGTAAAAAACAATAAAAAAATTAAAAAAATTAGAAAAAAATATTAACTATTATATTAAGTAATATTAAATAAATTTACAACAATTTTGAATTTTTTCAGAAGGATAAAATAATAAAGTTTTATCATTCAGATGTTTCAGATATGTCAATTATCAAACAGTTTTTTTCATTCAAATTCAGATTCAACTCATCCAGATTCAGATTCAGCTCATTCAGATTCAGATTCAAATTCATTCAGTTTTTATCAAATATCCCCTACATCTCACATTTGCTACTTGTTTCAGCTTTGAGTTGTGGCACATACTTGGGGAATGTTTATTTAGAACTGAATGACTAAATAACTGAATGATTGAATCGATTAGTGCGTTTGTTTTGGTATGAATGACTGAATCGGTAAGATAGACTAGCTGAATGGTTAAGTCAGATTTTTTTAGCTGAATAACTGAATAAGCAACTGAATGAAGTAAAAAAAATTTAAAAATTTAAAAAATATTAACTATTATATTAAGTA
Organism: Panax japonicus; assembly: GCA_020205505.1. Classification (NCBI taxonomy): domain Eukaryota; kingdom Viridiplantae; phylum Streptophyta; class Magnoliopsida; order Apiales; family Araliaceae; genus Panax; species Panax japonicus. Next base: position 2,946,118 of record CM035102.1, read on the forward strand.
ATATTAAATAAATTTACAACAATTTTGAATTTTTTCAGAGGGGTAAAATAATAAAATTTTGTCATTCAGACGTTTCAGACATGTCAATTATCAAACAGCTTTTTTCATTCAGATTCAAATTCAACTCATTCAGATTTAGATTCAGCTCATTCAGATTCATTCATTTTTTATCAAACACCCACTAATAGATTTCAAACCTTTAGTCATTTTATAGAAAATCCTTTTCTTGACCTCTTCCTGTAAATTCAACTACTGTACTTAAAGTCTTAAACATAACCTATATACATATAACTACATGCTCAACTGCAGACCGATTAATTTGGATAAATTTTTCAAAATAAAAATCACACAAATGAAAACAACAAAAATATCAGACTGGTATGCAAAACCCCACATAAAAAAGCTTCCTTCTTTGTATCCATTAATTATATGCTGTAGGCTGTAGCAATGTGTTGGACCGAACAGAAATTGTGAAAATATGGGAAAATGTTTACCAAGACAATTACATATATCAACTTACATTACATTTCAGAGAAGCGGCAGGAGCACGGTGTCTTGACAGGTAAGTAGTTTCACAGAGAATTGACAACTGAATTCCATAAAATTTACTTGGCTAATCACATCGACATCTCCTATATCGCTTAAACTTTGAAATGAGATGGATGTACTTCCCCTTTTCCGTCATAATTCTTATAACTTGATGAGCTTCGGAAAGCCTTCCAGCATTCCGCAGATACCTCACTAACGTATTATACACTAGAAAATTTGGATTACACCCTTTGGATTCCATTTCTTTAAGCATCAAACGCGCCTCCTTAAACCTCCCTACCATACAAAACCCTCGGATCATAGAATTGTAGGTAAATACATTTGGGACCTGTCCTTTGGCAATCATCTCGTTAAACAAATCCTGAGCCATCTGCTGCTCCCCTGCAACTATAAATCCTGTGATCATAACAGTGTAACAGACCACATCAGGCCTACATCCATATTTATTCATCTCATCAAAAAAATACTTGCAGGCATCCAAATTTCCTGCTTTACTGAGCCCATCTATCAATGTGGTAAAATGAAGAACACTTGGCTCAATACCTACTTCCTTCATGTGGTTCAACAGATTAAGTGCTGCTAGCGGTTTGTCACCTCTACCAAGAACATGAAGAAGAATGTTAAATGTATGAAGATCTGGAAAAAATCCAGCTCTGCCCATATCATCTAGCAACCTGTGAAACTGATGAAGCTTCCCCATCCTATATTTTGCACACATGAGGACATTATAAGTTAATATATCAGGACGATGACCTTCAATTAACATCTGACAATACACCCACTCAATCAACTTATACTGCTTTACAGTAAGAAGGGAGTATATAATTGCATTAAAGGAGTGCTTGAATGGCCTATAATAAAATGTCTTCGACTTAATAAATCTCTCTACAACTTTCCTAGCTAAGCCTGCCTTTCCACAGGTACATATAAGTATGTTAAAGGTACGTGCTGTAGTTGGGAATCCTTTTTCAATCATTTCATCAACTAATCTCATCATTGCTTTAAATTCCTCAGAATCTGCAAAAATCTTCAACATCAGATGGTACGAGTTCACCGTGTGACTATAGTAGTTCTCTTGTTGACCAGACCATATGAAGAACTTATAGCCTAATTTTGCAGACCACTTTTTATTTGCATAATTAATATTGGTTAGAATACCTAATAGAACTTCTCTCACAAAGAGTCCCGAAACCCTTATTTGCATATCATCTAAAGCAGATGTTGCATCAAACTCCGGATCATCTTGATTTATAATTTCAAGAGCCCTTTCAGCATCATACCTCGCCTGCTCAAAGAAACTCCTTCTCTCAGAGAAATTTGGACGGGAATAACCTTCATAGCTTCCACTAGCTCCCCTAGAACCAAATGAGTCATGAGTGATTGGCTCTTCATCCAAACCATAAACAAATTCTGAACTTTTCCAATTTACATTCAAATACTCCTCAATGCACCCGAACCCATCATCCACCCCATCACTATTTGTGCTACGGTTGCATAAGGAACGCGAAATGCCGCAAAAACAAGGAAAACTTTGCATAACCCTTTTCCCAAATAGAGCCACAGTGTACATGACCAGAGTCTAACAAGAATAGAGGAATACCCATTATCTCTGTAACCCATTAATTTCTAACAAACCCACTAACAAAATTTGATACCCAGTCACCAAAATCTTCCACCTATGCCTTCCAATGAATTGAAAGACACCCATTAAACAAAAGAGCACAAAAATGTTTGAATCCTAAAAAGAACACTCATTGAAGGGGATTGTATAATCTGTCATATACAATGTATATGATTCAATGATGAACTAAATTCAATTAATAATCCAAAGACACTGTATAATGAAGGGGATTGTATACTCTATTTTAGGGTTTTAGAGGGTGGCATGTGAGGGTTTAGTGTTGTTAGTTAAAGGACCAATAACTAACCTTCCAGCGAGTTGTTTGTGCGGCTACACCAAGCTTCTCCGGGTAATCTTTGGTTGCGCCGGCCAGAATTCTGGTTGAACTGTACGGAGATGTAAAATCAGAACTGAAGTGGGAGTGGTGATTTGGATCGGAACATTTCCGTCCAACATCAATGTATAAGGTCCATAACCGTAAATCAGTACCCGATTATAATGAAAATCAAACGGACCCAATCCTGTCTATCAATTGGGCTTGTAGACCCACTCCTCTCTACCTTGACTGCCTAAGTACAAATCTTGGTGTCAACATTCAGAAAAAAATATTCATAAATGTACTAAACCGATGCGAAAGTTGCGCTCTTAAAATCGTGTGAAGAAGAATTTAATCTCGTTTAACGCATAAGTTAGCCCGAGAATACTTTTACCGTTGAACAAAAAAAAAATTTGGTCATAGGCAGACTCAAGTCCGTGTAAACAAACTTATAAATTTTGGATGTATTTTAAGTTAAATTCGTTCCGAACACTAAAATTTAGTGTGTAGGTTGTTTTGACACAAAAAGTGTAAATTGTTAAAGTTCTCAAAGTTTGGAGTGAAAATCAAATTTGGACCTAAACTATAGGGTCCAAATTGTGATTTAGTTGAAAGTTAACAATTCGAAAATGAACAAAAATAAACTACAATTTTTTCTAAAAAATAGTAAATACTATATACAAACCCGCGCGTTACGGCAGAATTATTCAATTTTTTAATAATAAATATGTACGTACAATTAATAAATTAAAATATAATTAAAAGATAGTAGATTGTTCTACGATTTGCATACTTATACAAGCTCATGTGCATTTGCAAGTTTAAAACAAAAATCTCAACTTATACTGCTAGCATACTGTGAAGCCCCCAAAATAGGTCCATCCCATCCAACCCATTTTGAGTCGCCAAATACATGGTACAGAAACAAGCACAACTTTTACAACCCATAAACTGTGAGTTTGAATACAAACATTGTCATCTAGACAATATACATACCCAACTATGTCCTCAATACAATTATTGATATATTATTTTACAAAAATGGTGAGGACTACTAAACAACTCTCTCAAGGACCATCAATTCATACACCGACTCGTACCCGCTATATTCTCGTCTCCTGAGAAGAAAAATGGAACAAAAAGGAAAAGGGTGAGCTCAACTAGCTCAGTAAAGAATATTATGACTAAGTCTTTGTCGCTGCTCAGTCTATGGGAGTTAGGAGGTTCGGGAGGACTTGCTGACCATTTGATGGTAGCCTCTTCGGCAGGTGGTCACCATTTGGCATTGTCAGGCCCTTCGGGGTAGGCAATTTTCGCCACTATTTGGCATTGTCAGGCCCTTCGGGGTAGGCAATTGTCGCCACTATTTGGCATTGTCAGGCCCTTCGGGGTAGGCAATTGTCGCCACTATTTGGCATTGTCAGGCCCTTCGGGGTAGGCAATTGTCGCCACTATTTGGCATTGTCAGGCCCTTCGGGGTAGGCAATTGTCGCCACTTAGACCTTGTCAGGCCCTTCGTGGTAGGCAAGTGTCATCTTTTGGTTATGTTAGGCCTTTCGGGGTAAACAAACCTTTCATGAAGTAAATCTGTCTCACACTTCGGTAACTGATAAGTATCCCTTTATTTTATCACTTGAATCTTGTCTAAGTGTTGAATTCGGAATGTCTCGATATTTAACTTCACTTTGTCTATCATATGATTTGCTTAATTATTAATCATCTACTTAAGTTAAATCCTCGAAGGAGTTTTTTACACATTTATCCGTATTAATTCATATTGAAATATTGACAGAAAGAAAACACACTGGAGTCATAAGAAAAAAGATCATTTTTCATTAATATTCTATTTAGTTACAAAAATAAGGAAATTACAAAAGATGTCATTTCAGATAGCTCCATCATCATCTGAAGAGTCGAGCAAGTGTGGATCTAAGTTGGCTTTGAACAACTTATCCTTGCCACGAGTTCGGCAGAGCGTGTAGCTTTCTGTAAAGATCCTCATTATCTCTCCACTTATTTCGTCCGAATTCCGATACTCTTCACAGATTTCTTTGCGAAGAGCATCAGTCAAAGGAGGCCCTAAGTCCCGGAGAGCCTTGAGTTCTCGGATTTCTTGCTCGAGCTGCTGCCGTATGTTCATCTGACGGGTTCCTTCATTTTCCAGATCATGGATCGTCTTGGTCAGAACCTTAGCGTCAGACTTCAGAGTACTGATCTCGTTCATCCTTAGTTCACTCCTCAGAACCAAATCAACGTTCATCTTGGTGATCTCGGCATGTTGAACCTTAGTCAACTTCAGTTCTTCATTGGAGATTTTCAAATCTTCCTTGGCTCGGGCCAAATCTTTATGAAGACCTTCATTTGTATGAAGGATACCTTCACGTTGAGTCCTTTCCCGAGCCAAGGTTGATTTTAATATGGCATTCTCTTTCCTTAGCCTTTCCTCCTCGGATTCAGCCTCGAGAGATCTTGGACGCAGACGCCCGAATACAGCATTTGCCTACACATGTTCAATATTACTCAAACAGTTCGAGATACACAATACAAACATAAGTATGAAAAGGAAGGAAAGAGTCATTTACCTTCGCCAAGTAGCTCATGCCTTCGTTAAGCAAATCCCCATTCGAACTGTTGCCGAATCGATGGTCATCGGTCTCGCGAACGAAGGCCTCGAACAGTTGGAAGGGGAAGTTGGCATTAAATTGGGGCCATATGGTCGGCGAACCCCTGGCGTCATGCTGGAATTCGGTGGTCGTTTGTCTTGGAGGGGAAGGAGCAGGCTGACTGCGATCCGGAGAAGGATTCACAGGTATCGCCTCTGGAGGAGGAGATCGAGCAGTTGGAGGCTCGGGAACCAAAGAGGGGACAGAAGAAGGAGCCTCAGATGTTTGTGTTGTGGTTGGAGGAGTAGTTGATGTTGAAGGAGGAGGAACACGAAGTTCTTCGGCCGTAAGAGGAGTTATTTTTGACCTTATCTTCTTTGCACGAAGAACCTTTGCCCTGTCTTGGGGAGGTATATCCAATAAGCTCCTCTTTTTCGGATTTGGGTTGGAAGGTGCAATAATAATGGGCTCGATTGAAGGAGTTGGTTGAGGAGTTTCTTCAGGAGGGATCGTTTGTGGATTTGCTTCGGGAAGAATATCCTCGTCACTTTCAGGATCAACCTCGCGTTGGGAAATCCTGACCTTTTTGACAGCTTTCTTCTTTCGGCGGGGTCTGAGAGCTTCTTCAGGATTGGTAGGTTCATCAGCTTCGGGCTCATCGTTTTGAAGAAGGACGGTTGGTGGGTCAGAGGCAAGAGGGTTTGTTTGAGAAGAGTTTTCAACGGAAGGCTCCTCATGGGTATCCGAAGTCTTTCCCGCCAGAAAGTCCTCTAAACCTTTTACTTCCGAAGAAGTTGGCTTGATCAGAGACACTGCAAAAAACCATGTATTAAAGTCCACATCACATAAATACCTCAAGAAATTATGCCACAAAATCAGTCGAACTTACATTTGTGATCGTACAGCCAGGCTTGTTTGGTCAGAAGAGTGAAACTCCATTCTTTTGGAGGAATCTTCGTCAAGAAATCTCCCATTTCCCTTACGCGCGCTTCGGGAATATCTCCGAAGTCGGCAGAGATTCGATTTGAAGTAGTCCAGTCTGGAAGAGAAGAGATTTCTGGTCTATTGATGAAGAACCACTCTTTGTGCCATCCTTTGTTGCTTGAGGGAGTGCTCATCAGAGGTCTCCTCTCAAATTTGGAGTTCGGGCGCGGAGACTGTTTGCTTATCATCTTAAACCCTGGTTCTCGAGATTTTCCAGCTGAGAAGAGGGTAAAAAACATGTCCACAGAGGGGGTAATCCCTAACTCGTGGCAGAAAGCGATGAATGCCAATATATGGATGTAGGAGTTGGGCACCAGTTGTGCGAATCCCACCCCTATGAACCCTAATAGGGTAACGATGAAGGCGTGCAGGGGTAAGCGAACCCCCTTCTCTAAAAGGGTAGCAGGCATGGCGACCCAACCATCCGGTCGCTGATACATACGCTCTTCAGGAGCGGGAGCCCTTAAATCATATGTTTCCGGAATCCGATATTGAGTTCGGAGGAAACATACCTCCGATTCCGTAATGATAGATTTAGTGTTGGCATGAGGAAATTGTTCCTCGTCCTTGAAGAAGTCGACAGGATGTATGGGGTTTGCGCTCGAGCTTTCCGGGTTAGATTTTGAGTGTGAAGAACTTGAAGGAATCTGGTTTGGGTTCACCATTGTTGAGATCTGAAAGGCTAGAGAGAAATTTTCTGAGAAGCAAAAGAAAGCTCAAAGGTTCGAATTTCAAATTAGCAGGTAAAACCGTCAAATTGGTAAAGTTAGCTTTTTTATACTGACGGTTGCACAAGAATCAAGGCCGGCACATTAATTATCAGTAATAATGAGAATTCGAATGAGGCGTGTTTGGATGACCTTTGAATATCTTATCCGATTGGGCCAAACTATTGAGTTTCCGGTATTGGTCCATCCTGTTCAAATTCAAATCCTATATCAGAATGGGCTTGTCATTCCGGGCCTCCTGCCATCCCTTATCTTGTGTCACGCATCAAAGTGGGTATGTTACAATTGCTCCTTATTTTTGGATCCTCATTAAATCTTGATATCATGGACCATTTATAGTTTTCTATTAAACATTCTGTTTAATTAAAAAACTAGGGGGTAATGTTGGGTCATGATATTTCTCTTATATTGGGCCGGGTATATTGGGCTCACTTATTAATTAAATCATTGGGCTCATTGGGCCTAATCATTGTGGTGACTTCATTTAATCTTATAAAGGCTGGGCTGGATCAGTGGGTCAATCTATTGGGTCATTTAAATATCTATTGCTTTGACTTGTAATGATGATATAGTATGACAGTTGACCAAGATACCTGCCATGCATTAATGTGGATGGGATTATAGCCGGCCGGCGATGTGAACAGCGGCAAAAAGCAATGTACAGGTTTCATGCAACCGGCAGAACCCATCAGATCATGGGGATATGTCAGATGGTAGTAGGTGGCACGATATTCCAGGAAAAGATATTATTTCCCACCGAATAAGTCTTCAGGGGAGAGGTATGTATTACACACACACAACCATAGATTAACACAATTCATACTCACATTACACTAGACTTTATCCTCTTGAGTTAACCTTGTAAACAGACATACTTACTCTCACGCCTGAGCTATCCCCCGGCGGTCCGGCCGTCAAGCTTGTGGTGTTGTTGTGTTTACTGTGCAGGATCAGGACGTCTTTCGTGATTGGGACGTGAAGAAAGATCTTGGCGTTAACATTGGCGCTAGAAGGAGGACTGAGTTCTAGTGTCCTGAGTATTTTTCAATCACTCATTCTGTTTTATTCTATCCATTTTTCATGGGGAAGAGTAGAACATCTACACCCGAAGGACAGCCGATGGCTGTCAGCGATTCAGTACCACGAATATCTGCCAAAGATCGTTTGGGACCAACTATAAGTGTCCATGCTAGCACAGCATCCAAACGTTCGCCCGAAGATTCCCGACCGAAGGCGGTAGGCAAAGCAAAGCGCAAGCTAGTATTCCCTGCGGAGAAAGAACCTGGCCATGGTCGGAAACGAGTAGAAGGCACCTCGCCTAGAACTCGAAACCGAGATGACCAAGACGCAAAAGCCTCTCGGTTGGCAAAGATGGCAGATGAAGCGGATAAAGCCATGGAAGCACTTATGAAGCAACGACAGGACATAGCCGAGCAAATGGTTCGTGTAGCAGAATTAAGAGATGAGGAGCTCAGTTATGTCCAATCCGAAGAGCAAGGACATCGGAGTGGAAAAGAACCTGCTCACTCTGTGCGAGAGTCTCTAGGTCGAACTAGGGAAAGAAGAAGATCTCGGAGCCCTACTCCTCAGAGATCGAAGAGGGTATATCTCCCTGTCGAGTCCGGGGAGCAGAGACGAAGTTCACGAAGAGGTCGATCCAGGGATCACAATCCGGAGCATGCAAAGAGAGCACTTGTCATTGCACATTCTCATCACAGTGCTCGAATTCAGAGACGTAGTATATCCAGAGGACATACTCCCGAGAGTCTACTGAGGGTATCCCGCCCTGTAGATACTCGTCATAGGAGAAGCCCCTCTAGGATGGAAGGGTCTGTTGAAAAGACCCGATCTGTTTATAGAAAGAAAGAATTGCCAGAGAAAGAGGCATCGTCACAACCAGAAGGCGTGGAATATCTGGTTAAAGAATTGAAGGAGCTTCGGAAGCAACTTGCCGAAGTACAGAAAGCCAAAGATACTCCGAGAAAGAAGGCATCTCCTTTTTCCGCGGAAATTCTTAGTGAAAAGGCTGATCCCACCAAGAAGTTGCCCCACATAGAGAGTTATGATGGATCGGGGGACCCTTACGACCATAGTCAGGCATTCGACCGACTTATGGATTATTATGACTTTAGCGATGCAGCTAAATGTCATACGTTTGTCACAACACTCAGAAAAGATGCCCGACAGTGGATGGGAACCTTACCCTCGGATTCTATCTCGTCCTGGGAAGATATGTGCAGTAAGTTTCATGCTCGTTTTGGGAGCAACAGAAGAAGAGGAAAGCCAACTGGTTCATTGGCTCAAGTCCGACAGTCCTCTAACGAGTCTTTGGGCCAGTACGTGAAACGATTCCGTGAAGCAGTAGGCCAGGTGGCAGATCTGAATGATCTACAGGCTGTAGGACTGTTTCAGAATGGTTTAGATCTGGTCAAATCGGAAAAGTTGGTGAAAAAACTTATGTTTAACCATCCGAAGAGTCTCGCCGAAGCCTTCGACAAAGCCGAAGGTTATATCGTGGTAGAAGAAGCCATGAACAGTCTCAAACATCCTTCGGATCGGTTCAGAGAGACAGATGGGGATAAGGTCGATGCGGACCAGAAGAAACATGAAGGGAGTAAAGACCGCCACGAAGGCGGGTCAAAGAGGTATAACAACTGGAGGCAAGGTGGAGGACGTTCGTCCGCTCCACCTCAAAGAGTAAATAGAGTTTACACAGCACTTAATGCAGATAGGGCTGTTATCTTGGACCAAATCAAAAACCAACCTATCTTTGAACCGCCTCGAGATAACATCAAGCCCGGAAAAGGTAACCCTCGCAAGTATTGTGATTATCATCAGGCCTCGGGTCACGATACGAACGATTGTGCCAGTTTAAAAGAGTTTATCGAAAGAAAGATACAGGGTGGATCTTTAGTTCAGTACATAGCTGCCAGAGATAATCAACAACGAGGTCAGACACCCGTCCAGGCAGCTCAACCAGTTCAGCTGACGTTACCGGCTACGGGACAACCAGCCAGGCATGTGATCGATGTCATCACTGGGGGTACTTCTGGAAAGATAGTTGGGAGGAAGCGCCGAAGCCATTTGGATTCGGTCATGTCGGTGGCGGGTACCTTCCCGAAGACCGACAGACCTTATCCGAATACGGTAATCTCTTTTACTGATGAGGATTACCCTTCGGAAGCCATCGAACCACACGAAGGATCATTGGTATTAACTGCACAGGTAGGTTCGGTGGATATGAAAAGAATGATGGTGGATAACGGGTCTTCTGTGGACATCCTATATGCTCATGCTTACCAAAGAATGAATCTGGAGGGACAGAAGATGGAGATAGGCCAGGAGGCTCCTCTGTATGGTTTCAGCAATGATCCGGTTAAAGTGGCTGGAACTATTGAGTTACCGGTAATATTTGGAACCGCCCCCCAACAGGTAAAAATTATCTGCAAATTTTATGTTGTGCACGTTGATTCTGCTTATAATGCTATTTTGGGGAGGCCTACCTTAATTGCTTTGCAAGCTATAACATCAATACCCCATTTCAAAATCAAATTTCCTACTGCTCATGGGGTCGGTGAGGTGAAAGGAGATCTAGACCTGGCCAGAAGGTGTTATAGAAATGCCGTTATCACTTCGGGAGTGGGGGTATCGAAGCAGAAGCAAACCATGGCGATTGAGGTTGAACCCTTCACCGAAAGCAGTTCCGAACCGTTGGTCACACCAGCTGAAGAAACAGAAGAAATAGAGCTCATTCCTGACAAAAAGGACAGAACGGTGAAAATAGGTTCGGGCTTGCCGGAACCTCTCCGGACGAACCTCATAGAACTCCTGAGGTGTTTTGTTGATATTTTCGCATGGGAACCTCAGGACATGCCGGGAGTAAGCAGGGATATTGCGGAGCATAGATTGGAGGTGGTCCCGTCAAGGAAGCCAGTGCGGCAGAAGAGGAGGATTTTTGCACCGGAGCGTCAACGGATCATTGATGAGGAGATTGCAAAATTGTTGGCAGCCGATTTTATCTTTGAAATAGACTACCCACAATGGATGGCTAATGTGGTTTTGGTCCAGAAGCATAATGGCAAATGGCGAGTCTGCATTGATTATAGCGATCTGAACAAGGCCTGTCCGAAGGATTTCTACCCGCTGCCCCACATTGATCAGCTCATTGATGCCACTTCGGGGTATGCTCTATTAAGTTTTATGGACGCATTTTCTGGGTATCATCAGATCTCCATGTGTAAAGAGGATATACCGAAGACGGCGTTCATTACGCATCGTTCGGTATATGCCTATAAGAAAATGACTTTCGGCCTCATTAATGCCGGAGCAACATATCAGAGAATGATGAACCATATCTTCAGATATCAGTTGGGCAGAAATATTGAGGTATATGTAGATGACATGATTGTCAAGAGCATGTTGGTACATAAGCATTTGGATGACTTAGAAGAATGCTTTCTGACCATTCGCCAGCACAACTTGAGGCTGAATCCGACTAAGTGCACTTTCGGTCTGGGTGCTGGCAAATTTCTGGGTTATCTCGTCAGTCGTAGAGGAATTGAAGCCAATCCGGAGAAGATTCAAGCGATCCTGGACATGAAGACTCCTCAGTCGTTTAAAGATGTTCAACGTCTGACTGGAAGGATTGCAGCTTTGCGGAGGTTTATGTCCAAGTCAGCAGAAAGATGTTTACCGTTTTTCAACACATTGAAGGGGCCGAAGAATTCAAAAACGTTCCAATGGACTTCAGAATGTGAAGACGCCTTTCAAGGCATCAAGTCCTATTTATCTTCGGCACCTTTGTTGGTGAAGCCCGTTCCTGCCGAGCCTCTATATTTGTATCTCGCAGCTAGTCCGATGGCAATAGGAGTTGTTTTGGTGCGTGAGGTTGGAGGCAAACAACACCCAGTTTATTATGTGAGTCATGTTCTTCGGGATGCTGAAACCAGATACCCAAACATTGAGAAGTTTGCTTTCGCGTTAATAACGGCTAGTCGAAAGCTTAGGCAATACTTCCAGGGTAGACTGGTAATAGTATACACGGATCAACCTTTAAAGAAGATTATGAGCCGACCAGAGGTATCAGAAAGATTGGCTGCATGGACGATGGAATTATCTCAATTCTTCATTGAGTATCATCCCCGAACCGCCATCAAGGGGCAAGCTTTAGCTGATTTTATGATCGAGTGCTCATTTTCTGAAGCTGATGAAGTCGTGGTCGAAGCTGAAGCATCCGACAGGGCAGTTGTTGTCCTCCAACAGAAGGAGAGCTCGTGGACGCTGTTTGCAGATGGATCTTCTACTTCAGACGTCAGTGGAGCAGGGATTATTTTGACAAGCCCAGAGGGGTTCAAAGTGCAGCAGGCTATCCGGTTTCAGTTCAAAGCTACAAATAATGAGGCAGAATACGAAGCAGTTTTGGCTGGTTTGCGATTAGCGAAGAGTCTTGAAGTACAAAGAATAGTCATTTTCAGTGATTATCAGTTAGTCGTTAAACAGTTTACTGGGGAATACGAAGCTCGAGGTCCAAGAATGATCAAATATTTGAAAGAATTAAAGGATCGGCTTCAATATTTCTCATCCTATGAATTTCAGGGGGTCGAACGTAGTAACAATTCCATTGCTGATGCACTCGCCAAACTAGCCACTACGGATGTTAATGTTTTTGAAGGATCAGTATACCTGGAAATTCTAAAACATCCTAGTGTTCATCATGAAGTTGTAACGTGCATTGACCGAACCAACTGCTGGTTGACTCCCTACATAGAATATTTGGCTGATGGCGTCTTACCTTCGGATCGGATGCTCGCCAAGAAAGTTAAGTACAAAAGTGCTAATTTTGTTCTGATTGATGGGGATCTTTTCCGAAGGGCCTTCTCTTCTCCATTATTGAAATGTCTGACTCCATCAGAAGCTGAATACGCTCTCCGAGAAGTGCATGAAGGAATTTGTGGCGACCATATGGCTGCTAAGTCATTAGCTTATAAAGTGCTTCGTCAGGGGTACTACTGGCCTACAATCTTCAAGGAGGCTACCGAATATGTGAAGAAGTGCGAGAAATGCCAGCTCAACAGTCCAATACCACATCAGCCACCTGAAGAGCTATACTCGATCTTATCTCCTATACCCTTCGCTGTCTGGGGGGTTGATATATTGGGTCCACTACCGAAAGCAAAGGGCCAGGTCAGTTTTGTCATAGTTGCCATAGACTATATGACCAAATGGGTAGAAGCAAAGCCACTTAGGTCAATAACGGAACAGGAATGTTTGAAATTCATGAAGGAATCAGTTGTATTCCGTTTCGGAATTCCTAAGGTGGTAATATCAGACAATGGCCGTCAGTTTGTTGGATCAAAGTTTGAAGCTTTTCTAGCAGAATTGGGGGTCCAGCACAGAAAGACTTCGGTGGCCCATCCTCAATCAAACGGACAAGTCGAGGTGACCAATAGAACGCTACTGAACGGGATCAAGCGCAGACTGGACGAAGCTAAAGGCAGATGGCCAGAAGAGCTGTTAAGTGTATTATGGGCCTATCGAACTACACCGAGGACTACGACAGGGGATTCACCTTTCAGATTGGCCTATGGTACTGATGCCTTAGTCCCAATTGAAATTGGATCTCCGAGTCTTCGAGTCAGTCAATTCAATGAGATCTACAACGAAGAAGGACTGAAGACCAATCTTGATCTGTTGGAAGAAGTCAGGGAAATTGCCTTAATCAGATTGGCGGCGTATCAGCGAAGAGTGGCTAAGCATTACAATAAGGGGGTAAAGCTTCGCAGATTTGAAGTAGGAGATTTTGTTCTCAGAGAAGTCGAAGCATCTACACCTCAGAATTTGGGAAAGCTGATGCCAAATTGGGAAGGACCCTATGAAGTCACAGAGGTTCCGAAACCAGGGACCTATCGTTTGAAGGCATTGGATGGCTCAGTAATCAAAAACACTTGGCATGCTGGCAGACTTAGAAAATATTTTCAATAAATTTGTTGTCAACACGTCAGAAGTCTGTAAATATCTACATCATCATCAATAAAAGATCATCTTTTCCCTCAAACAAATTTTGTCTTTGTCGCTGCTCAGTCTATGGGAGTTAGGAGGTTCGGGAGGACTTGCTGACCATTTGATGGTAGCCTCTTCGGCAGGTGGTCACTATTTGGCATTGTCAGGCCCTTCGGGGTAGGCAATTGTCGCCACTATTTGGCATTGTCAGGCCCTTCGGGGTAGGCAATTGTCGCTACTATTTGGCATTGTCAGGCCCTTCGGGGTAGGCAATTGTCGCCACTATTTGGCATTGTCAGGCCCTTCGGGGTAGGCAATTGTCGCCACTTAGACCTTGTCAGGCCCTTCGTGGTAGGCAAGTGTCATCTTTTGGTTATGTTAGGCCTTTCGGGGTAAACAAACCTTCCATGAAGCAAATCTGTCTCACACTTCGGTAACTGATAAGTATCCCTTTATTTTATCACTTGAATCTTGTCTAAGTGTTGAATTCGGAATGTCTCGATATTTAACTTCACTTTGTCTATCATATGATTTGCTTAATTATTAATCATCTACTTAAGTTAAATCCTCGAAGGAGTTTTTTACACATTTATCCGTATTAATTCATATTGAAATATTGACAGAAAGAAAACACACTGGAGTCATAAGAAAAAAGATCATTTTTCATTAATATTCTATTTAGTTACAAAAATAAGGAAATTACAAAAGATGTCATTTCAGATAGCTCCATCATCATCTGAAGAGTCGAGCAAGTGTGGATCTAAGTTGGCTTTGAACAACTTATCCTTGCCACGAGTTCGGCAGAGCGTGTAGCTTTCTGTAAAGATCCTCATTATCTCTCCACTTATTTCGTCCGAATTCCGATACTCTTCACAGATTTCTTTGCGAAGAGCATCAGTCAAAGGAGGCCCTAAGTCCCGGAGAGCCTTGAGTTCTCGGATTTCTTGCTCGAGCTGCTGCCGTATGTTCATCTGACGGGTTCCTTCATTTTCCAGATCATGGATCGTCTTGGTCAGAACCTTAGCGTCAGACTTCAGAGTACTGATCTCGTTCATCCTTAGTTCACTCCTCAGAACCAAATCAACGTTCATCTTGGTGATCTCGGCATGTTGAACCTTAGTCAACTTCAGTTCTTCATTGGAGATTTTCAAATCTTCCTTGGCTCGGGCCAAATCTTTATGAAGACCTTCATTTGTATGAAGGATACCTTCACGTTGAGTCCTTTCCCGAGCCAAGGTTGATTTTAATATGGCATTCTCTTTCCTTAGCCTTTCCTCCTCGGATTCAGCCTCGAGAGATCTTGGACGCAGACGCCCGAATACAGCATTTGCCTACACATGTTCAATATTACTCAAACAGTTCGAGATACACAATACAAACATAAGTATGAAAAGGAAGGAAAGAGTCATTTACCTTCGCCAAGTAGCTCATGCCTTCGTTAAGCAAATCCCCATTCGAACTGTTGCCGAATCGATGGTCATCGGTCTCGCGAACGAAGGCCTCGAACAGTTGGAAGGGGAAGTTGGCATTAAATTGGGGCCATATGGTCGGCGAACCCCTGGCGTCATGCTGGAATTCGGTGGTCGTTTGTCTTGGAGGGGAAGGAGCAGGCTGACTGCGATCCGGAGAAGGATTCACAGGTATCGCCTCTGGAGGAGGAGATCGAGCAGTTGGAGGCTCGGGAGCCAAAGAGGGGACAGAAGAAGGAGCCTCAGATGTTTGTGTTGTGGTTGGAGGAGTAGTTGATGTTGAAGGAGGAGGAACACGAAGTTCTTCGGCCGTAAGAGGAGTTATTTTTGACCTTATCTTCTTTGCACGAAGAACCTTTGCCCTGTCTTGGGGAGGTATATCCAATAAGCTCCTCTTTTTCGGATTTGGGTTGGAAGGTGCAATAATAATGGGCTCGATTGAAGGAGTTGGTTGAGGAGTTTCTTCAGGAGGGATCGTTTGTGGATTTGCTTCGGGAAGAATATCCTCGTCACTTTCAGGATCAACCTCGCGTTGGGAAATCCTGACCTTTTTGACAACTTTCTTCTTTCGGCGGGGTCTGAGAGCTTCTTCAGGATTGGTAGGTTCATCAGCTTCGGGCTCATCGTTTTGAAGAAGGACGGTTGGTGGGTCAGAGGCAAGAGGGTTTGTTTGAGAAGAGTTTTCAACGGAAGGCTCCTCATGGGTATCCGAAGTCTTTCCTGCCAGAAAGTCCTCTAAACCTTTTACTTCCGAAGAAGTTGGCTTGATCAGAGACACTGCAAAAAACCATGTATTAAAGTCCACATCACATAAATACCTCAAGAAATTATGCCACAAAATCAGTCGAACTTACATTTGTGATCGTACAGCCAGGCTTGTTTGGTCAGAAGAGTGAAACTCCACTCTTTTGGAGGAATCTTCGTCAAGAAATCTCCCATTTCCCTTACGCGCGCTTCGGGAATTTCTCCGAAGTCGGCAGAGATTCGATTTGAAGTAGTCCAGTCTGGAAGAGAAGAGATTTCTGGTCCATTGATGAAGAACCACTCTTTGTGCCATCCTTTGTTGCTTGAGGGAGTGCTCGTCAGAGGTCTCCTCTCAAATTTGGAGTTCGGGCGCGGAGACTGTTTGCTTATCATCTTAAACCCTGGTTCTCGGGATTTGCCAGCTGAGAAGAGGGTAAAAAACATGTCCACAGAGGGGGTAATCCCTAACTCGTGGCAGAAAGCGATGAATGCCAATATATGGATGTAGGAGTTGGGCACCAGTTGTGCGAATCCCACCCCTATGAACCCTAATAGGGTAACGATGAAGGCGTGCAGGGGTAAGCGAACCCCCTTCTCTAAAAGGGTAGCAGGCATGGCGACCCAACCATCCGGTCGCTGATACATACGCTCTTCAGGAGCGGGAGCCCTTAAATCATATGTTTCCGGAATCCGATATTGAGTTCGGAGGAAACATACCTCCGATTCCGTAATGATAGATTTAGTGTTGGCATGAGGAAATTGTTCCTCGTCCTTGAAGAAGTCGACAGGATGTATGGGGTTTGCGCTCGAGCTTTCCGGGTTAGATTTTGAGTGTGAAGAACTTGAAGGAATCTGGTTTGGGTTCACCATTGTTGAGATCTGAAAGGCTAGAGAGAAATTTTCTGAGAAGCAAAAGAAAGCTCAAAGGTTCGAATTTCAAATTAGCAGGTAAAACCGTCAAATTGGTAAAGTTAGCTTTTTTATACTGACGGTTGCACAGGAATCAAGGCCGGCACATTAATTATCAGTAATAATGAGAATTCGAATGAGGCGTGTTTGGATGACCTTTGAATATCTTATCCGATTGGGCCAAACTATTGAGTTTTCGGTATTGGTCCATCCTGTTCAAATTCAAATCCTATATAAGAATGGGCTTGTCATTCCGGGCCTCCTGTCATCCCTTATCTTGTGTCACGCATCAAAGTGGGTATGTTACAATTGCTCCTTATTTTTGGATCCTCATTAAATCTTGATATCATGGACCATTTATAGTTTTCTATTAAACATTCTGTTTAATTAAAAAACTAGGGGGTAATGTTGGGTCATGATATTTCTCTTATATTGGGTCGGGTATATTGGGCTCACTTATTAATTAAATCATTGGGCTCATTGGGCCTAATCATTGTGGTGACTTCATTTAATCTTATAAAGGCTGGGCTGGATCAGTGGGTCAATCTATTGGGTCATTTAAATATCTATTGCTTTGACTTGTAATGATGATATAGTATGACAGTTGACCAAGATACCTGCCATGCATTAATGTGGATGGGATTATAGCCGGCCGGCGATGTGAACAGCGGCAAAAAGCAATGTACAGGTTTCATGCAACCGGCAGAACCCATCAGATCACGGGGATATGTCAGATGGTAGTAGGTGGCACGATATTCCAGGAAAAGATATTATTTCCCACCGAATAAGTCTTCAGGGGAGAGGTATGTATTACACACACACAACCATAGATTAACACAATTCAAACTCACATTACACTAGACTTTATCCTCTTGAGTTAACCTTGTAAACAGACATACTTACTCTCACGCCTGAGCTATCCCCCGGCGGTCCGGCCGTCAAGCTTGTGGTGTTGTTGTGTTTACTGTGCAGGATCAGGACGTCTTTCGTGATTGGGACGTGAAGAAAGATCTTGGCATTAACACCCATTATCTCTGTAACCCATTAATTTCTAACAAACCCACTAACAAAATTTGATACCCAGTCACCAAAATCTTCCACCTATGCCTTCCAATGAATTGAAAGACACCCATTAAACAAAAGAGCACAAAAATGTTTGAATCCTAAAAAGAACACTCATTGAAGGGGATTGTATAATCTGTCATATACAATGTATATGATTCAATGATGAACTAAATTCAATTAATAATCCAAAGACACTGTATAATGAAGGGGATTGTATACTCTATTTTAGGGTTTTAGAGGGTGGCATGTGAGGGTTTAGTGTTGTTAGTTAAAGGACCAATAACTAACCTTCCAGCGAGTTGTTTGTGCGGCTACACCAAGCTTCTCCGGGTAATCTTTGGTTGCGCCGGCCAGAATTCTGGTTGAACTGTACGGAGATGTAAAATCAGAACTGAAGTGGGAGTGGTGATTTGGATCGGAACATTTCCGTCCAACATCAATGTATAAGGTCCATAACCGTAAATCAGTACCCGATTATAATGAAAATCAAACGGACCCAATCCTGTCTATCAATTGGGCTTGTAGACCCACTCCTCTCTACCTTGACTGCCTAAGTACAAATCTTGGTGTCAACATTCAGAAAAAAATATTCATAAATGTACTAAACCGATGCGAAAGTTGCGCTCTTAAAATCGTGTGAAGAAGAATTTAATCTCGTTTAACGCATAAGTTAGCCCGAGAATACTTTTACCGTTGAACAAAAAAAAAATTTGGTCATAGGCAGACTCAAGTCCGTGTAAACAAACTTATAAATTTTGGATGTATTTTAAGTTAAATTCGTTCCGAACACTAAAATTTAGTGTGTAGGTTGTTTTGACACAAAAAGTGTAAATTGTTAAAGTTCTCAAAGTTTGGAGTGAAAATCAAATTTGGACCTAAACTATAGGGTCCAAATTGTGATTTAGTTGAAAGTTAACAATTCGAAAATGAACAAAAATAAACTACAATTTTTTCTAAAAAATAGTAAATACTATATACAAACCCGCGCGTTACGGCAGAATTATTCAATTTTTTAATAATAAATATGTACGTACAATTAATAAATTAAAATATAATTAAAAGATAGTAGATTGTTCTACGATTTGCATACTTATACAAGCTCATGTGCATTTGCAAGTTTAAAACAAAAATCTCAACTTATACTGCTAGCATACTGTGAAGCCCCCAAAATAGGTCCATCCCATCCAACCCATTTTGAGTCGCCAAATACATGGTACAGAAACAAGCACAACTTTTACAACCCATAAACTGTGAGTTTGAATACAAACATTGTCATCTAGACAATATACATACCCAACTATGTCCTCAATACAATTATTGATATATTATTTTACAAAAATGGTGAGGACTACTAAACAACTCTCTCAAGGACCATCAATTCATACCCCGACTCGTACCCGCTATATTCTCGTCTCCTGAGAAGAAAAATGGAACAAAAAGGAAAAGGGTGAGCTCAACTAGCTCAGTAAAGAATATTATGACTAAGATAATATACAACAAGTTATCGTTAGTCTTCAACAGGGAAAAATCTGATAGAATACAATAGACAACAAGTTTTAAATCAATATTCGCAGCGAAAAATATTAATTCATAGAAGAGTTACGTAGAGGATGAAATCTACTAATGTCTATGAATTTAACAGTCCATCAACAGTATTTTTTTATCCCTGTAACATCAATCAATGCACATCTTGAATCATATATTCATCCTTGCACTACAGGCCAAGGATATTCATCTGTTGGTCATGTTCATCTAAACACCTGTTCATCTTTGCACTACGGGCCAAAGATATTCATCAGAAATCATTCATCTTTGCACTACAGGCCAAAGATATTCAATAATAACCTCCTTTAAGACTGAAGATGATAAAAAAATATTTTTAAAGAAGCGAATCCAGTGAAACAAAATGACAAGGATTAAGGATTAAGGATTAAGGATTCGTACTTTGTTTTATCCATGTCCAAAAATACCTCAAAATAATCATAGTGGTGTAAAATTCAAGAATGATCAAAACATGGATTCAATCAAAGCTAGTATCCACAATAGATATTTTGGACGAAAAGAAAAAATAATAATTTTTCTGTGAATAGTGTCGTATTCGTGAATAGTGTCGTATACGTGAATAGTACCGTATACGTGAATAGTAACTCCGGCACAAAAAGTTCCAAATTTTATAAAAAATTCACCAATATTCCGGCATAATGATATTGAAGAAAAAATATCATTTGAGAAGAAAATAACATCCCTTACCTCAAAATAGCCGTACTTCTGACTGAATTTCGGTATAGTGCTGACAGAAACTCGCACCGTATAGCAACACTCAAAGTATACTCACAAGAATACGCTCGATAATATAGAGAGAGAAAGAGAGAAAACTTTGTTTCTGGTGTGATTTTCAATTCTAACCTAGCCCTCTATTTATAGGAAAATGTTATAACGCCAAAGGAGACTAAATTAATATAATATTAATATTTACAAAACATTCAAGCCAACCACCAAGGAATCTGATTTTAGACATCAAACACATGTTAAAGATGCCCACCAACCTTTGAAAAACGTTTTTGTTGATAATAATAATTAAAACTTCCAAAAATCAATTATTTCGGAACTCCGGAACTTCAATAATTCACAATAAATAGCTCCTTTGTCAGAAAATTCGAATCTCGCGACTTTCCATGGGAAATTCCATTCTCTACAACTTTGCAGAAGAAAATTTTTCCAAATTTCAAATAAAAATTGACCGAAATTCACAAACGGACGATTTTACAGTCTATACTCAATTTTCGGTCAAAAATTCTGTCCACCGACACACAAAACATGTGTTAAACATTTAATGCCACAAAAATACTCTACCTTCTCATATACTCATATATCCCACATTCATTATAAAAATATCACCGTTAATATATTATTAAAATAATATATTTAAATGAATTATTTTATCAGAAAAAGATAAAATATTAATTTTCAACAATTGTTACATTAAAAATTTTTATCCATCTATATCCACATAAATAAATATTTTATTTATCATAATAATCAATAATTAATTATTAAAAATAATATTACAGAATCACAGTACTGACAACCAGGCTGTTCCCAGGATAGAGGGGGCTTTCCAATAAGGATTTCTCCTTACTGGCGCGCAATTAGATGACCAAACCTCTCCTTGACAGAACTTTCTAGACATTGCCAATAATGTTATCTGATAATATTATTCAAATAATATGAATTATTGATCTGATAATGGAAAATACTGTGCAATGACAATTACTGAAACAATAAAAATATAAATATCAACGCAGCAATTATTGAATCAATAAAGTAATGAACAGTAACTCCTGTAGCAATTATTGAGTAGTGCCTTCTTACGTAAGGATCAATAATTCAAAATACTGTGCAATACCGTGTGCCACTGTGCAACAACGCGTATTACTGTATTTTAACCACCGGGTATTCCAACAGTGTAAACGGTAACAACTACGCCGTTATTTTTAAACAGCTTATATTTGTCGTTTTCTTCCTCCAATCGCTTTCCGTTATGGGGCCCACACATAGCTGCGCTGTCGTACGAATATTCCCCGACAGTACGAATATTCCACGACCAAACTAATATTCCCCGACAACAACGAATATTTTATAACCACTTGCTTATTTTGAAATGTTTGCGTATTTTACCCATAACTATCCACATTATTCAAATCAACCCTTACTATTCAAAATAATAATTAAAGGAAATTAAATTTCATTTATTAATTATTTTGGGTCTTACACATACTCCTGGCTGGACAATACCATCTTCTTGAATTTCTTCATATCGTCATTATATTGTACGGTGTCATAATCTGAACTTTCATGATAACTGTAGACTGTGTTGTGTCCAGACAAAGACATGTATACTTCAAGAGCGCGAACTACCGGCTCAAATTTTAGTAATTAGTTATTTGTTTAAGCTTACAATATATAATACTTATAGAAAACACCAAATTGATTGTTAGAGTTGCAAACAAAGAGAAAAGAACACTTAAATATGAAGGAGGTTGCAACATATTTGTAAACTTAAAAGACACTAAAATATGAAGACAATAAGATCTTATCTCTGCAGTTGGTAAGCAACCAAAGTCAACTTCTTTAGAACAAAATTCAAGGATGTTGTCGATTTCTCGTTAACAACATTCAAACCTACACCTGTAAGATGCGGAAGGTCAAATTGTAACAACAACATGCAGCTCTCCACAACAATAGCAATACCATACACACCAAATCCGTGTATCTAGCAAGTACACAATAGATTCAATTCATAACAGGTGACTCAAAAGACAAGGGCATCAATGAAAGGGGATACGAAAATCATAGCTATATAACTTAGGTATATGCAAGTTATTTGTGACGCCCCTAAAATAGGTATACATCATTCATTTTGAGTCGTCAAATACATGGTACAGAAACAACTACAACTTTATTAATACAATTGTCGTGCAAAATATGACAACACATAAACTGTGAGTTTAAATACAAATTTTGTCTTCTAGACAATATCCATACACAGATAAAGTCTTCATTACAATTATTGATACACTATTTTACAAAATAGTGAGGACTGCTAAAATAATTATCTTGAACCATCACTCCATACCCCGGCTAGTTCCTGTTAAATTCTCACCTCCTGAGAAGAAAAATAGAACAAAAAGGAAAAGGGTGAGCTCAACTAGCCCAGTAAATAATATTATGACTAAGATAATGAACAACAAATTATCGTTAGCCTTCAACAAATCAGATAAAATATAATAGACAACAAGTTTTAGATTAATATTCGCAGCGGAAATAACAATTCATTAGAAGAGTTAAGTAGAGAATGAAATCTACTATCATCTATGAATTTAAAAATCCATCAACAATATTTTATCCCTGTAACATCAATCAATATACATCTTGAATCAAATATTCATCTTTGCACTACGGGCCAAAGATATTCATCTGTATCATCAGTTGGTCATGTTCATCTCAACATCTGTCCATCTTTGCACTAAAGGCCAAATATATTCATCAGGTAATCATTCATCTTTGCACTACAGGCCAAAGATATTCATCAAGTATCACTATTAAGGACTGAGGATAATGAAAAATATTTTAAAGAACGAATCCAGTGAGATAAAAGGATAAAGATTAGAGATTCGTACTTTAGATAATCCAAGTTTAAAAATACTCCATAATAAACCATAGTGAAGTAAAATTCAAGAATGAAGATCAAAACATGGATACAATCAAAGATAGTAACCATAATAGACATATGTGACAAAGAAAAGAAAATTTTATTTTTCGGTGAATAGTACCGTATTTGTGAATAGTGTTGTATACGTGAATAGTGTCGTATACGTAAATAGTAACCCTGACACAAAAAGATAGAATTTCTACAATAATATTCATACCAATATTTTGGCATAATGATATTAAAAAAATAATATCATTTACAAATAAAATAACATCCTTTACCTTAAAAGAACAGTACTTCTGATCGGAATATCGGATGTATTGTTGAAAAAAAAACTTGCACTGAACAACAACTTTCAAAGTATCTAAAAACTCACAAAATACGTTCGATAATATATATAGAGAGAGAGAGAGAGAACTTATGATTCTTGAGTGATTTTCAATTCTAACATAAACACATATTTATATGAAAATGCTAGAACGTCAAAGCAGACTAAATAATAAAATATTAATATTCTAAAACCATTTCAAGCACGCCACTTTGATTTTTCAGCATACCACTTTGAATTTTTAGCCCACTATTTCAGTATTTTCCACAAAAAATAAAAGTGGGGCCCACCCATGTTTTAATAAAAATATTTATTTCTGAAACTTCAATAATTCATAATAAATAGCCATTTTATCATAAAAATATGAATTTTATGTCCATTCCATAGGAAATAGAATTCTCTACAACTTTGTAGAAGAAAGTGTTTCCAAATTCTAAACAGAAAATGTCTGAAATTCACATACGGATGATGTTTAATACTTCTATTCTGATAAAATACTGATAAAACACCTCAGCATTAATTCCTTCATTTATATCCACACAAAATAAATATTTCCCTATCCATCATTTATATCCACATAAAATAAATATTTTCTTATTAAATAAATTAATAATTAATTATTCACAAATAATATTACAGAATAACAATTATGATAACCAGGTCGTTCCCATGAAAGAGGGGGATTTTTGATAAGGATTTCTCCTTACTAGCGCGCAATTAGATGACCAACCCCCTTTTTTTAGATAGAACTTCCTTAGACATTGCCAATAATGTTATCTAATATTATTATTCAAATAATATGAATTATTGATCTGATAATAGAAATATTGTGCAGTGACAATTATTGAAACAATAAAAATATAAAATATCAACGCAGCAATTATTGAATCAATAAAATAAAATATTGAACAGTAATTATTGTAACAATTATTGGGTACGTAGTGCCTTCTTATGTAAGAATCAATAATCCAACAATACTGTGCAATACCGTGTGCTACTGTGCAACCACACATATTATTGTACTTTAACCGCCGGGTATTCTAACAGTGTTAACGGTAATAATTACGCCGTTATTTATAAAGAATTTAAACTTGTCGTTTTCTTCATTCGACCGTTTTTCGTTATGAGGCCCACAAATGGCTACGCCGTTGTACGAATATTCCCCGACAGCAAGAATATTCCACGACCAAACGAATATTCCCCGACAACAATGAATATTTTATAACCACTTGCTTATTTTGTAAAATTTGCACATTTCATCCATAACCAAAATATTATATTAAATTAACTCCTTATTATTTCAAGATAATGAATAGAGTAAATTCAATTTTATTTATACAAAAATTTGGGTCTTATAACCTTCCCTCCTTATAAAATTTCGTCCTCGAAATTGACGTACGTACCTGGTGTTTCAAAAAGGTGAGGGTACCTTACTTTTATTTCTGATTTCAACTCCCAGGTCATTTCCTCCATAGCATGGTTCCTCCACAAAACTTTGACTTGTGGTATAATATTTGTTCGTATGACATGCTATTTCCTATCCATGATCATGACAGGTACCTTCTCGTACGTTAAATCTTCGGCTATCTCGTCTGGTTCTAACGCAGTAATGTGTTTTGGGTCTTTCACATATTTATGAAGTATAGATATGTGAAAAACATTATGAACACGAGACATGCTTGGAGGTAATGCGAGTCCATAGGCCACATTTCCTATTCGGTTAAGAATCTCAAATGGACCAACAAATTGTGATTTGAGCTTTCTTCTCTTCGCGAATCTTGTAACTCCCTTAATTCTATGGAGCAATACGTAACAGTACATGATCTCCAATATTAAATTTCACGTCCTTTCAATGAAGATTCGCATAACTCTTTTGTCGATCCTGTGCCATTTGTATACGTTATCGAATCGTTTGGATCTTTTCTGTAGCAATGCGTACCAATTCTGGTCCCAACAATGTTGCTACAACGCCTCGAATGGAGCCATGCCTATACTTACTTGATAACTGTTGTTGTAGGAGAATTCCACCAATGGCAAGTAATTATCCCAACTTCCTTTGAAATCTAGGACACAGAGTCTTAATAGATCTTCAAGGGTTTTAATAGTCCTTTCCAATTGCCCGTCTGTTTGAGGATGGTATACCGAACTGAATTATAAATCCGTGCCCATAGATTTCTGCAAGCTAACCCAAAATCTTGAAGTGAATCTTGGGTCACGATCCGAAACTATGGATACTGGCATGCCATACAATCTCACAATCTCATTCACGTACATACGAGCAAGACATTCAAGGGAATAAGTCTCACGTATAGGCAAGAAATGGGCAGACTTGGTTAATCTATCAACAATAACCCAAATCGCATCTATGCCTTGAGAAACTTTGGAAAGACCTATAACGAAATCTATGGTAATGTGTTCCCACTTCCATTTCAGAAACTCAAGTGGTTGCAATGGACCCATTGCCACTTGATGCTCTGCCTTTACACGTTGACAAGTTAAACACCTCGAGATAAACTCTGCGATCTCTCTCTTCATATTGCTCCACCAACATGTATGTCGAAGATCGTGATACATTTTGGTACTCCCATGATGGATTATAAACGGTGTGTTGTGTACATCCATTATGATTCTATGCTTTAAGTCAGAATCGTTAGGAATGTAATGTCTGGAGTTGACTCGAAGTATTCCTTCTTCATCAATTCTTTCTTCTGAAATAACACCTTCTTGTACTTTCTTCTTCATACGTATCATCTCTGGGTCTGTGGCTTGAGCAGCTTTAACTTTATCGATTAAAGTCGGTTCTACTCATATGTTTGATATCATCACGTGGGTATTTGGAGCCATTAACTCTATCTCCAACCTTTGTATGTCGTACAAAATGGGTCTTTGTGTTAACAACATCGCACTCGTATCCGCATACGATCTTCTACTTAATGCATCAGCTACCACGTTCTCTTTTCCAGAATGATATTGAATGCTATGGTCATAATTTTTCAACAGCTCGAGCCAACGTATTTGTCGCATGTTGAGTTCCTTTTGGGTATAGAAATATTTGAGGCTTTTATGATCCATATAAATCTCCACTTTCTCCCCCATACAAGTAGTGTCTCTAGATTTTCAACGCAAAAACGACTGCTGCCAACTCCAGATCATGAGTAGGATAATTCTTCTCATATTCTTTGAGTTGTCGTGAGGCATAGTCTATGACTTTCCCATGTTGTATGAGAAAACATCCTAACCCTTTGCCTGAAGCATCGTTGTAGATAACAAATCCATCCGAACCAGATGGTATTGTCAGAACATGTGCCGAAATGAGTCTCCTCTTAAGCTCTTGGAAACTCTTCTCGCATTCTTCGCTCCATACGAATTTTGTGTCTTTTTGAGTTAGTTGAGTTAATGGAGCAGCGATTCGAGAAAATCCTTCCACGAATTTTCGATAATAACCATCTAAGCCCAGAAAGCTACGTACTTCGGTCACCGACTTCGGCTGCTCCCAACTTTGGATTGCTTCAATCTTCGTCGGGTCAACAGATACTCCATGTTTTGACGCCACGTGCCCAAGGAATGCTACTTCCTTAAGCCAGAACTCGAATTTCTTCAGCTTGACATATAGCTTGTTGTCACGAAGCCTTTGAAGTACCAACTTCAAATGGTGCTCATGATCTTCACGGTTTTTGGAATAGATGAGGATGTCATCAATAAAGACAACAACGAACTGATCCAAATTCTCCTTGAATACACGGTTCATCATATCCATAAAAGCAACAGGGTCATTAGTCAATCCAAAAGACATGACTAAGAATTCGTAATGCCCGTACCGAGTTCTGAAGGCAGTCTTTGGAATATCCTTAGTTTTAATCTTCAGCTGATGATATCCAGAACGAAAATTGATCTTTGAAAAGGATTGTGCTTCTTGCAACTGGTCGAACAGGTCATCAATGTGAGGTAGCAGATACCTATTCTTGATGGTGACATGGTTCAATTCCCGATAGTAAATACAAAGTTGCATACTCCCATCTTTCTTCTTTACGAATAAAACAGGAGTACCCCAAGGAGATGTACTAGGACGAATGAAACCGATGTCTAACAACTCCTGTAGTTGGACCTTTAACTCTTGAAGTTCAATAGGAGCCATTCGATATGGGGTTTTAGAAATGAGTTTTGTACCAGGTTCAAGGTTAATAAATAATTCAACTTCACGTTCTGGGGGTAGACCGGGAAGTTCTTCAGGAAATACGTCAGGAAATTCACTAACAACAGAAATATTATTCAAATCTGACGTGTTTTTGTTCAAGCCCATAACATGGACTAAGAAAGCTTAACATCCGTTTTTTAATAAACGGATGGTTTTATGGCTTGATATGACAATGATTGACTTTAGTGGTTTGGTTGCTTGAATTCGCATAACAGGTTGGTTAGGAATATGAAAACTAACAACCTTACAAAAATAATCAATTTTGGCATGATGAGTAGTTAACCAATCAATCCTTAAAATTACATCAAATGCAAGTATCTTTAAAGAGATAAGATCAATAGGTAATGTGATGGTGCCAACTTGGATTAAGCAAGATTTATAAATATTGGATGTAATGAAAGTTTCTCCTAACGGAGTCACCACAGATAAGTCAAAGTCTAATTTCTTCGGAGTCAAGTTTAAACGTTAGCACAAGCAGGAGAGATAAAAGAATGGGTAGAACCGGTATCGAGTAAGGTATAAACTTCGCAAGAGTTTAAGATTAGCTTACCCTTGATCACCTCGTTCGGGTTTCTCGCGTTTTGGCCAGTCACGACAAACGCTCTCCCTTGAACCACCGACTTTATTTTGTCCGTAGTTGCCTTTGGTGCCACCGTCCCAGTTGGACTTGACTTCGCTATCGGACAAAATCAGGCTATATGACTGTCTTTTCCACAACTGAAACACACCTCGGAAGGTTGTGAACAGTTTGGACTTATGTGTCCCTCCTCTCTACATCTATAGCATCTAACTGGTGGTCGTTCTTCTCCCCTAGAATTTGTTGCTGGTGCTGCTGCTGCTGATGATGTCTTCCCGTCATTGTTGAATCTCCTCTTTTTGAAATTTTCACTTAACTCACCTCTCCAATTATCATGGCCACGATTACCACCAGAGTGGTTACCGCTTTTGTTCATATTTTCCCCTCCCCGTTGGTTATCATTGCTCTGATGACTGCTGTCACCGGTATGACCCTGGTTGTGGTCCCCTGGTTGAACATACTCATTATCTTGCTCTAATAATTGAGCCCTGTTGACAACATCTGAATATAGAGAAAATTTGTGAGAGATAAGGTATTGACGAATTTGGGTTTTAGACCTCTCAGAAACATCCGCGTCATACGTTCCTCATTCTCTACCAAATGAGGTGCAAACCTGGATAACTCCGCGAATTTCACCTCGTACTGGGACACCGTCATGTTGTTCTATTCCAGTCTAATAAACTTTACCTCCTTCATATGACGAATACTTTCAGGAAAGTACTTGTCAATGAATAGTTTCTAAAATGTTTTCCAAGACATGTTGAGTGCTGCTGGCTGGGTACGCTTCACAGATTCCCACCAATAATCTGCCTCACCACGAAACATAAAAGTGGCGAATGGAACCTTCTGTTCCTCCGTGCATCCCAAGACATCGAATATCTTGGTAATTTACTTAGCCCACGTTTCCGCCTTAATCGGATCCGGCTTTCCCCAGAACTCTGGCGGTCCCAACTCTTTGAACTGCTTGACTGTAATAAACTGTGCGCTGCTATCATTTCAACTCGTATTTTGTACACGAGTCTCCCTCGTCTATTTTTGCATGAACTGCAAAAAGCTTTTAAACATCCCATCAATCATCGTTTGTTCGGTAGTGTTATTTATAGGAGGAATATTGCCATTATGTTTCACGTTCCCCTGGTTGGTGATTAAAGGTGTCTCCACGGTCTCATACACTCCATTGTTAATATTTTCAACTTCCATTCTCAAATAATGCCACAAAACAAGGGTTAATTAAAGAAAATGACATATCACATAATACCACTATATTCTGACCGACCAACAAATAACAAATAGGCTTAGGTAGGATACACAAGCGAAGGATTTACTCGTCTCTCCCCTCCTAGTTTTATTCCCTGATCTCCGCCAGAGACCATATCCCTAAGCTCTGATACCAACTGTGACGCCCCCAAAATAGGTATACATCTCCCATTCTGAGTAGCCAAATACATGGTACAGAAACAACTACAACTTTATTGATACAATTGTCGTGCAAAATATGACAACACATAAACTGTGAGTTTAAATATAAATATTATCTTCTAGAAAATATCCACACTCAGATAAAGTCCTCATTACAATTATTGATGCATTATTTTACAAAATAGTGAGGACTGCTAAAATAACTATCTTGAACCATCACTCCATACCCCGGCTAATTCCTGCTAAATTCTCACCTCCTGAGAATAAAAATGGAACAAAAAAGAAAAAGGTGAGCTCAGCTAGCCCAGTATAGAATATTATGACTAAGATAATGAATAAAAAATTATCGTTAGCCTTCAACAAATCAAATAAAATATAATGGACAACAAATTTTAGATCAATATTCGCAACGAAAATAACAATTCATTAGAAGAGTTAAGTTACTATCATCTATGAATTTAAAAGTCCATCATCAATATTTTATCCCTGTAACATCAATCAATCTACATCTTGAATCAAATATTCATCTTTGCACTACGGGCCAAAGATATTCATTTGTATCACCAGTTGGTCATGTTCATCTCAACACTTGTTCATCTTTGCACTACGGGCAAAAGATATTCATCAGGTAATCATTTATCTTTGCATTACATGACAAAGATATTCATCAAGTATCACCATTAAGGACTGAGGATGATGAAAAATATTTTAAAAAACGAATCCAGTGAGATAAAAGGATAAAGATTAGATATTCGTACTTTAGATAATCCAAGTTTAAAAATACTCCATAATAAACCACAGTGAAGTAAAATTCAAGAATAAAGATCAAAACATGGATACAATCAAAGATAGTAACCATAATAGACATATGGGATAAAGAAGAGAAAATTTTATTTTTCGGTGAATAATACCGTATTTGTGAATAGTGTCATATACGTGAATAGTGCCATATACGTAAATAGTAATCACGACACTAAAAGGTAGAAATTCAACAATAATATTCATACCAATATTTCGGCATAATGTTATTGAAAGAAATAATATCATTTACGAAGTAAATAACATTCTTTACCTCAAAAGAACAGTACTTCTGACCTGAATATCAGATGTATTGTTGAAGGAAACTTGCACTAAATAGCAACTCTCAAAGTATATAAAAACTCACAAAATACGCTCGATAATATAGAGAGAGAAAACTTATGATTATGGTGTGATTTTCAATTCTAACATAAACACCTATTTATAGAAAAATGCTAGAACGGCAAAGCAGACTAAATAATAAAATATTAATATTCTAAAACCATTTCAAGCACGCCACTTTGATTTTTCAACATAGCACTTTGAATTTTTAGCCCACCATTTCAGCATTTTCCAGAAAAAAATAAAACTGGGGCCCACCCATGTTTTAATAAAAATATTTATTTTTGAAACTTCAATAATTCATAATAAATAGCCCTTTTATCAGAAAATATGAATTTTGTGTCCATTCCATAGGAAATAGAATTCTCTACAACTTTGTAGAAGAAAGTTTTTCTAAATTCTAAACAAAAAATGTCTGAAATCTATATACGGATGATATTTAATACATCCATTCCGATAAAATACTGATAAAATACCTCAGTATTAATTCCTTCATTTATATCCACACAAAATAAATATTTTCCTAACCATCATTTATATCCACATAAAATAAATATTTCATTATCATATAAATCAATAATTAATTATTCACAATAGTATTACAGAATCACAATTATGACAACCAGGTCGTTTTCAAGAAAGAGGGAGATTTTCGATAATGATTTCTCCTTACTGGCGCGCAATTAGATGACCAAACCCCTTTCCTTAGACAGAACTTCTTTAGACATTGCCAATAATGCTATGTAATAATATTTTTCAAATAATATGAATTATTGATCTGATAATGGAAATACTGTGCAGTGACAATTATTGAAACAACAATAATATAAAATATCAACGCAACAATTATTGAATCAATAAAATAAAATATTAAATAGTAGTTACTGTAACAATTATTGGGTACGTAGTGCCTTCTTACGTAAGAATCAATAATTCAACAATATTGTGCAATACCGTGTGCTATTGTGCAACCACGCGTATTATTGTACTTTAACCACCGGATAAATTTTCACATTTCACCCATAACCAAAGCATTATATCAAACTAACTCCTTATTATTTCAAGATAATGAATAGAAGAAATTCAATTTTATTTATAAAAAATTGGGGCCTTACATTATTTATTTAGATTGGAAAATCATCATGAAAAGAAATTTACCAGCACTAACGTTAAACTTCTTTGATCTATATGTTGATGTGCATAAAATGCCTGCCACTTTGAGGTCATTTAAGTACAGATCATTTTGCCACTTTATTCTAACATTAATATATGGGACACCCTAAAAAAATTATGTTAACCAAAACAATAATGTCAGCATCAAACTTTGGCATCAACTTTGAATTAAAGAGTCAAAAGTCAAAACATCATATATGGTCTATATGATCCTTGTAAAAACTTGATCTTATAGTAAAAGTTTCTTTACTTTGTTCATCGTAAACTTGATCTTATCATGTGGTCAATGTCTGTACGTGATGCCTAGATTTATTCGCATGCCCATGCTTAACACAAAATGACACAGTTATGAAGATGAG
This sequence comes from Panax japonicus, assembly GCA_020205505.1. Classification (NCBI taxonomy): domain Eukaryota; kingdom Viridiplantae; phylum Streptophyta; class Magnoliopsida; order Apiales; family Araliaceae; genus Panax; species Panax japonicus. Next base: position 2,978,508 of record CM035102.1, read on the forward strand.
GCATTGGGTACAGTATATGAGGGTATTCAGTTCAGAACTATTGATGCTGACCATCTACCAAAAGGAAAAGGTAGTCTACTCTCAATACTTAAGGTTGATTCTAAATAACTTGGATTAACTATATCAACATATCTTCTCTAAAGGCTACTACTTTGCAAACATGGCGACTGGGATTCCATAACTAAACAAAACAAACATTATTATCCATATATGTGTCTGTTGAGATAAAAAGCTACATTTAATCAAAAGCACATACATGTATATAAGAAGGTAAGACTGAAACTATATCTCATTCTTGCATATCAAATAATCAAAAAGGGGAAAAATTAAAATGTTCAAAGGACATACATGTCACACAGAACATTTATAAGGAAATTCCATGATTTAATCTAAAATTTAATCCAAATAATCCAAATTAAAAATCCAAAGATGATTATACTAAATGTATTTAGAAGTTACTAATATTTAAAACAAGTAAGATGAGATAATGCATGAAATTAATTTGAAGCAGTAAAGTTGTCATCTTTCTCGATTTAGATCTTCTTTTTCATTTTGTTGGTTGACATTTCAACATCAGTTGACTGAGATCCTTGTACATCATCATCGCTGATTGAATGTATAGGTCTTTTGCTTATAGGTGTGACACAGTTGATAACATCGAGCATTGACTCATCCAGTAAAGACTGTAGTAACATAATTACACTTGTGTAGGATTTAATTATTTTTTCATATGTATAAACAAATTTATTATAGGATTCATATTACATGAGGTTCATCACATATACTTGTGTAGGATTCAATTATTTTTTTTCATCGTTAGTCATCCTAGCAACTGTGTATGTCGCATAATTTGCCTTCAAATTATAAGATGATATCTGTATTTTGAAAAGGAACCTCTTTTGTAACAATATATTGAGTTCATCCGAAAAACAATCAGAGTCTCCATCCTATTTAAAAAAAATGAATTAACAATAGTTATGTACACAAGGTTAAGACTGTATACTTTAAATATGTACTCTTTTTTTTCTATTTTAATTTTGCCTTAATCAATTGTTCCCTCAATTCATAAGTTGACTTTCATATGACGTGTTGGGCTTCACGATCAAATAGAACAAAAGATGCACTAGACGTATCATCAATTACTTTAACTTGTACTTTAAATCTACAATTAAAAGTTACATTTTCAAAGTTAAATAATATTAATAGATTGAACAAAGCATGAACATAAGGTAGATATAGTGTATAACAAAATACTATATCACAATACATCGGTGTAACAGAATTAACATGGTCAAAACATTTATCACATCAAAATTTTTCGCTGTTGGTTTTACTTTTTTCGGCATTTTTTGCAGGAATTATAAAACCAATTATATTCGGTTTCTATACACAAAATAGTAGCAAGTACCACACATGATGACTCTTGGAGTGTCAAAAAAATGAGCAACAGAATATTAGTTAATGTTGTGAATGAAGTAAGGTGTTTTAAACGGTTTTACCTTGGTTGCATCCCGTATTTCTTCAAGAGTTTTCCTATCACAGATTTGAAGGAATTCATCTGTAATAGATAATGCGCTCTGTCTGGATAAATGAGTTATTATAGTTTTACCAGAATTGGTATCACAAATGCTGGTAGACAACAATGATTGTAGTTAAAGGGAAATTTAATTTGTAGTAGTAATAAATTTTAATAAAGGGTTCAAAGAAGAACACAGTGTACCTATTTTTAAAACTAACAACCTCAGGGATATCTGCATTTATAAGAAGTCTTGAACCGAACATTGAGTTAGACAAAGCTGGTGTACCTATGTAATGGCAAATGTTGCATAGTTAATAAACATATATTTGGAAAGATATTTTTCATACAAACACATATTAGTACCTTTCCAGAACTTGATTTTTGCAAATTGCAAAACAATTATAATGTGTTTTTGATTTTCTATTTCAACAAAGGAACAAATTTGGTTTGCAAAGTCATCCCACAAGGTACAGCTCAACACATTATGACTGTTAGAAAAATATAATGTAAGATTAATTTAAATGATTATAGTTATTAATAAAAGAAGTACTCATACAGTATAATAATTTACCTGTTATCAGTTAATTCAATATTAACTCTCTTGCATAGTTTACCATTGCTTGTACTGATTTCTACACTCCCCATCGCAGTTACTTGTCCAATAACATATGGTTATACGCAACAAAATTATGTATGTAATTAAAAATCTCAGGATGTAAAAACTTATAGGTTAATTATTGTTAAACATACCAACTAAGTATAAGTTATCAACCACAGATGATAGTATTTGGTCGTATGGAGTGAATTGAAATCCATATGTATGAATGGGAGCCTCATCTAACTCTCGTAGTGAGGTGGAATACAAAAAATTAATTTTGTATGGATGTTGAGTAGCTTTGAAAGAACCACCATTCTGACTGACAACGAAATTGGTGATTATAAAGACTTGTTGTTCCTTGACTGTTGTTTGAAATTTTGTAAATAGAGACCTTTTGATACTCGCTTGTATTTTGGTGTCCTATAAAAATATAATATGCTTATGGTAAGATGTTGTAATTTGGAGTTGCGTGTATATATATATATATATATATATATATATACCTTTTCATCCAACAGTACCATCTCAATGATGTTTATGTAGTCTGCTTTGTTGAAGCTTGGCATATTCTAGAGTCGAGTTATCCTTACTTTAATCTTCCATGTCTCTTTGACAGGGCTGATGTCATCAACAAAATCGGACCTAGTCGTCATCTAAATATTGGGATAGGTAAAATAATAAGGAGGAGTTAACTGTTTGTAGCATGAACTGTTGTGTATTGAGTTGGTATTTATAGCTATAATATCATAAAGTAGTGATTTTTTTTTGATATAATTAAGTAGTGATTTAGGGGATTATAATCAATAAATTAAGATTTAATTATGAAATTACAAAGGATAATATTATAATTAAATTACAAAAGATAATATTAAAATACTTGATATAAATCTAAAATCTGTTTAGATTTATAGTAGTGATTTAGGGGATTATACTCAATAAATTATGAGATAACAATTAAATTACATAGGATAATATCAAAATAGTTGTTATAAATCTAAAATCTGTTTAGATTTATTGTAGTGATTTAGGGGATTATAATCAATAAATTAAGAGATAACAAATAAATTACAAAGGATAATATCATAATTAAATTACTAAGGATAATATCATAATTAAATTACAAAGGATAATATCAAAATAGTTGATATAAATCTAAAATCTGTTTAGATTTATAGTAGTGATTTAGGGGATTATAATCAATAAATTAAGAGATAACAAATAAATTCTAAAATAAACATAAAAGCACTAAAAGGGGGGGGGAATCTTGACTAATATCCAACCCTTAACCCAATTTTTTTAAAAAATGGGGTACCCACTTAAAAGAGAGATGAAGTGTCAATAAACTCATATTTGAACATTTCTTGTCCGCATATACGTTGGTGTCATGACTCATAAACATCTGGAAAAAAGTATTCTTCTTTTGGAGCGTTCTGTATTGATTTCTTAGCAGGCTAGGAAAGTTAAACTATAAAATTGGAGCCACAGTTTTGATTAATTCATGTTCACTAAATATGAACAACTTATAACTATATATGTGAGGAAGATAACTAATAGTCTTTAATGTAGCTAAAAGGACTACATATTTGAAATTTGTTTGTTTAGTTGCTTTGAGCAATTTGCATCTGTGACTCTTTCTACATGCTATTCCTGCATACTATTAAAATGAGTATGCAACTAACCACTCATAAGAGGCCTTAAAAATGAAGTTGGTTCTTTTAGTTTTCTTTTATTTTCTTAATTTATATTTAATTCAGGGCTTAGATGTAAGACCCCAACTTTTTTTAAATAAAGATAATTTTTTTATAAATATCATTTTTAAATATTATGGAGTGAATTTAATATAATGTTATAGTTGTGGGTAATATTTATAAATTTTATAAAGTACGCAAGTTGTTATATAATATTCGATTGGTCGGGAAATATTCGTTTTAACAGGAAATATTCGTACGACGACACAATTATTGGTGGACACCACAACGAAATTATTGTCGGATTGAGAAAACGATAAAAATATTTTATGAAAATAACGGCGGAAGTTTTACCGTTAACTGTTGAAACACCCGGTGTTAAAAGTATATGAATACGCGTGGTTGCATAGTAACACACAGTATTGATTATTGATGCTTACGTGAGAAGTCACTCAGTTTTGTTCAATTATTGCTTCAGTAATTGTTGCATAGTATCTCACGTTATTTGATTCAATTATTTTCGATATTTTATATATTATTAAATCAATAATTGAGATGACATAGTTATTAATATTATTATTTGCAATATTAACGATGTCTAGAAGTTTTGCCAATGAGAGGTTTGGTCACCTAATTGCGCGCAAATAGGGAGAAATCCTTATTGGAAAGCCCCCTCTTTCCTGGGAATGACCTGGTCGATTAATGTTGTGAATTATAATAATAATTATAAATGTTGTTAAAAATATTGAGGTCATTTTTTTATGAAGTATTTGTTATAAATATTGACGTATTATTTGGAAACCCATTTACCCATTTTTCAAAATAATCAGTAGAAAGTTATTTAGTATATATATATGGGCTATATGTATATACACAGCTGTGTATTACACAGTAGGTCTATGGCTACAGATTTTTTGAGCTATAGCGACGGTAAATTGTCGCTATAGCCCAGAATAGCTATGACGACTGATGAAACCATCGCTATAGCCCAAAAACAGTCGTTATAGTCTGCTGTATAATACACAACTGTGTATATACATTTTTCCCTATATATATATATTATCTTGTTGATTCACAGGTTTGGGGGGGTATCACGGGTTCAAGTATATATATATATATAATATTAAGTGGTGGGAAAAAAGTAATCACGGTATTCATCCCGTGAATTCAGAAACTGGCATATGTTATTTATAAATAATATATATAATATATATTATATTTTATTTTATTTTATTTTATTTTAAAGTTTTCGTTTTATTAAAATATTTTATTGCATAGTACTCTTTCTATTCTCCTATAAATAGGATGCTTAGTTAGAATTAAAATCACACCAGAAATTTCAGAAAATTCTCTTCTATAATCTTGAGCGTATTTCTTTAGAGTTTTAAGAAGTTTTGAGCGTAGTGCAAGTTTTCTTCAAGGATATCCTCGCCCTACCAGTCGAAATACTCTTCTTTTACGATAAGGGGTATTATTTCTTTTGTATTCATGAAGAGAACTTTTGTTATTCTATTCTTTATTATTCTGTTGGAATAACCTGTATACGCGGGCTACCCTATACTTGGTGAAATTCTTCTGTTATTCCATTCTTTATTATTATTTTGGAATAACCTGTCTATGCGAAGTACCGCATACATGGTAAAATTCTTCTGCTATTTCATTCATTATTATTCTGTTGAAACATATTGTCTGTGCGTTTACGCATGACCTGGTTCCGTTATTTATTATTCTGTTGGAACATCATATCTGTGCGTTTACGCATGACCTGGTTCCGTTATTTATTATTCTGTTGGAATAAACTGTTTGTGCGGTCTATCGCATGCCTGGTGATTTCTTTTGTTATTCTATTCTTTATTATACTCAGTTGGTTAAAGTTTTGACTTCTATACTCCATGAAATTAGTGGAATATCCTTGATATTTGCGCTTCATCCAGTATCTTTTCATGGAAATATTCTTCTGAGCATTTTTGAATTTTACTCTATTAAAGAAGTATCATGTTGACAATTTGGACGTTATTAGTTCCTGGATAAATTAATTCTTGAACTTGTTTTATTGAATTTTTATATCATTTTCATCATCCTCATGTTTATATTTTGTTGAAAGTCATCTGTGGCCTGTAGTGCATAGATGAACTTGGTATGATTATGACCAGGGATTACTCGGTGTAATCATGACCGTAATGTTACAAATGATGTGGTAAAAGTCCTCATTGGACCGTAGTGCATTGATGGACAGTTGTTGACATGATCATGACCATTGATGAATACACGAATATCCTTGGCCCGTAGTGCATGGATAATTTGTGATTTTGATACTAATGAATATTCTTGGCCGTAGTGCAGGGATGATGTGGATCATTTATTAAGCTGAGTCTCAGTGATAAAAATGATGAAAAACATTTTTAAATCAAAAAAGATAGTAGATTTTATTCTCTACTTGACTCTTTTAATGGATTGCTTGTTCCGCTGCAGTTAAACTTGATGTCTATTATATTTTATCAGTTTAACACTGTTGAAGGCTAATGATAATTTATTCTAAATTATCTTAGTCATAATATTTCTTACTGGGCTAGTTGAGCTCACCCTTTTGCTTTCATTGTTCTCTTCAGGAAATGAGAACGTAGCAGGGACTAATCGAGGAACGGAGTAATGGTCCAGATGATAGCATTAGTAGTCCTCACTATTCTATTAAATAGTGTGTTAATAAATGTATTGAGTACTTATTTTGAGTTTAAATACTGTTTGGAAGACAATATTTGTATAAAAACTCACAGCTCATGTTGTATATTTAAGATTGTATTTATATTCTGTATCATGTATTTGGCGACTTAGAATAGGTGATGTATACTTGTTTTGGGGGCGTCACACTAGAGATTTGAATATCAAAGGTAGTGGAAATTAGTATTGTATTTAGATTCCTTTGTACATATTTGCTCTTAGATTCCTTTGATTAGTACGAATAAAACACTACCTATCTGCCTCAATCATAATGTAAGAATCAACCCAAAATTGTTGAAACAATTTCCTTGAATGTAAAAGTGTCATTGATTCATTTTTCCTTTCTTGTATCCTAAAGACAAAAAGTTATCTCATGCTTACTCTTCCCCTCTTTCCTTTTGAATTTTCAGTAAGAAAAATATCATGTCTAAATCCATCTTCACCATATAGGAAAAGCAACGGGTACTGCATTAAAAGGTAAGAAGGGTGCAACTCATTCGTTTTAATAAACCATTCTGAGTCTCCTTGGGGTGCTCCTGTTCTATTCATGAAAAAGAAAAATGGGAGTATGCGACTTTGTATTGATTATCGGGAGTTGAACCATGTCACCATTAAAAATAAGTACCCATTGCCACGTATTGATGACCTGTTTGACCAGTTACAAGGAGCCAAATTCTCTTTAAAGATTGATCTTCGTTCCCGTTATCACTAATTAAAGATTAGAACCGATGGCATTCCAAAGACGGCTTTCAGAACTCAGTACGGGCATTATGAATTCCTAGTCATGTCTTTTGGATTGACTAATGCTCTTGATACCTTCATGGATATGATGAATCGAGTATTCAAGGAATATTTGGATCACTTTGTGGTTGTCTTCATTGATGACATCCTTATTTATTCCAAAAGCCGTTAAGATCATGAGCAACACTTGAGGCTGATACTCCAAAAGCTTCGTGAATATAAGCTTTATGACAAGTTAAAGAAATACGAGTTCTGGCTTGAGGAAGTAGCATTCCTTGGGCACGTGGTGTCAAGTCATGGAATATCTGTTGACCCAGTAAAGATTAAAGCTATTCAAAGCTGGGAGCAACCTAAATTAGTGACTGAAGTACGTAGCTTTCTCGGCTTAGCTAGTTATTATCAGAGATTCGTAGAAAGTTTTTCTCGAATCGCTACTCCCTTAACTCAGCTAACTCGGAAAGATACAAAATTCGGTTGGACCGAGGAATGTGAGAAGAGTTTTCAAGAACTCAAGAGGAGACTCATTTCAGCACCTGTTCTGACAATACCATCTGGATCGGAGGGATTTGTCATCTACAGTGATGCTTCGGGTAAAGGGTTAGGTTGTGTTCTCATGTAACATGGGAAAGTCATAGCTTATGCCTCACGACAACTCAAAGAATATGAGAGGAATTATCCTACTCATGATCTAGAGTTGGCAGCAGTCGTTTTTGCACTAAAGATTTGGAGGCATTATTTGTATAGGGAGAAAGTGGAGATCTTTACGAATCATAAAAGCCTCAAATATTTTTTCACTCAAAAGGAACTCAACATTCGACAGCGACGTTGGCTTGAACTATTGAAAGATTATGATCAAACCATCCAATACCATCCTGGAAAAGTGAACGTGGTAGCTGACGCATTAAGTAGAAGATCATATGCGGGTACGAGTGCGATATTGTCAACGTAAAGGCCCATTTTGTATGACTTGCAAAGGATGGAGATAGAGATAAAGACTTCAGGGACCTACGTGATGATGGCAAATATACAAGTAGAACCGACTTTAATCGATAAGGTTAAAGCTGCTCAAGCTACATACAAGGAGCTGATGTGTATGAGAAAAAAAGTGCAAGAAGGTGCTATGCCGGAAGCAAGAATCGATGATGAAGGAATACTTCGAGTCAACTCCAGACTTTGTGTTCCTAACGACCCTGAGTTAAAGTATAAAATCATGATAGAAGCGCACAACACACCGTTTTCAATCCATCCTAGGAGTACCAAAATGTATCGTGATCTTCGACATATATTTTGATAGAGCAATATGAAGAGAGAGATAGCGTGGTTTATCTCAAGGTGTCTAACTTGTCAATGAGTCAAAGCGGAGCATCAAGTACCAAAAGGTCCATTGCAGCCACTTAAAATTCCAGAATAGAAGTGGGAACACATTACCATGGATTTCATTACTGGTCTTCCTAAGGTTTCTCAAGGCATAGATGTGATTTGGGTCATTATTGATAGATTTACCAAGTCTGCTCATTTCTTACCGATACGAGAAACTTATACACTTGAACGTCTTACTAGTATGTATATAAATGTGATTGTAAGATTGCATGGTATGCCAGTATCCATAGTTTCTGATCAAGACCCAAGATTCACTTCAAGATTTTGGGTTAGTTTGCAAAAAGCTATGGGCACAGATTTACGATTTAGTTCGGCCCAGTATGTTGGGATGAGGTGGGTGAAGCAACGTTGTTGGGACCGAATTTGGTACGTATGACTACGAAAAAGATTAAAATAATCCGACAACGTATAAAAACCTCACAAGATCAACAAAAGAGTCATGCTGATCTTCATCGTAAGGACGTGGAATTCGATATTGGAGATCATGTGTTGTTACGTGTTGCTTCATTGAAAGGAGTTACGAAATTTGGAAAGAGAGGAAAACTCAATCTTCGATTCATTGGTCCATTTTTAATCCTCAATCGAGTAGGAACTGTGGTGTATAGACTCGCTTTACCGCCAAGTATGTCTCGTGTTCATAACGTTTTTCACATATCCATGTTACGTAAATATGTGGAAGACCAGAACCACATTATTGAATTAGAACCGGACGTGATAGAGGAAGATTTAACGTATGAAGAGTTACCTGTTAAAATCTTGGATAAGAAGGATCATATTCTACGCTCCAAGGTTATACTTCAAGTCAAAGTTTTGTGGAGAAACCACGACGTGGAAGAAATGACTTGGCAGTTAGAATCTGAGATGAAGTCAAGATATCCTCACCTATTCGACATACCAGGTACGTACCCTAATTTTGAGGGCAAAATTTCATAAGAAGGGGAGGTTGTAAGACCCCAACTTTTATGAATAAAGATGATTTTTCTGTAAATATCATTTTTGAATATTATAGAATGAATTTGTTATAATGTTATAGTTATTGGTAGTATTTATAAATTCTGCAAAGTATGTAAGTTGTTATATTATATTCGATTGGTCGGAGAATATTCGTTTTCGCAGGAAATATTCATACAATGGCGCAATCATTGGTGGACCCCACAACAAAATTATTGTCAGATTGAGAAAACGACAAAAATATATTTATAAAAATAACGGCGAAAGTTTTACCGTTAATACTGTTGAACTACTCGGTAGTAAAGTATAGTAATACGCGTGGTTATACACGGTATTGATTATTGATGCTTACGTGAGAAGTCACTCAGTTATACTCAATTATTGCTACAGTAATTGATGCATCATATCTCTCATATTATTGATTCGATTATTGTCACAGTATCATCTGCATAATATATTATTTTATTAAATCAATAATTGAGACGGCAAAGTTATTCATATTATTAAATTGTAATATTTACAATGTCTAGAAGTTCTGTCAAGGAGAGGTTTGGTCACCAAATTGCGCGCCAATAGGGAGAAATCCTTATTGGAAAGCCCCCTCTTTCCTGGGAACGACCTGGTTGATAAATATTGTGAGTTATAATATTAATGATGAATGTTATTAAAATTGAAGTTGTGCTTGGAGTTGAATTTGGACACGCGGACGTGATATTTGAGTCCGGAACGATGAAATTAGTAAAAATAAATTATAAACACAAAATTTTCCGGGTTTTACTATTTGGTCAAAAAGTCAATAGTTGACTTTTTCAGGAAAAGTCAAACTTTAAAATTTCAAAATTTATATTTTTGATAAAAAATAGTTTTATTGTGTTGGAATTATTTGTGTTAGTGAAAATCGACATTTATTTCGATAATAATTGATGTCTGGAGGTTATATTGACAAATCGGGTATTTAACCGGATAAATGAGCAATTGATTGCTATTATTTCACATGATTATAACTATTTGTTTATATGTGTATACTATTGTTTCACATTCTTGTTACTATTAGGGGAGTTGGTGCAAGATTGATAGTACGTGTATGACTAAGTTAAAAATGGAGGTATAAATAGAGGTACTATATTGTAATTCGTATTTTTACATGTCTAGAACTATTGATTCATGTGATTTACTATTGAATCACATTATTTACTATTAGGGGAGGTGGTTCAAGTTTGATAACACTTGCATGACTAAATTAAAAATAAATAAAAAAGTTGGAGGTATTGTACTGTAATTTTTCGAGGCCCAAAACGTGCAATTATTGAAACTATATTTTTCTATAAATAGAAGCTCATTCTTCCTTCATTTCTAACCAATTCACTAAAGCTATAGAGCAATTATTATAGAGAGAAATTATAAAGAGGAAATCTATAGAAGAAGAGAAGCCTGCTACCTTACTACTCCTATATCCAGTTTCTTTCAAAGGTAAGGGGTATTATTTCTTTCTTTCGTCTTCATGAAGAGAACTTCTGTTATTCCATTCTTTATTATTATGTTGGAATAACCTAGTTATGTGAAGTACCGCATACATGGTGAAATTCTTCTATAATTCTATTCTTTATTATTTAGTTGAAACATCTTGTCTGTGCTTCACGTCGGACCTGGATCCGTCTTTATTATTATGTTGGAACATCCTGTCTGTGCGTTTTACGCCGGACCTGGTTCCGTCTTTATTATTCAATTGGAATATCCTGTCTGTGCGTTTTATGCCGGACCTGGTTCCGTCTTTATTATTCTGTTGGAATAACCTGCCTGTGCGGTCTACCGCGTGCTTGGTGATTTCTTTTGTTATTCCAATCTTTATTATACTCAGTTAGTTAAAGTTTTGACTTCTATACTCCATAAAATTAGTAGAATATCCTTGATATTTGCGCTTCATCCAGTATCTTTTCATGAAAATATTCTTCTGAGCATTCTTGAATTTTACTCTACAAAGAAGTATCATGTTAACAATTTGGACGTTATTAATTCCTGGATAAATTAATTGATGAACTTGTTTTATTGAATTCTTATATCATTGTCATCATCCTCATGTTTATATTTTTTTTGAAAGTCATCTATGACATGTAGTGCATAGATGGACTTGGTATGATTATGACCAGGGATTATTCTGTATAATAATGACCGTAATGTTATAAATGATGTGATAAAAGTCCTCATTGGTCCGTAGTGCATTGATGGACAGTTGTTGGAATGATCATGACCATTGATGAATACACGAATGTCCTTGGCCCGTAGTGCATGGATAATTGTGGTCGTGATACTAAAGAATATCCTTGGTCGTAGTGCAGGGGTGATTCGATGATGTGGATTATTTATTAAGCTGAGTCCCAGCGATAAAAGTGATGAAAAGCCTTTTAAATCATAAAAGATAGTAGATTTTATTCTCTACTTGACTCTTTTAATGGATTCCTTGTTCCGCTACAGTTAAACTTGATGTCTATTGTATTTTATCAGTTTAACATTATTGAAGACTAATGATAATTTATTCTGCATTATCTTAGTCATAATATTTCTTACTGGGCTAGTTGAGCTCACCCTTTTGCTTTTATTGTTCTCTTCAGAAAATGAGAACGTAGCGGGGACTAGTCGGGGAACGGAGTGACGGTCCAGAGGATAGCATTAGTAGTCCTCATTATTCTATTAAATAATGTGACAATAAATATAATGAGGACTTATTCTGAGAGTGGATATTGTCTAGAAGACAATATTTGTATTAAAACTCACAGCTCTTTTGTTGTATATTAAAGATTGTATTTGTATTCTATACCATGTATTTGGCGACTCAGGATAGGTGATGTATACCTATTTTGGGGGCGTCACATATTTTGTTGGAATAACTTATCTATGCGAAGTATCGCATGCATGGTGATTTCTGTTGTATTCCATTCTTTATTATTTTGTTGGAATATCCTGTCGGTGCGTATTACGCCTGACCTAGTTCTGTTATTTATTATTTTGATGGAATAACCTAACTATGCGAAGTACCGCATACATGGTGATTTCTTTTGTTATTCCATTCTTTATTATACTCAGTTGGTTAAAATTTTGACTTCTACACTCCATGAAATTAGTGGAATATTCTTGATATTTGCGCTTCATCCAGTATCTTTTCATGGAAATATTCTTCTAAGCATTCTTTAATTTTACTTTAGAAAGAAGTATCATGTTGACAATTTGGACGATATTAGTTCCTGAATAAATTAATTCTTGAACTTGTTTTATTGAATTCTTATATCATTATCATCATCCTCATGTTTATATTATTTTTGAAAGTTATCTGTGGCCTGTAGTGCATAGATGGACTTGGTATGAGTATGACCAGGGATTATTCGGTGTAATCATGACCGTAATGTTACAAATGATGTGGTAAAAGTCCTCATTGGCCCGAAGTGCATTGATGGACAGTTGTTGGCATGATCATGACCATTGATGAATACACAAATATCTTTAGCCCGTAGTGCATGGATAATTTATGGTCGTGACCCTAATGAATATCCTTAGCCGTAGTGCAGGGATGATGTGTATTATTTAAGAAGCTGAGTCTCAGCGATAAAAGTGATGAAAAACCTTTTTAAATCATAAAAAGATAGTTGATTTTATTCTCTACTTGACTATTTTAATGGATTGCATGTTTCGCTGCAGTTAAACTTGTTGTCTATTGTATTTTATCAGTTTGACACTGTTGAGGACTAATGATAATTTATTCTGCATTATCTTAGTCATAATATTTCTTACTGGTCTAGTTGAGCTCACCCTTTCTTTCACAGTTCTCTTCAAGATATGAGAACGTAGCCGGGACTAGTCGGGGAACGGAGCGATGGTCCGAGATGGTGTCTTATTAGTCCTCACTATTCTGTTAAATAGTGTGATAATAAATGTAATGAGGACTAAATTGAGTGCGGATATTGTCTAGATGACAATATTTGTATTAAAACTCAAAGCATGTATTTTGTCGTATTTTACAAGACTGTTGTATAATCAAGTTGTATTTGAATTTAGTACCATGTATTTGGCGACTCAAGATGGGTGATGTATACCTATTCGGGGGGCGTCACAGTTGGTATCAGAGCTTAGGGATATGATCCCTGGCTGAGATGTGAGATAAGAACTAGGAGGGGAGAGACGGGGAATTCCTTCGCTAGTATGACCTACCTAAGTTTATTTGGTATTTAATTGGTCGGTCAGAGTATAGGGATAATTTGTGATATGTTAATTAACCCTTGTTTTGTGACAGTATTTGAAAATGGCATCCGAGAATGTTGAGAACATCAATGGAGCACAGGAGACCGTTGAGTGTCCACAGATCAATAATCAGGATAATGTGCATCAGGAAGACGATAATCCTAATGTAAACAACAACACTGACCAAATGATGAACGATGGAATGTTTCGAGGCTTCATGCAATTCATGTAACATCAGGCGAGAGCGGCTCCTGTCCAAAATGTAGGTGGAAACACTGGCAACTCTCGGACGGTTACCGCTAAACAGTTCAAGGAGCTGAGACCACCGGAGTTTTTTGGAGAGCCAAAACCACTTAAGGCGGAGATGTGGATAAAGTAGATCAAAAAGATATTTGATGTCTTGGGTTTCTCCGAGGAGCAAAAGGTTCCCTTTGCCACTTTCATGTTGCGGGCAGAGGCAGATTATTGGTGGGAATCTGTAAAGCGTACTCAACCTGCCGCACTAAAGATGTCTTGGGAGAAGTTCCAAGAACTATTCAATGACAAGTACTTTCCCGAAAGTATTCGTCACATGAAAGAGGTAGAGTTCATTAAACTGGAACAAAACAACATGACCGTGTCACAATATGAAGCCAAGTTTGCCGAACTGTCCCGGTTTGCATCCCATTTAGTTGATAACGAGGAGAGAATGACGCGAATATTTCTAAGAGATTTGAAACCAGAGATACGTCAATATCTTATATCTCATAAACTGTGTTTATATTCAGATATTGTTAATAGGGCTCAGTTATTGGAGCGCAATAATGAGTCAACCCAACCAAAAGAGAGCAGCCGGCAAAATGATAATACCAGTGATAGCAGTCATCGAAGCGGTGACAATAAGCATGGAGGGAATCAACATGCCAGAAATGGTAACCACTTCGGTGGTAATCATGGCCAAAATAATAAGAATGGACATTTCAAGAAAAGAAGATTCAATAATGATGGAAAGATGTCAGCATCAGCACCTGTCGTTAAGGAAGGAGAACGACCACATATCATATGCTTCAAATATAGAGGGGAGGGACACATCAGTCCAAACTGTGCGATGCTCTCCAAAGCATGTTACAATTGTGGATGAGAAGGACACCTGGTCCGATTTTGTCGTGCACCGAAGACAAGTCCAGCTGGGATGGAGGCAGCAAAGGCCGTCCCAAACAAGACAAAACTGGTTGTTCAAGGGAGAGCGTTTGTAGTGACCTCCCAGAAAGCAAAGAACCCGAACGAGGTCATCACGGGTAAGCTTATCATAAATTCTAGTGAAGTATATACCTTATTTGATACCAGTTCTACCCATTCTTTTATTTCTCCTACTTGCGCTCAACATTTAAATTTGACTCCGGAGAAATTAGACTTTGACTTATCTGTTGAAACTCCGTTGGGAGAAAACTTCATTACATACACTGTTTATAAGTCTTGTTTGGTTCAAATCGGTACCCTCACATTACCTGTCGACCTTATTTCATTGAAAATACATGCATTTGACGTAATTCTAGAGATTGATTGGTTAACTACTCATCATGCAAAAATTGATTATTTTCGTAAGGTTGTTAGCTTTCATATTCCTAATCAACCTATTATGCAAATTCAAACAACCAAACCATTAAAATCAATCACCGTCATCTCAAGCCATAAAGCTATTCGTTTATTAAAAAACGGATGTCAAGCTTTCTTAGCTCATGTCAAGGATCTAAACAAAAATGCGTCAGTTTTGAATGATATTTCTATTGTTAATGAATTTCCTGACGTATTCCCTAAAGAACTTCCTGTCCTACCCCCAGAGTGTGAAATTAAATTTTGTATCGACCTTGAACCCGGTACAAAACCTATTTTCAAACCCCCATATCGAATGGCTCCTATTGAACTTCAGGAGTTAAAGAGCCAACTGCAGGAATTGTTAGACATTGGTTTTATTTGCCCTAGTACTTATCCTTGGGGTGCTCCTATTCTATTCGTGAAGAAGAAAGATGGGAGTATGCGACTTTGTATTGACTATCGGGAGTTGAATCATGTCACCATCAAAAATAGGTACATATTGCCACGTATTGATGACCTGTTTGACCAGTTACAAGGCGCCAAATTCTTTTCAAAGATTGATCTTCGTTTCGGATATCACCAATTGAAGATTAGAACCGATGACATTCCAAAGACGGCTTTAAGAACTCGGTATAGGCATTATGAATTCCTAGTCATGTCTTTTGGATTGACTAATGCTCCTGCTGCCTTCATGGATATGATGAACCAGGTATTCAAGGAATATTTGGATCACTTTGTGGTCGTCTTTATTGATGACATCCTTATTTATTCCAAAAGTCGTGAAGATCATGAACAACACTTGAGGCTGATACTCCAAAAGCTTCGTGAATATAAGCTTTATACCAAGTTGAAGAAATGAGAGTTCTGGCTTGAGGAAGTAGCATTCCTTAGGCACGTGGTATCAAGTCATGGAATATTTATTGACCCGGCAAAGATTGAAGCCATTCAAAGCTGGGAGAAACCTAAATCAGTGATTGAAATATGTAGCTTTCTAGGCTTAGCTGGTTATTATCGGAGATTCGTAGAAGGGTTTTCTCGAATCGTTACTCCCTTAACTCAGCTGACTCGAAAAGATACAAAATTCGGTTAGAACGGGAAATATGAGAAGCATTTTCAAGAACTCAAAAGAAGACTCATTTCAACACCTGTTCTGACAATACCATCTGGCTCGGAGGGATTTTTTATCTACAATGATGCTTCAGGCAAGGGGTTAGGATGTGTTCTCATGCAATATGGGAAAGTCATAGCCTATGCCTCTCGAAAACTCAAATAATATGAGAGGGATTATCCTACTCATGATCTAGAGTTGGCAGTTGTTGTCTTCGCACTTAAAATTTAGAGGCATTACTTGTATGGGGAGAAAGTGGAGATCTTTACGGATTATAAAAGCCTCAAATATTTCTTTACTCAAAAAGAACTCAACATGCGACAGCGACGTTGGCTTGAACTATTGAAAGATTATGATCACACCATCTAATACCGTCTTGTAAAAGTAAACGTGGTAGCTGACGCATTGAGTAGAAGATCATATGCGGGTACAAGTGCAATATTGTCAACGCGAAGGCCCTTCTTGTATGACTTGCAAAGGATGGAGATAGAATTAAAGACTCCAGGGACCCATGTGATGATGGCGAATATACGAGTAAAACTGACTTTAATCGATAAAGTTAAAGATGCTCAAGTTACAGACCTGGAGCTGATGCATATGAGAAAGAAAGTACAAGAAGGTGCTATACCGGAAGCAAGAATCGATGAAGAAGGAATACTTCAAGTCAACTCCAGACTTTGTGTTCCTAACGACCCTGATTTAGAGTATAAAATCATGATGGAGGCGCACAACACACAGTTTGCAATCCATCCTGGGAGTACCAAAATGTATCGTAATCTTCATCATACATTTTGGTGGAGCAATATGAAGAGAGTGATAGCGCTATTTATCTCAAGGTGTCTAAATTGTCAACGAGTAAAAGCGGAGCATCAAGTACCAAAAGTCCATTACAACCACTTGAAATTCCAGAATGGAAATGGGAGCACATTACTATGGATTTTGTTACTGGTCTTCCCAAGGTTTCTCAAGGCATAGATGCAATTTGGGTCATTGTTGATAGATTGACCAAGTCTGCTCATTTCTTACCAATACGAGAAACTTATACACTTGAACGTCTTGCTCGTATGTACATAAACGAGATTGAAAGACTGCATGGTATGCCAGTATCCATAGTTTCTGATCGAGACCCAAGATTCACTTCATGATTTTGGGTTAGTTTGCAAAAAGCTATGGGCACAGATTTACGATTTAGTTCGGCTTATCATCCTCAGACGGACGGACAATCAGAGAAGACTATTCAAACTCTTAAAGATTTATTAAGACTTTGTGTCCTTGACTTCAAGGGAAGTTGGGACAAGTTCTTACCATTGGTGGAGTTTTCCTACAACAACAGTTATCAAGCAAGTATTGGCATGGCTCCATTCGAGGCGTTGTATGGAAGAAAGTGTCGTTCTCCAGTATGCTGGGATGATGTGGGTGAAGCAACATTGTTGGGACCGGAGTTGGTACATATGACTAAGAAAAAAATTCAAACAATCCGACAACGTATAAAAACCTCACAAGAACGACAAAAGAGTTATGCTGATCTTCATCGAAAGGACGTGAAATTCGATATTGGAGATCATGTGTTGTTACGTGTTGCTCCATGGAAAGGAGTTACGAGATTTGGAAAGAGAGGAAATTTCAATCCTCGATTCATTGGACCATTTTTAATCCTCGATCGAATAGGGACTGTAGCCTATAGACTTGCTTTACCGCCAAGTATGTCTCGTGTTCATAACGTTTTTCATATATCCATGTTACGTAAATATGTGAAAGACCCGAACAATATTATTGAGTTAGAACTGGACGAAATAGCGGAAGATTTAACGTATGAAGAGGTTCCTGTTCAAATCTTAGATAAGAAGGAACATATTCTACGCTCCAAGGTTATACCTCAAGTCAAAGTGTTATGGAGGAACCACGATGTTGAGGAAATGACCTGGGAGTTAGAATCTGAAATGAAATCAATGTATCCTTACCTCTTCAACATACCAAGTACGTACCCTAATTTTGAAGGCCAAATTTCATAAGAAGGGGAGATTGTAAGACCCCAACTTTTATGAATAAAAATGAATTTTCTATAAATATCATTTTTGAATATTATGGAATAAATTTGATATAATGTTATAGTTGTGGGTAATATTTATAAATTTTGCAAAGTAAACAAGTTGTTATATAATATTCGATTGGTCAGGGAATATTCATACGACGACATAATCATTGGTGGACCCCACAATAGAATTATTGTCGGATTGAGAAAACGACAAAAATATTTTTATGAAAATAATGGCGGAAGTTTTACCGTTGATACTGTTGAACTACTCGGTAGTAAAAGTACAGTAATACACGTGGTTGCATAG
This sequence comes from Panax japonicus, assembly GCA_020205505.1. NCBI lineage: Eukaryota > Viridiplantae > Streptophyta > Magnoliopsida > Apiales > Araliaceae > Panax > Panax japonicus. The sequence continues at coordinate 2,997,358 of CM035102.1, forward strand.
TAGCACACGGTATTGATTATTAATGCTTATGTGAGAAATCACTCAGTTTGATTCAATTATTGTCGATATTTTATATGTTATTAATTCAATAATTGAGATGATAAAGTTGTTAATATTATTATTTACATTATTAACGATGTCTAGAAGTTCTGCCAATGAGAGGTTTGGTCACCTAATTGCGCGCCAATAGTGAGAAATCATTATTGGAAAGCCCCCTCTTTTTTGAGAACGACCTGGTCGATTAATAGTGTGAATAATAATAATGATGATGACGTTTTGTTTTATTTGTAATATTAACGTAATAAAATAGAATTTTTTAATATAAAATAGAATACTTTTATAAAGTTATACATTTTATTAGGCTAATAAAATCTTTTTATATAAAACAGAATACTTTTATAAAGTTATACATTTTATTAGGCTAATAAAATCTTTTTATATAAAACAGAATACTTTTATAAAGTTATCTGTTTTATTAGACAATAATTAGAATATATTATATTTTATTATGCATAGTGCTTGCATAGTATTTGCATAATAAAATCTTTTTAAAAGTTATTCGTTTTATTATATTATAAATAGAATATATTATATTTTATTTAAAAGATTTTACTTTAAATATGGACCGTCCGATTAAAGTAAATCAATCTGGACCGTTCATGGATTGGTTACTATTCATTCCATTCTTCTATAAATAGAAGCTCATTCCTTCATTATTTCTTACGAATTCATTGAAACTCTAAAGAGAGAAACTATAGAGAGAAAGAAGAAAAGTATTCTGCTACTTCACTACTCTGATATCAAGTTTCTTTTACGGTAAGGTGTATTATTTCTTTTGTATTCATGAAGAGAACTTCTATTATTCCATCTTTATTATTCTGTTGTAATAACATGTATACGCGGCCTACCCTATACTTGGTGAAATTCTTCTGTATTCCATTCTTTATTATTCTGTTGGAATATCCTGTCTGTGTTTTACGCCAGACCAGGTTCTGTCTTTATTATTCTGTTGAAACATCCTGTTGGTGTGAATTTCACCTGACCTGGTTTCGTCATTTAGTATTCTGTTGGAATAACCTGTCTATGCAAAGTACCGCATGCATGGTGATTTCTGTTGTATTCCATTCTTTATTATTCTGTTGGAATATCCTGGCGGTACGTATTACGCCTGACCTGGTTCCGTTATTTATTATTCTGATGGAATAACCTGTCTATGCGAAGTACCGCATGCTTGGTGATTTTTTTTGTTATTCCATTCTTTATTATACTCAGTTGGTTAAAGTTTTGACTTCTACACTCCATGAAATTAGTGGAATATTCTTGATATTTGCGCTTCATCTAGTATGTTTTCATGGAAATATTCTTCTGAGCATTCTTGAATTTTACTTTACAAAGAAATATCATGTTGACAATTTGGACGTTATTAGTTCCTGAATAAATTAATTCTTGAACTTGTTTTATTGAATTCTTATATCATTGTCATCATCCTCATGTTTATATTATTTTTGAAAGTCATCTGTGACCTGTAGTGCATAGATGGACTTGGTATGATTATGACCAGGGATTATTTGGTGTAATCATAACCGTAATATTACAAATGATATGGTAAAAGTCCTCATTGGCCCGAAGTGCATTGATGGACAGTTGTTGGCATGATCATGACCATAGCTGAATACACAAATATCCTTGGCCCGTAGTGCATGGATAATTTGTGGTAGTGACCCTAATGAATATCCTTAGCCGTAGTGCAGGGATGGGTGTGGATTATTTATTAAGCTGAGTCTCAACGATAAAAGTGATGAAAAACCTTTTTAAATCATAAAAGATAGTAGATTTTATTATCTACTTGACTATTTTAATGGATTGCATGTTCCGCTGCAGTTAAACTTGATGTCTATTGTATTTTATCAGTTTAACACTGTTGAGGACTAATGATAATTTATTCTGCATTATCTTAGTCATAATATTTCTTACTAGGCTAGTTGAGCTCACCCTTTCTTTCACTGTTCTCTTCAGAAAATGAGAATGTAGCCGGGACTAGTCGGAGAACGGAGTGATGGTCCGAGATGGTGTCTTAGTAGTCCTCACTATTCTGTTAAATAGTGTGATAATAAATGTAATGAGGACTAAATTGAGTGTGGATATTGTCTAGATGATAATATTTGTATTAAAACTCACAGCATGTATTTTGTCGTATTTTACACGACTGTTGTATAATCAAGTTGTATTTGAATTTAGTACCATGTATTTGGCGACTCAAGATGGGTGATGTATACTTATTTTGGGGGCGTCACAAACACAACACTTCATAACATGCTAGAAAGCGATTTAAAGGATGAAAAATTTGAGTTTTAAGTTTCCTACCTTATGATTCTTCACATTTCTTCGTTAACGAGCAACTTGATCTTATGTTTTCTTCTTTCGGGACTTGCTAATTCGAGCCTCTCACTTTCCCTCTTTAATTGTCTAGAGTTTTCTCTCTTGGATTTTTGAAAATGAAAAAAAAATGAACTTGTATATATTGATTTTCAAGGCTAAGGGTATTTTGGTCATTTGACCGACTTTTTACCATTTTGCACTTAGATATTTTCTTGTTTTTCACAATATCTTCCAGGACTTATCTTGTAAGTCTCACTGTTCTGTTTTTCGGAATTCGTCCGACAGTTGAAAAACTGAAGTTCTCCGTTTCTAATTTTTTTTAGATATTTCGTCATTCCTCGATAGACTAACTTTTACACATTCGTCATAAATTAAAAAATACAAAAAGTGTTTTTGGTGAATAGTGTTTTCACAAACATTTTTTCAGAAAATGGTTAAACACTCGAAAAGTCGATAAAAATAATTTTCGTCTTTCCCCTATTCTATCTTATTATTGTACATTTTTCAAGAAAAACTTTTATCGGATAATATGACTTCTCAAGACATATTACCGACAGATCTTGAAACAGAATGTCATTACGACATGCGAATCTCTTTAAAAGGCTTATGGTTAAACCCTAACTCGCATTGTTCTTCGGGTGAATAGTATTTTTATGAAAACTTTCTTGGAAGAATTTTATTTTCGTATTCAAAATTCTTACTCATTAATTTATACACATAACCAAAATACTACCACATGCATTCACAACATCCTAGGTCATAAAATGACCTTTAAACACATAATACAAATAATATTCTTTAAATATTATTTTATTCATTAAATATTATTTTATTCATTAATATTCCTCGAAACTAAATTATTAAACTAAGTGAAATTTCTCGGTCATTACAATCATTAATCATAAATCTTATATATCTAATTCTCAAATCTGTTCAAATATCATTAAACCTCATTACACTATTTCTGCCAAAATTCCCTCACATTTAACTTATTTTCTAAATCTAAAACTATAAATAGAAACTACACTTCAAATATTCCAATTTAGTATCAAGAATAACCCAAATCGGATTTAAAATCATTAAGTTGTACATTTTTAAATATTAGAACTTGTTGCTGAAAATTCTGCTATAAAAATTCTAGACCAATCAGTTCTTAAAATTTATAACAAATCGTACTTAAATCTTTAATAATTCAAAATTAGTGAACATATTTTCTGCTTATATATGTATAAAATATCCAAAAATTATAATAATCCAACAGTCGGATTAACAGATATAACCCACTCAACATACCTTAAAATATAGAAACTGATTTTCAGATTTTAACGTTTACATTCAATCAAATTATATTCCTTTATATAAATTCATCTTTTCGTTTCGATTATCATGATATCTAATTTTATGTTTATATTTTATTTAAAAACAATATATAATTTAAAAACTCTCATAACTAAACTTAAAATCAAAATACAAATAACATTTACTTTCTTTATTCGCCTTTTTTCAATACGTAGCAGTAAAGAATTTGACTTTCGGGTCTTTTAGAGTCTTCAAAATCTCTTCATATCTTCACGAAAATTGTAGCTCTCGAAAAGATATACGAAATAGGCTTAAGAATCATTCGATTCAAAATTTATATGACTGAATTACGGATTTTTAAAACTAGGGCTGAAAATAGTGACAGGAATTAGGACGAGTTGCGATTTTTTTTAGCAATTTAAGGCATAAAGATGACGTCAAATAACCTCTCTTCCTTCTTCAAAATTGTAGAGGACGAAAAACAGAAGAAACATGCGTTGGATTCACTCAATTCTAATATCGGATGAATTAATTATGATTTTTCTAATGGGTTGCAGTGCGTATAAGTATTTTACTCGGAAATTCTACTAATCAAATTAGAATATAATTGTGATTACATCTCTACTCTTTAAATATAACAAACAAACAATATGAGTTACTAAAACCCTAATGAACTCTTTAATTTTAATTTATTCAATTAGTTACTAAAAGAATTTAATTTTCCAAACGAGAAAAAAAAATAACTTGCGTTTTCTAATTCGACTATACTTTAAAGAAATTTCAAATTAATATTTAATTATTAAAAAAAATCTAAGTTATTACATCCTACATATTCAATATTTATTATTGACATAAATTGTCATTTCTCATTATAAAACCTCCAACTTTTATAATTTTCTATGGTGATTTTGGGCCACACTTTATCTTTAAATTTTTATTTAGATTGTATTTTTTTCCTACCCAGAATATATGAGGCCTGAAAGGAGAAGATGTGATTATGGAGTTATCGTCTCCCATTATTTCTCAACTCATAACTTAATGGGTCCTTTACATAAGTATACAAGTATTAGAAAGATATTACAGTAATAGTGCACCAAAAAAATAATTACAATAATAGTGCAATAATATAAATAAATATCAATTGTAGTACAATCCACGTCAAATAAAGGAAATCAACTGAAATACAAACACCTTAATTTAAGGGAAAACCACCCCCATCATTCACGTCAGTTACCAACTAAAAAAACATTCAAAAATCAACCAAGCAAAAAACGGATGACAATATCATAACAGATCTGAAAGCTTTTACATATAATCGTCATCTTCAACTAATTTACCATTTTCAGCATAGGAACGATCGAAAATAAAGAGAAGAATTCGATCAATAGAATCCTAATTCGAAAGCACAGAAAAGCTCAAAACAGAGAATCGGAAATCGACAAGCACAAACCGATCACATGTTTCCGAAACTGAAAGAAGATGTGTAAACGAAGATTGCAAAGCGAATCTGGAAACTAAATACAAAAGGTACGAATCAGTTAAAAATATATTGAAATCATTATTTGTTACCTACGAAATCAACTACAGATAAAATATTTATAACAATAAATATTTGTTTTTCACTACAATTTTGATACGCATACAAAGAATTTTGGGAACATTCATATAAAGATTTGTTTACCTTGTTTCAATTGTTTAAAATATACGACATTAAAATTTTAGTTTTGAATTTTGAAGGAATTAAAACATTACTTTACAGTAACAAAGATACCAATAACGAATATTTTGGTTAATTAACAATGCTAATTTGGTAACCAAAATACATAGATTTTTTAATTTCAGTATCCAAGTAATATTGGTTACCAATGCCAATTTTGGAAGCATTTATGAAAAAATTTGGAAGCATTCTTATAATTATTTGAATTCATTGTTTTTAGTGTTTAATATTTAGTAATTTATTTTGAGGAGCATTATATTTTGGGTTTTGCTTATGTCCGGAGTGAAAACAATATTTTACAGTAACAAATATACCAGTAACTTATATTTTGGTTACTGAATAATGTTAATTTGGTAACCTGATTAAATAAATATTGAAATTTCACAAGCCAAATACTGTTGGTTACAAATGCATATTATGAAAGCATTTATATCAAAATTTGGCAACAATCATATAAATATTTGGAAACCTAGTTTTTAGAGTTTAATATATAGTATTTCATCTGCAGGGCATTTTAAATTGTGATTTGTTTATAACCAAAGAGAAAGCAATTTGATCTAATACTAAAAAAGTCTACTTTGATTACTTAATAAAGTTGCTTTGGTATAAAAAAGGTTAATATATATTATATAACTTGCTAAATAGTCTGATAAACAATAACATACATATTTCGTTACGCATACAAATAAATGGAAACAATGATATACATATTTGGATACCAATTAAATTATTACGTCAATGATACTGTTTCAGGATTGGGAACATGGATATGCTTCCAATTGTAGTTTACTTCAACGGAACGTGGACAAACAATAACCAATATCAAAATTTCGAAGTTACAGGCCTGCTAGCACCGTCAGATTGTTCATTCACAGAAATGCACAACGTGATATGTACTGCATTAAGTGTAGACTACAGAAAAACAGAATTGGCAATCAAATTTCAGATTAAGAGCAACATTCCTCCAATCAAGGTGACAAATGAAGCAACCTTGAGATTCTATATGGAAGTCAGTAGAAGATCAGATGAAAATGGAAAGTTTCCACTAATTATAGATTATGAAGAAATCATTGGAGGGAGTACAAGCTTACATAACGTGATAAATGAAGAAGGATATATAGTGCAAGCAGAAACGCCAATGAGATTGACACAGTGGAATTCTGAATTTGGTTCGTTGGAAACACAAGAAGAACAAAATGAATCACAATATGTTGAGCAGCTGGCAATTGAAGTAATTGACAAAGAAACAGACAGAAACCATTACATAGCAAACACTGCAGTACAATGTGATGAGGTCATTTCAGATCCAAATAAGTTTGAGCTCAAACTACATCAAACATACATAAACAAGAAAATTCTTTCACAAGCAATAAGGCTACATTCCATAAGGCGAAACAGACAACACAAGGTTGAAAGAACAAGTGGTCGAGATTTTGTTCTGGTATGCCTAGACAATGGAAATTGCAAGTGGAAACTAAGAGCATCAAAGTTTCGGAAAACAACTATGTTCAAGGTAAGAGAATTTAATGATGTACACACTTGTTCGTCAAACACACTGCTTGGAGATCACAGACAAGCAAACAGTGAGATGGTTAGTGAGTGCATTAAGCATAAACTAACTAACTTTAAGAAAATTTACACACCAAAGGACATTGTGGAAGACATGATGACGGAGTATAACGTTTCCATCTCCTACCAAAAAGCATGGAGATCAAAGGAAAAAAGCAATGCAAAAAGTAAGAGGAAATCCACACGACTACACTCTGATCCCTTCTTGGTTGCACATGTTGCAGAAAACTAATCCAGGTATCAATTGCAAACTATTTAATAAATGTTTCAACTATTTTGGTTACTCAACAAAAGAAGTTTAGTCACTTACAAATACATGTATGGCTACTACCTATTTTAACTAAAAAAAACTAAATCTGATTTTTGTAGAAGACAAATATATACATGAATTGAAACTATTAAATATCATTTTAGATACCATATAAACACTATAAAGACATAAAAATATAATTTATTGCAAAGCGAAAGTAATACACATAATAATAATATATACAAATCTGAACAATAATTATTGCATATAATTACCTTAACCTTACTTTAAAATTCATTTCAGGATCCATCACATCATTGGAGTTGGAAAAAAATGGTCGCTTCAAATATCTCTTCTTCGCAATAGGAGCATCAATCGAAGCATGGCAACATTGTTTCCCAATCATTGTAGTTGATGGAACATTCATACAGTCAAACTACGGGGGTACACTGCTCATAGCAAGCACGCAAGATGCAAACAGGAACATCATACCGATTGCTTTTGCTGTTGTTGACAGTGAAAATGAGTCATCATGGAGATGGTTTTTCATCAATTTGAGAAATGCTTGTGGTGTTAGAGAAGGACAGTGCATCGTTTCAGACAGACATGAAGTAATTATCAAGGGACTTAACTGTGTGTATCCGGATGTCATGCACGGTTCATGCACCTACCATATTCTGAAAAATATTAAAAACAGATTCAAAAAGAAAGGAGAAGAGATAAAAAAAAGCATACAACGCAGCTTGTAGGGCTTACACTATAGAAGAATTCAACATACATATGGCTGAACTAGATGCAATTGATACTAGAATAAGAACATATCTGGAAGAAGAAGTTAAGCTTGAAAAATGCACGAGGATCCATGGAACTGTAAGCAGGTATTCAACAATGACTTCAAACACCGCTGAGTCTATTAACCATGCAATCAAGGGAATTAGAGATCTTCCAGTTGCGTCGATGATTGAATGCCTACGTTGTATGGTTCAAAGGTGGTATTTCAAAAACCAACAGTCAGCAATATCAACGTTCACAAATCTATCCACGACAGCTGAGGGAAGATTGCAAGATAATATCAACGAGTCAAAGAAACTTAAGGTAAGCCATAAAACCCATAATTTGTTACTGCACATCTTTGGAAAAAAAATATCATTAACAATTATATAAAACCACAATATGAGTTCTTGGTTACCAATATAAACTGTAAAAGTTTCTAACAATACATATAATTATAATTATTCTATATATATTTTAAAAAAATTAATAATTAATATACATACTAACTAAACTATTAAAATTTGTTGTAGGTTGAGACATCAAATCTTTTGATTTTTACTGTTTATGATGTCACCAAGCAATTTATCGTGGATATGGGAAAAAAGACGTGCACATACAATAAATTTCAATACCAAGAAATGCCTTGCTCACACGCTGCTGTTGTTATTAGCAAACGGAATATGAGCTGTTATGATTTTTGCTCAAAATACTATTCAAAAAAAACTTTGATGGACATATATTCAGCTTCTGTCATGCCATTGGGCGACACAAAGAATAGGGATGTTCCAGACGAGATTAAAAAGATATGTGTCAAACCACCAAATACAAGAAGACCAGCTGGACGACCAAAGATTGGAAGGTACAAGCATGTGTCTGAAAATACCGTTCAGAATAAATGCAGACGATGCCAACAAAAAGGTCACAACAAAAAAACATGCAATAATCCACCAATTTTGCAGCCGGAAACGTTGTAATATATTTCATTTTTAACCAACAAAATTTGTAACAGACTCATTGATGATTACTGAGGTTGCTCAATATACATTCATATTGTAATCGTTTTATTGATTAAAAAAATAAAAATTTATATTGCACAATATTGAAATATGTTTATTTTTCATTAATTTCTTTTTAACAAGAAGAAATTATGTCTTCAAATCAACAAATGATAGTAAAAATTATTGATGTATATTTTATTTACAACCTAAACCTACAACAGTTTTAAGTAAATTCAATTTTGGCCACCAATTGTACAATGAATAAAATTTGCAAGTACACACAATTTAATTAATATATTAATTTTAATTAATATAACTATTTGGTAAACCACAAAATAATGTTTATTATAATAGATTCCTGTAAATGAAATTATGTTTACAAACTGTAACATGTTAAAAAAAGTATAAAAGTACTATTTGGTTACTATCTAAAACTAAAATAGAAACCTGTAAATTAAATTTTGGCTACTAACTATTCCATGTTAAAAATCTATAAAATTACTAAAATTAATTAATATAGTATTTTTAATTTAATATAAATGTTTCATAAAACTAAAATACTGTTTATTATAAACAATATATATTGTTAGTGAACAAACACTACCATAACAAATGAAAAAAAAACATAAAATAATATGTAAAATGTGATATAGTTTCCTGTTATGACTGATTCCTTTTATTCTAATTAATAACTTTAAAAAAACTTGTAGTTCTAATTACAAATAACATAATATGTAAAACATATTTATGTATATATTGGTCACTATTTAAAACTAAAATAGTTACCTGTAAATGATATTTAGGATACCAACTGTACCATGTTAGAAAAATACAATTACAAAAATTAATTATCCATACTAATTCCCTGTACATTTTCGGTTGACACATATTCAATCCTATACATTTTCGTTTGCTAGGGAAGAAGACCAGCTTATGTCTCTGTGTTTGTATTCAATTCTGTAAGTGAAACATTGATAAGGTTTCTGTTTATCTTTTTCCTCCACTTCCACATTATTGTCATTTACTCTCTGCGTTTGGTTTTGTACCCATCTAATCTTTGTACACATGATTACAATAAATGGTAACTCTCTTTACATAGATTAGTGCCACTGCCACAGATAAATGTTTTTTTTTGCAAACAAAAACTTACTTTATGAGACATTACAAATGCAAATAATAACTTAAATTTATATGGGTCAACATCTATATCTCATTGTCATTATTTTGAATACACATTACATGTACAACATTATTCATTTTTTTAATGTTTTTTTTACAATATATTATCCATAATATTTGGATACAAATACAAATTCAAATAGAAACCGTAACATAAACATTTAGAAACCAACTGTACCATAAATAAAAATGTTAATAGAAAAAAGTACGAAAATTAAATACAAAACAAAAAACAACAATGTGAGACAACAAAACATAATCACACTTCAACTGGTAAAATTTGATACATCATTCAGCCATCATAATAATTACAAAGCATTCCACGACAAATAACCACATCAAATCAGAATAATTACAACGAATTTCCACAACCGATAACCATGTCAAGATGCATAATCATACTAGTCTTCAGTAGCTAATCTTCCTGGATATTCTGAGTCAGATTCATATCCAACTAAATGTTTGTTCCTTGCATGATTAAACAAGTTGACACATAGCTTCCTACGGTATTGAAGTATCGAAAATGGTTTTGGGATTTCAGATATCCTCTGATGAATGAAATATGCCGCATAACAAATGGTAAACATTCCGCAATCGCTGAAAAAATAATAAATATATAACACAAATCAAAACAAACTTCATTCTATATACAAAACTGAACAAATATAAGTAATTGGAAACTTACCCTTCAATTTGTTCCGGAATATCCACTGCAAATTCTAGCTCAATGATATCATGTTCTCCTTTGTTGCGGTATGGAACACTATTGAAATCAATATCTGTTCTATTCTTCCAAAACCCGCAACTAGACAAGAATATGGGTAGAATAAAGATGTAAGGCTCGCACACATCCATAATATTTGTGCGCATAACATCCCTATCCTGTTGAAGAGAATTATAAACAACAAACACTCTGTGATGCACGTCAAACACAAGCAGGAACCAATGAACAGGAGCTGACATATGAATGGGAAACATAACAAAATCGACGTTAACCCATGGTGTGTTGTCTTCCATAAGATACCCATGAATGTAGTTTGCTATATCACCAGAGTCCAACAACAGATTCTTATCCCAATTACTATTACAATATTTCCCAAATAAATTGGTCAACTTAAAATGGAACCAACAATCAGTTGTTGTAACCCTTATTTGAATTTGGTTCGAGTGCTTAGCCACTTTACGAATGTAATAAAAGCATATGTTGATGTGCTGAACAAAAATTAAAAACAAAATAACAATCAGAATTAAACAAAGGAAAATAAAAATTATAGTGTAACATAATAGTTTCCAATAAATCTTGAAATAGTTACCAATAAAATTCAATAAGGTGACCAAAACTTACAAACATGTATTGAAAGGTGATAAAAAAACTCACATCATCATCAAGCCACTGTCCTGGGGTCTTAAGCTTGTAAAACCACATTTTAGAATCTATTGGCACAGACCCAAATCTGAATGAAGGTTGAATTTTGTCATTGTTACCGGGAAACTTTTCAATCCTACAAAACAGTAAAACAATGGAAGTACCAAAGAAATTATTTTATATCCTACTAAAAAACATACTGAAAATATATTGAACTCCAATATACATACATTTTCCGGTTATTTAAACCAATCTTAAACCACTGCTCAAAAAGAACATCTTCATCTTTCGAAGGAACACACATACAGATATCTGGAAATACAGACAGAGTTGGTGGTAACTGACGAACATCAACATCTGAAGAGGTAGAACCAGCCGAACCAAACTTTGAAGTAAACGGACTCTTCAAAACAGCACTCTTCGCAACCGTGCGAACATGCCTGCCAATTGGTCTTGCAGTAGATTTTTCAACTTCAGCACATTGAATTAAATCCTGAGTTGTAAACACCAACTCATCAAGTATAGAAATGTCTGATCCTTCGAATTTATTACCCTGTAATGTTATACAATACATTACACAAAAAACAAGATCAATATCAAGTTAAAAATACAAAACTTTTGATCAATACAAACATAAATACAATAGCAAACTAACTAAACAACAAATTAATTGAATTGCTGATAAAAATAATAACAAACCTCAATGGGGGTAAAAACAACAATTTCCTTTCCACTAGATTGACTTAAAATGTCAAAGCTAGGAACATCTTCCATCTTCTCAACCTGTTAAAAAAAAACAATTTATAAATATAACACATTAAAAAAAATAACATTTTAAAAAAATGTTTAACCTTTTCATCCTCAACATGAATTTTAACCCCTCTAGGAGTATAAACAACTATCTCTTTCCCAGGAGAATTTAAACCAACATTATTGCTCTCTATCTGTTAATAAAAAACAGAAAGAAGTAAGCATTAACATAATAAGAATAAAAAATAAAATGAAAAACTAAAATAAATGAAAACCTGTTGATCCTCTTCCTCAAACTGATTTCCAACAAAACCACCAACAGGAGGACCAACACTCCCTTTAATATTACCTACTTCAACGTTCTCACCCAACTCGTCATCATCATCAGCAGCAGCAGCAAAACCATCATCATCATCAACATCATCATTATCAGCAACACCACCATCACAATCACCATCACCATCACCAACATCATCATCATCATCATCATCATCATCGTCATCGTCATCGTCATCGTCATCAACATCATCGTCATAAACAGAAGTAACATTTTTATGTTTACTAAAACTAGACTGACCATATACAAGCTTTCTAATCATCTTTTTTACATCACTGCAAATCTGCATTTGAAACACTTGCAGTTGGTCTGTTAACTCGACACCCAAATTCTTAATATCTTTTTTCATCTCCATCATCTTACATTCTAAAGGTTTTACCCGTTTATCAAAAACTTCTTCCACATCAGTAATAGAAAAACCAATATCATTAAACTTCCTCGATGAGTCATCTTTAATATCAGAAATTTTGCATGCAATATCATTTCCACTAAAAAAATGAAAACCCCCCAACCCCAACCGAACTTTTTCATCAACCGTAGGAACAATATTCTGAACAATCAACTGAAAAATAATAAAAACAACAAATATACCATGTCAAAAAGCTAACGTATAAAACATTAACAAAACAATACAAAAAAAATTTAACAGAAACCAAAATAAAATATAAATGGAAACCAAATATAAAGCAACTGGAAACCAACATACCTGACCAGATCCAAAAACAAGGTCATTCAATTTCTCATTTTTGGGAGGCTTTCCTAACTCCCTCCATCTAAATAATCTCAACTCTGCAGGATGGTCATCAACACAAAATCCTCTGACTTTCAAAGTAGGTATTGTTTCAAACAAAAAAACTTGAAACACATAAGGCAATCCATTAAGTTTGTAAGTTTTACAATGACCATCACTATAAACATTGTAGATCACCCCACCGTGCTTATCCTTCTTTACATGACCCTTCACTGCAATGGATAATGAATTTTTTGTCTGTTGAAATGCAAATTTACCCCACGGATAACTTTCAATATCCCCATAAGACAAAAAGTTGAACAAAGTTTCATCAATATAATTATCAGAAACGGAAGCTAGAATGAAATTAAAAACCAATAATATAATAGACATCCTAACTGCCTCGTCATCATCATCAAAAACAACACTCCTATATATTTTGCCAATAGTAGAACGGGTGACAACCTCATCACCAAAATACTTATCCACAAACAGATTTTGAATCCCCTTAAAACTATCAATATTTTCATTTCCTTGCCACTTCAAACCAGATATCAAACAAAATTCGGGCAATCCAAACCTAACCCTTCTCTCACCAAACAAAAACCACAACTCCCCATCATCCCTTTGATATACTTCTCTAATCAAGGCCTGGTGAATAATCTGGGAAAACATTTGTGGTTGTCCAAACTCTAAAAATGTACCAAAACATGACAACTTAAACTTTTTAAGTTGTACCTCAGTCAATTTTTTATTGATAATAGTTGGTACCTCCATATCACACCAATAAATAATTTTTGCTGAAAAATTCCGATTACGCTCCTCGTAGAATAAATCCCATATCTGAAAATACAGAAAATTACATTAAAAAATATTAACCAAATTAAAAAAATACATTAAAACTTTAAATCAATAAATATAAAATGAACATGAAGATTTTGAACAATCATTTTAACAACACAAACTTTAATGAACCATTATACATTGTAACAACTATTACAAAAAATTAGTTTCCAAACATATAGAATAAGGTAACCAACTAACAAATATCAGGTTACTTATATTTAAATAAAATACATGTGAACAATAATGGTATCAACAGTTTCCAATCCTTTCAATATTGGTCACAAAAAAACAAAAATCTAGTTACCATCATATTATAAATCTAAATAATAACAAAAATTTAATGTTAAAACCAATAAAAATATCTAATATAATCTAATACTCAAAAAGAATAAAAACATTTATTTAAACAATAACAATTTGAACAATCCTTAAAACAACAAAAAGTATAATGACAGATCAGTTTTAACAACACAAATCTAATACATTTCAACAACTAATACATAAATCATTTTACAAACATATAATAAATGGTAACCAAATAACAAATCATATGTATCTTCTATTGAAATAAACTACATGTTAACAAATATAGAATCAAAAGTTTCCAATTATTTCAATATTGTTAACAAAAAATAAAATAGCAAGTTACCAACAAAATATAAATTTAAAAAATAACAACTTCTTCAACATCCATAAAACTACTGAACAAAAAAAAAACAATACAAACCAAAATACCACCATGCAGAAAATAAAAACCCTAAAAAAAACAACTAAAATATAAAATTCTTAAAAAAAAAATTAACAAACCTTCAAATGTTTCTGACGATGAACCATTTTCCGGCTATGAGCCTCAACTTTATGTTCTTTAACAACTTTTATATCAGAACCTTCAAAATCAGAATCAATATACACCATTGATTTCGCCTTCTTCTTCGAATGTTTCCCAATATTCGTAATATCAACATCTGGTTTCAACAAAACCCTCTTCCCCTGTTTAGAAGACTTTGGAGAACTATCCTTCGCTATTAAAGACAACTTCGAATCCTCTAAAGAATGATCTTCTAGAACTCTTTTCATCTTCCTATCCGGCTTCTTAACCCCCATTCCCTCCATACTCTTCCTCGTAGAGACCATCACGAAAATATTATAGAAAGAAATCAGAAAATGTAGTACCGATAAATAGCAACAAACCAAAAAAACCAGAGAATAACACGGTCTGAAACAAAATACGACAAAGACGAAGTAAAAATCAAACGCCGACGACAATAATCTAGCCGAAAATCAACAAGAACACAAAGAAGAAGAATGATAAGGGTTTGCTAGAAAGTGAACAAAACACCGAATAAGGGTTTCCAAAAGAAAATAAACTACATACGGAACAAAACAAAATTAAAATGAACGCAATCCCCGAAAAAACGCAAAATCAGTTTTTTTAAAAAAAAAACTGAATTGCCATGTCATCTGAAATTTAAATCACAACCCATAATAAAAGGAAGTATAAATATGTACTAATAATGAAAATAAAATTTTAAATATATTAATTGTGTAAATATTTAATGAGTGCACTTTTTTTGTAATTATGTTTTTAAATGTACTTCAAAATGTAATTGTTCCTAACTTAATATCTTATTCCTCTTTTTAACACACATAATGTGTTCCATATAAACTAATCATATATAATAACTCTATTTATTTATATGCATTTTCTTGTCTTAAGATGAGGACTCCTCATCAAAATAAAAAAAATAAAAATAAAAATGAAATACAAACTACAACTATATTAATTGAGTTCTGTTATGTATTGAGATAAATTTATGTTAAATTACAACAGTAAAACATATTAATACATGTGATTTATAAGAATTGCAGGAGTAACTTAATTTTACACATATTTTTTTTTAAAATTATCATTAAAACTTATTAATATAACTGATAATTAAAAAGTGGGCTTAAAATATATATCATTTTTCATATTAATTTGGAGTCATCCGGTTTATTAGGTTTAAAATGTGGATCTGGTTATCATGAAATTAGTTTCATAATAAGTTGGTTAGTTGATCAATACAGTATTGACACGCAGACAAAATATCTCTCGACATATATATTAATATTATATTGATCAATTGACTAAAATTAATTTGATGCTAACCTTATGAAAATGCTAAGCCCACTACGCTTAAGGGCCTTCTTTGTTAAGTGTTTTTCTCATTTAACGGGCTAATGAAAATGAAATGGAATAATATATAGGGTGATTTACATATTCTATTACATTTTTAAAAATAATTACAACAATAATGCACTCATAAAATTTTTATACAACTAATTCACATCCAAATTTATTTACAATACTAGTGCAAGTAGGATTCCTTAATTTAGGGAATTAATATTCAATTAAGATTTTTTAATTTAAAGCTTATTCTCTCTCTCCTTATCTATGTATAACAACTGCAACATGCAACGATCTCATGGCTTCTTCTCTCTCTCTTCATCTATAACAATTGCAGTTAGTCATCACCCTTCTTCTTCATTCAAATATTATTTCTCTCTCTCTCTCTCTCTCTATATATATATATATATATATATATATATATACTCGAACTCATCTTCCACCGCCGCATTCTCGAATATCCATGTCTCACCTCCGATCCGCACGCCGCCGTCGCCAACGCCGTCTTCCTCCCGTATTGCGCCGGAATCAACTCTCTCCGATGCCTCTACCACTCTGAATCACATAGGCAAATCAATGAATCACATATGCAACTTATTTCTAGTCAACATTGGGATAACATGAAAGCTAAAATCTGAAGGGAGTTCTCTTTTTGCCTGTGTGGTATACGCTTAAAGGAGTTATGTTTGTGATTCAAGTCAAATCTAATCCGAAAATAAGGCAAAAACCATTAAGTTTTCATACCAATGCAGTGATGGCGTTCCAGTGAAACCTAACTAATTTTTGATATTTTCATATAGCAACAAAGTGATGGTGTTGGAGTTGGTAGCCAAATTTTCATACCAAGGTAACTAATTTTGTTTTATTCAATTTCACAATTATTTTGTATGTAATACAGTTGGTAACCAAACCTTCATGCAGTTGGTTGCTAAACTTTCAAACGAAGGTAACTAATTCATACTACAGGTGTGAAGATAAATTGGTTATCTTGATATAAAAGTTTGGTTACCTTGGTATAAAAGTTTGGTTACCAATTTAGTTTTATTAAGTTACCAATTTCGTTTGAATGTGATGGAGTTGGTAGCCAACCATTCAGTTAAAGGTAACCATTTTATTATTTATGAGTAACAAAGTAGTTATAAAAAAATTTCAGAACATTAATAATTACATTTATTTATTTTTAATTTTTTTGTAGGGCGAATCTTCTTCTTATTCTCATTGACGTTTTGGACAACGGAGATTTGCGGCGGTGTAGCGGCGGAGTATGTGAGGTGTAGCGGCGGTATAATTTTTTATTTTTAATTTTCTCATTTTGATTTGATTTTTGAAATATGGATTTGAATTTGTTGTTAGAAACAAGATTTGAATTTGAATTATTAGTTATCCTTGATTTTAGGTTTCCTTATTAATGTGAATTGTACTATTTTTGTAATAATTATATTTTTTTTGTAATTATTTAGTTGATGCACTTTTCTTATAATTACTTTCATTTTGTTGTATACTTATGTAAAGGACCCTATATATATATGAATAATGCTAGAGACACAAACTATTTTACAAATATTTTACAAACTGCTGATGTGGCATACTCCACATTAACAGTTTGTGTGGGACCGAAAACTACATTAAACAATTTGTTGATCAATAGGCTGACGTGGAATATGCCACATCAGCAGTTTGTAAAATATTTATAAAATAGTTTGTGTCTCTAGCACCACTCTATATATATATATATATATGTATGTATGTATGTATCTGATATTTACATGCCGTCCGAACTTGTAAAAGCAAAGGAATACTGACAGAATCATTTTCACGGGAAAGCCAACAAGTTTCCTCATAGCATTTATTGGACTCCGCCATTAAATCATCTCTTTCTTCCCCTCCAAATGTTCCCTATCTAGAACTTACGTATTATACTACTCCCTCCGTCCCATAATATTCTAATTATGTCTATATATTCTATGCCTATAAGCCAATTTGTTTCAGTGTCAAAGTGGAGTCCACCATAACCCCACTTAAATTCTGAGCGTTTCCTGAAAATTTGGCACCCCCAATTTGAATATCAAAAACCCAGTAATAGTTCTTACCTAGATAAACCCTTTATATATATAATTCTCGTTGTGTAATTGCTCCAATATTTTTGGAACAAATTGGGTTCTTGAGGTTGACTTTTGGAGCCGAACAATTTCATGGATTCTCAGGTCTTGGTAGCTCTGGCTCTCTCCCTTGTGGGTGGGATGAGTACATCTCTAGGTGAGTCAATTAACTTTTTGTGAATTTGAATTTGATGGTAGTTTCATATTTCAAGCAATTCATTTCTAAAAAATCAGTTTTTTTCCCTAATTTTAAATAGCCTGCTTTACTGTGTTTGAATTTGAATTTGAACTTGAATTTGCTGTACTGAACCATTTCTAGATTGACTTTTGGTTGACCTTTGTTTAACTTGACGCTTATCTTAATCCAAGTATCAGATTCTTGGACGATTTTATAAGTGGTTAATATGTAGTTTGGGGGTTTACTTGATAATGAACAAATGTGAAGGTCATGAACAAATGTGTATTGGTAGCCGCATTTTGTTGCTTGGGGGAATTTTTGTGTGGATATATAAGTCAAATTTGTTTGTTGTTTGTTCTCAAGTAGCCCGTGGTTTTAAGAGTTTTTTTTTATTTAGCAAAAATAAAAATTAGGATTTTTGGGTAAGGCTGCATGTTTACAATTCTACGCAAATATCAAGAATACGTAATCTTATTTGTAATTATATTTAGCATTAGTAAAACTGTATTTGATATGTTGCTAATATTTTAGCCCATTAAGAGAGAGCGCGGTTTGCTAGAGTTAAGATTGGTTCAATTATTCCAAGAAGTGGATGTTTAAGGTTTCTAATGTGAATTCCCAATATGAAAACTAATAAATGTATTGTGTAATAATCAATATTTTCCATCATGTCCAACATTTTTTATTTTTATTTTTTTTACAAGTTCAATTTTTTAGTATTGTATTTTTTCATACAATACTATCAAATTGAGATTGCTTATTTGATATTTGTTGTATTTTACAAGTTCAATTTTTTAGTATTGTATTTTTTCATACAATACTATCAAATTGAGATTGCTTATTTGATATTTGTTGTATTTCTTCTAACATTGACATGGTAACAAAATAATACATAATCCTTCTGTCCAAATTGAGTTTTATCTTGGCAACAGTTATTCCGGCATAGATTGTAAAACATTCAAATGACTGTGAATACTATTCTTTGACGATATACTTTTAGACATAGAGATTATTAATTTTAATTTAAGTTTTTCAAAATTACTTTTAGCATATGGAGCGCAATTACGAAAAATAAAATGCGGAAACATACAATATCAGAATGGGTCATCCGCAGGTCTTAAAATTCCTTGCAACATATCACATAGAAAAATACAATACTGAATAATTGTTCGGCTAAGACCTGAGCAACCCGAACAATTTCATGGATTCTCAGGTCTTGGTTGCTCTAGCTCTCTCCCTTGTGGGTGGGATGAGTACATCTCTAGGTGAGTCATTTAACTTTTTGTAAATTTGAATTTGATGGTAGTTTCATGTTTCAAGCAATTCATTTCTTAAAAATCAGTCCAAGTTGTTTACATCGTTTCTATCAAATAAACACCATGTTGTTTACATCCTTTCTGATCAGCCCCCAATCAATTGAGATTTTGGAATCAAAGCTGTTATAGTTTACCAAGTGATAAATTTGGGTGTTTTGTTAGTGAAGCTGGGGTCTCGTGAGAGAGGAGATTCACTTCTGGAAATAACATTGCCCTAAAAGTAAATCTTTTTATTGATAAGTAAGTTCAGATTTCATTAATCATCCTGTCATGCTGTTAGCCCAAGATTTATGAAATATGGGAGGATGCTCTATATTTAATTTTTCTCTTTCTCTTATATTCACCCCCCATAAGTAGTACATGTATAGGTTTTTCCTAATTTGGAATTGATTTCTCTACCTCCACTTTGGGGCTGGCAATAAGTGGTCCTTAAGTTTTCAGTGGTAGATGCTGCAGACATGATTTTCATAGTTTTACAGATTTAGGGGCTGTTTGTTTATAAGTGAATAGGTCTGAATGACCTAAAATTTGAACGAATGAGCTATTTAGATTGTTTGTTTTATATTTTTGAAACTCTGAATTGGCCTTATTGCATCTGAGCGATTCTTGACAAAAATTGCAGCTGACTCAGTCAGGTAATCCACTGAATGGAATATCTACATATATACCCTCACATAACAGAAATTTTACTTGAAGATTTGCTCATTCGTTTCTTCCCCATCTCCATTTTTTTGTTTGATCTGTTTCTTTTGCATCTCTTTTTGCTATGCTAGAACTTATATTACCAATAAGTGCATCTTTGGCTAGGCAGATTTTGATGTGTCTACGGGGTGTAAACCCTAAACGCAAGATAATGGCAAGAAGTCCCCCAACCAAAAATCTCTTAAATTATGAATAATTCAAACCAAAAAACCCAACAATCAGTTGATCTTGATTGCTAACTCAGTAAGATATACACTGCACTATAAAGAATTGACAAGGATATTTAACATATAGAGTTAAAATATAGAAGGAGACGAAGAGAAATTGGGTAAGAAAGAGAAGAACATAAGGAATTTTTTGTTGATAAATTATTTTGTGTCCATACCTGGTATTTGCTCACCACAATCTCCTTATTAACTTTTACTACAAAGTTGCAGAGTTGCTACTTGCTAAATGACAATATCAAAGAGCCATGAAGATGGAATGGAGAAGAAAGTCAGCACCGTATAAATATGTATTAATAATGATTTTAACACAAGCATTATTATAATACTAATATAATTACTATAATTAATAAACTTTTCTCTTATTATCTCTTATTATAAAGAAGAGAGAATTTTAAACAAAATTCTTGAAACTATGTCACTATTTAATAATAATTTTAAATGAAATTCTTTATGTAATATAGAGAGGATATTATTTATTATTAAATTTGTAATTATATATTTTAAAAACTATTATTCAATTGTGATTAGTAGATAAATACATATAATTATTTAAAATTGTCCAAAGGGTTAAAACGGGAAATATTGTTATTCAGATCTTTCAAACAGATTAATTATCAAACAATACTTTTGATTCAATATTCAAATTCATTCAGAAGCTCTGTACTGATCAGCTCATTCAAATACATTTTACGTATTCAGAACTTTATCATTCAGTTTTATCAACCAACCCCTTAGTTCATAAAAAGAAATGGCATGTAGACTTATTTTTTCCTCCCTGATTTTTGGTAGTTAACTTCTGTGATTGGATAATATTAATTCTTAATTAGTTTTGTTCCAGAACTAATTCAGGGGCTTGCATGTTGAACAGGTGCACTTTTTGTAATACTTGCTGAGGCTCCAAATCTGAAGATGCTTGGGCTTTTACAGGTTAGGGGTATTTTCTGCAACTCATAGAGGAAGTCGGTCATGCAAAATTATTTATTTCTTAGAAAAGATGGAACAGATCATTTTTTATATGGTTGAATAAAAAATCTGTATCATAGAATGTGTTTTACTGGGACGATGGACCATTGGTTGAATTTTCCTAAATTGTTAAGAGGGCAATTTTTCACCTTTATGAATCGTGAACATGTCTTAACCTCTAGATATTTCTCTCATGCAGGGTTTTGCTGCTGGTCTTATGTTGAGCATATCTTTCTTTGATTTGGCTCATAACGCTATAAACTCCATTGGTTTCTTGAAGGGGAATCTCTGGGTTAGCAATTTTCTTCTGAGTTTTGTAGAATCAAAATGAAACTTTCTTTATCATGGTTGGTATGATTCTGAGATTTATTCTTCTGTTAATTGTGTCCACACAGTTCTTCGGAGGTGTCATATTCTTCGCTGTCATTGCCAATTTCATCCCAGAACCTACACTTGCTCCCGGTTCTGATGCAAAAACTAATAAGGTATAAATGATATTTGTTCTCTTAAAGATATGCTTTAATTTTTCTTTTCTTTTCTGTGAGTTCATCATATGCACGTTGTACTGATAGTCCTAAATTTGGAAATTATCAAATAAACAATTGATTTTGTGCTTGTACAGAAAAGTGGAAATGAAGGGGGCAAGGACATAATGAAAAAGCATCGTCGCCAAGTTTTATTTAGTGGAATCATAACTGCAATAGGTCAGACTACTTTGTTGATTTGTTTTTCTAAACCAGTTTGAGTAGTTTGATAGTTTCATGTGAATTTTCACAACCCTATTGAGACACGGATATTACAGCGGGCCATGTTTGATCAACTAGAATTATTAAGGAAATAAGATGCCTAGGTTTGATCTAGTGAGTGACATTTAATCTTAGGAATGTAAGTGGCCCTGTATGGTCTGAGTATTCCTTATACTTTGGTATCTTTCCTAATCATGCCATGTTGGAATGACCTGTTCTCTGGCCAAAAACTTCATCTTAGAATAACGTTTGAAAAAGTTCGGTCACAGAATACGTAAAAGTATGAAAGTTTTCTCTGGCGTTGAGGGAATTCACTTATAAAATTCTCTGGTAAATTCTATACTAAATGGAATATATAGAATTGTTATATTGTTATATCTGATATTTTTACACCTATAGAGCTGATGGAGCAATTCTAAACTACCTGCAGTTGTAGACTTGTAGTCTTCTGTAAGGTTGTGTGAACTTGCACCAGCGTGTATAATATATGTTCAATTCTTCCATGTAATAAACATTGGTCTTTCAAAAGTGCATACTCTGATGATGAAGGGTTCTTTTTGTCCCTGAGTTTCTTTATAGCATACTTTTGTTTTTTTTGTTAAGTGATGCATTCGAGTATTCAATATATGTCGGTGGACGTTTTGGAATACTGTACATCAGTGAGTACAGATAGCAACTCTGTGTCAAAACAAAAAGGAAACTGATTGATTGAAGGATGCTATATTAAGATTACGGTACAGCTGTTGTGTTTTTTAGAAATTTATACTTTACTGATAGAAGACTATATTTACATGCATTATTTTTTAATTAAAAATAAAACTTAAAAAAGCAGTATCTTATAAAGTGAAAAATTGATATTTTTTTTCCACTTAATTAGTAATGTGCTTATTGTTATGTCTGCACCAAAAGGTAAATCCTCATTGTGATTATTATTCCAAGAAAAATAGGAGAACTGTCACCTAACAATAATAGTACAAGACATTCAAATGCTGAAATAGGATTTGGCCTTAGCAGACCAAATGAGGTTGCCTGATACATAAAAGAATTTTGAAAAGAAACTATAAG
Source organism: Panax japonicus (assembly GCA_020205505.1). Classification (NCBI taxonomy): domain Eukaryota; kingdom Viridiplantae; phylum Streptophyta; class Magnoliopsida; order Apiales; family Araliaceae; genus Panax; species Panax japonicus. The sequence goes on from CM035102.1 coordinate 3,021,015, forward strand.
GAATATGGCTTTGATAAACCAATAAATTCTATATCTAAAATGCTGAGAAAAGAATAATTATTGTAGTAAAGTTGGTCTTGAGCCTAATCTTAAATTGTCGGCATTAAAATATTTTGCAAAAAATGTTTGGGGAGGATTTTTTTCTATTTATGGCATCAAAATGAAATTCCTAATCATCAGGTATTCACCGTTAGTGGGGTGACTAATGTATCATAATCATCTTATCCACTTCCGTGAGGGATACAATACTATGGAGGGTGTTGTACAAGAATATGGACAATTATTACATGAATACATCTTCTTATAATAAGACTTATCGGAAAAAGGAAAAAGAAGTTATCAATTTCTTTACGCAATAAAAAATATGCAGTTAAGGGGCATGGCATCTTGTAATTGCTAAAATATTTATATGAAAAAGCTCTAAATACAGACAAAAGGTTGTTTGTATGACACTCAACTGAATTTAGTTGGGCTCAAATCCACCATTTGTTTGTATTTTATATTAGTTGTGAACGGATAGGCTTAAAATAGTCTCGCTCTACTATTATGTTTCTTTTCATGAATTTCATCCCTTTTCTAAATTCTTGCAATGAACTTTGGTAAATTAATGTGCATAAGCAGTATAATGAACTTATAATGCATGTCTTACTGCCTTTATGTGAAAAGATTGCTTATGTTGTTCTGGTTTACAAAACCTCATTTCTTCCTACAACTTTCAGGGATAAGCTTGCATAATTTTCCAGAAGGAATGGCTGTGTTCCTTGGATCAATCAAGGTATCATAAAGCTTATACTCTTCTTTCTATAATGATTTACTTGATTATTTTTTGAAGTTCCTTAATGATAATGTGAGTCACTATGTTGAGATCAATGTTACCTAGATTGTGGTTTGATTCGGTACGTGGAACAAATTGGGGATGGAAACGTCAACTTTTGTGAATCAGAATATAGTAGGGGCAGGTTTCTTAGAAACCTTGGTTGGTACAGAATGTTTTTCCGGAACGTGGTATGCTGGGATATATTTCTAAAAGTAATAGTTAAAACTAGTTGAAATATAGTTAAAAGACGTTGAGTTGTTTCTCAACGTAGTATCAGAACAAAAACATTTTCAACAAGATTGCACCTTGTCATCACTTACTTGATGCGCACAAGGGGCCTATTTGGCTACATTAGGTGGCATTCCCTAAAATATTTTTTAAACATATTAGCATTTCTTATAGAGTACTCATGTAATTAATATACTTTGTAAATATCCTGAATATTTTAGAGGTTTGAATCCTAGACTTCCATTAGATTTGATATTAGTCATTGTTTGTATGGTCCAAGGGCTATGTAAGATGATGTTCCTCATTTGTAAATCATAAGCCAAGATTGTAATCATACCTGTGCAATAAATGTTTTGTTCCACTTGTATCTCTAGAGAACTCCTTGTCCTCCCCTTCCACTTTCTAATAAAATTTATTCTTTAATCCAAAATATAAAAACATTGAACTAAAAACTGGATTTATTAAATATTTAGCATTTGTTGCATGTTCTTTTGTAGGGTCTTCGGGTTGGTCTAAACTTGGCATTGGCTATTGCTTTGCACAACATCCCAGAGGTATTTAATGGAATCTCCAATATAATTATTTCTGAAATTTAATTGCTCTTTAGTTTTTTACCATGTGTATTTAGATTTTCATCATTGTATTTTCTTCAGTCAATTAGGATAGTAATTAGTATCAGAATATTTTAGTGACCCTTCTCTTAGATAAATGATCACAGATCAACTTAAGGTAGATGATGCTTAATTAAAGGTATTAAACATTGTTTACAAGTTTGCATTTGAATGCTTCTCCAAGACCTATTGATGATCTCCTATCCTTCGGGTAGTAGTCTTCAGTGCAGGTCCCAACTCTTAATTCTTTGACAAATGTACTCACGGTGGTTAACAGTGATACGCCGTTGTGGGACGTCTCCGGTGTGGATGTTAGTAAATGGTGAGTAAGAAAGATAGGAAAACAGTATTAAGATTTCAAGTATAAAGAGTGTCTAAATTTACTCATGTGGTAGGAAAGTCTTATTTACAGACGTGGTTGATGGTGTATGTCCCTTCGGTACTTCCCATCGACTTGCAGCTTTGAGACCAGCCCATGTGGGTGGTGTAGAATGTCCCATCGAACCACAATTGCATTGCCCCATTCCCTGTGAAGACAACTGGAAGTGACCTGGTGGGTCCCTTGGGTGAAATTGCGGCTCTTGGTTATCAAGCAACCCAATGGGTCCCTTGCTCGAGCATCTGGGCCTTGACTGCAGGCATGTTTGGGCCTACATCCCAACACCTATCGCTTGATTTCTTTTATTTTAAGGTTGATTTTAACCGACTTTTAATAACAAGATAGAGAGGGATCGATAGTAAGAACTAAGAATTTAAGTAGACCTAGAATGTTGTAAACAAGAATTAGCCATAATAAGAGAAATCCAGATATAAAATAAATCCTCCTCCAAAAACATCAAATAAATCATATACTAGCTACGATAATCATATATTGAAAGGATGAATTACAAGCTATTGAGGGAAGGGTATAGTTCATTGAGGGCAAGGTTAACTATAATCGATTATGTTAATTAGTAATTGGATCTAAGAGTTTATGAAATAATGGTCTTAACTTTATCTTGCGGTGTGGACAGATGATTGAATTAGTGTTGCCTGAAACGTGGTTCGTACAATATGCGGTAGAATACGGGTACGCACACTATATAGTTAAAACACGATACGCTATGGTATCTTTATAAGTTCTTATAGTTAGGAATTCCCTTAAAATTTGAATGTAATAAACATAAGTTTATAGAAAACTTTTAGTTGAATTTACAAGTTGATTATTTTATAGATAATTTAGTAAATGTAATGTTTGAGCATCAAATATTAAGTTATAATATTGATACTTTGTGCAATTATAGGTAAAATAACAAAAAAAAATTGGTGCACTAAACACAGTTTTGCTAGGTCAATGAGAGTATTTGGCAAACTCTGGATTGGATATCTTAGAAGCAAAGTATTGAGGTAGAACATAACATTAATTTCTATAAGCTCATTTACATAAATAGGATTTCGGTTGTTTAGTTTCGTACAAACATTTTGAAAAAAGGTCACCAACAGATCTATAGTTTTTCAAGTTTCACCAAATGTGGTGGCTCTGTGGGACGATGATGCTCCCATACACTTTTAAAACACTTTTAAGAGCACATTATGTTCCCATGTCCACCTTATGTCAATACATTATTATTACGAGCATCAACAGTTTATGTTTCCACGTACACACTTGGGCACTAATATTGAATAGCTTATGTTTAACATATATGCAATTTACTTGCACATATATAGCCTTTTGGTCTTTCCTCTTGATAGATGAACAAAAATTGTGGGAAGAAGATACAATCCTAGCATGAAGTACATGTTATCCATCTTTTGGATTTAAATATAGCTGGATTCCTCACCACAAGAATTATCGGTTTGTTGGATAGATTTTTAAATATATTAATGCCAATGACAGCAATACCAAGGCAGTCAAATTTCTTATACAGATCATCCAAAAAAACGAAAGACTTCATACTCAATACCAACAAGATTAATAAAAAAAATATAATTCTTCTAAATCCAGATTCATTTGCCCCTAAAAAGAAAAAGAAAAGGAGATGTAGCCGCTTTATCCTCCCGTTATTGAAGCCGAATCTTACATTCTGCACTATATTCAACAAAGCAACTAGCCATCTACAGCTTTCTGCTCCACAACCTATCAACAAATGGATCTAGTCCTAACTTCCAGACTGCGACTCTGATCAGCATCTACAATATCCCTACCCCATGTTTTACTGTAGCATATTTCCTCATCTGGTATTAATGTTCAATTTGGCTTGATAACATCTCTCCTGAATGCTCCCTCTGTCCTTATAAGGATCTCCAAAATACAAGTTCCACACAAATTAAGAAAACTGAAGTAGACGAGAGTATAAAATAAGTACCAACTTTACCCATAATGGACCCCATGTAAGTACACTAACAAATGTCTTTTTAAAACTTAGTGGACCCCATTAGTATACCTTTGAGTGTAAACTAGTCTTTATGCTTATTTATATTTGACCCGTGCACTTTTGGACATCCTTTTGTGGTCAAAATATGTTGTACTTGAAAACAGGCTTTTGAGGACAGTAGGAGTATATAACTTACCTACGTAGCCAATACCCAATAATGTGAATTGTGCCTGCTTCACCTCCTGTAAAGAATTCTCTCATCTGCGGAAACCAAATGGACCAGAAAATAGCGGGGGAATGCATCAGAACCAAATTGTTGTAATCAGAACCAAATAGCGGGGGGAATGTATTTCTGGAAAGTAAGAAACTAAACCATTCAGAACTCAAAGCTTCTTAGGCTCTTACATTTGATTGTCACTGCAGATGCCTACCAAACATGCTTAACATCGTTACAGATTGTTTTATCTAAAGGTTTGATATTTAGGTCATTTAAGATTATAATATCTTTCCGATAAAATTTTATGTTGGGAATCTTTTTTGCATATGTTGGCTTTAGTTGCATGCATTATTTGTACTGTGGTTTCAGAAAAATCGTGTGATGCCTTGCTAATTGAGCAACATGATCAAAATTATTTTAGTAGCTATTTATATACAGAACTTTCTAGAAGTGGGAGGATAACTAGTTTTAAACCAGTATAAGATCATTTAATTATGCTTACAAGAACTTTTCATGAAAAAACGAACCATGTTGCCCAGTTTCCCTAGTGAATTCTAACTAGCAAACATGCTTCAGGCTTCACATAGTTACAGGCTGTTTTATCTAAAGGTTTGATATTCTGGTTTTTAAGTTATAATTTCTTTTTGATGAAATTTTAGGTTGGGAATCTTTTTTGCATATGTTGGCTTTAGTTACATGCCTTATTTGTACTGTGATCGACAGAAAAATCTTGTGATGCCTTGCTAATCAAGAATTTTCTAGAAATGAAAGGATAACTACTTTTGAACCAGTATAATAACATTTTAATTATGCCTGCCAGATCTTTTCATGAAAAAGAGGGAGCCATGTTAGCCAGTTTCCTAATGACTTCTGACTAGCGATCTCTTACATTGACCAAGTAGTAAATATACACCTCGTTTTTTTTTCTTCCTTTTACTCATTTTCTCCTAAATTCTTCGATTCTTCCATTTTACAGGGTGTTGCTGTTGCACTTCCTGTCTATTTTGCAACACAGAGGTAAGTGTGCGACTTTTGTGACATCTTGTCTTTTTGATACTTTCCTTAATAAAGCTCGCCAAAAAAGAAAAGAAAAGAAAACTGAGGTTACTGAGCCTAAATCCAAACAAGTTCTCCATCTTTTTTTCTCCCCCGATATTGTAAGCTCAACCAACATAAAAGTTGAATCCGACATGCCTAGAGTGCATTTTAGTTGGACATTTTCTATGTCTGAAATGCCTAGGGTGTATTTTAGTTGGACATTTTCAATTAAATCATATCTTTATTTTTCATCAATTGTTTGTGTTTACGCCTCAGCAAATGGCAAGCATTCAAACTGGCTACGATTTCTGGCCTTGCTGAGCCCCTCGGTGTAATAATTGTAGGTATGTGCTCTCTTTCTATCATATGCGCGGAAATGGGATGCTGAAGTCTTAATTTGTTGATGACATGGAAACTAGATTTTGAGTAGAGACTGTACTTTAAACAAAGAAAAAGAAAGAAAACAGTAGAATCTGCAGTTTTATCAAATAACTTGTGGTGGAATTGCTTTGACATCTTAATTTTAATTTTTATCCTTTTATTTGAGAGATTTTTTTTGTTTCAAAATTTATATTTGAAGTTTCCAAATGGTTGTAGATTTTGTTGAATTCATTAATTTCTTTTTCCTTTTGATGAACTGCAGCTTATCTTTTCCCCAGTAGCTTAAGTCCTGAAATTCTTGACGGCCTGCTGGGATCAGGTTCTTATACTGTTTGGTTTTAAGGGTTTTTAAATGATGGAGCGGAAGCAAATTATATCTGATGTATAACAATTTTCTTTGGTGAATTTATATTGCTCATACAGTTGGTGGAGTTATGGCTTTTCTAACATTGCATGAAATGTTGCCATTGGCGTTCGATTATGCTGGCCAGAAGCAAGCTGTTAAGGCTGTGTTTTTTGGAATGGCTTTCATGTCTGCTAGGTAATTTAACTCCCTAGTAAAGATATAAGCCATTGTAAACAATGTCGGACAAATTTTCGTTGTCCATAAATTGATGAAATTGGAAAATTTGCTCGTGTAGCGTTGACTTCTGTCGTTGAGTTTGAAAAGGATATGCTTATTAAGGGCAAAAAAACAAGTCTATTTGCATGTTATATTTAAATGTTAGTAAAATTCAACGTGACAAACATAAAATCAATAATTCCTCATAAATCAAATTTACCATTTCCAGACAGGCCCGCAAAGAGCAAGAAAAGTTTTTTTTTCAAAAATAAAAATATTTAACCTGTTTTAGCATGTAAATTCAAAATTGGATATTTACTCGAGCATTCTTTTCTGCTAGATCTTTTTTCTCCTTCCGCACTTGCATGTTGCTCTGTGTCAATGTCTCAGATGATTGTATGCTGTATGTAGTTAGATTCTGAGCTTATGTTCTCCTTTTAACCTCCCTCGTTTCAAAAATCTTTCCCGTGCTTGCAGCTTGTATTTTCTCGAGATCAGCTTACCTGCGGATATGAGCTTGTAGATGTGGCTTCACCTTGTTGTACATTCCGGAACCTGCATGGTTACGAGTTCTCATCAGGTGCCTACAACTGCTATTCGGCACCAGAGCTCCTGTATTGTCATCGCAGCTCCCAAAGAATGCTAACACCTGATCTTGCCTAAAAGGCTGTGAAAAGTATAATTCCCTTTGATGTTGTTATCTTCAATAAAACACTAGTATATTACCTTACTATTTGCTTGACCCCTCCTCCAAAACATGGTAAAAGAAAGACAGGAAAAAAAGAGAGGCAAGAATGTAGTCAACCTTGCTGTTATTTTGGTGGTTAAATGTAATTATTTCTTCACAATTGTTATTAATCTTACTTTTATTTGTGTGATAAATGAAATTAGAAGTAATTGCAAATGCTTGCAGTTTATATGCCAATATGATGTAATTATTTTGCGTAGCGTTTTGAGCGGTTTTGACCACCGCATCAAAATTGCGTTTAGAATAAGTTGTTTGTAGACGAATAACTCTAAATGTACTTCATAAGCTGGTAGACGAACAAGTACATTATTGGTGTGCAACTATCAAGAACATTATCTTCCAAAGCAATTTCCTCTTCCAAAGGTGAACGAAATGAATAGGGAATTTCCTACTCACAATTCTTCCTTTATTGGGAAAAGAAATGATATTGTTACATAATGCAAAACATTTCCTATTTTGTTATATGTACCCAAATTACACCCAAAACATTTTTTTTAAAAAAACTTTCAATTCCAAAAATTATTATACATTTTTTATTAGTTATGTTTTTTTTATAAAAAAAAATTGCAGGGTGAGCTCGGGGTGAGCTCACTAAGGGTGAGCCTAAGAAATGGACTGTATATATATATATTTATAATTTATCTACATCGACTCAATAAGATTATGATTCCTAGTTTGAATCGTGTAACGATGTCCTATTGAAAAGGTTAATTATCATACATAAATATGGTAACAGAATAATGGGGTGTTTGAAAAAACTAACTGAATTTGAATTTAAATGAGTTGAATCTGAATCTGAATGAGCTGAATTTAAATCTGAATGAAAAAAGTTGTTTGATAATTGACATATTTGAAACATTTGAATAACATATTTTTATTCAGTCGTCATTGAGCCCATTCAGCAAAAAAAATGAGACTTATGGGGTGTTTGATAAAAATTGAATGAATTTGAATCTGAATAAAAAAAGCTGTTTGATAATTGACATGTATGAAATATCTAAATGATAAAACTTTATTATTTTACTCCTCTGAAAAAATTCAAAATTGTTGTAAATTTATTTAATATTACTTAATATAATAGTTAGTATTTTTTTAATTTTTTAATTTTTTTAATTTTTTAATTTTTTTTACTTCATTCAGCCATTCAGCTAAAAAAATTTGTCTTAGTCATTCAGCTCGTCCATCTTACCGATTCAGCCATTCAGATTCAATACTATTCAGCTCTAAACAAACATCCCCTTAGCCATTCAGCTCAAATCGTCTGAATGACTGATATTCAGACGATTTTTTTCCGAAATAAACGCACTGAATGGCTGAATCGATCAACCATTCAGTGCTAATCAAACAGTCCCTTAATTGATAAGGTGATGACCCAAACTTATTGGACTTAGTAATCCAATATAACGACGAAAGACAGAAGACTATTGAGGGCAAGGCCCAATATTGGTTGCCCATTTGCACTAATAATTGCTATAAAATTATAATACAAAACGATGTGTCCAATTATAATTAATTAATATTTCATTATATATGAGTGAGTCCAATAATTATAATTAAATATTAATATACACATTATTAATTATAATTAATATTTCTGTTCAAAAACATTTAATTTTTTTCTATTGGTCATTATTAATAACAATTATTATGATATAACAAGTGCATGAAAAAGTATTACAAAATATATATTTATTTTAACAACATAAATATTCTTTTGTCATTATCGGTGGTCTTTAAACAAGTGAATATAGTTCATTCGTCGATATATAACAAATGTAAAAATATCATTAAATATATATTTATTTTAGGAAAAAATGTGTGTACACAGTTGTGTATTACACAGTAGGCTATAACGACGGTTTTTTGGGCTATAGCGACGGTTTCACCCGTCGTCATAGTTATTCTGGGCTATGGCGACAGTTTACTGTCGCTATAACCCAAAAAATCTGTCGTCCTAGGCCTACTGTGTAATACACAGCTGTGTATATACATATAGCCCTTTATTTTAATAATATAAATATTTTTATTAATTAATTTTGGTGCATAGTGGGCTACTCTATTAAATTAATTTACACAAAATTTTAATAATTTATTTAATAATTTTTGGTAATTAAATAAATATTTATTTTCAAAGTACAGAAAATAAAATAGATAATTTTATAGTACAAACAGCAGTACCAGGTCATTTATGAGAAAGCATACAAAAAAGAGTTATGAACTTTAATTTTATACTGCTGGTAAGTACCAAGTACCTTGCTGTTCAGTACTGTTGCATGTCTTAAATTATCATTACATTTTCCATATATATTTATAAAATGAAGTGAATGCATGCAACTGGTGACTGATTCATACTTAAAATTCCAATATAAATTGCAAGTTTATTTGCTGGGCATTATTGTGTAAAAGGAATTTTTTTTTAAACCACCTTAATTAAATTTAAATAAATAGTGCGTTTATTAAGGCATATAATTCCAAGCAATTTAAAATTTACAGTTTATTTTAAAAAATTATAAAAATTGAGTTATGTTTATATGACGGATATTTCATTTAGGTTATGTTTGTTTATAAAAAGTATGTTTGAGATTAAATTATTTGTCTTAATTTAATACTATTTCGGACTATTTATTTCATGATAAGGGATTAATATTATTTTAAATAGTCATATGAATTATTTTTTATCATTGCTAACACTATTTATAAAAGATTATATAATCTCATAATAAATATAAGATTAATAGTCTTCCTTTTAAACTATCAAATAATTTTATAAAATTAATAGTTTTTATATTGAAGTATTAATAGTCTCTTATCAAGAATGGGACTAATAATTTTACATACCCCTGAATCTATATATATATATATAGGGAGCCCTTCCATAACAACCGGTTGCTGTGAGTACTGTGCAACACCCCCTTTTTGTACCGTTGATAAACTTATTGGAAGGCTGAGATGAAACATAAATATACCAAGCCGACACAACTTGTACCGGCTTTTATTTTAATATGAGGACCCCACCATAGTCAACATGTTGTCAGTTTATTGAAATAAAATGAATTTTTAATATTAAATAATGCTCGACCGGCACAGCTTGTACCGGCTGTGCCTTTTTTATAAAATACTCTCAGCCGCTACAAGCTCTTACGGCTGTTAAAAAAAAAAAAAAAATCCAAACCGTAAGAGCCTCTTACGGCTTGCCTTTATTTGCTAGCTATTCCAAATAAAATATTTTATATTCTTTATTTGCTATTTTTATTTGCTATTTGTTATAAAAATATTTTATAACAAATAAAGAATATAAAATATTTTATAACAAATAAAGAATATAAAATATTTGCTATTTTTATTTGCTATTTGTTATAAAAATATTTTTATAACAAATAAAGAATATAAAATATTTTATAACAAATAAAGAATATAAAAATATTTTATAACAAATAAAGAATATAAAATATTTGCTATTTTTATTTGCTATTTGTTATAAAAATATTTTATAACAAATAAAGAATATAAAAATAATTTATAACAAATAAAGAATATAAAATATTTGCTATTTTTATTTACTATTTGTTATAAAAATATTTTATAACAAATAAAGAATATAAAAATATTTTATAACAAATAAAGAATATAAAAATATTTTATAACAAATAAAGAATATAAAAAAAAAAAACCACCGGGACAAGCTCTTCCGGCTTGTCCTTTGTTGCTATTTTGTTTGTTTTGCTCGTCTTCTTTTTCATCTATATTTCATATCTTGTGGGATCCTTCTACAAAGGTGGAATAGTCATTCACTTTTTCTTGGTGGATGTAAACAAGTTTGGTCCAACCGTGCACGACAAATTCACTTTAATGCTTCTATCTGATGTTTGGGTAGGGGTGTGTGTGTGCGCGTGTGTGTGTATACCAACAAAGGACAAGCCGGAAGAGCTTGTCCCGGTTTTTTTTTTTTATTACAGCCGTTAGAGCTTGTTCCGGTTGATATTTTTTTTTTTTACAGCCGTAAGAGCTTGTAGCGGCTGAGAGTATTTTATAAAAAAGGCACAGTCGGTACAAGCTGTGCCGGTCGAGCATTATTTAATATTAAAAATTCATTTTATTTCAATAAACTGACAACATGTTGACTATGGTGGGGTCCTCATATTAAAATAAAAGCCGGTACAAGTTGTGTCGGCTTGGTATATTTATGTTTCATCTCAGCCTTCCAATAAGTTTATCAACGGTACAAAAAGGGGGTGTTGCACAGTACTCACAGCAACTGGTTGCTATGGAAGGGCTCCCATATATATATATATATATATGGATATTCATCTACAGCAACCGATTGTTGAGAGAAATCAATATTGGCCCAGCTGCTACAACTTGTAGCGGCTTATAAAAAAAAAATTTGTCTAAGGCCGGTACAAGTTGTAGCGGCTGGACCAAAAGAGATTGCTCCCCAATAACTGATTGCTGTGGATAGAATCTCATATATATGAGTATATATATATATATATATATATATATATATATATATATATATATATATATATATCTATCCATCTATCTAATAAAATACAAATGATTTTGTATTTTCCGCTCATTTAAAAAATCATCTGGGCCGTCCAAAGTTTGGGATAAATCCCACCGTTCATACATCTATCTAATAAAATACATCTATCTATCTAATAATCTAATAATAATTTAATTTAATACAAATGACTTTAAATTTCTCGCTCACTCAATAAATTATTTTGGTCGTTCAAAATTTGAGATAAATCATATTGTCTATACAGTGTCGGAGGCACGGGACCCGTCTAGTATATATATATTATTGGATATTACATCTCATGAGTCCTTTTGACTTGTCGTTTCCCTCCTTTCTAATATTTTCAGCAAGTAGTACAACTTTGAACAAAGCTGCCACTAAGATCCATTCCATCTCTTCCAAACTTTTATACTCCTGCACCTATTATGTATATAATTATATTATATTAATTACCATATACTATAAAAGTTACTGCTATATTACCCCTATATATTATTTATTTGAGTATTAATGAAACATACGCACATGGTATAAAAACGGGTCTCATATTTATTTAAAAGTTTTATTTTTTAAAAGAACCTCAAACGTTATAAAAATCAGCTCACCAAAGTTCCTCCAGTTAACAGACATATCAAATAGACAAGTTGTTAAAAATCAGCTCATCATTTATTAATGTTAAAAACGTTGTCTTGAGTTATAAAATATGAATATTAGTAAATATAATGATGCTTAACATTAATAAATGATGCATTAGATAAGTTGTATAAGCATACTAAGTACACACAAGAGAGACGAATCGGGCGTGTGACGAATGAACGCCGAAATGCCGTGACAAGTGTTAATGAACTTAAAAAGTGTTTCAATTCAATTGAAATGAATATTATAAGATATGGAATGGATTTAATATAAAACCAATAAGTAATCCTAACAAGATTTAAGCACTTGAATGAACTTCGAATGTGAAATATAGTGACTTATAAGTCTAAAGTTAACACAATCAAATTGAACATTGTGTATTGATTAATATGAAGGGTTATAGGATGCAGATTAAAGTTTATATTACAACTATTATGCGTTGATATGTGACTAGTAGTTGATGTGAATGATTATATAATTGTGTAGGGCACGTGAAGTTATGATGATTTAGTGGTTACCTTGTATTAAGGTTTGGCTACCAGCTGCATTAATAAAAAAATCTACAATAGATTTTTTTAATTAATTGGTAACATAATAAAACTGAATTGGTTACATTTGTATAAAGTGTTATGTAACGCCCCAGAAAATTGAACATTTTGTAATTTCTTTTAATAATGAATAAAATAATATTATTTATTATTATTGTGTGTTGAGAAGATGGATGTCGTTCTATAACCTAGAAACGTCGTAAAGTAGTAGTATTTTAACTACGTGGGAGAATTAAAGTGGTTGAATTTCTAAAACGAAAATAAAAGTTTTCTGAGAAATTTTCTGAAAAACACTATTCATCAATTTCTGCTCGGGTGTTATTTTTGAACTTCCGAGAAATACGTAATGTTATAATATCGAGATGATATCGATTATGTAATAATAATCTAAGTATGGAAAATGAAATATTTCGCATGCGTACCTAATTTGAGATAGTTAGATTATTAAGCGTTAAAAGAATGAAGTTGTAATCGTATAATGTGTAAACATTATATGGAGTAAGGAATGGAGGTATAATATGACGTATTGTATTATTATGTACGAAGAACGAGATATCGTATATTTCGAATTAATATACGAGATAGCATACGAGAATTATACGTAGGATATGTATGTTAAGTTATTGAATTTAAGATAATGGACTTGTGGGATTTCTAGTTTATTGATAGAAGCCCAAGTGTATGATTATCACAAGTCCAATCTATTGTAACTCAAGCCCAATAGGAAAGTAGTTGGATTAATTAACCAAGCCCAAGGTAAAGCCTTGACCCATGGGTCAAACCAAGTGAGGAAGTGGGTAGTCTTGATGGGCAAGGATTAAGTGTGATGACCAAGTGTTGTGGTGAGCAAGTAAAAGAAGTGGCTAGCAAGAAGACTTGAAGGTTAAGTTGTGAATAGTAAGGAGGTGGAATGAGGAGGTGGGATTGATTATTGTCCATTTTGCCCCAAGCTTTGGTGGCCTATAAATACCAAGTTCATTTCATTTTTGTTGGTTGTTTTGTTATCATCCAACACTTTCCTCTCAAGCATATAAGCTACTTATTTGGTAGAGAGAATAAGTCACTAAAGCACTTATAAGCCACTTCAACCTTTGATAGTTTCCAAGGCAAATAGAAGTCTTCAAGGGTAAGACTCATTTTCTTTTATCTATATCTTCTCTATGATAGGATTGATAGAGAAGGGGGATTGCTTGAGGATAACATGCAATAAGTTATAAGGAATGAACTTAAGCCGAATAAGTTGAATAAGCAACTTGAACCCTAATAAGTTGTTAAGATCATAAAGGACTTGTCATATGATGATTAGTAGGTTGTTTATAACATGAGAACATTGATTGAAGGACTTAAATTATTGGTAAGTCATGAGTATGAAGATTTCTAGTTCATAAGTTGAGAAAGTCAATGACTTATAGAAATAAGTCAAAACCTACTTTGATTATAAGTTGGTGTAATAAATAACTTGAAACGATGATATGTTGGTTAAAATCCACTTAGAACACTTAGTATGGTTGAATTGACGAACTTTGCACGATTAGACGATTAACGTCGAATTCGTGAAAGTCTCGGAATAGAAGTCATATTTTGTATTGGAAGTCGAAAATGTTGGTTTTCAATGGAGACAAGTCATTGTGGTCATTATAGAGTTGCGGACTCGAAAATGACCGGATTCCGACTTAGAACGAAGAAATGAGCGTTGAACGTTCACGAACATTTATCGTTTTCGTTAAAATGGACTAATAGGTCAAATTTTAGCAAATGAAGTCAAATAGATAAAATTCTTGCATGAACGCATAGATTATGAAATTTGTGAACCGTAGGCTTTTGAACGGACCAATTCGGAGTTAAAACGAAGAAGTTATGCGTCCGGGAAGTTAGCAAAATTTTCAAAAACTACAAAATTTTCTGAGGACCAGAGTCCGCGCCGCGGCGCGACTCTAAGCCTTCTTGGCCGCGCCGCAGCGCGAGGCCGGAGGATGACACACTGCTAACTCGCGCCGCAGCGCGAGTCACAGACCAATTAGTGGCGCCGCGGCGCCAGAACAAGGAAGAAGATAGAGAAGAAGAGTTCCAAGTATAGAATGAAAGAGGGATTAATAGCAATGAATTGTGATGTAATCACAACATAATTAAGACATTGTAAGGTGCTTGTAATACACTAATGCATGTTTATAATCAATCAAGACGAGCGGGATATGAATGACATAATGAAAGCCGAAACCCTTAATAACGAAACTAAGTTAGAATTACATTGAGATGAAGGGTAAGGTATAATAGAAAACATACCTGGTTAATTATGATCTAATATGGTACGTTATATGATTATGAATTGTAGAATCATAAAGACTTAAAGTGTACGTGTATTAACCAGTAAGCAGTCACCAAAGGCAAGTATTCTAACCCTTGTTCCAGTTCAGTCTGGACAAGCTTTGTAATTCATGTTCTCTTTCACATGAAATCTAGAATGATGAAGTCTTAAGCCAATTCTTCCGGCTAGACTTATATTATGATGTTGTCAAGCATGATTTGTAAATTACCGAGTTATATTGGTATGGTTTTCAATCGAAGACCACGCATGTTCAAATGTTTTTGTCGTTTAACGACCGGCACGTGAGGTTGCCACAATTAAACGTATACACGTTTAAAGAATGTAGTGTTGATCAACATAGAGTACTATGAGCTGATCACTCAGAAGTGCTCGTAAGCTATGCCGGACTTACGGACTTAGTGCCGGGATGTCCTTTTCAAAAGAACTTATGTATGCTCATAATCTTGAGCCATAATTGTTATTCTACTGAATATTGATGGAAAAACGTTTTGAAGCAAATGAAGTGCTATTTTGAATCACTGATAGTACTTAGTAACTATTGTTCAGTTACTGGAGATATATATTTGCTCTATGTTTCAAGCATGTTGTTTATTAGAATTATAGTACTTGCTGAGCTAGCCATGCTCACTCTTGCTTGAACCATATGAACACAGCTAAGATCGAGCGAACTGAAGGATCCGGCAAGGATAAATGCAAGGCGAAGACGAACCCGTAGCATACTTATGTAATAGTATAGGAAGAATGTCTGTAATATATTGATATTATGACAAGAACAAATGAATGGGTTACAAAGAACCTGGGTAATGTAATATTACTTTGATATATATGGAGTTATATTAGTCCTCTTGTGATTATAGTGAGGAAATGTGTGAATGAATGGTAGTACCGTGTAGCACCATTTGTCGGGTTGTAAGAGACCCGGATTTGGGGGCGTCACAGGTTGGTATCAGAGCAACAGGTTATAAAACTTAAGGGGGGAATTAAAACCTTAAGCCATAACCTTAGGAAGAATCAAAGAAATACAAGAAGAAAATAACCTTATAAAAATGCATTATGATTATGATATGTATGTTTATTATTCTACTGACGTGTACTAATCAACTCATTTGTTTTATGTAGATGTCAGGAGTAAACGAGATGTTTGTTTATGAACAGACCATAATTGAAGAGTCGGTGAACCAAGTAGAGGTTGTACCGAACCCTATAGCAGCAGAGCCAGAAGTAGTAATCATTGAGTCTGAAGACTCAGAAGAAGCTGACTATATGTCAGTATTTGACGGGATGATAGAGGAGGAGGTAGAAACAGTCTCCTTTAACCCAGTGGCTATAGCAGCAGAGATAGCTCCTGGGGGGTCGATGATGTCTCTGTTTATGTCAGTGTTGGATAGAAATATCCATTACTGTCAGGAGGTTAAGGAGCTGAAGGCAGAGCTTCAAATGCTTATAGAGGACAAGACTGATGTCGAGTCCATGTGGGAGCAGGAGCATGACGAGAGGATTTTGGCTAAGGACAAAGTCCAGGATTTAAAGCACGAGGTCTTGGAGCTTAAGGAGGAGCTCAAGACAAAAGTGCAGAAAATAGGGAGGATGTCCTATATCTATAGGAGTTCTCACACGGATTTTCAGCAGCAGGTAGCTGGATATCCGGTGGAGGTGGGGCAAACGAGGCATACTATTAGCCGTGATATCATTGCTGGTCTGGCCAAGGCAGATTTCAATAATGCCTTGAGGCATATGTAGTTTAGTGGTGGTTAGAATAGTTTGTAGATATTTTTGGTAAGTAGTAGTGATGTAAACCCCTTTTTGTATAGTAAAGGGTAGTCTTTTGTAAATCCCAATTTTTGGAAAGTGATAGCGGGAAAGTAATGTAATCAGCTTAGGCTGAGTATGTAACCGATGTAGTATTATACTACAAAGAATGTATATAAAGATCATTTTATGGAAAGCAATGAGTTATGAATGTTTGGAGTTATTGTTTTATATTAATGATAGCTAATAAAGAAAGGAATAATAACGTAATGTGTTTATTGTATCAGGCAAAATGCCGCCGAGAAGAGTGCAACGAAATCAAGGTGCGGACGTAAATCAACCGGAGGGAGGTCCGGTTAACGCGATACAGGAGTTTGTTAATTTATTAACAGTCGCCTTTAATAGAACAGGGGCTAATATCCCCGTAAATCCAGGAGTAGCACGAGCTACTACCTTTAAGGATTTTAAGAGTGTAGGTCCGCCGGAGTTCAAAGGAACTACGGACCCAATCGAAGCCCAAACGTGGGTTAAGGAAATAGAGAAGGCATTTGTAATTGCAAATGTTGATGAGGCCCAGAAGGTTGCCTTTGCAACCTATATGATGAAGGGAGAGGCCAATTTTTGGTGGGAAGCCAATCAGGCTAGGGTCGGGATAACGACTTTAACGTGGGATAGATTCAAGGAGATATTCTTCGAGAACTATTTTCCCACGAGCATGCAGGGAAGGATGGAGATGCGGTTTTTAGAGCTAAAACAAGGGGAAATGACGGTTCCCCAATACGCTGCCAAGTTCAATGAACTGGCTAGGTTCGCTCCACACCAAGTGGATACCGAGGTGAGGAAGGCGCGACGGTTCGAGCAGGGCTTGAAACCCTGGCTCTATAACCGTATATCAGTATTCCAAAGTACTTCTTTTGGGATCGTTTTAGAGAAGGCGATAATCGCCGAAGGTGGTAGTGAGGCGTTGAGCCAATACCACAAGGAAAAGAAGAATAAGGGGAAGGTTGACGGGAGAGTCAAGATTGAGGGAGCCAGTGGGAGTGGCGAGGGTCAGAAGAGGAAGGTAATTAACTCTGGGAATACCGGAGTGAAGCAAGGGGACCCAAAGAGAAGAATGGAGGCCTGCAAGACCTGTGGAAAGACTCATCTAGGAGTCTGTCTCAAAGGGAAGGCCGTCTGTTACAACTGCGGACAGGAGGGGCACATTGCGCCAAATTGTCCGAGTCCGAAAAAGAATCATGGATGCTTTGTGTGTGGGTCAACCGCCCACATGGCAAAGAACTGCCCGAAGAAGGGGACGGACGGGAATCGGGGCACTAATAGCGGTAAGTTAGCTATTGGGGGTCCAGTTCAGCAGGGTAGGCCGATGGGTCGTACCTTTAACATGACAGTCCAGGATGCGGTTGCATCAGGGGACGTCGTTGCAGGTATTATCCCGATTAACGATATCAATGCGTACGTGCTGTTTGATTCGGGTGCTACATGTTCATTTATAGCATGCGGTTTTGCTAGACGATTAGGACTACTTCCCGAAAAGTTACCTATACCTGTAAATATTAAGGTAGCAAATGAAGATATAATTCCTATTGACGATGTTCATAGAAGTTGTTGTGTAGATATACGGGGTTGTAAATTATCGGTAGATTTATTACCAATAAAGTTAGAAGAATTCGATGTAATTCTTGGAATGGATTGGTTAGTAAACCATGGTGCAATAATAGATTGTCAAAAGAAGTGTGTGAACATTAAGACGTTAGAACAACCTCGGGTAGTATTTTATGGGAATAGATCGCCGGGACGTTCGTGTTGTCTAACCATGACACAAACTAGAAAATTACTGAGGAAGGGATGCGTAGGATATCTGTGCCATGTTGTTGATACCGAAAGAGTGGTAGCAACCATGGAACAAATACCTATAGTGAGGGAATTCGCCGATGTATTTCCGAGTGAATTACCTGGTCTTCCGCCGGATAGGGAGACAGAATTTGTGATAGACATTGTGCCAGGAGCGGCACCAGTTTCCAGGGCACCGTATCGTATGGCGCCAGTAGAGATGAAGGAGTTGATGGTGCAGTTACAAGAACTGTTGGATAGGAAGTACATTCAGCCAAGTGTGTCACCGTGGGGAGCACCGGTACTATTTGTCAAGAAGAAGGATGGATCGTTAAGACTTTGTATCGACTACAGAGAGTTGAACAAGTTAACGATAAAGAATAAATACCCATTGCCCAGGATTGATGATCTCTTTGATCAGCTGAAAGGGGCTAATTATTTTTCTAAAATAGATTTACGAACGGGGTATCATCAGTTGAAGGTTAGGAAGGAGGACGTGCCAAAGACAGCATTCAGGACTCGTTATGGTCATTACGAGTTTTTAGTGATGTCATTTGGGTTGACAAATGCACCAGCTGCATTCATGGATATGATGAACAGAGTGTTCAAACAATATTTGGACAAGTTCGTCGTGGTGTTTATAGATGATATTCTAGTCTATTCTAAGACGCCAGAAGATCATTCTGAACACCTTAGATTAGTGTTGGAGACATTAAGGAAGGAGAAGTTGTACGCGAAATTCACAAAGTGTGAATTTTGGTTAGAGAAGGTGCAAATTTTTAGGTCATGTCATTGACCATGAGGGGATTTCAGTGGATCCAGCAAAGGTAGAAGCCGTGATGAATTGGGAACAACCGAAAACGCCGACTGAGGTGCGGAGTTTCCTAGGGTTAGCGGGTTACTATCGGAGATTTATCCAGGATTTTTCAAAGATAGCTACTCCGTTGACTAATTTGACGAGGAAGACAGTGAAATACGCTTGGACTGACAAGTGTGAGAACAGTTTCCAAGAACTAAAGAAGAGGTTGAGTGAGGCACCTGTGTTGTCATTACCCGATGACACGGGAAATTTTGTAGTTTATAGTGATGCTTCACATAGAGGACTTGGTTGCGTGCTCATGCAGCATGGCAAGGTCATTGCGTATGCATCTAGGCAGTTGAAGGATTATGAGAAAGTTTACCCTACTCATGATCTAGAACTAGCCGCAGTAGTTTTTGCTCTAAAGATATGGAGACATTATCTTTATGGAGAAAAATGTGAGATATACACGGACCATAAGAGTCTAAAATATATCTTCACACAGAAGGAGTTGAATATGAGGCAGAGAAGATGGCTGGAGTTGATAAAGGATTACGACTGTGAAATCCTGTATCACCCTGGAAAAGCCAATGTAGTTGCCGATGCCTTAAGTAGAAAGGGTCGGGAAAAGTTGTCTTTGTTAACGGCTCAAACTGAGTTAATAACAGAGATGGCTAGGATGGAGTTAGAGGTGAAGCTGCCCAGTGAAGAAAAAGGACCAATGTTGTTTGCAATAGAGATGCAACCAACCATCGTAGAGAGAGTTAAGGAGGTGCAACTCAAAACTGATGAGTGTGACCGGATGAAGGAACGGCTGACCAATGAAAAAGATACTAAATATAGCCTTGATAACGAGGGATTGTTGAGATTTGACGGGAGAATTTGGGTTCCGGATGAGACGGAATTAAAGGAGCAGGTTCTACAAGAGGCTCATAGTTCAAGGTTTTCGATTCATCCTGGTAGCACTAAGATGTATCAAGACCTTCGACAGAGTTTCTGGTGGCCAAACATGAAGAGAGAGATTGCTGAGTACGTCAGTAGGTGCTTAACTTGTCAGAGAGTTAAGGCTGAACATCAACGACCTAGTGGCTTGTTACAGTCATTAGAGATTCCGGAGTGGAAGTGGGAGAATATCACAATGGATTTCGTGGTGGGACTTCCGACTACTCATAAGGGGTATGATGCAATTTGGGTAATAGTGGACCGATTGACGAAATCAGCTCACTTTTTGCCAATTAGGGTTAAGTATAACTTAGACCAGTTAGCTAGACTTTATATTAAGGAAATAATCTCTAGACATGGAGTGCCAGTATCGATTGTGTCAGATCGTGATCCACGATTCACGTCGAACTTTTGGAGAAGTCTGCAAGAGCAGTTGGGAACGCAGTTGAAGCTGAGTACGGCGTATTGTCCACAAACGGATGGACAAAGCGAGAGGACAATTCAGACATTAGAAGATATGCTGAGAGCATGCGTTATGGACTTCAAGGGTAGTTGGGATGATCATCTACCATTAGTGGAGTTTGCGTATAACAATAGTTATCATGCAAGCATAGGTATGCCGCCTTACGAAGCTTTGTATGGTAGGAAATGCAGAACGCCACTGTATTGGGATGAGGTAGGAGAACGCCGAATGTTGGGACCAGAATTGGTGCAACAGACAGCGGGTATTGTTAAAAAGATTCAGATGCGTCTCTTAGCAGCTCAAGACAGACAGAAGAGGTTTACAGATCTGCATAGAGAGAATCGAGAGTTTGAAGTGGGTTCATACGTATTCCTAAAAGTATCTCCCTGGAAAGGAAAGATACGTTTTGGGAAGAAAGGAAAGTTAAGTCCGAGATTTATAGGACCTTTTGAGGTTTTAAAACGGGTAGGTGAGGTAGCTTATATGGTAGCATTACCTCCAGATCTAGAACGAATACATAATGTATTTCACGTTTCAGTATTGCGTCCTTATAAGCCGGATTATAAGCACGTGATAGAATACGAGCCTATTCATGTCGAGAAGGACTTAACATATGAGGAAACGCCAATTCAAATTGTCGATAGGAAAGAACAAGTTCTGCGGAACAAAAGTATAGTTTCAGTAAAGGTGATATGGAAGAACCACGATGCAGAAGAAGCAACGTGGGAGTTAGAAGAAATGATGAAAAAGAATTACCCGAATTTATTTGTGTAATTTTTTTTTATATAGCGAGATTCTGGGGACAGAATCCTTATAAGGGGGAGAGAGTGTAACGCCCCAGAAAATTGAACATTTTGTAATTTCTTTTAATAATGAATAAAATAATATTATTTATTATTATTGTGTGTTGAGAAGATGGATGTCGTTCTATAACCTAGAAACGTCGTAAAGTAGTAGTATTTTAACTACGTGGGAGAATTAAAGTGGTTGAATTTCTAAAACGAAAATAAAAGTTTTCTGAGAAATTTTCTGAAAAACACTATTCATCAATTTCTGCTCGGGTGTTATTTTTGAACTTCCGAGAAATACATAATGTTATAATATCGAGATGATATCGATTATGTAATAATAATCTAAGTATGGAAAATGAAATATTTCGCATGCGTACCTAATTTGAGATAGTTAGATTATTAAGCGTTAAAAGAATGAAGTTGTAATCGTATAATGTGTAAACATTATATGGAGTAAGGAATGGAGGTATAATATGACGTATTGTATTATTATATACGAAGAACGAGATATCGTATATTTCGAATTAATATACGAGATAGCATACGAGAATTATACGTAGGATATGTATGTTAAGTTATTGAATTTAAGATAATGGACTTGTGGGATTTCTAGTTTATTGATAGAAGCCCAAGTGTATGATTATCACAAGTCCAATCTATTGTAACTCAAGCCCAATAGGAAAGTAGTTGGATTAATTAACCAAGCCCAAGGTAAAGCCTTGACCCATGGGTCAAACCAAGTGAGGAAGTGGGTAGTCTTGATGGGCAAGGATTAAGTGTGATGACCAAGTGTTGTGGTGAGCAAGTAAAAGAAGTGGCTAGCAAGAAGACTTGAAGGTTAAGTTGTGAATAGTAAGGAGGTGGAATGAGGAGGTGGGATTGATTATTGTCCATTTTGCCCCAAGCTTTGGTGGCCTATAAATACCAAGTTCATTTCATTTTTGTTGGTTGTTTTGTTATCATCCAACACTTTCCTCTCAAGCATATAAGCTACTTATTTGGTAGAGAGAATAAGTCACTAAAGCACTTATAAGCCACTTCAACCTTTGATAGTTTCCAAGGCAAATAGAAGTCTTCAAGGGTAAGACTCATTTTCTTTTATCTATATCTTCTCTATGATAGGATTGATAGAGAAGGGGGATTGCTTGAGGATAACATGCAATAAGTTATAAGGAATGAACTTAAGCCGAATAAGTTGAATAAGCAACTTGAACCCTAATAAGTTGTTAAGATCATAAAGGACTTGTCATATGATGATTAGTAGGTTGTTTATAACATGAGAACATTGATTGAAGGACTTAAATTATTGGTAAGTCATGAGTATGAAGATTTCTAGTTCATAAGTTGAGAAAGTCAATGACTTATAGAAATAAGTCAAAACCTACTTTGATTATAAGTTGGTGTAATAAATAACTTGAAACGATGATATGTTGGTTAAAATCCACTTAGAACACTTAGTATGGTTGAATTGACGAACTTTGCACGATTAGACGATTAACGTCGAATTCGTGAAAGTCTCGGAATAGAAGTCATATTTTGTATTGGAAGTCGAAAATGTTGGTTTTCAATGGAGACAAGTCATTGTGGTCATTATAGAGTTGCGGACTCGAAAATGACCGGATTCCGACTTAGAACGAAGAAATGAGCGTTGAACGTTCACGAACGTTTATCGTTTTCGTTAAAATGGACTAATAGGTCAAATTTTAGCAAATGAAGTCAAATAGATAAAATTCTTGCATGAACGCATAGATTATGAAATTTGTGAACCGTAGGCTTTTGAACGGACCAATTCGGAGTTAAAACGAAGAAGTTATGCGTCCGGGAAGTTAGCAAAATTTTCAAAAAACTACAAAATTTTCTGAGGACCAGAGTCCGCGCCGCGGCGCGACTCTAAGCCTTCTTGGCCGCGCCGCAGCGCGAGGCCGGAGGATGACACACTGCTAACTCGCGCCGCAGCGCGAGTCACAGACCAATTAGTGGCGCCGCGGCGCCAGAACAAGGAAGAAGATAGAGAAGAAGAGTTCCAAGTATAGAATGAAAGAGGGATTAATAGCAATGAATTGTGATGTAATCACAACATAATTAAGACATTGTAAGGTGCTTGTAATACACTAATGCATGTTTATAATCAATCAAGACGAGCGGGATATGAATGACATAATGAAAGCCGAAACCCTTAATAACGAAACTAAGTTAGAATTACATTGAGATGAAGGGTAAGGTATAATAGAAAACATAACTGGTTAATTATGATCTAATATGGTACGTTATATGATTATGAATTGTAGAATCATAAAGACTTAAAGTGTACGTGTATTAACCAGTAAGCAGTCACCAAAGGCAAGTATTCTAACCCTTGTTCCAGTTCAGTCTGGACAAGCTTTGTAATTCATGTTCTCTTTCACATGAAATCTAGAATGATGAAGTCTTAAGCCAATTCTTCCGGCTAGACTTATATTATGATGTTGTCAAGCATGATTTGTAAATTACCGAGTTATATTGGTATGGTTTTCAATCGAAGACCACGCATGTTCAAATGTTTTTGTCGTTTAACGACCGGCACGTGAGGTTGCCACAATTAAACGTATACACGTTTAAAGAATGTAGTGTTGATCAACATAGAGTACTATGAGCTGATCACTCAGAAGTGCTCGTAAGCTATGCCGGACTTACGGACTTAGTGCCGGGATGTCCTTTTCAAAAGAACTTATGTATGCTCATAATCTTGAGCCATAATTGTTATTCTACTGAATATTGATGGAAAAACGTTTTGAAGCAAATGAAGTGCTATTTTGAATCACCGATAGTACTTAGTAACTATTGTTCAGTTACTGGAGATATATATTTGCTCTATGTTTCAAGCATGTTGTTTATTAGAATTATAGTACTTGCTGAGCTAGCCATGCTCACTCTTGCTTGAACCATATGAACACAGCTAAGATCGAGCAAACTGAAGGATCCGGCAAGGATAAATGTAAGGCGAAGA
This sequence comes from Panax japonicus, assembly GCA_020205505.1. Taxonomy (NCBI): domain Eukaryota; kingdom Viridiplantae; phylum Streptophyta; class Magnoliopsida; order Apiales; family Araliaceae; genus Panax; species Panax japonicus. Next base: position 3,045,569 of record CM035102.1, read on the forward strand.
CGAACCCGTAGCATACTTATGTAATAGTATAGGAAGAATGTCTGTAATATATTGATATTATGACAAGAACAAATGAATGGGTTACAAAGAACCTGGGTAATGTAATATTACTTTGATATATATGGAGTTATATTAGTCCTCTTGTGATTATAGTGAGGAAATGTGTGAATGAATGGTAGTACCGTGTAGCACCATTTGTCGGGTTGTAAGAGACCCGGATTTGGGGGCGTCACATGTTAGCTACCAACTGCACTATTAAAAAAAACTATAAAAGATTTTTAAAAATAAATTAAAAACCTAATAACACTGAATTGGTTATCTTGGTATCAATGTTTGGCTACCAATTGTACTATAAAAAAATCGCAGCAACTGTACTATGAAAAAATCGCAGATGGAGACTCTAATCAATGTTTTCCATGGAACTTGAAAAATGCCAAATCAACAACGAAGAAGATCACCATGCCGACGACAGATCACCAAATCTTCATCTTTCTCTCTCTATATATTTGTGTCTTTCTCTCTTTAAACTACACCATGTCGGCGACAGATCACCAGGGTTCGTTCCTGAACCGGATTAGTATCCGTCGGAATCAGGTGGCTTAATTCCATGGAAAACAACCACGACCAAGAGCAAGAAGACCTTGAAATCTTTCAAAAACTCGTCGCCGACTGCCTTGCCAACTTTGTTCCCTCCTCCGCTGCCGTCGAGGACGGTGACGCACATCCAGACAAAAACTAAGAGAGAGATTGGGTAGGCGGGGTGTTGAAGGAGAGGTGGTGGTTGTGGCGGCGGTGAGAGGCGGTGGCTTAGAGATGGTGGATGTGGAACATAAGGTTGTGAAGGGCTTTGCCAGCGATTTTGCCACGTTTCATCACCATGTTGAGATCAAACATGATTTTCCTCTTGGATATACCCTTCCTTATCATGAAGAACAATACACGTACTATACTCCATATCTTTTTTGGTGCAACCGATAGATTTGGTTCCATTTTAATTTGATAGATATATATTCGATATAGCTAGGTAGATAGGTAATTAAAAAGATTGAGAGAAGGAATAATTACTTAGAGTTGATTTTTTAATATGTAAATATATTAATTACTTAATTTAATTAGTAAATTAATATTAATCTCTTAAATTAAGGAATTCTAATTGAATACTAATTCCCTAAATTAAGGAATTCTAATTGCACTAATATTGTAAATAAATATGGAAGTATATTAATTGTGTAAATATTTTATGAGTGTACTACTGTTGTAATTATTTTTAAAAATGTAATAGAATATATAATTGATATGATATGATTGATTGTTGTGATTATTATCACTAGGCCCACCTATATATAATATCGATCATCCACCAATTATACTTTATCATATTATTTCAATCCTTAACGACCATAAGGAGCAACCTTTGGTGGGTAGTAACATAATTACTCTTCTCACTTGATATATATATATATATATATATATATATATATATATATATATATATATATATATATATATACGGTCCGGATCTTAAGCTCACCTTTATTTAACTCATCCGAGCTCACCCCTCTTTTAGCGACGGACTCGGTGATGGTTTGGTCATTCAACCGTCGTCTATACTTTTAGCGACGCTTTATGTTGTCCGTCGCTAAAAGTATAGACGACAGTTGTATGATCGAACTGTCGCCGGATCCGTCGCTAAAGGGGGGTGAGTTCGGGTGAGTTGGATAAGGGGTGAGCTTAAGAAGAGTGCTCTTGATCCTTTCCGTATATATATATATTCAGATGAGAAAGGTAATTATTTTACCCTAGTAACAAATTCGTCCAAATTAATTGTCTAGTCTTTCCTTCTTGACTCTTTGTTTTGGTACCAAGTCAAGAAAGGCAAGCATACATGCTATATACATGACTCAATCAAATTAACCTTCTAGATATGTTGCCCTAAGGTCTAAAAAATGGGCTTACTTTTGCATGACACATATCTAATTAGACATAAATCTAATTCAATTATCTCATCACATGTTTCATCTACTGTCTTCAGTGCTATTATCGCGTTATATGAGGTGAAACAATAGATCAGACAAAAAACGAAGAACAAATATGAATTCTAGTAGAAGACTTTCAAAATGTAGATTTGTCTTAGATGAATAAGTTTTATACTTATTATTTGGGTACTATTATATTTAATAATTTGTTTGTTTTTAAGTATTTTATGTTATTTATAGATTTTGTATTATTTTATTGTTTTTATTTATTTTGTAGAAATAAAGGAGTTAAGTGGAAAAACGTGAATATTTGAAGCAATTGGGTGAGTAAGGAAGCAAAAAGAGAAAACGGATAGAAAGTCTCGAGTCAAGGGCCGCGACGTGAGGCTAATCCTCTACCATTAAATTCCAAGTTCAAGAGCAAGCAATATCTCATTAGCGATGGAGATTAGAGATTGATGAAGCCTAGAGCTAGAATTAGTTTATTATATTCTGTGTGTTCATATGTAATTGTCGGATCCATAATTAAGCGGGATAATCTTTATGAAATTGGCAAATGGATTATTGATTTAGATATGAATATAATGACATGCGTCTAGCTAGTTATTCTTCTTTGGATTGAATGCTAATTTGCGTAGAGAATAAAAATATATCTGTATGTCATGTGTAATTACCCGTTTTGGGAATTTATTCTTAATAGATTTATTCTAATTTAATTTGCGTAGAAATATAGCAAGTTAATTAGAATGTGCATTTTTATTTGTCATCGGAAGATGCTTATATATGAAATTAAGTATTCCCAGGTCAACAATATTCATCGTGACCATATAATCAAATGGAAAGTTATAAAATTCTTAGATTTATTTATTTATGTATGCAATTATATTTTATTATTTAGTTATTTATTTTTAGTATTTAGTTTAATTATTAATTAATTTATATGTTTAAATAAGATTGAGTTGATATAAAATTAGTACTTAGAAAATATTAGAAATAATTTCTCGTGAAAACGATACTCTTCTTACCACTATATTATTAGTCGATTGTGTATACTTGCGTATATTTTGTCAGTACAATTTTTGACAAACAGCCTCATTTCTAATAAAATATTTGGAGAGTTACCACACAAACTTAAATTCTCACTAAATAAACTTAAACTTGGATAGGGGTACGTACTAATTGACAGTACTTAATTTTATTAATAAATAAAAATTATGTGAAAAATAATATATAGGATGAGAGAGTAGATAAGACGAGTTTTAGTTAGGACTTGTGATGTAGGTTTGTTTGGTTAATTGCTAGTGTTTGCGATGACAATTAAGGTGAAAAAGACTTGGAGAGTTAATCATCAAACATATCCATGGATCAGATCATTCATTGTCTAATTGCTCGATTTCGGAAGCCGGTTCATCCTCCTCTTCAAAACAATCAATCCCATAAGCCGAATGGCTATGTCCAAAAGCCTTGATATGGTCTTTTAATGACCTTTTGTGCTTAAAATCAGAGCCACAAGTGCAATACCAAAGCTTGCCACAATTCTTCTCATGAGTTCTCCAGTCCCCCCTCACCGCAAACGCGTTGTCGCATTTCCTGCACATAAAAGGCTTGATTCCGTGTTTTCTCTTGTAATGTGTTTGAAGGGTTCTGAAATCTTTGAGCGCTTTCGATCTCGGGTGGTCGATGTGGTTCCGGCAGCCTGGTGCACAGCAGTAGCAGGGGAGTCTCAGCATGGCAGTGGGTTGTGTTCCCCTTAGGGATTCTGGCCCTTTCCTATATTGTGATCCATGCCCCCACATATGCATCTACAATGTGTAGTAATTCAAATGAGAGAGAGAGAATATCATATAAGCATTACCAAATTATGATCGACTATTTGATAGTCAAGTATTTGTCTCTTTTTTGGTATATAAATTCTAATTTCTGTAACGACCCAATCCAACTCAACCAAAAGTTAAATCAAGGCTTAGTAAATTGTCATAAAAGCATTAAGTGGGTTATTACAATATCTATAACAAACTATAACAAACTTGGGGCTAAAATTTAATATTGCGAAATGCTTTTTATAAAAAAGTAGGGCAGAGTAATATATGACTATAAAAAACAAATTAATGAGTCAGGAACAAATAGGATTCTCTCTATTGGATTACTAGCTAGGGAGTATATGCTTTTTGCTGCATTTTTGAAGTCACTTCCAAGTGCAAAAGTATCATTCTCAAAATGTTGCCATAAACTATAAAGCTTCGTATCCAAGATGGCTGCTTAACTAGTAGCTGAAAAATATGGTTTTATATATATATATATATACATGTAAAGAATGAAATGACTGTATTTTAAAGATACTTTAATATGAGCTATATATAGTATGAACTTGGAGTTGAGGTATGAAGTGAAAAAGTGATTGCACCAAAATGTAGATGTTAATTAAGTAACACTTTTTTTGTTTATGGAATTTGCCATGAATTATTTATGGAAGAAAGTTTTGCAGGATAATTATATTTTGAGTGAGAAAAAGAACCATGCTAATTGCTATTCATGTTAGACAAAAAGATCCACCATTTTTTTATTTTTTTTTGCAAAAGGTAAAAATATTGTTTAGGTAAGAGAATTGGATAATTAAGTACACATGCATACAAGGAAATTAAATAACACTAAATTAAGTGCACGTCTTCTTGAAGCTAAAATTAACCAATAAACTTTCAGATGCATATATCCCATAAAGAAACAAAGATCCAGCAGATATGGGCATCTAATGAATAAGAGAGTCCACTGTACATAGCTAAGAATTAAGGTAGAAAATGATAAAGTTGAAAGTTCTTGCAGCAAAAGAATCCAAAGCTACTAATAATGGTTGTCTACACAGTATTAGGTTAAAGTTTTAAAACATTAATGATGTATCTTTCTTTTAGGTTTCCAAATAAAGAACTTATCCAAACAGATTTTATTCTCTTGGGTTATTTTTACATGGACAAGAAATTATGAAAACAATAAAATATTTGTTTTCTAATTAACATGCTTAGCAAAAACTTGGGAAAAGGAAAAGGCAAATGAAATTAAAAAAAAAACTATTTGAGCTTTTTTAACCATCTAATAAACTATATATATATATATATATATATTTTTTTTTTTTAACATTTATTTTATATTAGTGGTTTTTAAATCAGATTTATTTATATTAAGTTAGTTTTTTTCTTTTTTACATTTGTTTTAATTACTTTCTTTTCCTTATCCTTTAATGTTTTTTAAACTCCAAACATACTCTAAATATACTAGCTAGATAAATATGTTATATTATCATGTTATTTATGGGAATATACTGATTCACAAAGATATATATATATATATATATATATATATATATATATATATATATATATAGGGATTCCATCCACAGCAACCGGTTGTTGGGAGCAACCCATTTTTGGCCAGCCGCTACAGCTTGTACCGGTTTATAAAAAAAATTACAAAAGGGCCGGTACAAGCTGTTATAGCTGGCCAAAAGTGGATTGTTCCCAACAACCGGTTGCTGTGAATGAAACTCAATATATATATATATATATATATATATATATATATATATATATAAATTTATAGGAGTAGCTAGTATATGTGTAGTGATATTAAATTAACACAATGAAAGCAATATATATTGTGTTTGATGGTTTTTTAGGATTAAGGTTGTTTGATGAAGATATCATTTCAGTACAAGAAGATCAGAAACTGGGAAAGTTTTCAGTTTGACACAACTGCCAATGTGTAGCTTGGAAGCATTACAAACTTCAAGGAACAAAAAGCATAATGCTTGTCTAGTTTAATCAATCAATCAATCAAAATAAAGAATGCACTGACCATGGCCAGATACCACAGTCATGGACCAGGTAGATTTATTGATCAAATCCCCAAAAAAAATTATTTAAAAAAAAGCCACAAATCATGCAAAAAAAAAACTAGCTAGGGTGAATCACAAAATTCAAATCTAAATTCAAAAAATAATAAACCTACAAATCATACAAAAAGAAAAGTAGCTACGGAGAATCACAAAAGTCAAATCTAAAATGTTAAAAAAAAATAAAAAATAAAGAAGAAGAATATGTAGTATTCTAAAGCAAAGAAAGAAAAAGGTAACCCTAATGAATAGCTCTAATCAATTCAGATTTAGAATAAAAAAGGTGAATATTGAAATTACACTAGCTATAAAAGATGTGTGAAAGAAAATAGTTAGGATATATCTCTCTTTTCTTTTCTTTTCTTTTTTAGCAAAAATCAAAAGGAAAAAAAACATAAAGGAAAAGTAATAGAGGAAGAAAAAGGGAGGCTTTTTTAGGAGAAAAAGAAATAAATGAAACATATATACCTGCATGTTGTTGTATCTGTTGAAGGTTTTGAAGCAAAGAGGACATGAAAACTGAGTTGGGCCAATCAGGATCTGAGCAGGAGTAGGGATCCAATACTGACCCTTGTTTAGCCTACTTGTGAGATAATTCACATTACCAACTAAACTCACTTCTTGATCTTCTTCTTCTTCTTGATCTCCTTCTCCGTCTCTTTCTCTTTCAACTTCTTTATTATAATTAGGTTTTGAAATCATTAGATCAGCATCACAAGAGCTAGGGTTTGGGAGCCCTAAGTGAAGATCAAAATTATTATCAGAAGAACAAGTAGTAGTACTAGTAGATATATTGATCAATGTTTCTTCTTCTTTGTCCCATTTTGTAGGGCTCAAACTTAGGAGGGGAAGAGCTTCTCTAAGAGGTGGAGATGGAGGTGAAGATCTATAATGTTCATGAGTGAAAAAAGAAGAATTATGACTCATCATAATATTAGAGTAGATATTACTATTATTATTGATGTTGAAATGTTGATCATAATAATAAGGAGGATATAATTTGGAAGAAGAAGATGTGGAGGAAGAAAAGTAATTCAAGTAATTGGAGTAGGGAGATTGATCACTCATTGTGAAGATGAAAAGGTTTGAAGGAAGCTAGAAAAGTTGGATATGAATGTATAGAAGGTGATGAGTAGGATAATTATATATATATATATATATATATATGGGGTTTCATCCACAATAACCGGTTGTTGGGAGCAACCCCTTTTTGGCCAGCCGGTACAGCTTTTACCGGCCTTAGATTTTTTTTTTATAAGCCGTAACAAGCTGTACCGGCTGGCCAAAAAGGGGTTGCTCCCCAACAACCGGTTGCTGTGGATGGAGAGCCTATATATATATATATATATATATATATATATATATATATATATATATATATATATATTCGGTCCGGATCTTAAGCTCACCCTTTATCCAACTCACCCGAGCTCACCCCCCATTTAGCGACGGACCCGACGACGGTTCGGTCATACGACCGTCGTCTATACTTTTAGTGACGGATAACATATAGTGTCGCTAAAAGTATAGACGACGGTTGTATGATCGAACCGTTGCTGTGTCCGTCGTTAAAGGAGGGTAAGCTCGGGTGAGTTGAATAAGGGGTGAGCTTAAGATATATTCCCTATATATATATATATATATAGGAGTACTAAAATGATAAAATATTTGAAAAAACCCTAAAAGTTTTGGAGGTGAAGAGTGAACAAAAACACCAAATTGAGTAATATATATTGAAAGAAGTGTAAGGAAGAAGGGTGAAGATTATATATAAAGAGAGGGAAAAAAACTAGTAATATTCAAGGTTGATTGATAAAGTAAAGACTAGTGAGGAAAAAAGGAGAGACGAGATATCACTTGTGAGGTGTGACTAAACATGCAAAAAATTATGCTAAAGCAAAGTTTTGAGAGAGAGATGGGACAAGGGAAAAACAACCAAGGATGGATGGGAGATGGTGATAATGTGAGATATACTTGGGACTTGAAAGAATAAGCTCCTTTGAACACCGTGTACATGGCAAGATAAAACTGTGAATGGTACGTAGTTTGTCTATTTTCAAATGAGAGTCACATTGACCTATTAGCATGGTAAAATTTGTTTGGGAGACATTTAAAAAGGATTCAATTATCATAAAATTAATTTTATTCAATTAATTAATACAGTGCTAACACATAAAGAGAGATCATCTCTCGGTCTGCGTATCAATACAATATTAATCAATTGATCAAAGTTAACTTCATGTTAACCACTCCCTTTAAAAACATACACCCTCCTCCATTTAATTTTTAAGATTTTTTTTGTAATCTCAGAAATTAATTAAAAATATTAATTATGTATTCTTTGAAATACAATATATAATATTTCTAATAAATATATAATATTATTATTTATACTCTTACGATTCAATTTTAGGATACAATATATAATACTAGGGTAAACCCGTGCCTCCGACACTACTAATACTCGTATAATAAAAAATATGAGTAATAATGTTTAAAGAGTATATATTTAATAAAATTTTGTTGTAAATAAAAAAATTTCTAATCAAGATACACATCTCACCCCAAAAAATAAAGAGGTCAAGAATTTACCACAAATTGTATCGACATACTCATTATTTACAAATCGAGACTGACAATAATAAATGAATTTGTTAAGGAAACAACTAAAGCCAACATCCACATTCACTCAACAATAAATTTGACCTAGGCCAGTTAACTACATTTATTAAATTCGAAACAATACCAATGCCAATGACCTTCATATTTTCTTAAAGCACATTTAAAACAACTTCTCTTCACCTATATGTTATTGATTCCCTTCATTTAATTTGCAATTTTAAATGGAAACCATATCTCTAGTAAAACTATTTTAAGCACAATACATCATACAAATATGTCCATGGAATACCAGTCGCTTTTACATTAATAAGTAAAAGCATTGTTGCTATGAAATACCATAATGATACCCACTTGCTTAAAAAGTTCATGAGAACCAAATTGGTTTGGAGATCTTTTGCCTGATTAAATAAAAATTAAAATAAAATAAGAACTTCAAAAACAATTGACCCAACCGCAAAAAAGAAGAATGTAAATTTATTAAATTCGAAACAATCCCAATGCCAATAACCTTCATATTTTCTTAAAGCACATTTAAAACAACTTCTCTTCACCTATATGTTATTGATTCCCTTCATTTAATTTGCAATTTTAAATGGAACACGGATTAATTAGTAAAACTATTTTAAGCACAATACATTATACAAATATGTCCATGGAATACCAGTCGCTGATACATTAATAAATAAAAGCATTGTTGCTATGAAATACCATAATGATACCCACTTGCTTAAAAGGTTCATGTGAACCAAATTGGTTTGGAGGTCTTTTGCCTGATTAAATAAAAATTAAAATAAAATAAGAACTTCAAAAATAATTGACCCAACCGCAAAAAAGAAGAAGGTAAATTTGGTCAAACATATGGCCAAAAAAATCATCTGGGCCATCGCAAATTTGGGCAAGCTAGTCACTACTGATTTTAAATTTTTTTTTGCAAAATTTCGTTTAAAAATAGATATTTAGACAAATCTAAACCTGTCTATAAAACTTACAATCATCCATACATATCCAAACCACCTAAAAAAAAACCATCATTTAAAACCCAAAACCATCATATCATGCAGAAATTAATACATATTCAATAATCAACGTATCCAATCACCAAAATATAAAGCTAGTAGATATTAATTTCAAGAAATTTCGACAGAGTTTCCTTTAAAAATAGATATCCAAAAATCTAAACCTGTTTAAAAAAAAGCTTACAATCATCCATACATATCCAACCACCAAAATATCAAGTTAGTAGCTACTAATTTCAAGAAATTTCGGCAGAGTTTCCTTTAAAAATAGATATCCAAAAATCTAAACCTGTTTAAAAAAAGCTTGCAATCATCCATACATATTCAACCACCAAAATATCAAGCTAGTAGCTACTAATTTCAAGAAATTTTGGCAGAGTTTCCTTTAAAAATAGATATCCAAAAATCTAAACCTGTTTAAAAAAAGCTTACAATCATCCATACATATCCAAACCACCAAAAAAAAACCATCATTTAATACCCAAAACCATCATATCATGCAAAAATTAATACATATTCAATAATCAACGCATCCAACCACCAAAATATCAAGCTAGTAGCTACTAATTTCAAGAAATTTCGGCAGAGTTTCCTTTAAAAATAGATATCCAAAAATCTAAACCTGTTTAAAAAAAGCTTACAATCATCCATACATATCCAACCACCAAAATATCAAGCTAGTAGCTACTAATTTCAAGAAATTTCGGCAGAGTTTCCTTTAAAAATAGATATCCAAAAATCTAAACCTGTTTAAAAAAAAGCTTACAATCATCCATACATATCCAACCACCAAAATATCAAGCTAGTAGCTACTAATTTCAAGAAATTTTGGCAGAGTTTCCTTTAAAAATAGATATCCAAAAATCTAAACCTGTTTAAAAAAAGCTTACAATCATCCATGCATATCCAAACCACCAAAAAAAATATCATTTCAATCTCAAAATCATTATAACAATGTATAATTACCCAACTTTACAAAAGACGGAGAACAAAAATATATATATGCAGAGAATAGAGAAACAACATGTTGAGCACCACCCTTTACTTTACATCTTACACCAAATATATTTTTTACAACTTACACCAATTATACTTCAATATATACCCGAAAATAGATATAATAACATTTACCTTGTAGATCTGTCAAGCTTTACCATGTCTTCGGTACATAAACCTTTGAAAAGAAAGGCTATCCATCTCTAACGTCCACGGCCAACAAATTTTGTTTGTAACAAAAATCTGTTATTTATAAGAGAAAGCAAAATGTTAGTAGTATCGTAAGAACGAAACAATTGACACGTGATTACTTGAATACGATTTAAGAATTATAAAATACACATAACCCTGTTAGCTTTTCTCTACCCTCGACTTGTTGTTGAATGAACATGTTTCCATTCAATAGCAATATCATCCCAAGACTGCAAAAATTGAATGAATCGCTTAATTATATCAACAAATTAAATAATCTACTTGGAAATTGATAACAAAATATAATGAGAAAGATATATGTACAAATTGATCGAATCAAGTGCAAGTAAAAATAAAACATAAGTTATATATAATAAGCATATTATGCTCAGCCAACATAGACAAACTTATTATGTTAACTGCGATGATCAAGCTTCTCAAATTTGTTCTTCACACACACACACACACACACATATATATATACTCGTATGTTATCTGAATGGTTTTCTGTAAGATATGTTATCTGATGTTCATACATTACTAAATCATGTATTCAGTTGGCCAAAGCAGGAATTGTTATTCAGTGGAGGCATCATACTCTCGAAGTATTATCAGATTTGCTTACAAAGAAAAGAGCAAGGAAATGTAAACCAAATTTATGCAAATTAGAAAATGAGTAACTTTTACGAAGGCATCTTCTGTAAAATAAGTTGACAAATGTATCACGTGGATAAGAAAACATGAGGTTGTATGTGTAATATTCGTAATTTGACAAATGTATCATTGTAATTTGAGTACCTGTACTTCATGTTTTTTAAGACTCGGCTTGATCAACTAAAAATATTGTATTACACCCTACAATAATTTATGGGGCTTGCTATTTATATAGGGAAAATTGTTAGTCCTAGAAAGTTCAATTTCACATAACTGTAGGACTCACGTATACCGATTAGGAGTCTTGCTAGCATATGTCATAACTACAATGATGCCACAACTTATTCAAGCATCAATCTCATTTATAACAATTAGCAAATATTCACATATATAAAGACAATATTTGTTTTGGACTTGTCAGTTAATTTAAAACTTTTATCAGTCAATTCAAAATATATCAAGACTTTTATCGTAAGAAGACCAATAATGCACGAAGATAAGAAATGATACCTCGAACATATAAAATTATAACAAAACTTCAGGATAGACGATATTTGTTGTTATTCAGTGGAGGCATCATACTCTCGAAACATTATCAGATTTGTTTACAAAGAAAAGAGCAAGGAAATGTAAACCAAATTTATGCAAATTAAAAAATGAGTAACTTTTACGAAGGCATCATCTGTAAAATGAAATTGCATTAAATGAGTTGCATTAGGATCTTTTCATTTTAAATAAAATGAAATGGTCGTGTGATGACAGGAGAGAAATGATGAGAAATATACAAAGAATAGAGATGTTTTATTTTATTTAAAATGAAGAGGATCTTAATCCGGCCAAGAATTAAGAGTAGGAGAAGAGGAACATAAAAGCCTCTTTTCCTTCCTCTATTTAATGTTAATGTAAGTCTTAATTTTATTCACATAATTATTTTTAAATAAAAGTAGTCCATCGTTCTTTTGTAAAGTGTATAACAAAACAAAATCAGATGATTTTCAAAACTTTAATTGATTTTAATGGTAATCTTTTTAAAATGATATGTAATAATAATAAATAGAATTTTCTTATAGTTATATTTAATAAGAATTTGGAAGAGAATGAGAATTCACTTTTTAAGTTATATGTTAAGCAAATTTATATTCGACAGAAAACGATAGAATTTGATCGATACATAGAATTTGGTTATGGAAAAGAACAATGCTCTAGGCAAGCAAAAAATAGGGTATAATATCCACATGTCTAGGCAAGCAACATCATTCTAGGCAAGCAACAGATATAATTTACAATTTGGCCGTGTAATTATATTCCCATTATATCCGGCTAGTTTATAATTTGGGATACATCACATCATTCTAGGAAAGCAACAGATATAATTTGGTCGTGTACTCAAAAAGGGAATAATATCCCCATTCTAGCCGTGTAATTATAGGATAAACACTGCGTAGGTAAAATATCCCCATTCTAGCCGTGTAATTCAAGCACAAATGCCAGAGTTTAGTACTAATTGAGAAGAATTCAAGCACAAATCTCTACAATTTCAGAAGGAGAAATTCGTTTTTACTTTAAAGAAGAAAATAAGTAGAGTATTAGTTACCTTCTCTGCCTCCACCATCACGGCCATCATCGTCACGGCCGCCGCCATAACCCCCTCCCTCACTGCCACCATAACCCCTTCCCCCACTTCCGCTGGCACAATAACTGCAACTTCAAAGGCAATTATTTATTACGTATAGTCACATAAAAAATTGGTAAGCATGTATATCATTTCTATTCTAATAGATTGAGAAACAACAGGTTAGCCCTACCAAATTTGCTGATGCCCCCTTTAGTTTTTACATACATTTTACTTGTTTATAAAATCTATAATTTCACCCACCACCAAAAATAAATAAAAAATAGGGGGGAAAAGAACATTTGATAAGACTCCAGTTCAAGAAGAATGAACATTAACACTGCAATCGATTGATAAAAGCCTTAATATATTCAGCAGAACAAAATAAATCTATAGAATTGAATAAAATGTACATTACAAATGTAAACTTCGCCGCTTATCGCAAATGTTAATACCTTCCAGTTCCGCCATTATCGTGAATGTTAATACCTCCGCCCCCACCTATGTAAACTTCGCCGCTTGACGGTGTTGCGATGCCTTGGTGATCGCCAGACATGATGAAGGAAAAGGAAAAGGATTTGATGCCAGGTCTTGATTTCTCCCTTCTTTGAGAGAAAAATGGACTCGAATGAATGATGGAATAGTGAAACAAAGATCCTAAAACGTAAATGTGCAGGTTTTAGAGTTTATTTTTTACATAAACATGTTCAGCTAAGAAACAACATTATTGTGTAAAATTTGATGGAACGGACAAACAAAAATCACAGAAACCATCTCAAATTGAATCTTCCTATAATTGACCTGTTTTTATCAATTTATATGCTTCTTAGGGCCACATTGATTACAAATGAATACCCCTTCACAGTTCATACATGTCCTACTAAGTATATATTCTGGGCCTCAACTTAATAACTGAGGCAATGAGCCATGAGTCATACATGAATCTTTACATGTATGACTCTTCATGGAATGTCCCTTTGCCAATGATTCAGCCACTATCACGATTTAGTACCGCAAGCCACTTAACCACAACAACAATGCTACTATCATATAAAAAAGGCTCACATAATACTCACATACACACATGCATAATGTGGGTCTCCGCATGACATGTGGGCCCCACAAACCTACTTATTAGGTCACAATCCTTATTTCGAACGATTCATATTCTTAAAACATGACCTGCCATTAATTATTCACTATATATTCAAGCTAATATAGAAATATATCTAAATCATGACTCCGGACATTTAATTCAGTAACATCTAACCAATTGTTCAACTCAATTGCATCAAGCAATGATCCCTTTATTAGATAACAAATGCGTGCATTATTGGTCTTTAAAGAAAATGATAAATAGAATGCAGGATATACAAATGTTCTGTATTTTATAAAATTTCTGATTTAAAGCTTCAGTGGAAAGGATTTTAATGTCTGGTACCATCATAATGACCTCTGCCACTGAAGTGCCATTGCCATAATCACAATCACACTCCTTTGGTGGTTCAGTAGGATATAAATCCCGACATAACAAATCTAATAAAAATGTTGATTAAATACTTGAAATGTTGTTGCTTGAAGCTGCCCTTTTTCGACCTGGCCCAGAAACAGTAGTTGCTGGACTTAAGGGCTTCTCCTCCTGCTTGTTTTGTTTGCTTTTTAATCCCTGGTGCATATCCTTGTAGTCTTGTGTATATATTCCATTCCCGAATATCCTAAATATTTGTCAAAAAAGAAAGAAAGAAGAAAAATATATTCTTGCTAGTTATGCAAGTCAGCAACTACCCCTAAGTTAATCAAAACTTTAGAAAGGATCCCAAGGAGATTTATCATTTGATTCAAATCTAAGTGAACATTTTTTAAGTTTAGTTGATAAACTTGTGAGATTTCCCTGAACAAAACAAATTAAGAATTTCTCTTTCTTTCAGAAATTGTGTAAATGAGAAATTCTGTCTGCATTTAGTCTATAAGCCCACTCACCGACCAACTAAGAAATACTCCATTTCCATATCACAAATCACAAACGCATGTGATGAACTCATTCCAAAAGAATGGATGACCACGCGATATGCTTTTGTCAAATTATTAATTCTTGGTTCAATACATGTTGTACAATTATTTGCTTTCCCTTTTCTGCAGAGGTTATACAGCCCCTGAATATGCCATTAGAGGAGAATTATCTGAAAAGGCTGATATATACAGTTTTGGAATTCTGGTGCTTGAAATTATTAGCTGCAGGAAAAATACAGATCTTACTTTGCAATCAGAAATGCAATACCTTCCTGAATATGTAGGTTTTCCTTACATTCCCAGCAACATTTACAATTTGGTCATTTTACACTTGTGAGGACGGAGTGAAATTGTGAAAAACTGCTAGATAATAAATATTTATTTTAATGTTAGGCATGGAAGCTCTTTGAAAGGTCAAAGGTGATCGATCTAGTAGATCCGAGAATGCAAGAAAATGGATTTGTAGAGAGGGATGTTATGCAAACAATCCAAGTGGCTCTTCTATGTCTTCAGCCTCATGCAAACCTAAGACCACCAATGTCAGAAATCGTAGCAATGCTAACTTGCAGGGTCGACATGTTTGCTACACCTATGAGACCAGCCTTTTTGGATCGAAGGCGTAGAAAGGATGATAAGCTTTCCTGGGACACTATATCAGAGGTTTTCCCTTCTCCACAACCGAGTGATTCACCTTCCTTAACTCGTCCCGCAAACTAATAAGCTGTATCATACAAAATTTCGAAATAAAATTTGCAGTCCGTGCTCCATCAATTGGAACATCCAACAACAGGGATTATTTTGTCAGGTATCTTCGGTACTTTCCCCTAATTTCACATTCATAAATTCTATGTTTCTCTAGCTCGTATTCAGCATCATCCGAGCTTAAATTTTAAAACGTAAGCTTTTGTATTAGGAAATTTAATAATTTTCGGATTATCTCAATAAATTATATGCAATCAAAAGGTTAACCAATCCCTCCACACTAACTAAAACATTAACATGCACCCAGCAACTAAAATTAAAAATCAAGACACGTTAACACAGAATAAGGAATATGAGATAGAGGGGAAAGTTCTCAACCTGAGGTTTTATGGCTTCTTGAACAATCTAAAGTGCAAAATCTTCCAGTGTACCGGGTTTCAATATAGCCTGAACAAATCCTGACATTTAAAAAACAATTTAACCTTATTATGCAATTGTTTATAAACAAATCAAAAGAAGTAATAGTATACAAAATTACACTTCCAAAATGCCCAATTAATCCTTAATCAAATTTAAGGTTTGGAAAATGAAGCAACCAAACACAGTCATTGAAAAATAAAACAAAAAGAAGAAGCCATAAAACCTAAAGGACCTCATATATCGTGGTTAAGCAAATAAATTAGCATGTAAAATTTAGAACAATTCAATCTCAATCTCAGGTTTAGCATATTATTGTATCCTTTTGTTCTCACGGATCAATTTTGTTTGAATGAAGTTTTGATCATTCAAACAAAATTGATCCGTGAGAACAAAAGGATACAAAAAAAAATCAAAACTTTGAGGTTATTCATTCTTATACAGTTATACAACCAACATTCACACTTACAAAAGGAATCAACCAAAAATCAAAATATTAAAAAACACACCAAATTTAAGAGTCCAAATCAAAATTAAGCAGTACCCATTTCCCAGTTTTCATGTAAAGAACCAATTTTCAGCTGAAGACTCAGATCTAAACGCTACTTATACTGCAGATAATCTAGTAAAAGCTACCCAAAAGAATAATTTTCACACTTATAATCAAGTTATCCCATTACACTTATAATCAATTTGATCAAACACAACCCCATTGAGCAAAACCCCATCTCAAATTTAATTTTAAAATCTGTATCAAAACAAACCAATAATTTAACAGGGGTTTCAGTTTTGTTGGTGTACAAATACTGGTTTGGTGGCTGGTTTCAGTCACTGTAATCCTCTTATTACTGGGTTAAAGTAGGATCCTTTCTTTGTTGTTCTTTATAGTCCACATTATCGATTTCAAATTCTTATAGAATGCCTCTATTTGCAAATACAGTATGGGCTTAACCCTATGTATATGTGCTTAATGCCGTGTTACAAAGCCAAGTCCCTCTGATTCGAGCCATGGACAATGGTGCACCACTTTATCTATATACGGTCTCTTTTTCTCTGCCACTAAAACCCAACACCATGGGGTTTTTGATTTTCATATAAATTACTTCTCACCTTCACTTTCTTCATCTTCAATGGCGTTCTCAAACCCCTCGCTCTTATCTTCTTCTTACTCCGTTTACAGGCTCAACCCTCTTTTCTTCTCGCAAAAATGCCGTAGTCTCGCACGCTGTCGCCTTCATTTCAATCCTTTCAAACAAAGATTCTTTGCAGGTAATTAATATTGCAATTACCAATTGGGTTGGTATTTTTTGCAGGTATTTTTTGGTTTTTTGGGCTTTTGGTTAGTAGAAGTTTGGTAAAGTAATCCGGAAGTCCTAACTTGCTGAATTATATTGGGTTGTTAATGTGGGAATTGCAGTTGCTGCTTCATCAGAGAATGGTGTGTTTACTTCTCCTGAGATTGCTAAGTCATTTGACTTCACTTCTGAGGAACATATATACAATTGGTACTTCATTCTAACATTATTATTATTTACTTAGTGTCCTTTACTGTTGAAATTATGTTAATGTATTAGTCTTAGTTTTTCATGATAAGAGTTGTATTCGTTACTCTATTCTTTCTCCCTATTGTTTAGTTGAGTTATTCTACTTGCTTTCTATTAATTTAATGTGCCAGCCTTGCAAAAGTACACATTTTTTTAATAAAATATTTATGTATGCATGAAGGGCTTATTGTATTTATGAATATGAAATTGATAATGTGCACTATAATGAACAATTAAGAAAGGATCCTATTTACCTTCTACTAAGTGTAAGGGCTTAATACATGTAAACGTATACACTTTTCTACTATAATATACGAAGAACTTACATACTGTATTTGCAAATAGAGGCATTCTATAAGAATTTGAAATCGATAATGTGGACTATAAAGAACAACAAAGAAAGGATCCTACTTTAACCATGTAACACACAATTTCCATGTTCAAAATAGTCAAAAAATGCTAAGAATCAACCTGCAGATCATTTAACAATTTACCATGTGAAAACCCGCCTAGACTCTCAATGTTAAAAAGTATGAAGAACATTTATGCGAGCCAAAAGTTTGGTCGCAAATACTGGATCGCACAATAGGAACCAAGGATTCGGCATGATTCTGAATTTAACAGGGGTTTCAGTCTCGCTAATTTCAAAACCCAAAACACAGATTTTCCAAAGAATAAAAAACTGGTTTGGTCGCTGGATCGCACAATAGGAACCAAGGATTCGGCATGATTCTGAATTTAACAGGGGTTTCAGTCTCGCTAATTTCAAAACCCAAAACACAGATTTTCCAAAGAATAAAAAACTAAGAAGGAGAAGAAGAGCAGTGTTTAGTTACCGTTGCTGTAGCCGGAAGCATTTCCAGGCCGCTGGGACCATTTGGGCTTTCTCCGGTCGTCATCGTCGCTGGAATCTCCGGAATCGTGGCTGGAATCGTCGCTGGGTTCTCTTTCTCGCTGGATTTTCTCTCTCCGTATGCTTTTGTTAGTATACTGACTTTGTCAGTGTTCTTTCTCGCTGGGTTTACCAGTCTCGATTTTCTTTCTCGCTGGATTTTCTCTCTCCGTATGCTTTGGAGAAGAAGAGCAGTGCCAGTATGCTTTTGTTACCGTCGATCGCAGATTTGTTCCAACCGGTTTCTATTATAAGTTAACTTTATCTAAATGAATGGCTAGATTTGTCTCAAACTTTTGAGGGTTGAGATTCTTTTATAGGTAGGCGGGAAATTAGTTTTTTTCAAAATCATTTGTATTTTGTATAGATAGATTTCTGTAAACCAACACTTAAATGGATCGTATAGAGACCAAGTGAGTATGTCTGTACTATTAGGGAAAAATATATTGAAGCGAGGATGAAAATATATATCAAGAATATTATTTATTTATTGAGTAGTAATGATATAATAATGAAATTATAATGATAATTTGAAGATATTTTATCATTTTTGTGTAATAAATAACAATATATTTTTGTTATTTATAAAATTAACAATTAAGACTAATTTTGTAGAACAAATGGACTATTAATATTTACCCACGGTTGGGTCATGATATTTCACCTATTAGGCCGAACAAATTGAACCTATTTATTTAGTTAGTCCACCAGGTCATCGTTAAATGGACCTTAGAGCTATTGGGCCTAGTCACTATATTATTTCTCTTAAATCTTTATAAGATCGGGTCGGGTTAGTGGGCTGACCCATGAGATATTTTAATATCTCCATCTTTGACCGGTAATGATGAAAAAACATGACAGTTGACTATTATATCTGTCATGCATTAATGTGGATGAGATCCTTGGACGAACGGCGGTAGAAAACAGTGACCACAGGTAGTGGGTGGGATGTGTTCAGTCGGCAGGAACTATCAGATTAGGGGGCTGTGTCAGACAGTAGTGGATGGCACGGTAAACCAGGCTAGAGATCAGTATAACATAGCAAGGAGGTCTTCAAGCAAAAGATACACACACACATAACTGATAATTTTATCTCTCTCAATACACTAAATATTTTATCCTCCATTATTAACCTTGTGATCGCCTGTACTGACTCTCACGCAAGAGCTATCCCCCAATGGTCGAAGCCGTCAAGCTTTTGGTGTTGACTGTGTTTAGTGTGCAGGATCAGAACGTCTTACGTGATTGAGACGTGGCAGAAGATCTTGACGTTAACATTGGCGCTAGAAGGAGGGCTGTGTTCTAGTGTCCTTGAGTTTTCAATCACAAACTTTTCAGTTGTTCTACGTCGGACACTATGGTGAAGAGTAGAACTATTACACCGGAGGGACAACCGATGCTGAGGGAACAGTTTCCAAGCATGAATCAGGTGGTTCTCGTCTGAGAGCCCATAGTGAAACCCGAAGATGGTTGATCTTTGCTTCTGACAAGGAGCGTGATCATGGCCGAAGGCGAGTAGAAGGCACCCCGCCTAGAACTCAGCGCCGAAGTGGTCAGGGTGACAAGGTTGCCAAGCTAGCGAAGAGGGCAGACGAAGCAGATAAATCTTTGGGGGTTCTCTTGAAGAGGAGCGAGGATATAGCTAAACACATGCTTCGGATGGCCGAGCTGAGGGACGAGGCGTCCAAGTATGTCCAGTCCGAAAGATGTAGTACGCCTAAAGATGGATAGCCATGAGTTGGAAAGCAGTCTATACACTTTGAAGACATGTCTCAAGGCCCTCATGACCGAATAAGACCAAAAAACCATACTCCTGAGCATCCGAAGAGGGTAGCTTACCCTGTCGATTCTCGGGATTATGATCGCAGCAGACGAAGAAGTTGATCCAAAGAGTATACACCTGAGAATACAAAGAAGGCATTCCGCCTTGAGTATTCTCGCCACAGCGAAACGGCTCATCACCGAAGCAGATCTAGAAGCCACACTCCTGAGAATTCGAGGAGAGCACACCACCCTATAGATACTCATCGTTGAAGAGGCCTGTTTAAATCTGTAGGTTCAGATGGAAAGCAGTACCTGGTTTACTATGCAATCCATGTCTTTAGGGATGCTGAAACCAGCTGAGGAGTCCGACAAAGCCTGCTCTTCAGGAAGTTCATGAGAGCATCTGTGGTGATCATTTGGCTGCGAAATCATTGGCCTACAAAGTACTTCGGCAGACATATCATTAACCTATAATTTTTCAGAAAGCCACGGACACCAATTTGTGGGATCAAAGTTTGAAATATTCTTGAAAGACTTAGGAATTCAGCACAAAAAGACTTCGGTAGCTCACCTACAAAATTCATCGGAGTAAGGAGGACGGGGGGGACTCGTTGACCATTTGATGGTAGCCTTTTCGGAAGGTGGTCCTTATGAATTTGTCAGGCCCTTCGTGATAGGCAAACTTCATCGGTGTAAGGAGGACGGGGTGGACTCGTTGACCATTCGATGGTAGCCTTATCGGTAGGAGTGTCCTTATAGGTTTGTTATACCCTGCGTGGTAGACAAATTCCATGGTTTTTTTAATATTGTTTTACCCCGCATGGTAAACAATATGCACCGAAGTAAGGAGGTATGGTCAGACTCCCTGACCATTCGATGGTAGCCTTTTTGTCAGGAGTGTCTTTATGAATTTGTTTCACCCCGTGTGGTAAACAAATTACAATGTCCTTATATCTTTGTTATACCCCGCATGGTAGACAAATGTCTTTATATACTTGTTTTACCCCTAGTGGTAAACAAGATCCCGATGGTGCAAGGAGGATCAGCCGAATTCACCTTATGACTGATCTGTCTAACACTTCGGTAACGATAAATATGCATTACTTTATTTTGTTCAAGTGTTGAGTTCGGATTATGTTATCATTGTTCTTAACTGTTATATAATTTGCTTGATTATTGACTAACAGTTTAAGATAAGAGGCACTTGTACAGTTTCAAAGTTGATTGATACTGAATTATTGACAAGAAATGTTCATATAGAAGTAATAAGGCATGAAGTTGATATTTCATTAATATTAACTGTTCACAAAAAATTAGAATTTTTGCAAAAAGTTCTATAGATTAAGATAAAGGGGAGGTCATCTTCAGGCTTATTCGTCGTCATCATCACCATCTGAAGAGTCTAGAAGAGATGGATCTACCTTGGCCCGAGCTTTTTCTTGCCTTTACTTTGACAGATTTCATATCCTTTGGCATACATATGGACGATCTCATCGTTCAGCTTGACGAATTTTCTGTATTTTGCCTGTATTCTGCCTGGATCTCCTTACGAAGGTCTTCGGTCAGTGGCGGACCCATGTTCCTAAGGGCCCGAAGCTCTTTGAGCTCTTCTTCAAGCTTCTAACGATGTACCACGAGTTACGAAGGATCCGGACTCGACATCAAATCCCTGATATATCAATGATAACTCGACTTCCGAATGACGTTATCCCTTCGGACGGCATTTTCTTCGGTATCCTCTTCGGCTTCTTTGTATTTGGGACGGAGGCACCCGAAGATAGCGTTTTGATGCAAATGACTATTATTAGTCAGTCAGTTCGAATTGATGGGTAGCAATGTAAATGGATAAGTCAAACTATCAAATTCCTTTAGTCCGGTATTTCATTCTTTCGTCCATCAGGTCCATAATGGAACTATTGCCGAACCGATGATCATCGGTATCACGAACGCATGTTATTAGAGGTCGACATGAGAGTTTCTCCTTGGATTCTGGCAAGGAGTGAGGGATCTCCTCGATATGTGTTCTACTTGTTCTTCGGGTTCTTTGTCAGAAATCACGATTTCAACCGGGGTGTCCGAAGGAAGATCAGCTTCTGTGGGAGATACTTGTAGCTCTTCGATGGTTGGAGGAGTTATTTTGATTTTCCTCTTTTTACAATGACGGACTCGGGTCCGTTCATCCAGGGACACATCGAGGAAACACTCTTTGTAATTCTTCGGTATTTAAAGGCTCTTTGGTTCGTACTTCTGTGGAGGTGGGCGAAGATGAACATGAGCCTCGGTAAGCTATATTTTGGGCCTTTATTGACCTTATTATAATTTCTTTTGCCTGGACCGATGCTATTTATACTCTTTCATTAAACATCCTGTTTAATAAAAGACTGGGGGGCAATGTTGGGTCATGATATTTCACCTATTGGGCCGAACAGATTGAGCCTATTTATTTGGTTAGTCCACCAGGTCATCGTTAAATGGACCTTAGAGTTATTGGGCCTAGTCACTATATTATTTTGTTAAATCTTTATAAGATCGGGTCGGGTTAGTGGGCTGACCCATGAGATATTTTAATATCTCCATCTTTGACCGGTAATGATGAAAAAACATGACAGTTGACTATTATATCTGCCATGCATTAATGTGCATGGGATCCTTGGACAGACGACAGTAGAAAACAGTGACCACAGAAAGTGGGTGGGCTATGTGCAGTCGGCAGGAACAATCAGATTAGGGGACTGTGTCAGACAGTAGTGGGTGGCACGGTAAACCGGGCTAGAGATCAGTATAACATAGCAAGGAGGTCTTCAAGCAAAAGGTACACACACATAACTGATATTTTCTCTTTCTCAATACATCACTACAAGAAAATATTCTAACAGCGACCAAAACTATCAGCGACCGCAATTTCGGTCGCCGATAATATCATTAGCGATGGACATTAGCGGCCGCCTTTGAATTTGGTCGCTATATTACATTAGCGACCGCATACGGTCGCTACTCGGTCACTGGTTCATTTTTACCTCCAAAAAAATTGGCAGGAAATGTTGGCGCCTAAGTTGTTTGCGACTAATCACAATCAATGACCGACTGCAGTCGCTAATACTTCCACATCATTTAAAATTAGCGACCGTATGCGATCGCTGATAGCAGTCGCCGATCTATTTTAATTAACCAGTTCCAGTTCGTCACTCTCGATCACAAAATAAAAGAAAAAAAAGTGGGAGAAAAGAAGAGGGAGAAGAGGGAGAAGAAGGAAAACCGCCGCCGCCACCATCACCACCACCACAGCCGCCGCCACCATCACCACCACCACAGCCGCCGCCGACGCCACCGCTACCTGCACAGGTAAGAAATTTTTTTACTATTTTTCCAATAAGTGTACTAAAAAGGGGGTTTCTCTCTTCATTTTTAGCTTTTAAGGTCTACTGATTAGGGTTGGGTTTTGTTTGTATTTGAAGGTGAATTTGTTGTGTTTCCCACTTAATATATAAAAATAAAATTCTCCTATCAAACAAACTCTAAATTATAAATTTATAAAAACAAAATTCACAGTGATGGCGCTTCAAAATAAATAAAAAAACCTAGTGGTCTACAGTAGTTTTAGGTTGAACTTATCCCCGTAGTTAAGTCACTCTCCTTCCTTAATAAATCATATACCTGATACTTTTATCACTCAACTGTTGTCAGAGTGCACTGTTAAAATTTTGAGTTTTGGCACCATGAAGATGTATTAACGAAATGGAAGAAGAAAATTATACTAAAATTACCTATTAGTACTATTCTGATGTTATATTGGTTTTGTTGGTTTTTATTGGTAATGGGAAGGTGAAAATTGAAAACTGTATTTGTATTGCTACTAAAGTTACCATTTACCAAGTCTTTAATATCATAACTTGGTTGGTATAAACTGTTGTATATATGGTATTGATGTGAATCTAGCTTAATCATATTTAGTTTTTGGTCAATTTGTGGTTCAAGAATTTGATTGTCAGCTGATATGCTTTAGTTTGTAATGAGTGGAATGAGTTTGGAGAAAATTCTAGCTAATAAGATCAAATTTCGAATACAAATCTCTACCAGAGGTGTCTTAATCAAGCATTATCTTTTGGCTTTATATCCTTAAGTTATTAATATGGTGTTGGGGGGTTGGAAGAGTGAATGAGAGTTGATTCCTTAGAAGTATAGCTAACCCTTATATGCAAATAAATATAGAATTATCCACATTAGCTTCCTCCTCCATTCATTGCTTGAGACTTTTTAGGGTAAAATGTTTAGACCAACTCAACCAATTAACAGAAAAGTTTAATTAAGCTGATTTACTTAATTGCAAAACAAGTAGTGTTGTTCTTTAATTAAGCAAACTCAAAATTATAAAATTTTCCTACATACCTATCAAACAAACTCTAAATTATAAAATTTTCCTACATACCTATCAAACAAACTCTAAATTTGCAATTTTTTCCTACAAACTCCATTGTATATAACTTTTTACTGCTTTAATTTGCATTATTATATTGGAAATTTGTATATTTCTCTTGGTTTGTGTCTTGGGTGCCTAGAAATGACAATATATGCATGCCGTCGTGCATGTGGCTAGTCCATATTATAGGGGAGACTCTGGCGAAATTTTTTCGTTGGTCGAGTAGTTGCGAATATTTATAACATTAACGAACATTTATGTATGTTTAGTTTAAATTGTATTACATACAATTACATATGTACATGTTCTCTATATCCTTGATGCGTTTATGTACCTTTCATTTATAACTCATACTAACATCCCTAATTTTTTTATTTATAGATGTCTTCTGAACCTGCATCACGAAAGCGCGGGTTAGATCGGGGCCCTAATCATGTACCGAAGGCCCCGGCTAATCCGGATGATCGCATTCTTATACAAATCCACCCTCCTCCAGAAAGCACGTAAGTTAAACATCGTGTATATATAATTAAGGGTTTAATATTTCCATTGTTATAAATATATATGACTGTAAATTATTGTATATTGTAGTGATTTTCAAGATAGTAAAATTGTGAAGTGCATTTCATAATTATGCTTACAGAACTGGCCCACACCAGTGATTACATGGGCGAGCACACCTCTCGCCCATAAAGATGCAGTTTGGGCTGAATTTCAGGTATATTTTTTTATCACTCTGATAGATAATACATAGTAAATCAAATAATATTGTTTAGTAATGTTGGATTATGGTAATATAACAGTTTTAATATTATTATTGTTGTTTTATTTGCAGAAGCGGTATAGATGGGACGACGCACATGCATCAGTTATTCAGACACTATTATGGAAGAAGTGCGCCGTCCGAACTAAAGATAATCTGAACAAGGAACGACAAAAAGCCCTGCACAATGCTGAGATTGACCATCCAGGACAGGGTGAACAGTATATGCATGAGCGTAGTCCCTGGTGGTGCGCACATCCCATATGGGTGCAGATGTGTGACCAGTGGAGAGCTGAGAGCTGGGTCAAGCGACGCAAGACTGCTACCTCGAACAGATCCTCAGGTGTATCTGAAGGAGAAAAGACAAAAGGCACGTACAAGGGCGGCAGTATATCACAGCTGCAGCATATTGCTGCTAGGGTACGTATGTATAGCAAGCTTATTGGCTTAGTTATTTGTTTTTATGTTTACAGTCATGTTTTGTAGCTAAAATATCATATGTTTACATATTAATATGAGAACATGAACTTTAGGAGTCTAAGTCTCAAGGTCAACTTATCAATTGGTTGGATGTGTATATGTAGCCACCCGTGATGGTCTGCCTGATGCTGTTCAGATAGCGGTAATAAGTTAACTTTATACTAATAGGTTGTTTATAAATTGTGACAACCTTTTTTAGCATTTTTTTATTTATTTTTAACTATTTAATTGTTGACCTTCTGACAGGATACTTATAAGAGCTTAATGAACGAGCGTTATCCTGAAGGCACCCCGCGTCGGTCGATTGATCAAGAATTGTGGGAGAGGGCATCCATCGTGAAGAAAAACTATGTTAAAGGCCAAGGACAAAAACGACGACTGACCATCAGTGGCACAGGCAGCTCTGCTACCCAGTCTACACAGTCATCAGGTCATCTAGCCTATCATACTCCTGCTGACTATGTGAGAGCGATCTGCCAGAATCGTGATCTTCTTCGTATACTGGGCGGGCATCTGCATTCTCTTAGTCCTGATGAGTTGGCGGAGGCAGTGGCGGCAACAGCGACATCACAACATCAGGGTGACGACCAGGTATATATATCGATATTGTTACTGTCACTGTCTTACTTATATGTTTCACTACATTGTCTATTGCTTAGCTTTTCTCAAGTCATAGCAGTATCAACACATGTAACATATATGTTTTATTCTTTTGTTAATTACAGAGTACTAATTTGGATGATTCATGAAGAGCTATACCAGTCATATATATTAGATTTTTAAAGCCTTGCTAGACTTGTTTTTTAGATTTTTAAAGCCTTGTACTCTTTTAGATTCATTCTTTGGACAATTGTATTGATTTATGATTCTATTATATGGATGTTTACGATTGTATTGTGTTAGTTTATGATGGATGTTTATCATATAGTAGTTATCATGGATGAATGTTTATCATATGGTAGTTATCATAGATGGATGCTTATATATACTGCTGCGTGTTGGGATAGAAAACAAGTACAAAGCAGGTTATTTTTGGGAAATCAGTAAAACAGAAAAAATATTAAAAAAAAACAAAACATATCAGCGACCGCATGCGGTCGCTAATACTGAAATGCGGTCGCTGATAACTACTTTGAAACTAGCGACCGAATCGGTCGCTATTACCGATCGCAGACACGTGTGCCATGTCACGACTGACAAATGACTCAGCATGAGTCATACTAGCGACGGATTCGGTTGCTGACAGCGGTCGCTGATAATGCGGTCGCTATTGGTGGTCGCTCACGTCCATCCAGCAACCAGTTTATCTGCGACTACTTTCAGCGACCGAATGCGGTCGCTGATACTCATCTGCGACTATATACGGTCGCTGATATGCGGTCGTTGATACTCATCTGCGACTATATACGGTCGCTGATATGCGGTCGCTGATAAGCTTTTTTGTTGTAGTGCATTAGACATTTCATCCTCCATTGTTAACTCTTGTGATCGACTGTACTGACTCTCACGCCGGAGCTATCCCTCGATGGTAGAAGCCGTCAAGTTTTTGGTGTTGATTGTGTTTAGTGTACAAGATCAGAACGTCTTACGTGATTGGGACGTGACAGAAGATCTTGACGTTAACACTCACAAACCAACCAAAGACAAGTAAAAAAAGAGAAATAGTACGTAGTGTAGTAGTAAGATAGAGGAAGGTGCAGGGTATATAAAAAGACCCATTAAAGACAAGGTCAGGAAATTAGGGTTCCTTCTTGTCTCTCATTATCCATCCCACTCCAATAATATATTGTCCAAATAAAAAGAAAAATATATATATACTAGAAAGATAGCAACATGAAAGTACAAAATAAACCTTTGTAGTGATATTTTTATTTTTTATTTTTTATGTCCCTCGGGAAACAAATAATGGTCTCTTTCAAAAATCCAATAACCCAACCCAGCATTTGCTTTGGTGGGGTGGGGGAGCTCTGGTCGGCATGACTCAGAACCAGCCAAGAGCCTGTCTGTCTGTCCCTACCCTTCACTGTTCATCCCCTTCAGTTTACAAGCACCATCAATTTTACTGTTCCTATATATATATATATATATATATATATATATATATATATAGAGTCCGGATCCAGTCCGGACTCCCGGATTTTGTTAAAATCCGGATTTTTTTTTTTTTTTTTTTTTTTGCTTTTTTTTTTTTTGAAACAACTAAAAAAAAAAAAAATTTATGGAATTGAAATTTTTACATTATACAGTGTTTTGGGTGTGATTTGGATGCCTATAACGAAACATGTCTGTACAGTCTGGGCAGACTGTACATACATTGGTTGGGGTAGGTATTAAAAACACACCCAAAACACTGTATTATTGAAAAATTTCAGTTCCATAATTTTTTTTTTTTTTTTTTTAGTTGTTTCAAAAAAAAAAAGCAAAAAAAAAAAAAAAAAAATTGGACCGGATTTTGATCCAGTCCGGACTCCCGGACTGGATCAGTTTCATATATATATATATATATATATATATATATATATATATATATATAAGTCTCACCTTTCTCTCTCCTCTATATATCTCTCTCAACATCAAATAAATAAAGGAAGAAAATATAGCTTCATTTAATTCTAGACCAAACATGGTTGTCTCATTAATTTTGAACTGACAATATTCATACTCACAATTCAAAATTAAACGGGCAATATTATTTTTAATTAATATTATACTTATGTTACCAACAATAAGAATTAGGGAGTTTTTATTTAGAGCTGAATGCTAGAATCGGTTAGTCATTCAGTACGTTTGTTTTGAATAAAAAACGTCTAAATGATTGAATCGGTCAGATTTTTAAGCTGAATGACCAGTTGTAATTTTTTTGGCCGGGATGAGTTGAATGACTGCTGAATTAAATATATTATATTTAATTTTTTTTACAATATTAACTATTATATTAAATAATATTAAATAAATTTACAATAATTTTAAATTTTTTTCAGAGGGGTAAAATAATAAAAATCTGTAATTCAGATATTTCAGACATTTCAATTGTCAAACAATTTTTTCATACAGTATTAAAAACTCTGTTTCATTCAGATTACTTAAACATTTAGAATCATTTCATTCAATTTTATTAAACACCCACCTACCCTAACTAGCTCCACTTTAATCCCTTGTAGTAATATTCCTATTGCTTGCTTGTGGTGATAGAGTTACGATTGTTCAATGATTTTGTTATAACTGTATGCATGCATGCATGCATGCATTAATTTGGTTTATCGGTTGGTTTAATTATTTCTAGCTTGTGCAAGGAAATTACTCCATTTAGACCGACTCCCTAATTCGTTTCACAACCCCCAAAAAATATCATTTATAAAACTTATAAATACTAAGAATATACTCCCTCCGTCCCAAATTAATTGCTCAGTTTTGACTTTTTAAAGTCAAATTGACCATTTTTAAAACTAATCTTTTTACTATTTTTTGCTAAAATATAGGTGAAGAGATTATAACCAAAAGAAAGTATATACAATTTATTACTAATCCTAATTTTTATAATTTTAGAAATATATTTATATATGCTTAATTATTAATTCTAAAAATAATCAATTTGACTTAAAAAAATTAAAACTGAGCAGTTAATTTGGGACGGAGGGAGTAGTTTGTTTGTTTTATAAATCGCTGAATAAAATGGGGGATCAAGTTTATATAAAATGGGCAAACTCATTTTTATTTGGGTAAAGGCTTATGAGGTATTGGACAATAAATAAACTTAAAATTGTGCATAGACTAAAGAAGTAAAGATAAATAAAAAATAAAAAATAAAAATAAAATGTTAGTAGGGGTGGAAACCCTATAGCCACCCTAATTATAATTCCGTTTTTAATCACATGTATTCATAAATGTTGGTATTTTAATATGAATATAAATTTATCATAAAATATAATAATATTTTAAATCACAATAGCCTCATTTGGCATCTGTTTGAATTAATTGGCCTTTAAAATCTGATTATTTCACTTCAGAACTTGAATTTAAAGACTTCTGAATTGAGTATTTTGAGTCCAAACAAGCAGATCCGAAAAATCCAAATAATTAATTATCAGTAGATAATCTAGACAAATTCAAACTAATACCATTCCACTTTATTCACAATCAACTTGGAATATATAGGGTTTAAAAGGGGGAAAACAAGAGTTGATCATGTCATGTTCATCTAATAACGTAGATACCACCATTGCTTCTTGTTCGAGAAAATATGTACATAACCCATGGATTTGTACATCCACATGGTTGCTCTGTCACACTTATGATCATTACCAAAAATGAACAAAAAATATATATATCACTACATTAAAAGTGCTCAATTCTGACGAAATTATTTTCGACACTCTTTTCAGTCAAAATAATGTTAACTTTGACGGAATATTTTGTCAAAAATGATTATGTTGTAAATAACTTAATTTCGACGGAATTTCGTCTGATATAAGAGGCTCCCTTTGGCGCCAATATTCCCGCCAGCGCCAAACAAAATTTTGACATAATGAGCTATAATTTCGACGGAATGTCCGTCAAAATAAATTTAGTTCGACGGATTCCGTCGAAAATAAGTTATAAAACCTAAAATGAGTCAGTTCCTCCAGTCGCCCTATCATTTTCTTCTTTCAAACTCCCTCTCTCGCAGTGCTCACTCTTGTTGCTCACTCTTGTTGCTCAATTTATCATCTCTCTCTCTCTTTCCCTCCGGTTGGAACCTCCTCCTTCTCCCTCCCGTTAGTCGCTATCTGCGACTGCCAATCAGTGACTGCCTGCGGTCGCTGATGATTATCTGCGACCAACTTCGATCGTTGATATTGGTCGCAGATATTCTGGTCGCTATTTGTCCATTAACGACCGCATTATCAGCAACCAACAATGGTGACGGACTCGGTCACCATATTGTGTCAGACTGAGTCAGCCTTTAGCGTGATATGGAGCCGCGTCTCAGCGACCAGTATTAACGACCGCATGCAGTCGCTAATATAAAAAAAAATAATCAGTTCCAATAGCTAAAAAGTAATAACGACTGCTTGCGATCGCCTGTTTTGTACCTGTTATATATCCCAACATATAACAATATCTCACCAGTACAAAGTACCTAATAGACAACGCTTAATAGACAACGCTTTTTATAAAAACGTTGTGGTTTTTTTTTTTACAACGTTTTTAGAAAAAACGTTGTAGATATATATGCACAAACGTTATCTATTTAAAAGGTATTTTTTTGGTTTTAATTAGATAACTTTTTTAAAAAAAAACGTTGTCTATCATATAAAACACGGAGCTACTGAACACTTATAATTAAAAGACATAATCTTTTTCTCTCCAAGGCTCGTTAGTTTCGTTCTTTTATCTTTGTGCTCGTCAGTTTGCAGAGCTTCAGTTTCCTTCTCCAAGTGAGTTTTTCGTTCCTTCTCCAAGTGAGTTTTTCGTTCCTTCTCTTCCTCCAGTTGAATTAGTGGCGGTGGTGAATCTATTGGTTCCTGCTACCGGAGACAACTTCAGCGGTGCAGTGGAAGGTCGGGGCGGAGGAGTAAGTACTACTGGGACGAGGCCACTGAGGTCGCTTTCTTCAACTATCGGGAGAACGAGAAGTGAAAGAGCGGTGAAGAAGGCGGCGTTAGGGTTTAGGGTTTTTGGATTTGCCTTCTGTTTGATTTCGTTCTTGGTGATGGCTGCTGACCGGAATAAGGGTTGGGCTCTTGACTCCTTCCACCGTTATGTTGAGTTCAGGTTTATTAATTTCACTTCCCATCTCTCAATCTATTTTATGTATCTGTATTATACATTTATACACTTTCAGTTCACAAAAAGATTTTTACACTAGACGAAGGAGTATAATTTTCATTACAATTGTTCCTCTTATTAGTCTTATAATTCAATTGCTAAATCCTCCCCTCGCTTGATAATCTCCAATTGCTAATATTCATATTTTTATAGCTTTGTGTTCATCCAGCCAAAAAGGTGAGACAGGGACTTTTGGCTGCTATCGAGGGACTCTTATCAAAATGTCGTTATACACTGAAGGAGAGCAGCTTAATGCTTTTGGTAAGCTGTGAATTAAGCTAATAATGTTTAAAGACATTTGGTAACTTATGATAATACGTTTTTTTACAAAAGAAAAATTAGTGTGTGCAACAAATGGTAATGTATAGGAGGATTTTTTGGATGCATTTGGTCTTTGTTTGGGTCAAAATTCAACATTTGTTGGTTCGCTTCAGAAGTTATTTATATTGTCAATATTGTTGTCAAAGTGGTACTATTGCTGCATTTTATCAGTCTTCTAGCAAGTTGTTTGTTTGTTTTCCCTGCATTTGGCCCACAGATGATACAAGTGTAGAACTGACACTTTTCTGATCTCATGCTATTCTTTCTTCTTGGTAGCAGGCAGTGCCAGAGAATATTGACCATGACATTCTTTCATATTGACCATCTCTTTGATAATATAGGACAATTACAGGTTGTGTTAGATATTTTCTTATGTTCTTATATATAGTTATAGTTGATGGATCATGGATGGCCATCTCTGGACTGACTATTGGATTAAAAGTTTTTTAATTAGTAGAATAATCTGAAATCTGGAGACTTGATATCCTAAAAATTTGATGTGATGAGAATTTTTAGTCTTACATAGATGAATCTGTGTAATAATTATTTTGTTTGCCATCTGTTGCAATCATTTCCATAAAATGCTCATTTTTGAAATATATTCATTAATCCAGTAATTAAGTGAATTACAATGAGAAATTGAGCTCAAAGATGATCAATTTAAAAACAGTTGATACTTGATTTGGCTGCTGTGTTTTATAACCAGTTCTATTTTCTTATATGAGTTGTTACCTGAGTACCATATATGATATTGAACTTATAAGAAAATAGTGATGCTCAACTAGCCCAGTTATATTCTATAGTCATAATATTGAACTGATACTTGATTTGGCTGCAAAGAGTGATGCTTCCAGCAGATATCTACATAAAATGGTGGCAGAAGAAGGCTCTAATATGCAATTTTTAATGAGCTCGTATTCCTTTAAGATTTTATTCACTCAATTTTGTTCACTCAAGTCGCTTATGAAAATGTTTGTAAACATTTGACTGTGCATTGTTTGAATCGATTAATGTTGTTTTAATTAATTTTTAATCTCAATTCTTAAAGGTCTGATTACGTTAACTCCTTTTGTCCTGGCTCATCAAATCTCAGACCAAGCGGTCCTTCTAGAAGGTATTACCACCCTACTGCTTTCTCCTGGTATACTTATTACTTTTTATGGTCTTGTTCAAATGTATATTATTTGATCACAGGTGGAGCCTGCAAAACTTATTCAAAATAGCAGGTGCCCGCTAGGGAAGGTTTCTCATAAAGGTATGGAGTTGAGTCACAGGTACTTTTCTGCTTTATGGCTCTGTATAGGAGCTAATTGACAATGTGTCTTATAAGCACAGTTAGTGGTAACAGAAGTATTTGTGGCTCAGCCAGTACAATACCTCCGTTGAGCACGGCTGCTTCCAAATGCTATTCATGTGGTAATATGAGATGCCAATGCAGCCTTCAAAATGATTTTACCCATGCATCCTTTATGGGTACTATTTATGACTCTTATGTTGTTTTTCATCTCGCCCTCCTTCAATAGTTTAAACAACTTATTTACTTGTTTTGGTGCAGATTTAACTTTAGAAAGATCAGTGGGACAAGATCGTGGTGCTTTTGCAATGGTAAATACAGTTGTAGCCTCATTTGTTTGATTAATTTAACTTTGATGCCTTCAATTTATCTTTATACTACATGAGTTGACCCTTTGTATGGTCCAGGATCACGAGGTAAAGCTGGAATCAGGTTTTTCTTCCTTTAAAATTCTGGACATGATTTCTTCTATTACTAATCTCCATTCTCTTGTTTGACAGGGAAGTGAGTACCCTTCCCATTCTGAGCCAGACCCAGGAAACAAGTGAGTTTTTTATTCACATCATCTAAAATTTTTGCAAATAGAATTATTTTTATAGGAGAGCCGTTCAAATCCTTTGTTAATATTTACGTATCATAACCTTTGTGTTCGAATTTCTCTCAGGAATCAAGTCAGCTGGATATGGGAGTTTAATGATGAAAACTATCCCATAGATGGAACAGATGAGGTTAAAGTTATGCTTTTGGCCTCGGAAATTAATTAACATTTTTGATGTTGAAAGGAATATTAATTCAGGTGTTTGACTGCAGATTAGGTTCAGAGTTCACAGTATAAGCTATCCTTCTATATGGTTCTTTATATTTTATTTGGAACTTGATGTTCGTAGTGCACTTTCTGGTGCTTCACTACACAGTATCATAGACATTTCCCCCCTCCATGGATTCACTAGTTTAGTAGTTTATGCAATTTTCATGTTGTGATGTTTCATTACTGAAATGTTGTCCGGTTGTGTATGTTCATCTCACAAGCAATAGTTGAGAATTTGTGCAAACAAGATTAGACTACTTACAACACTAATGGTTCGTGGTGCAGAATGTGTTCTAATTTTGTATGTTAACTGAAGTCCAAACACAGAACATATGATATTTCAATGTTCTTCTTGTAGGTAGAGGAAGATGTGGTGCAAGGAATTGTACGTGTTGTGCCCATTCCAACTGATGATGCAGGGAAAGAGGAGGTGATCTCAGCTTTAGTTTCTAATGTGGAAGCAATGATAAGAGCTGACAGGAAGACTACTAGTAAAAAAAATTTGTTTCTAACATTGTTATCATAATATCATGTGTGAATAAAATCATTAGGAATTTACAGAGATTAAAGTTGGACTTGTATCATAAAATCCTTTCTTCCTATTTGATAAATAGAAAATGGCGGAGGATTCTAACTACCAGACTTTTATCAATTTAAAACTTTCTCTTTATTAGACATCAGTAGAAATGCTTGCAAGGAAAAAATTAATTGGGGTATGAATTACTGAAACTTAAGAAAGGCAACATTGGAAATATTTGCAGTAATAAATAAACTAAAAGCTGCCTGGGTGTTTATTTTGAGTAAGATCTCTTATCTCCTTTTTTTCTCTAGAGAAAACGAAGTGGAATTCAAACATCCTGTCCATGCTAATAAGCTTTTCAGTAGTGGTGCTTTAAGCTCAACTTGTCCTTTCCTAAGTCTTTACTACATTGTATTTTGCAGCTCTCTTTTGAAGTTATACTGCATTTGAAGATAATATCTCT
Organism: Panax japonicus; assembly: GCA_020205505.1. Taxonomy (NCBI): domain Eukaryota; kingdom Viridiplantae; phylum Streptophyta; class Magnoliopsida; order Apiales; family Araliaceae; genus Panax; species Panax japonicus. The sequence continues at coordinate 3,080,723 of CM035102.1, forward strand.
CTAAAGGTGTGTGGACTCTTAGGGCATGAAACTGTAATGCTTCCTTTTTTGTTGTTGACAAAGTTCAATTGTATTTCCCCACTTTTCAGCTATAAATTAACAGGATTACTATTGTTTATCTCAAAAGTGAATTTGAGATGTATGGATAGTTTGGCATTATTGAGATGTAAATGTATTGTATGGTATTAATATTTTTTGTAATTGGCTTTACAAAGAATTATTGGGATGTAAACATTTTGTATGGTATTAATATTCTTTGTAATTTTAGCTATATATCATGGCATTAGCATATTGCAGGTACATTGGTAATATAGGTGAACCATAACTTTTTTTTTAATCTACAACATTTTTAAAACGTTGTGTAAATGTGTCTAAACGTTGTCTGATATACTAAACAACAACATTTTTATCCAAAAAACGTTGTGGAATCATACCTTCTACAACGTTTTTAAGCATTTGCTAATTTTTGAAAAACAAATCTACAACGTTTTTTTCCTAAAAAACGTTGTGTATTGTGCTTAACTACAACGTTTTAAAAACGTTGTGTAAGGGTGTCAAATAGACAACACCCTTAACCACGACATTTTTCTGACTGAAACCACAACGTTTTTTCCGCGTTGTCTATTTACTGTTTTGTAGTAGTGTCTATAAATAATCCAACATCCATACAAATTCGATCCATCCATACAATAAGACCAACACAATATATATAAACATCTACTCATGTATAAACATAAACAAGTACCGTCTCGACTAAAATTTCTATATAATGAATATAAACATGTTTGTACACTTAGTCGGCAAAAAAATGAATAATACAAATGTAGAACAAGAGAAGATCAGGAGAGTACAAATGCCTGGGCTGCATCAAATATTTTCCAAATGGGGCTATAACAAAAGAATAAAACATGTTAACTATATAGTATATATGCTGATACTGGTATCACTCATGCAAAGTAAAAAATGACTCTTTTTGATGTATTACAATAACATAAAGAACTACAAGAAAATGGTCCAACAACGACCAAGACTTTCAACGACTGCCGTTTTCGATCACTAATTCTAGTAATAGCGGCCGCTAGTAGTGACCGTGAGTGAATCTAGTCGCTAGTTAATATCAGCAACTGCATACGGTCGCTGATGTAATTTTGTCGCCAAAAATTTAATTTAATTTAGAATAAATTAAATTTAATTCAATAAAATTAATTTAATTTAATGAAATAAATTAAATTTAATTCAATTAAAATAATTTAATTTAAGTTAAGTTAATAAATCAAATTTATTTAATAAAATAAATTAGGTAATAAAATATAATACATAATAAAATAATATAAATTTAAATTAATAAATTAAATTACATTTAATAAAAAAAGTTTTAAACAATTATATAATATAATATAATACAAAATATACATTAAATATCCTAAAAAATAAAATAAAATATAATAACATGAATTTATTTTAATTTAATAAATTAGATTAAATTTAATAAAAAAATCCCAAAAATTATATAATATAATATATATATTAAATATCCTAAAAATATAATAAAATAAAATAAATTAAGATCAATAAAATAAAATAGAGTACAACTAACTAAATTAACAAAAAAATAATTAAAATAAACTAAGTAGCTTTGCTTAGTTTTTCACAATTAAAATATTAAAAATAAGTACTATATTTATATATACATATATGTACTATACTTTGGAACTTAGAAACTCGTTTGACAAGTAGTAGTCCCCATATTCAAATAATAGTTTTCATAAACTAAGTAACATTTACTTAGTTTTTCATTGATAAAATAAACTAAGTAGCATTTGGTTATTTTGCCGCAATCTTCAATAAACTCAATATATACATGCAAATGTAGTATATGTTGGAGTTTAGAAATCCGTTTGACATTCACTCATTAGGAATGAATGTCGAATAGTCCCCATATATGAATGGAATAAGCTTGATGAAAATTTACCAGAATTTGTTGAGGAAGTTAGTAATGTCAGCCTTTGCATGACTACGGATGACTTTTGCCCATTTAATAATTTTAGCCAGCCTTACTCTATTTAGCCAGTTATCATGGTAGTATACAATCTTTCACCGTCAATGTGCATGAGGAATCTGTATCTGTTCTTGTAACGCCCCCAAAATCGAGACAATTTCGCTCCCCGATCTTGTGCTTTAATATTATCATGTTCTAGCTTTAAAACATTATTTAATGTTAAAATAGTTAAAAATGCAGAATAAATTTTTTTTTTCCTGTCATTCGTCGTTCCATGAATCACAACCTTTACGATTCTTCTTTATACAAAAATCATATTTATTATATGATTTGTATAATCTGAGTAAACGTATTAAAAACTTAAGTCTCAATACTTAATATCTTTTCTATCGATGATTCACTTATTTCAGAATCATATTTATTCTCGTTTCAGAATAAACATTCTTTATCCATTCAACATTTCAAACAATACATAACTGTCAATTATATTTAACAAAACTATCAATCATAGATTTATACCATTTCTAATTCAAGGAAATGTATTCATTTTGCACATCGTTCAATCTTTATCATCCGTATAGCAAGTAATATCACTTAGCATCATTAACTTGCAAAAAATTTGTGTTTGCAAGATTGAGCTCGACAGCCCAACAAATTTAATAGTTTATCATGTTTCACATAGCACACAATTTTATATGCACTATATTTTTTTTACTATGCATATCCGCATGCAACATATATTCTTTACTATGCATTTCCTACATGCATCAATAATTCCTTACATAGCATACATTCTTGCATTATACATTTATAATTTATCGAGTTAGATCATACAACATGTTATATCACATATCATATAAGACTCCTCTTATTAATTTATATTTAATATTTCCAAAATATTATATAATAAATATTAAGCTATTTAATTTATTCTATCATCATAGATTAAATTAAATATACTTAACTTATTATTACGATTATCTCATTAACTTCTTAAATAATTATTCTTCCTTTTATGGTGTGACCATTTAGGTTCTCCATATTAAACCGGTTGTTAATAAATCAATTAGAATAATTCTAATCTTATTTAAATAAATAAATTAAATTATTAATTTATTTAAATAAATAAATAATATTTATTCTACAATAAGGATAAGCCTCCCTAGCGATCAACGACTTTTCAGATAATATAGTCAAGGAATATTTGGATTACTTTGTGGTCGTCTTTATTGATGACATCCTTATTTATTCCAAAAGCCGTGAAGATCATGAGCAACACTTGAAGCTGATACTTCAAAAGCTTCGTGAATATTAGCTTTATGCCAAGTTGAAGAAATGCAAGTTCTGGCTTGAGGAAGTAGCATTCCTTGGGCACGTGGTATCAAGTCATGGAATATCTGTTGACCCAGCAAAGATTGAACATATTCAAAGCTGGAAGCAACCTAAATTAGTGACCGAAGTACGTAGCTTTCTCGGCTTAGCTGGTTATTATCGGAGATTCGTAGAAGGGTTTTCTCAAATCGCTACTCCCTTAACTCAGCTGAGTCAGAAAGATACAAAATTCGGTTTGAACGAGGAATGTGAGAAGAGTTTTCAAGAACTCAAGAGGAGACTCATTTCAGCACCTGTTCTGACAATACCATCTAGCTCGGAGGGATTTGTCATCTACAGTGATGCTTCAGGCAAAAGGTTAGGATGTGTTCTCATGCAACATGGTAAAGTCATAGCCTATGCCTCTCGACAACTCAAAGTATATGAGAGGAATTATCCTACTCATAATCTAGAGTTAGCAGCTGTTGTTTTTGCACTAAAGATTTGGAGGCATTACTTGTATGGGGAGAAAGTGGAGATCTTTACGGATCATAAAAGCCTCAAATATTTCTTCACTCAAAAGGAACTCAACATGCGACAACTACGTTGGCTTGAACTGTTGAAAGATTATGATCATACCATCCAATACCATCCTGGAAAAGCAAACGTGGTAGCTGACGCATTGAGTAAAAGATCATATGCGGGTACGAGTGCGATATTGTTAACGCAGAGGCCCATTTTGTATGACTTGCAAAGGATGGAGATAGAGATAAAGACTCCAGGGACCCACGTGATGATGGCGAATATACGAGTAGAACCGACTTTAATCGATAAAGTTAAAGCTGCTCAAGCTACAGACCTGAAGCTGATGCATATGAGGAAGAAAGTACAAGAAGGTGTTATGCCGGAAGCAAGAATCGATGAAGAAGTAATACTTCGAGTCAACTCCAGACTTTGTGTTCCTAACGATCCTGAGTTAAAGTATAAAATCTTGATGGAGGCGCACAACACACCGTTTGCAATCCATCCTGGGAATACCAAAATGTATCATGATCTTCGACAAACATTTTGGTGGGGCAATATGAAGAGAGAGATAACGTTGTTTATCTCAAGGTGTTTAACTTATCAACGAGTCAAAGCAGAGCATCAAGTACCAAAAGGTCCATTGCAACCACTTAAAATTCTAAAATGATACTCGACTAGGGACATTTAAGAACAATAATACTAATTATAATTATATAATCTCATGTTCAAGTCATATACTTGAAATTATATAATTTGTAACACTATTCTAAGGAATTTTAATTATGTTAACATTTATATAACGCAGTAAATAAAATCATTCATTTGTTCAATCAAATATAATATCAAAATGTTAAGCAATTATATCAAATAATTTGCCTCTAGGACATAAACTCTAACAATATTAATAACTTACGTTCATTAATTAATAATTTACATTCATTAGTATAACTTTACATTCATTAAAATCTAGTAATTAAATAAAATCTTAGTAATTTAGCCCAAAAAAATCTTGGTTTTTAAATTTGTCAGATACTAAAATAGATATTATCTGTATTCGAATATTATTCTGATACCGGATACGGGAAATATTTTTGAAATCCTCCAGATACCGAATACGAATACGAATGCGGATTATTTTTTTTGAATACGGATACAGATACACTATCTGGATCCGTATATATCCGTTTACAACCCTAGTTATTAGCTTGTTACATATATATTAATAACTTACATATGTATATATTAACTTACAAAACTATAACTATTAGCTTGTTACATATATATTAATAACTTACGTTCATTAATTAATAATTTACATTCATTAAAATCTTACATTCGTTAGTATAACTTTACATCCATTAAAATCTAGTAATTAAATAAAATCTTAGTAATTTAGCAACAACAAAAAATCTTAGTTTTAAAATTTGCCAAATACAGAAACGGATATTATTCGTATTCGGATATTATTCTGAATACCGGATACGAATAATATTTTTGAAATTCGTCCGAATACCGGATACAAATACAGATGCAGATTAATTTTTTTAAATACGGATACACTGGTATCCGGATCCATATATATCCATTTACATTCCTACTAATAGGAAACAACTCAATTATGTAAAATCATAAAAGTTTTTTTCCTACTAAAACACTATTACATAAAAAAACCCTATTTAAAATGATAATAATTAAAATTAATAATATTCAAGCCAATTCTGATCTTCCCGAAGTCATGTCGTCATTCCTGAAATCATGACGACATTTTCGTACCCGGAGTCCTATCCCGAAGCAGATCATTCCTACATAAAATCTATTGTTCCGAAGAGAAGTCGCACTTAACTCCCGACCTCGAAATCAACCAAACTCAGCATTATTGCCTTCGAAAATTAGTGTCTTCGAAAATTAATTTTGTTTATTTTTGGACTAGTGTTTTTTTCCAGTTTTTGTCCCACATCAGTCCTTCCCGCCTGAGAATAACTCGACCTCGATTTATATTCTGGATTAAACGGAACATCTTCACAAAACTCATACTGATAAGATACATTAAAAGTACGAGAAATGTTTATATCGGTAGGCAAGTCAAACACTTCAGCATTCTTCGCCTCCAACCGAGCTTTCACTTTAGTCTGAACATAAATACCAAAACATAAATTATATTGAATCTTGGCATATAACTCTTTCCGTGTCATTCCCCTTTTCTTGGAGAAAATTCGACCTCGAAGTTTAAAGTGAAGTAATATCAAGCACCAATAGTTAGATATTTGCCCTCTTATTTGTACCATGTATTCATGATGTTGTTTCTCAAAGAAATTTTTTGGAACTAATTCTAAAACAATCAAAGCCTTCATATTAACCTACACTTGCAACAAATGATTAGGAACGATGAAATCAAAATCTTCCAAGTTGTCGATATCCATATCCTTATGTTGTGATGACTCCAAATCCTGATCCTCCATAACCACTAAGCTTGGTTCGTCTTTAACAACAACTGTAAAACCTCGAATTTTATGAAATAAAAGTATTCAATTTTTTCTATTCAGTAAATAGTTAAATTGATATTAGGTTAAAGTTAAGGGTGATATTTGAAAATTTTACAAAGTAAGAAAGTGGTCATAAAGTATTCGTTTGGTCGGGGAATATTTTTTTTGTTGGGAAATATCCATACAACGACACAATCATTGGTGGACCCCACAATGAAATAACTGTCAGATTATATAGAAAGCGACAGAAATAACCTTTTTATAAAAATAACGATAAAATTTTTACCGTTAAACTGTTGAAATATCTGGTGATAAAAGTACAGTAATACGCATTGTTGCACAGTAGCAAACGGTATTGCAGAGTATCTCTGAATATTGATGCTTACGTAAGAAGTCACTCGGTTTTATTCAATTATTGCAATAGTAGTTATTGCATAGTATCTCATATTATTGATTCAATTATTATCACAGTATCATCTGCACAATATTTTATATTATTAAGTCAATAATTGAGATAACACATTTGTTCATATTATTATTTGCATTATTGACAATGTCTAGAAAGTTCTGTCGAGGAAAGGGGTTAGGTTATTTAATTGCGCGCCAATAAAGAGAAATCCTTATCGAAAAGCCACCTCTTTTCTGGGAATGATCTGGTTGTCAATATTGTGAGTTATAATATTAATAATGAATAATTTTTGAAATATTAAAAATGTGTTCATTGAAGATAAGTGAATTACAAAAATTAAAGGGGAATAATGCAAACTTAAAAAACTTTAGGGGTACCAAAATGTAATAAGTTAACCAATCCATGTGAACTTGAATCAACCAATCAGAGAAGAGATGATGCAAGCACGATGTAAGCATTACATCATCTTTAAAGAAACACAAAGATGATGTAAGGATGATATCATCATGATGTCATCATGATGTCACCTGGACTAAGGTACAATTAATGAGATACTAAAGTGTAATAAGTCGAGCCCCTAACGTGCAATTATCGAAACTATGTTTTCCTATAAATAGAAGCTTATTTCTTCTTTCATTCTCACCAATTCACTAAAACTCACAAGAGAAACTATAGAGAGAGAAACTATAAAGAGAAAGAAGAAGAGTATTATACTACATCACTATTGCAGTATCCAATCTTCTACTAAGGTCAGGGATATTATTCTTTGTATTCGTAAGGGGTATTATTTCTTTCGTATTGTAAGGGATGTTATTTTTGTATAGTAAGGGATGTTATTTTCGTATGGTAAGGGCTGTTATTTCTTTTGTATTCGTAAGGGATATTATTTTTCGTATTCATTTTTTAATCTGTGGGAATAATCTATCTATGAAAATTACTGCATGACGGGCGAAAGTTCATTTGCAGTTTCATATATTATTTCTTTTCATATTCTTAAATCTAAACTTACTATGGTAAGTATTGCTTCTATAATACCTGAAATTAGTAGAATATCCTTGAGTTTTGCGCTTCATCTAGTATCATTTCATTGGAATATTGATATAAACTTTCTTATTAAATTTCAATATTTTCATTCGGGGTACTATTCATGGGGTAATATTCACTCGGATACTATTCACTCGGGTATTATTCACTCGGGGATTCGGGGTACTTTGCATGACGGGTTACTATTCATTCGAGTACTATTCACTTGGGGTAATATTTATTCGAGGTACTTTGCATGATGGGGTACTATTCATTCGGGCACTATTCACGGGATACTATTCACGACAGGAGTGATTTCTTTTATGTCCAAATTATTTTTGATACATGAATATCATTCTTAAATTTTACTCCACAAATAAGTTATCATGTTGACAATTTGGACATTCTTGAACTATGAATAAATTAAATTATAAATATTTAATATTTATCCTTAATCTCACTTGATTGATTCTTTATATCATTGTCATCATTCTCATGCTTATATTGTGTTGAAAGTCATCTTTGGCCCGTAGTGAAAAGATGGATTGTTGATTATTAGTTTTACAGTTATATGTCTTTGGCTGAGTGCAAAGATGGACTGTTGATTATTGATTTTACTGTTGATATCTTTGGTCGTATTACAAATATGAACTGTTGATTGATAACTTTGGCCCGTAGTGCAAATATGGACAGGTGTATGACATGATCATGACCACTGATGATACAAATAAATATCTTTGGCCCATAGTGCAAAGATAGACTATTGTTTGGCAGGATCATGACCATTGGAAATTAATTGATATGATCATTGTTATTACATTTGAATTTCTTTAGCCTTTGGGGCAAGGATATTGAGTGAAATTTCTATTAAGACTTTGTGGCAAGGACAAACTGTTGATTTGCATTATTATAAACATAAATTATGAATTTAACTATAATCTTTGGTGGTTCAAGTAAAGACAGATGATGAAAGTTCTCTTTGCCTTGGTACAACAAAGAATTATTGATGGGTATTATAGGGATAAAATATTAATGATGGACTTTTAATTTGAAAGAGATAGTAGACATTATGTTCTACTTGACTCCTCTAATGGATTGCTGGTTCTGCTGCAGTTGATGATCTAAAATTTTTTGTCTATTGTATTCTATCATATTTTTCCCCGTTGAGGACAAAGGATAATTTGGTCTACATTATCTTAGTCATAATATTCTTTACTGGGCTAGTTAAGCTCACCCTTTTCCTTCATAATTTCTTTCAAGTAGTAAGAGCGTAGCTGGGTCGAGCGGGGATAACAGGGGAATATTGTGATGGTCCAAGACTGTTGAAGTTTCTCAATACATTATAAAACAGCATGACAATATATAATTGTATTGAGGACTTAAAATGTGTGTGTCGTATTTTATACGTCACTTAATAATTGATTTTGGTGAACAACAATAGGGTGATGAGAACTCGACTTTGAAAGCATCAAAATACACACCATTGGAATGAACAGGATAGTAATCTTCTCCTTCTTTGGGGTCTATTGGGTTAACCAAGATTAATGTTCAAGTCCTGTGATATCTATTATAACTTAGATACATGGCCTCCCATGTATGAAGGATTCCTTGAGCGTTTTCCAAAGATTTTAATTCCTAAAATAGTTATTGAATATACCTTTATGTAAAGCATCATTGATTTGAAGTGTGAATATTGTTATTTGTATTGAAACTCACAGCTTATGTGTTGTCGTATTTTGCACGACAGTTTAACAGTTGTATAAATGAAGTTTGTATTTGAATTCTGTATCGTATATCTGGCGACTCAGAATGGGTCGTGTGGACTTATTTTGGGGGCGTCAAAACAACTGCTTCGTCAACTACTTCCTTTGTGTCCTTCACGCTTTCCACTAAAAGGGACAACTCACATATAGGAGAAATAGGATTGATGTTGTTACAACTTTCTTAAAGATTTTTCCTGTAGGTTATCAAATTTTTACGACACCTCCTAACTTCATTATTCATAAAAGAAATCTCCCTACTTTTGGCGTTCTTCTCTCACCCTTCTTTTCTCAACTTGATACCGATGTTTCAACTTGTCAAGTCTATATTGCGTTTTTCTAATTCCTCCAAAAGATCATCATATTGGGGCAATAAGTTTTTACGATGACGAACATAAAGCTCATAATCAAACCAATCACATTCACTCTTAAAAAAGTCAATATAATCCAATACTTGTTCAATTCTTGCCTTTGTGACTTTAGACATCTTCACTACACAGATTTGGATTATTTTTTTTTATAAACAGAAAATTAAAAGATAGATTCGACTAGTTTTACCTAGTCCCCGCGATGAACGAACGGTTGCTAGCAATTCCTTGCCTAAGCAATTTCGATCGTCACCATTCTCATTCACATCGACATTGGAGCGGGTGCACGCACTCAACAGTCATCAATTCGCAAGCTAGAATCCTTGTTTTGATACCAATTGACACAGAACGAAAACGAAAAGAGTTTACTAACGCAAGCTCTTAGAACATAAACTGGAATCCACTAGAGAAACAAACGATATCAATCATAAAAGATAACAAATTATGAATTAATTATCCAGACCCTAAACCCAAAAGCCGGGTTTTATAGCTAAAGAGTTCTTATAATTATGGAAATAAAATCTTAATAGGTAACTAATTAATATGGTAACAAATCCTAATAGGTAACAACTCAATTACGTAATATCATAAAAGATTTGTTTCCTACTAAAACATTATTACATACGAAAAAAAACCCTATCTAAAATGAGAATAATTAAAATTAATAATATTCAAGCCAGTTCTGATCTTCCCGAAGTCATGTTGCCATTGCCGAAGTCATGACGCCATTTCCGTACCCGAAGACCTATCTCGAAGCCGATCGTTCTTGCATGAAATCTACTGTTCCAAAGAAAAGCCGCACCTAACTTCCGACCCCGAAATCAACCAAACTCAGCATTATTGCCTTCGGAAATTAGTGTCTTCAAAAATTAATGTCGTTTCTTCAGACCAGTACTGTTTTTTCCCAATTTTTGTCCTACATCAATTTAATATCATGTACAGTTAGGTATTATAATTCCTACCATTTAGTTTTAAAAATTTGTGCACAAAATTAGCCTTTAACTTTATTCAAAAAGACCAATGTATTTTATTCTATCTATCTATACTTGAACTAATGAGAATATGATATATTTGTTATTACTAGTAAGGGTATGAAAGTTTAAACGGTAAATTTTTATCCAATCCTTTAAACGTACCCTAAACAAAACAAACATAACATGAGATTATTATCTCATGAATAATCTCATAAAAAAACATGCGACTATTACTATTATCATAAAAAACAAACTTTAGTTCTTACAATTTATGGCACACTTTGGAAACTATTAAGAGTTATAAAAAAATTATTCTTCTTCTATATAAAGTTAAAATATGTATGGTTGTAAATGATAATCGGAAAATATAATATTCATCCGTGTTCATATTCGTTTAAAGCGGATATTATTCGTATTCGACTTACACATATTATTCGTATTCGATTAGAAATATTGGTAAATAAATAGATATGGATACATGTATATTTGATCCTATCCGTTTAATATCTGTTCGCCAACATATTTATTCCATTCAAAGGACCTAGAATCAATAGATCTTCAAATGGTAAAGAGCAGGTCTTATTATAAAATCATAATATTTTTTAATATCTTCCATAAATATATTTTTATTAAATAGAGTGATTAATTTTTTTCCTGAATTTTATAATTTAATCATATAATTGATGATTGTGTTATATTATATTAATATTATAATAATAAATGTTTAATTTTTTAATTATTTATTTTTTTATTTTAATTAATTATGCTAATAATTTCGGATAGTTATTCAAAATAATTTAAATTCAAATAATTTTTTGAATAACGAATTAGAATAATACCTTAAGAAATTTGTGGAATATCGAATACGGATAAAATAATTTTTTTCAGATAGAGCACATTTAAATTTTGTTCCTTAGTGGTTATTTTGTCATATAAATATACAAAATTATATCAAAATCATGGATCTAGACTACATAACATGTTAAAATTCTTTTCAAAAAGTTGTCTACTGTCTACTAGCAGGAGTAATGCTACACAGACAGGAATAATAGACCGGTTTATTGGACAGGTTCAGTTTTTATTTTTTTTATTATAGTTTTCAAAAAATGTATAGTATTTATTCCAACAGAAATTTTTATAAAATATAATATTTTAGGTATAATTTGGATACATATACAAAAACAAGGTTATACAGACTGTATAACTCTGTTACATTCAAACTTGACTCAAAATATAATCAATTCAAATATGAACATATCTTAAAGTTGGATAAATTCCTTGAGCCTATTTAAATTGATATTCAGATCATATTAGTTCGAAAAATTCAAATTGTTCGATCTCGATTCAAATATCATGCTCGATTCGGTACCTAAACGAGCCTCAATCAAACTTTAATTCAGATTCGATAAATTTTATGAACCAAATCTGAGCAACTCATTATCCGTCTCGACCTTGCGAGTGTGAAAGATAATCCGTAATCCTAATACCTAGAAAGTAGGAATAATCCCCATGAAGGCGCAACCACACAGATGTGGCACGAGAAGAAAAAAACATAAACAGCTGTTTCAAGATGCGAGACAAAAAAATAATCAAACAAAATTAATTACGTAAATATATTTTAGAACATCAACATACATAAATTGGGATACAAGAATTTCATATCTTAATTTCGGTGACCAACGCCAAAGTGAAACCTCCCAGTTCTTTGGTCATTAAAGGCGTATTCAAGCCGTAAAGGCCCCAAAGGAGAGTCAACACGAATACCAATCCCATAGCCATATCCACTTCCAGATTTTAGTCTTGCTCCAGCAGGATCGCCTAATATGAAAGTAACATACATTAACATTTCCCATTATAAACAGAACAAATTCTAACTACCCACCAAGGCATCTAAAAAATATATCAATAATTATAATGAAAGCATATGTCACTACTTCTTGCTGATAATTATAAACACACACAAATGGCAATACCTGGCACGGTTGGGCCAGATCCAAGATCGGTTCCATAGTCAGCAAATATTGCGCCTTCTACGGGCTTAAGCTACAACAAATAAATGAGAAATAAGATGACAGCATCCCTTCCAATAAAAAAAATCATTCGATCAAGGAAATGAGAGAGGGAAAATGGTAATATATCCAAATCTTAGTGACAAGAACTTAAAATTTTTACAGTTGCTAACAACCTTTACTCCCTTCAACCTAGAATGAAAATATCCAAATGGCTGAATTTATTTTTAAAATTACACATGAATGTTTCAAAGATTACTGAGAATGTCAACTATATTGACTCAAATCGATAATCCAACTAAAAGTACAACTGATCTAAATTAGCACGTGCAATTATATTCCCATTAGATTCTTCAACATTAAAAAATTTAAATATTTAATATATCAAGAGATTTATGGGGTACTCCTCTATACACAAGTTAGTAAAACTAACGGTAATTTCAAATGATGAGTATGAAATATGTTATATTTTTATTCCTTAATGCTTAATCTTTTGTATTTATTTTGTACCTAAATATACTCATTATTTTTATATTTTTATTTTAGGTACAATTGAAGGGTCCGTGATTTTGGAAATAATTTGGAGCATTATTGAACTAAGGGATCAGCAACTTATTATTTTGTGGGCCACGGTTTGGTTTTATTGCATGTAGCAAGCTAATCATCATTCAGCCCATGCATGAATTTTACTAACATTATGGGCAACATGAGATCCTAGCCCAATTAATGTTCCAATTAACATAACAAGTAACCAAGCAGGTGAGACTTTTAAATTGAACAGACTCAACATATATATGAAGTGGGTCACGAATTAAAATAGCCATGCATGGCTATATTCCATATCACGTGGGAGTTCATCAATTGGCTAAAAGCAGACTTAGCATCACGCGGAAATTGAAGAATCCGAATGCGACAAGGACTTTGACCACACGGCAAATTGTGGAATTTAATTCCAATTTCAAATCTGATTTTTGGATTCTAGAAAATAAGTTTTTACAATTCTATTGTAATTAGGATTTCCTTTAGACTAAAATTTATTTCCAAATTAAATTCTATTTCTTTATGGAAATTATCAACTATATTGACAAACAATATAATAGTACCTTTTTTTTCTCAAGCATAAGGATGTTTGCCTAGGACCATAATTGTCAAAGGCGCTCTTAGGCTCGAGAGGCGTAGCTTTTGAGCTTCACTTCAGCAAGGCAAGGTGCACGTAGATAAAATGCAGGGCTTTTCGTGCTTAAGCCCAAGGTGCAATACTAGGCAATAAGCCTGACTTGAATTTTATTTTATTTTTTAAATAAATAAAATAATCACCACCAATACTAAAACCCTAAAAAATCTATTAACAAACCCCAATTAGAAACCTAATCAACAAATTCAAAAGAAATTACAAAACCAAGCTAGAACAGAAAAACAAATAACTAGTTGCTTGCTTCATTGCAGATCCATATGTAATGTAAGCCTTCTTTTTTCCTTGTATTTTTTTTATTGCTGGAGATGATTTTTTTTTGCTAAATGGAGATGACTTTTTGATTATATGAAACTAGTTTTTAATAGCTTATTACCGTATTACTTCTGGGGGTTAATGTTCTTTTACATAAATCTACTTTTTCTTAAAGCTTCTTTCTCTTTTTTCTTCTACTTTATCTTCCCTCTCTATTCTCCTCTGGTTTTTCTTCATCTTTTTATTGTTTTTCTCCATCTAAATCGTTTTTTCATTTTGTATTTTTCAGCATATTTTTGTTCTTTTTAGATGTTTTCACTTCGTAATTTGGACCGAATTTACAGGTTTTGTTTTATTACTTGTCACTTTATAAAATTTTCACAGTTTACAGTATTTAAATATATTCCAATTTATTTACATATGATATTCAATGCCCAAAAAACATACACCTCACACCTCAGGACTTGCAGCTTGCATTAAGGGGGAATGAACGCCTCACCTCGCCTTCACCTTTTAAAACACTGGGTATAACCCAATAAAATCTACAGAAAATGAGATGCAGAAAGAGAAAATTGAACTGGCATCACTTACCAGGGGAAAAGACATTTCTCCAGAGCCAACCACATAAGACCGACCTGATCCAATTGCCCCTTCTTCATAACCTCTCACACTGTTAGTTCCACCAATGGGAAATGCTTCATGGGGAGGAAAATTACCCACCACATGACCGCCAGACAAACTACATAGCAAACAAAAACATAAGGAAGTCAGAAAACTAGCTTTGTGCATGACCCAAA
Organism: Panax japonicus; assembly: GCA_020205505.1. Lineage (NCBI taxonomy): Eukaryota > Viridiplantae > Streptophyta > Magnoliopsida > Apiales > Araliaceae > Panax > Panax japonicus. Next base: position 3,095,828 of record CM035102.1, read on the forward strand.
AAAGGAAGGGGAGGGATAAACAATAGAACTTCAGAAATAGACACAAGATGAAAGAGAAGGGAAGAAATGTTTAAAAGTTTTAGGTTTGAGTACAAAAGAGGATGGAGATGCTTCAAAAATTAATCAAAACCCGAGGGTAAGGAACTGAAAAAGAGAAATATTAATTATATATGATTAATCAATGAACTCTTGATGTATCTTTTATAATTTCTAAGATTTTGTTTCCTTTTCCTTTTCCTTTCCCCTTTCCCCTTTCCCCTTTCCCCTTTCCCCTTTCCTTCACTCGTGTAGCCTAAAAGATTGAAAATTAGGTAAAGGACAAGAATAAAAAAGGGGGGAAAGGAATTGAAATTTTAATTTTTCTTATTAGCAGTTTATTGAAAGAAATTATGCAACCAACCAACAAGAATACGTGGACAAGGAACAAATGTTACACCACTGTTTTGGAAATGCAAAAGAATTGAAAGTTTTGGAAAGTTACACCAATGTTTTCTTTTAGTCAAAAAAAGGATGAGATTCAAAACATGTTGGCTTTCTCTCCCACCACGCACAACCTAAGATAAGGAACTCTGGTGGCTATGAAATTGATAAAAGAAGGCATCATACCTCAACAAAAAGCATGCAGGACCAAATACCAATCCTTTTCTTGCACGAGCAGTGACTCTGTTGAAAAATAGCCAGTCTGTCCATACCGGAAGTCCTTGCTCCATGTTTAATACCAACTGAAATGATGAGAGCGATGAGAATTTATAGATGCAATAAACAAGTTATCTGACAACAATTTAAAAATCACAAACCATTGAAGACCCAGGGTCACCAGAACCAGTATACACGCTCTCGAGTTTAGCAAGTAGCATATCGTCATGGGTATTGCCACTGCAACAATATCAAAAGTAAATGAGCCAGACAATAATGATATAATCAACAAGCCAATAAATCTGCCAATATAAGATGTACACCTTGCAGTAAGTGGGCTACTGTAAAAGTCCCTGATAATAGGATTTCCTTTATCATCACGAGTACCAGCACGCTGTAAAATGTAGTACACATCGACATAGGTATAATGAAAACATAATACTAAAGTAAGGCACAAACTACAACATTGTTAGCACATAACAAGAGAAATATGTCCACAACTAAAAACAAGGTAAAATGTCCAATACTATACCCATAAGACAAAACACTAGGTTATTTAAAAGCTGAATCAATCAAACTTGTAAAAGACCTTGCACACAAAAAAATTAAAAATGAGAAGTAAACAATGCAAATTCACACATAATGCTTAGACTGAAACCTTTTCGCAACAAATTTAAGCAATAGCATCATTTATTGTCCAAGAAGACAACCAAAGAAATACCCCCAATTATAGAAATTTCAGAGAAGGCTTATCCATTCAATTGAGGAATGATAAAGACATTTCCTTTAGTTAATAACAAAGAACTCTGCTCACCTTGCTGAGGTGTTGATAGCAAGAGGAATCAAAGTACCCAATGTCATTAATAGGAGATTTGATAGAATACCTGAAAAATTACTCCTGCAGTTCCACTCCACTTTGGCCTGAACGGACGGCTATATTCAATGGCAGCTGTGACCCGGCCTATGGTGAGGCTACTACTGTCTGGTTGGTTCCCATGAACAAGAGTGCCAGGGGTTTTTGAATTCTAATTCATAAGAAGAAAAATAAGGGCAACATCATAGATCAGTTTTTCATTCTTTAACACGATAGAAGAGAAATCTAAGTGAACCTCAAACTACCTGAACCATAATTGATCTTGATGTCCTCTTATCATCTCCTTCAATCCATGGATCTGTGTAGTTTATTCTAAATATTGCGTCAACTTGGCCCCTCTCCAGTGAAAGATTAACTTTTTGGTTTCTTCCGAAGAGATTTTTATGATAGATTGCACAGCTGTATTCAAAGGATAAAAGTGAACAAAATCATGAAAGGTAACTGAATAAATGAATTTATGTGTCTGTGTTTATCACATTGGAGGGAAGACGAGGAGAACAGACACATTCAAACACATAGACGTACTAACAATGCACGTATACACACATTCTTGATCAATATCACTCTCTTCTTGAAAAGAATCCATTTCCTTATCTCGGATATTTGCAAGCTAGATGCATAAAAAAAGTCGGATAAGATTACAACAAGCATCAAGTGTTTTTCCTAAAAGTACCCCCAAAAAATAATAACTTAGCCCATTAATTTCATTAGGGAGGTTTCCAAAGATAGTTAAACACAAGTATATTGTAGCATCAAGGAGGGAGAATGACGAAATTAACACAGAACAGATCTTCCTAGTAGTGCAGTGGTATTACCTTCCAATTAGTCCTGCTAGAGGGCCACTTGTAATCCTACATGTGGAAGAATTAATAAGTAAATATTGCTGCAGATACCAACAGAATTAAATATTGTTATAAAGTTATGAGACAAGCATTTTTGTCAAATAGTATTGGGACATGTGCCCTCTGCAACATCACATACCCACTTGAAATTCCACCCCCAGCAGATATACCCCCACTTACACGCTCTACCACATTCATTGTTAAATCAACCTTGCCAGTATCTGCGATGTTGGTACAAAATGTTATATACATACATATGTTGTATGAAAGAAAGAATGAGTGCATATACATTTATACACCAATATAAATTATGTTCAGCATAATGCATCTTTGCCCATATACAGTATACACACATGCAGTCTCTCATATTACCTCCAGCAGGCTGTGGAACGATACTAACATCTTCCATTATACCCATTGTTAACACGGTATCTACATCTCTTTTTCCTTGAAGCATACTGTAAACCTGGAAAGGAATAGCCCAATTACAAAATACAGATCCTTGTTAGTAAGAGATAGTAGCCACTGAACTTCTGAATAATATATGGGAAAAGATGATCCTCAAACATCATAGAAGGAAAAAACTAAGAGAAAAGGGCCAATAAATGAATGCGGTATTAAAATTAAGAAAAACAGCTCAAATAACACACAAGATTCTACTCTAAAATATCAGAACTAATAGGCTAAAAATTAAGAGGTAATACAAGTGAACTTCGTAATATGAAAAGAAGAAATGGAATAAAAAGCAATCCTAAGAATTAATGTTCGCAAGGAAACATTGTCCCAGAGGTTGTAAGTAGTAAATTCAGTATGCTTAGAATAAGAAGTAAATATTGTTAAAATCTTTTAATTGAACAACTCATATTGCACTGAGAACATACAAGTAAATAGATAAGATAGATGGGAAGACAAGAACACTGCACAAAACAGCATACTTCGCCAATGTACACATGCTCATTTTCAAATATAATTATTCATCCTTTTCTTCCAATTCAACTGCCTTTCACATTTAGACAAAAATTTAAAACATTACATACATTTTTGACAAGACAAAAAGCAAAAGCTACTTGCCATTATTCTACATGCATGATTATGGTGCTCACAAAAACTAGGAAACACACTGCAGCTTTATTTTTAAATTCACAAATAAATATACAAAAGTCAGAGAAAGGTGACATGATCAGCTGCAAATTCCTTGGCGGGAAAATTATAGCATTCTTTCTCTATAGTTATAGAATCAAGGAACCTCTCAAGGAGAGCATTCAAATTAATAATGATAGACAAATTATCAAATGTTAGCATTTGGTGAAGGAGTGGAATTCTCAGTATTTTAAATTGAGGGAGAAACCACTTGCACATATTTGTTTCCATTTTTTTATTCTTCGTTTCTTTTGGCATCATGAGGTTTCTCTGGCTCCATAATGCAATTTATAGACTTATGGGGAGAGTTTACAAGTGTAGTGTAGGTATCTCTTTATCGGAGGCTCAGTATATATGTTAAGGTTTGTTTTCGTGTGCATTGGTGTGCCTTTTAATTTCCCTAGCTTTTGTATACTGATCATGTACGTGGATTGAATTGTTTACTTATCACAAATAAATAAATACCTGTCCCTTCTTGGTAGTAAGTTGCCGAAGTATAGTTTCTGGCCTTGTCTTCCCTATAGTTGGCTCACCGCTGAAGATGACAACATGGGTGTCATGAACTTTAATAATTACAAATAGTAAAATATAAGACTTCAAAGCAGGTTCTTACGTCCTACGACGAAAACGTATGGATATATCATTAACCTTCGCTTCCGAAACTTGTAACCTAATAATACCCCCTGAAAGAATCTCAGCATCTGAAACCTAAAACAATGATCAAAACAAATTATACTGTAAACAAAAATTTGATCATAGAACAAGGCCAGCTGCAGAATGAAATCACAGATGCTATAAGTAACAAAAGATCAAGCACTAACCAAACCAAAAAGACCCCGTTCCATGTACCACCCGTTGATGGAGTTAATCACTTCATCTAAACGGCGTATATTGACTATTTTTCCTGTATAACTTGAGACCAAAACAGCACACCAAAGGGTCTCATATCAAGCCTTAGAAAAAAACAAAGGAAGCTAAATGGCATTTAATAATATAGCATATATTCAACATGTATTTATGTGCACACAAACTGGGATTGTTTGTACGAGAACGTACCATATCCATCGCGAAAAGCATCCTCTACAAACTTTGATGGAAGAACATTAGCTCCTTCACATACCAAACCTCGGAATTCTTGGTTTGGTTCTACCTTGTACCAGAAGAGAAACATATAATTTTATTATTCTGTAATAGGCACAAGAGACTCATAAAATTAATCATATCATGCCAAACATCAATAAATAAATAAAACAAAAAGTTTGTGCAGGTGTTTAGTGGATGCGTATTAAGAAAATTTAAAATATGCATTTATAAGTAAAATGTCTGGTAGGATATACTCTCAACAAAAGAATAGTAACTGCATTGAGCCGATTGTATTTCTTTAGATATGAAACATTACAATGCATGAAGAGGCTTGTTTTTTTATTACAAAGTGTACATGTAATAAAATCAGACAAAGTGTAAGCATATCAGGATATTAGAGCAAAACTCAACCTCTTGCCAGCCAATGCATTGAGAGGGTCCACAACTTAGGAAGCAGAAAAAGAAACACTCTATTCCATGTAAAGATATTACAAGTGAACCGAAAAAATTGCTGTCTCAAAAAGACAAGCACTCTACAGACTTAATTTCTTTTCTCTAACATAATCATACAATGTCTATGAGTGTTTCTGCATGTATATCTAGCACCCTAGTGAAGGACATTGAATTCAGTGTGGACGTTTGGGAAATCAAAGTGATACAATACCTCATACTATGATATGATAGATAACAACACTAAATGCATATTGGGACTAGTAACGCAACTCAGGGCAGCTCAACCATCAACGTAATAAACAACCCAGGATGGAAACAAAGGTAAGTTTCCACAGAAGATCTTTTCCACATATTTTGCTCGATTTGAAATATTCGAGTTTAGTATGAAAGCTAGAGCAAAGATCAACAACGAGAACAAGCAAGCACGATTGGAGGGCATTAGAGTAGATCTATTCATGGTGCTTAGACAACACGTGTGCAAAAGTCGGGGAAAGTTTTTCAAAGACTAAAAAAATACATATGGTGAAATTGGAAAATTGTTCAAAAGATGGGAGTATGAACGACAAGTAGGCTCAAAGTGGGGATACTAAACCCCAAACCTTAAATTTTAGGATTTGAGTCAGGTTTTCATGGTAATAGCATGCATGTCACTAAACCCTAAACCCTTGAATTGAACTCTAAGCCCTATCTCATCAACCCTAAACTTCAAATTTAAACCCTAAACACTTATATTATGCCCAAAACTGTAAAATTGAAAACTACACCAATAATAACTGGCAACTGAACTAAAAATAAACCCTAAACTCTGTGTCCTAACTCCGAAAATAGAACCCTACGACTTGAAATTGAATCCTAAAATCTGAAATTGAATCTTATACCTTCCGGGGGAGGTTTTTTAGCTGATCATGTATGACCACTCTTAGCCGTAAAAACACTTAAACCCAAAAAAAATATAAAAAGCAGCTAAACACCTCCATCGCCAGAAGTTGCCTAACGATCCACCTCTTGTTTCACTGTCGATCACCACCTAAGCACAACCCTCGTCAAAGAGACGGAGCTTTCCATAGCAAGAGAAAAGGGGGTGAAGGATCGATAGCTGCTTATATTATTGATTTTTAACCGAACAACATTGTTATATAAACCGTTGCATACGGCTTAGCTGAGCGCATTGTAGCCCCAGTTTCTTCAACTGAAAGACATTTGTTCATGTGCTTCCACCAAAAGTGTTTTCAATTTTCACCAAAAGCACAAATTTTCTAATTCCACCAAAACTGCTTTGAAGTCCAAATATCAACTTGTTAGAAGTACTTTTGGAAAGCCACTAAACACCAAAAGTTTTCAATTTTAATTAAAAGTGATTCAGTTCACAGGTCCCCCAAATCGGCTCTTAGATATTTTAAATTCTCCAGAACTCTGTTCTAAAAATCGGCCTAGGTGGCCGCCTAGACGGCGCCTAGGCACTAGACGGGGGCCTGGCGCCGAGCTTAAGGCCAAATCGGTGAAAAAAACGGGCTAGGCGGGTTAGGTGGCGCCTGGGCGGGTTAGGCGGCGCCTGGGCGGGCTAGAAGGGAAAGCGGGCTAGGAGGGACCTAGGCGGATTTTTTTTTAAAAATTACTACCAAAATCAAATTTTGATATATTTATTTTTCTAATGATTTACCATATTCTTAATGCAAGTTGTAGCATATCAAATCACAATAAGAAGTGAACAAGATCAAGTCAAAATGGATAATTTTATTATAGTTGTAATTTTTTGAACTTGTACCAACTTGAAATTCTATAAATGATGATACATTTGTAATATTTAGTTTAATTCAATATAATTCTTAAATTTATGTTTTGTTTAGTTTCTTAAGTTTTAATATTGAATTGAATTCTTAAAATTTTAAATTTTATTATTTAATACCAATTTTGTTTATGAATAAAACTAATACGTCAAAGATATGTTAGTCATACTTAGTATATGATAGTTGTCATTTTCTTTAAATCCTCAATTTTGAAAATTACACAAATTAAAATAATTTCATAATTAATAGTATCAAATGTCTCATTCAATAAACTTCACACTAATTTTTAAAAATAACATTTATTTAAATTTTTGAGAGAGAAGAAGTACGTATATAATTATATATATGAAGATATCAAGATACTTCTTACTAGTTACTACTACCTCCGTCCCACAATAAGTGATTTTTTAGGCTTAATATTTTTTCCCAAAATAAGTGATGTGTTAGAACTCCAATACAATTTTTACAATATTTTCTCATATATACTCTTATGCATTCAATGGTATTTATTGCGTTTTGCAATCACTACAATTAAATGACACTCATTAACTCTTCAACTTCAAAGAAAATATATTAAGGGTATTTTTGTTATTTTAACTTGTGTATTGGTATGTGTGATTTAAGCTAAAAAATCACTTATTATAGGACGGATGTAGTACTTACTAGTAACATTAATTTTATAATTTAATTATTTCAAGCAATGGATATATATGTTACTACTTAAGTGCAATTACTAATAATTCTATAATTTAATTATTATCTTTATTATAGATTATTTTGCTTTATATTATTATTTTGTTAGATTAATGTAAGATAAAATATTAAAATTGTCTTAAAATAAAAAATCACGCCTAGGCCCCCCGGCCGCCCGCCTCCCGCCTTTTAGAACATTGCTCTAGAAGTAATTTTTCCGATTATGTATCTTATCTCTATCATGTATAATAACCATAGTTGTCACGGCGTCAAGACGGGACACGGCGGTAGTTGACTGCCAATACGTCTAGGCAATAAGGCGCCCACAATGGCATCCTTATGGTGACAAGTCGTTAACAATGTGCAATTTATACATTATTTATTTTATTTTAAAAGTATATTGCACAATAAAATTTTATATACACTAAAACCCAAAACATAATAACTAACACTATGAAAAAATATTTCAAGTCAGAACTCAAGCAAGTCATCAACTACGAAGTCACTTCCGTCTCCCTCACGAGCATTACTCTCATTCAAAAGAGTGTTAAGGTCATGGGTTGAGCTACTTAGGTAATTGAAAAGGTCCATGGGTTACCATGGGTTATGGTAAAAAATAACTTAATCACTTAATTTGGACCCGCTACCAATGTGTGAACCTTGGAGACTCGGCGTCCAAGGCGTTGCCTTACCCTTCTCCAACGCCAGGACGCCTAGTCGTTGCCAAGGCAAAGGCATGACAACTATGATAATAAGATCTATTTTTTTATCCAAGAAATTAAACTTTTAATATGTTGTCTTCTAATTTAGTAATAAAAAGAAAATCATTTCAGTTTTCACTTGTACCAGATGAAACTGTGAAGAAGCTTAGATGAGCACATTTGTTCCCTACTAACTTTTTTGGAATAAGAGTCTTCTTCCAACATACCCTATTTGTATCTTTTCAGCCCAATTGTAGCTGTCATCACCCGCTGAATAATGCTAGTCATTTTTAAATGTAAAATTTCATTAAAAATACACCAAGAAATTCATACTAAATCAACCAAATCCTTCAAGTCAAATGAAGCCTGCAGAGTACAGACCAAAGACATGAACATGCTGCATATCTTTAGAGGAATATATGTGTCTTTTATTTTTTCTTTTTCTTATTGATAATTATTAGGGGAACATGATGTAGGCTGCAGAACATTCTGTGGGAGGGGAATGGAATAGGATTAGGCCTAAATGAGAAATCCTAAAAAATAAAAAAATAATACAGCATATTAATATACTTATTTACAAAGTACAAACCAATAAGTTTTGAATGGCAAATAACATCCTTCTACTTGTGCATCTAAAATTTAATGAGTTCTTGTATTGGGACAGTACATTTGAGTAAAAGCTAGTATTCTTAAAAGCCAAAATTCTTTATATGGGTGGATACTCAAAATTTCTCAAATTTCTCATATGTTTCATCCTGATCTATATGGAATAACCCAAAACACAGATAACTCAAAATATTTCCCCGGTCTCTCATCCCAGAAAACAATTTCAAAATGTCTCTACTTTATAAACATGACATAACATATAGTTGCATAAATACCATACCTGAAATACAAGCCTGATACCGTCCCTCGTATCCACAGCAACAGGCATACAAGAAGAGAAGTAGCCACTACCAATAATCCTATGCACATCTTCCTGAACTTCGCGAACAGTAAGGGCCGAATTAGGCCTGCAAGTTTTCAATGCAGTAATAGCCTCATTCTCCAAATCCTTTCTTTCAAGCTCCTCACCATCTTTATTCCTCACCAAAACCTCACTGATCAACACCCGCTCTTCATCATTCCGACTCGCAGACTGCCCCCCACTCTTTGGCTGGGTCACTGCACTCCCCTCATCGGGCCGAGTCAGAGCCAACGAAGCTGAGCACAAAAGCAATGATTTTGAATGAAATGGGTTTGTTTTCCTCTGATTATTGCTCGAATTAAGGATATTACTTGAATGTTTGAGAGAATTAATGAATTGGGTAACTGGGTTTTTGAGGGAATCAACGAATTGGATTATTGAGTTACTAGTTTTGGATAGATGAAGGGAAGCGAAGAGAGGTAAAAGGCAATTATGCTGCTGATGGTGAAATGAGACAGAAGGGATTTTAATGGAAGATGATGTGAATCGGATTCCGTCATTTTGCGGCATTTTTCAATAGATTAAAGAGCCGAGGGTCGATTAGGTTCTAAAATTCGTAGATTTCAAAGGTTTTTGGGTGTTTCATGGAGACAAAAACCCTAATCAGAAGGTACAACAGTGCCAGAGTAGAGAAGGTAGTACTGTATAACTAAATCTGACAAACGGGACCAAAATCCGCGGGCCAACCCGGTCTGTAACAATCCAAAATAGATATACATCACTTATTTTGAGTTATCAAAAATATGATATATAATACAAATATAATTTTTAATAAACAACAAGAGTTATGAGTTTTAATACAAATATTGTATTCTAAACAATATCCACTCTCAGAATAAGTTCTCATTACATTTATTATCACATTATTTTATAAAATAGTGAGGACTACTAAGACACCATCTTGGACCGTCACTACGTTTTCCGACTAGTCTCGGCTACGTTCTTATTTTCTGAGGAGAACAGTGAAAGAAATGGTGAGCTCAACTAGCCCAGTAAAAAATATTATGACTAAGATAATGCAGAATAAATTATCATTAGTCTTCAACAATATTAAACTGATAAAATATAATAGACATCAAGTTTAACTGCAGCGAAATAAGCAATCCATTAAAAGAGTCAAGTAGAGAATAAAATCTACTATCTTTTATGATTTAAATGGTTTTTCATCACTTTTATCGCTGGGACTCAGCTTAATAAATAATCCACATCATCCCTGCATTACGGCCAATGATATTCATTAGTATCACAACCACAAATTATCTATGCACTACGGGCCAAGGATATTCGTGTATTCATCAATGGTCATGATCATGTCAACAATTGTTCATCAATGCACTACGGGCCAATGAGAACTTTTACCACATCATTTGTAACATTACGGTCATGATTACATTGAATAATCTCCGATCATAATCATACCAAGTCCATCTATGCACTACAGGCCACAGATGACTTTCAACAAAATATAAACATGAGGATGATGACAATGATATAAGAATTCAATAAAACAAGTTCAAGAATTAATTTATTCAGGAATTAACAAGTCCAAATTGTCAACATGATACTTCTTTGTAGAGTAAAATTCAAGAATGCTCAAAAGAATATTTTCATGAAAAGATACTGGATGAAGCGCAAATATCAAAGCTTTTCCACTAATTTCATGGAGTATAGAAGTCAAAACTTTAACTAACTGAGTATAATAAAGTATGGAATAACAAAAGAAATCACCATGCATGCGGTACTTCGCATAGACAGGTTATTCCAACTGAATAATAAATAACGGAACCAGGTCAAGCGAAATTCGCACCGACAGGATGTTCCAACAGAATAATAAAGAATGGAATAACAATTGAAATCACCATGCATGCGGTACTTAGTATAGACAGGTTATTCCAACAGAATACTAAATAACGGAACCAGGTCAGACGAAATTCGCACCGACAGGATGTTCCAACAGAATAATAAAAACGGAATCAGGTCCGGCGTAAAACGCACAGACAGGATATTTCAACAGAATAATAAAGAATAGAATAACAGAAGTTCTCTTTATGAATACAAAAGAAATAATACCTCTTACCGTAAAAGAAAAGTATTCCGACTGGTAGTGCGATGATATTCTTGAAGAAAACTTGCATTACGCTCAAAGCTTCTTAAAACTCTAAAGAAATACGCTCAAGATTATAAAATTCTCTGAATTTCTGGTGTGATTTCAATTCTAACTAAGCATCCTATTTATAGAAAAAATGAAAGAGGCACTGTGTAAGGAAATTCACGGACGCAACAGTGTTTGAAATTCGCGGCTGAAATCATACTCTAAATAGTCAATTAAAACCACATTTTATAATATATATATATATATATATATATATATATATATATATATATATATATATATATAATATAACACATGCTATATTAGAAAAATCCAACAACTCGTGAATCATTTTTCAAGGTGCTGGCCAATGGGAAAGAAAACTAACACATGCAAATCTTGGACTTTAATCAATTAGAAAGCATACTAAGTCACAAGTTATTAATATAATGGATGATTTGAAAAGTTTGGCAATTAAGTCCAAGCTTGAAAAGAAACTTTGCATCCTGCCAATTTACTTCATCTTCTAGGACCACCAGCACCCACTCACCCACTTGTTATATATATATATATATATATATATATATATATATATATATATATATATATATATATATATATATATATACTTTATAACATCCTTCCGATTATTCTAAAAAATGGGTAAATGGGGGTCCATAAATACACCAATATTTATAACAAATACTTCATAAAAAATTTCTCAATATTTTTAACAACATTTACCATCATTATTATAATTCACAATATTAATCGACCAGGTCGTTCCCAGGAAAGAGGGGGCTTTTCAATAAGGATTTCTCCCTATTGGTACGCAATTAGGTGACCAAACCTCTGCTTGACAGAACTTCTAGACATCATTAATATTGCAAATAATAATATTAATAACTTTGTCGTCTCAATTATTGATTTAATAATATATAAAATATCGGCAATAATTGAATCAAATAATGTGAGATACTATGCAACAATTACGGAAGCAATAATTAAATAAAACTGAGTGACTTCTCACGTAAGCATCAATAATCAATACTGTGTGCTACTATGCAACCACGCGTATTCTTGTACTTTTAACACCAGGTGTTTCAACAGTTAACGGTAATACCTCTACCGTTATTTTCATAAAATATTTTGTCATTTTCTCAATCCGACAATAATTTTGTTGTGGGATCCACCAATAATTGTGTCATCGTACGAATATTCCCTGTTAAAACGAATATTTCCCGACCAATCAAATATTATATAACAACTTGCGTACTTTACAAAATTTATAAATATAACCCACAACTATAATATTATAACAAATTTACTCCATAATATTCAAAAATGATATTTATAGAAAATTCATCTTTATTCATAAAAGTTGGGGTCTTACACGGCCCGTCCGCCAAAAAGCGGACTTTGGGTCGCATTTTTTTAGCCCACAAAAATTCGGGCCTTTTCGGCCCAGCCCGTTGACAGTGCAGCCCGGCCCGACCCTTTCACTTTTGGGCCCAAAAAATATCAAAAAAATAGGTATAAAACACCCTTTGACCCGCGGGCCGGCCCGGCCCGGCCGTGAACCCACGGGCTTTGGGCTTAAATTTTATGGTCCACCAAAACCCGGACCGTTTTGGCCCGGCCCGGCCATGGCCCGCGCCCGCCCGCCCGCCCGCCCATTTGCCAGGTGTAACCGTATTAGTAAAATTCGGGTAACTTTTCGGACCAAACCTTATACTTTCGGATATGGATCTTAGGAGCTGGTCAAGCTGGAAGTCTTTGGCCCATTTAAAGCCGATCCGAATCGAGAGTTTGAATAAAAAATGAGTTCTTTACATTACTATACAACAATTAGAAAGTAATTATAAAATTAGTGTATTCACAAAATAATTACAAAAAGAGTGCAACACAATAACCACGTCATATTATTCAATTTAACACAAATAAAGAAAACCTGAAATTAAGGATAAATCTTCTTCTGTCGTATGCGGCAGTTACCAACCAAATCAAACATTCAAAATCACGAGAAAAAGAAGAAGTCGGAAACCACGAAGTATAATCCAAAATCAACACACGAACAGAGAAAAAATCGGAGTTGTCGAAATTTGCAAAAGTGAAATTCAGAATCGGAATAAGAAGTCTTATTAACCCAAATCGAAGATCATTCAAAATCACAAACAATGAAGAGGCAAGAAAGAAGGCGGAGTAGTCACGAACAAAGAAGAAGTCGAATTAGCCGAATTTTGCAAAGAAGAGATCGAAAATCGACATTCACGAAAAGATTGAAGGATTTCGAAAAATTCATTATGTTGTAGATATTAGAAATCCAAAATTGGAACATAATTACGAAGGTAAGTAAACCATAATCTGAATATGGATATTGAAACCTCTTAATTTAACTTTGAATCAGACACTGAGTATATTATTTTGATTTTCAATTAGTAACCAGAAACAAAACTAATAGAATGATTAGTAGTTGTTTATTGATAGATTCCAAATTGGTATAAACAAGAATTGTAGACTAAAACTTTGGAATGGGTCTTTTTAGGTTCAATACATGTTCTGACCCGTAGTTAATACACATTCATAATTTGGCTACCTTTATATAAGGGTTTGGTTACCTTAGTTTAATTGTCCAGTCTTTAATTGGTCACCACGTCATGGTAGTCAGTGATTTGATTATAAACTGAATGCAAATAATGTGTTGAAGATGTATGGTTACTAATAATATATATTTTGGTTACTGTAAAATGTTAATTTGGTCACCATTTACAATATTGTATTAATTTTAATGTTTCAGTTGTCAGATAATGGAGATGATTCCAGTAGTACTTTATTTCAATGGAACGTGGTTTGACAGTAACCAATACCACAATTTTGAAGTTACTGGCCTACTAGTCCCTTCAACTTGTTCATTAACAGAAGTACACAACTTGGTATACAGTGCAATAAGGCTAGACACCAACACAACAGAAATTGTCAATCAAATTTCAAATTAGAAGCAACATTCCGCCAATCAATGTGTTAAATGAAGCAATCTTCAGATCTTTATGGAAGTCAATAGAAAATCAGATGAACATGACAAGTTTCCAGTAATTATAGATAAAGTATACAACAATGGAGGCTCTACAATCTTACAGAATTTGAGAAATGTTGAAGAAAATAAGTTACAAGCTATAACGCCAATGAGATTGACACAATAGAATTATGAACTTGTATCGTTAGAAACACAAGATTACCAAATTGGATCACAATATACTGAGCAGCTTTCCATCGAAGCTATTGATCAAGAACAAGATAGACAACAAGGCATGACATACACTGAAGAATAATATGCTGAGGTCATATCAGATCCGAATGAATTTAAAGTGAAAATACATCAAACTTATAAAAGACAAAAAAAAACCCTAGCACAAGCAATAAAACTACATTCAATCAGGCAAAATCGACAACACAAGGTTGAAAGAACAAGTGGTAGAGACTTTGTGCTAGTATGCATAGAGAAAGAAAATTGCAAATGGAAATTAAGAGCATCACAGTTTCGGAAAACAACTATGTTCAAAGTGAGAGAATTCAATGATTTCCACACTTGTTCATCCGACATACTGCTGGGAGATCACAGACAAGCAAATAGTGAGATGGTTAGTGAATGCATAATTCATAGATTAACAAATTTGAAGAAAATTTACACACCAACAGATATTGTGGAAGACATGATGACAGAGTTTAATGTGTACATCTCTTACCAAAAAGCATAGAGATCAAAGGAGAAAGCATTGGAAAAAGCAAGAATAAATCCACACTACTACTCTCTGATCCCTTCATGGTTGCACGTGTTGAAAAAACAAATCCAGGTAACACTTGGAAACTGTTCTTAAATTTTTTATAATTAGTCAGTAACCCAATAAAACTGAATTGGTTACCTTTGTATGATGGTTTGGCTACCAAATGCACTATGAAAAATTATATAAAAATCATTTTTTGCAGGTAATCAATATCTACATAAAAGGTTACTCTTAAATGGCATTTTGGACACCATTTGCACCATATGAAAAAAATTAAATGCTAATTAATTGGATACCAGTAACCATATAAATGGTTATCCTCGACTACAAGTTTGGACATTATTTGTTACATAGATTTACATTGACAGTACTGAATTTTCATTTCAGGTTCCATCACAGCCCTGGAGTTGGAAAAAAATGGTCGTTTCAAGTATTTCTTCTTTGCCATGGAGCATCCATTGAAGCATGACATCATTGATTCCCAATCATTGTAATTGATGGCACATTCATACAATCAACCTATGGGGGGACACTTCTCATAGCAAGCACTATAAAACCTCGAATTTGATGAAATAAAAGTATTCAATTTTTTTTATAATTATTATTCAGTAAATAGTTAAATTGATAAAAGTTTAAGCTAAGTGTAATATATGAAAATTTTCAAAATACGCAAGTGGCTATAAAATACTCATTGTTATCGGGAAATATTCGTTTGGTCGTGAAATATTCTTGTTATCGGGGAATATTCGTACGACGGCACAACCATTTGTAGGCCCCATAACAGAATAACTGTCGGATGAAGAAAAAGACAAGTTTAAGTTTTTATAAATAACGACGTAATTGTTACTGTTAACACTGTTGGAATACCCGGTGGTTAAAATACAGTAATAGGCGTGGTTGCACAATAACACACGGTATTACACAGTATTTTTAAATTATTGATTCTTACGTAAGAAGGCACTACTCAATAATTGTTACAGTAATTATTATTCAATATTTTATTTTATTGGTTCAATAATTGCTGCATTGATATTTTATATTATTGTTTTTTCAATAATTGTCACTGCACAGTATTTCCCATTATCAGATCAATAATATATATTATTTGAATAATATTATTAGATAGCATTATTGGCAATGTCTAGAAAGTTCTGTCAAGGAGAGGTTTGGTCACCTAATTGCGCGCCAGTAAGGAGAAATCCTTATTGGAAAGCCCCCTCTTTCCTGGAAACTGTCTGGTTGTCATTATTGTGATTCTGTAATATTATTTGTGAATAATTAATTATTGATTTATATGATAAATAAATATTTATTTGATGTGGATATAGATGATAGATTTATTTATGTGGTTATAAATAAAGGAATTAATATTGAGGTGTTTTATCAGTATTTTACCGGATTGGAGGTATTAAAAGATCAAATTGGTGTTCTTAAAGGTCTATTGTGTGAGTTATAATTTTTAATCCGACCGTTGGATCGTTGTGATTTTTGGATATGTTATACATATATAAGTTGAGTATATGTTCACAAATTTTGAACCGTTAAAAATGAACGTATGATTTGTTATAAATTTTAAGAGGTGACTGGTTCAGAAATTGTTGAAGTTTCTGAATTTATCATTTTGGTGGAAAATTCTAGAATTGGTGGGCTCCACTTTTGGTTGGTGAGAAATGTGCTCAAATTTTATTTCAAATGTGGTGGGTGGCAATATTAGCAGGTAAAGCCATCAGGTAGCATGTCAAGTCTGCTTCGGCGTACTAACATTTTCTTATAAATAGAGGGCTAAGTTAGAATTGAAAATCACACCAAAAAACAAGTTTTCTTTCTCTCTATATTGTCGAGCGTATTTTTCTGAGTATTTTGATACTTTAAGAGTTGCTATTCAGTGCAAGGTTCCTTCGGCTTTACATCCGATATTCCAGTCAGAAGTACTGCTCTTTTGAGGTAAGGGATTTTAAGGGATGTTATTTTCTTCTTAAATGATACTATTTTCTTCAATATCATTATGTTGAATTATTGATATGAGTTACTATTCATGAGTTACTATTTACGAGTTACTATTCACGGGTACTATTCACGACAAAATTGGTTTCTTTTTCTGACCAAATTATCGTTGATTTATGAATCTTACTCTTGAAATTAAATGCAGTTGTTGATCATATTATTTTTATTATCATATATAACATTTTTATAACCCTAATGATGATATTTCTCTTTGACATGAGTGTAAAGATGAGTAGATTATTGGTATAATCGTAACTATTGGTTCTCTTTGGCCAGTAGTGCAAAGATGAATTGTTGACTGGTATGATCATGACCATTGAATTTATAATTGAATATCTTTAGCTTAAGTGCAAAGGTGAATTGATCAACATAGTTATAATTATTGTTTATATAAATTCTGAAATTATTATATATTTCTTTGAGATATTAATATCTTTGGTCCGTAGTGAAAAGATGACATGTTGTTGAATATCTTTGGCCTGTAGTGCAAAGATGAATTGTTGTTGAATATCTTTGGCCTATAGTGCAAAGATGACCTGTTGTTGAATATCTTTGGCATGTAGTGCAAAGATGAACTGTTAATGAATATCTTTGGCCCGTAGTGCAAAGATGAATTTATTAGTATGATTATGAACAGGAACTGTGATTTGGTATAACCATGATCTTTGATGTTTCAGGTAAAGACAGGTGATGTAAATCATCTTCGTCCTAGATGAGAAGAGGAATTTAAAACCACAATTATGGTTATGAGTTATTCACATGATTGTGGACAGGAACTGTTGATTGATATTACATGAATTAAAGCATTATTGGTGGACTTTTAACATGGAGAAGATAATAGACTTTATGGTCTATTTGACTCTTCTAATGGATTGCTCGTTCCGCTGCAACTATGGTTGAAAAGTTTTATCATCTACCATATGTTCTAAATCTCTAATTTATTACTGATGAAGGCTATTGATAATTTAATTATCTTTAGTCATGATATTCTTTACTGAGCTAGTTGTGCTCACCCTTTTGCTTCATAATTCCTTTCAGGTAATAAGAGTGTTGCCGGGTCGAGCAGGGATAATAGGGGAATAGAACGGTGGTCTATAGTTGTTGAGGTTCTCCCTAAATAGTATGGAAATAATCTTATTGAGAACTTTAAATAAGTGTGTCGTATTGTATACGTCATTTGATATTTAATTTTGGTGAACCGAATAGGGTGACGCGAACCCAACTTTGGAAGGGTGTTTTGCCACTATCATACAAGATATCTAATGACATACAACCTCGCATTATCATAAGACAGGGTTGTGCACATCCACTTGCTAAGTATATCTACGAGCACTACCTATATGATCTTGGAGTTTGGTTGAAATATAATTTTTAATTGCAGACAGTGGAGATAGTTATACGTCAAGAGAAGACTCGTCATTGAAAAGAACATAATAGTAATATTCTCGTTTTTCTTTGGGGTCTATTGGGTCAATCAAGGATAATTCTGTGGGCATATGATATCTATCATAACCTAGACGCATGGCCTCCCATGTACGAAGGTTTTCTTGAGCATTTCCCAAAGATTTTAATTTCTAAAACAATTATTGACTGTACCTTTATGTAAGGTGTCCATTGTGACGTGCTATCCAAGTGGGTGTCCAGAGTCACGTCACAGTTGGTATATATTTGTATCAATACTCACAACATATGTGTTGTTGTATTTTGTACGATAATTGTAGTAATAAAGTTGTAGTTATTTTCTGTACCATGTATTTGACGACTCAGAATAGGCTGGATGGATTGGACCTATTTTGGGGGCGTCACAAGCACATTATTTTTGTAGTGGTTTATAGTGAAAATGAATTATCTTGGATATAATTTTTCGTCAATTTGAGAAATGCTTATGAAGTTAGGGAAGGCCAGTGCATTGTTTTAGATAGACATGAAGCTATTGTACATGGACTGAACTTTGTATTCCCCGATGCCATGTATTGTTCATGCACATATCATGTCTTAAAAATATAAAAAACAGATTCAGAAAGAAAGGATAAGAGCTCAAAAAAGCATATAATAGGGCTTGTAGAGCTTACACTATTGAACAATTTAACAGACACATGGTTGAACTTGATGTAATTGATGCTCGAATAAGGACATATTTAGAGGAAGAGGTTAAGTTAGATAAGTGCACAAGGCTTCATGGGACTGTAAGTAGGTACTCAACAATGACTTCAAACACAACCGAATCTATCAACAATGCAATCAAGGGAATTAGGGAACTTCCAGTTGCGACAATGATTGAATGCCTCCGTTGTATGGTTCAAAGATGGTATTTCACAAACAAACAGGCATCCATATCAACATTCACTACCCTTTCCACAACAGCTGAGAGAAGACTACAATCTAATATCATTGAATCAAAGAAACTTAAGGTCAATAATACAACTTTTAAATTATTACATGCATGTATACCAAAAGTTGCATTTGCATTTTATGGAAACCACATTAGTCATTATTGGTTACCTGTATATGCTAAAAAAAAGTTACCAACAGTACATATGCCTTCCATTATTCCGAATTACATAAACTAAATGATTATATATACTAACTACACCCTTAAACTGTGTTGTAGGTTGAGACATCAAACCTAGTGATTTTTACTATTTACGATGTCACCAAATAGTTTATTGTGGACATGGAACAAAGGACATGTACATGCCATAAATTTCAATACCATGAGATGCCTTGTCCACACGTTGCTGCTGTTATCAGCAAAAGGAATTTGAGTTGTTATGAATTTTGCTCAAAAAACTACTCAAAAACAACTTTGGTAGACACATATTTAACTTACATCCTGCCAGTAGATGACAAAGAGAATTGGGATGTGCCAGATGAAATAAGAAAAATATGTGTAAAACCACCAAAAACAAGAAGAACAGCGGGAATACCAAAGATAAGGAGGTACAAGCATGGATCTGAAAACAGAATTCAAAACACATGCAGCAGATGCCAAGAAAAAGGACAGAACAGGAAAACATGCAATAATCCACCAATTTTACGACCAAAAAAGGTCTAATATAGTACATCAGCAAAAAAAGTGTAAATAAAAAAAACTCCTTGATGTTTATTGTGATTAATCAATAACCAGGCATATGGTAACCCTTTTATTGATGTAAGATAACCGATTTTGTCTTGCACAATAATGAATAATATTTTGTATTTTTTCTTTTTACAATAAGTAAGAGGAAAATCACGCGACCACTCTTTAATTCTATCTTGGTTTAACAATATAGAGAAAACAAATACATGTGAGAATTGGTTAACTGTTTTGAAATTTTTTATAACTATTTGGTTACCCACAAAAACTAAAATGGTTACCTTTGTATGAAGGTTTGGCTACCAACTGTACTATATTAAAAATAATTTTATTTTTAAAAGGTTATTTATAAGTAAGCAGCATCTACATAATTGAGGACTCTTACATGACATTTCGAATACCATCCACACCTTCTGATAAAAGAAATAAATTAATCATACATACATTATCATCACTATAAAATTGGTCATTTGGGATATGATTTATTGGTCACTACATATTAAACCATTGGTCACCTGGTTATTGCGCTGTCTACTTTGGAAATATTATACATGGGAACTTCGACATACCAGAACTGGATACTTACAAAGTTAAATTCAGAAAACATTATAAATTTGATAATTAATAATGGAATTCCTCAATATGTTCAATGTGTTAACATAACCAAAAGGTAAAGAATAACCAACATGGTGAAGTTCTATCACTCACTAATACGCATTTGGTTACCTCCAAAGAAAAGAGTCCAAAAACCCCAATATGAACCAACAAACAATGTCAAACTACTGATAATATAAACAAAAACATAATTTTATTATCAAAAAATTCATTAAACAGTTAAAAGTGAATAACCATAACAAATGGTTACGAATATCCAAAAAAAATCAATATAAAAAAAACTTTACAAGGAGAAGACATTGACAACCAAACTATTCTTCTGGGAAAAATCTACCTAGATATTCTGTACCATAATCGTATCTCTCTACTTGTTTGTTCCTAGCATGCATGAAGAGGTTAACGCATGATTTCTTTTGATATTGCATAATGGGGAATGGATTAGGCATTTCAGCAAACTGTTGGTGAAGAAAATATTCAGCAAAACAAACCGTGAACATACCGCAATCACTACAAAAACAAACAAAATAAAAAATAAATCAAACCAAACATCATATTACATGGAATAATTAAAGAAATGGAAACAATATAAACCTTAACCATTAATTTTTTCAGGTACCCCCTCTACAAATTCAAGTTCAATGATATCATGTCCCCCCTTATGACGATATGCTTCACTAAAGATCCTTCCAAAAACCACACTTAGACAAGATTATAGGTAGAATGAAAATTTAAGGCTCATAAACATCCATAATATTTGTTTGCATGACTGTTTTATTTGGTTGAAGAGAATTGTAAACTACTAAAAGTCTATGACGCACATCAAAGATCAATAAAAACTAATGCTCTGGAACTGTCATGTGAATGGAAACAAAACATAATCAATAGCAACCCATGGTGTGTTCACATCCATAAAAAAACCACGAATGTATTCAGCGACATCTCCCTCCCCCGACATGAAAGTCGTATCTGCATTTTTAAGACAATATTCACCATACAAAGCAGACAACTTCACTTGAAACCAATAATCTGTAGTACTGACCATGATTTGAATATTAGTAGAGTGGCTAGCCAATTTTTGAAAGTATTATAAGCAAATGTTGATATGTTGAACCAAAAAACAAACCAAAATCCATAAGATGTAAACAATTGCCAAAAAGTAAAACTTTCTGATAAAGGTAACCAATACTGTCAAAACTAGTGACCAAAACAATTAAATAAGGTAACCATAACTAACACAACATAATTTCAAAAATAAAAAACACACATCATCATCAAGCCACTGTCTAGGAGTCTTTAACTTGTAGAACCACATTTTAGATGAGATTAGGACAAACCCAAATCTGAGTGCAGGTTCAATCTTATCATTATCTCTAGAGAATTTTTCAATCCTTCAATATAAAAACATATTGTTAAAAGAAAACAAATAATTTTTTTTATATAAAAAAACATTATATTATTGTTAAACTACAAATAACATACCTTTTCATGTTATTTATGTCAATCTTAAATCATTAATCAAACACTACATCTTCAAATTTTGATGACATACCCATGCAAACATTAGGGAATGCAAAAAGACCTCTGCGTATTTGTCTAGGAACCACAACAGAAGAAAATGAATCAGCAGAACCAAACTTCGTTTTAAATGGACTCCTCAAAACAGAACTCTTCACAAACGCACGAACAGGTCTACCACAAGGTTTAGAAGCACTTTTCTCTACTTCAACACAATGAACTATATCATGGGTAGTTAAAACCATTTCATCAAGTACCGAACTGTTTACTGCTTCAATTTTACCCCCTTTAATAATTGACAAAATAGGTCACAAAAATAATTATAATTTCAACTACAAAATCTAAAATGATTGAGCAGTAACAAAAATACTATAAGGAAATAACCAATAAAATCTATGAAGGTAACTAATATTGAAAAAAACACGAACGTCTAGGGGTAAAAACAACAATCTCTTTTCTAGAAGTCTGGCTTAAAATATCAAAACTTGGTATGTTATTATTCTTTCCAATCTGTAAACATAAAAAACACTAATTGATCAATATAACACAAACATATAACACAGAAAAAACAAACAAATATGTTTAACCTTGTCATCATCCCCATCGATTTTAACCTCAGTAGGGGTAAAAAAACAATTTCTTTCCCATAAGTGTGGCTTAAATTATCAAAAGTTGGGTTGTCATTGTTATTTCCAATCTGTAAAAAAAAGTAAATAATCAGCATTAATTCTAAAAAAACATAAAACACAAAAAACAAACATATATGTTTAATCTTTTCAACATCTTCATCACTGTGAACCCCACTCATACCACCAACATCATCATCAATTTTTCCATCAAACTGGTTTGCAGCATCCGAACCTTTGCCTATAACATCGGACTCATCAGACGTAACATCATCATCTAACTCATTACCATTATTAGCATCATCATCATCATCATCATCATCATCCAAGTGACAGATATGATTTCATTAATTGTGCACTATGGTGGAGAGTTTGTCACTGAGCCCACAGAACATTATGTAGGAGGGTTGAAAAAGGTTGTCCCTAGTGATCCTGATTTCTTGTGCACTGCACGTATAAATGAACAAATGGGTCATATATTAGGGCAACATATTACTGCTAAGGTTTTCTTTAAATATGGTGAAGGGTTTAGATTAATTCATGATGATGATTCGATTAGGGATTTAATTAAAGCTTCTGTAAAAGATATGACTGTAGAAGTTTTTGTGGATCATAAACTTAACAAGGATCACCCTGATTATCTGAAGAACCTTGATCTACTTAGTAAGCTCGAAGAAAATGAAAATGAGGAGAACAATGGGGTGAATCCTGAGGGGAACAATGTCGTGAATGTTAACTTCACTAGTGATGAAATTTCTGAGGACTCTGATGCTGACTTGATTGGTGATGATGAATAATTAAGCAGTGATGAATAGTACCAAAATGCAAGAACAAAATTTAAGGAGTATAATAAACAAATGAGAGAGGTTGGAGATCCTGATGATGCAGGTGGTATTGATCTACATGAGTTGCAAGAGGAGGGACAAAATGAGGCTGAAAATGAGACTAATATATAGACAAGTACACAGGAAGATGAGACTAATCTACACTCAGGTACAACTCTGTAATAAATAATATGAATGGACACAACTCTAGCTTAGTTTTTGTGAGTTACAACTTTTTTTAAATTGAAAGTATTTATGTTACTTTTATTTTTCATTTTTCATATGTAACCATACTTGTGCTTGGTTATGTCAAATACAGATGCCAACTCCAGGAGAAGTCATATATCAAGATGGATCAAGCAGAAATAACACACCTCCTGCTATAAGAATGTATAGAACCCCATTTACATCAATTAACAATCCACCAACTTCAAGCACAACTGAAACACTTAATAAGTCAAGTCAGTTGGAGAACATAAGAGATTAAGTTGGAAGCCAGTAGGAACATGAGATATCAGTGTTTAATTTTTAAGAACTTTGTTTAATATTTATGACCTTTGTTTAATATCAATTTTGTACAGTGTGCTCATTGAAATGGTTGGATATTGAATGAAGGCAATTTTATTCATTTTTATGAAATGTTGACAATCTCAGTTTTCATTTTTATGGTTGGATTGAATGATGAAATTTTTATCTTGGATATTGTTAATGATAGTTATTTTTATTGAAATGGTTGGATTGAATGATGACATTTTTATCTTGGATATTGTTAATGGTAGTTATTTTTATCTTGCAACCATCACTTTTGAAGCCATAACATACGTTAATATTATGAAACTGATGATATGGAAACCTATATAATATATAATCAAACATGTTATGCTAATCATATTATTACCTATATCCATATAACAACACAATTTCCAATCTACAGAGACTTTACAGAATTATTGGAAACCATTTTCATGAAAGCTTGATGACGTAAAATTGAGAATTGGGTTGGAGAGAATTACCCAAAGCGTAGAGTGAGTGAAGATAACAATCTCTCTTACAGATACCACTTCAAGCACACCACTCACAATCTCCCTCAAAATTTCTCAAACTCTCTCTGTTTTTACTTTACAGACTTAGCCAAATAATGAAAGAAAAAGGAAGGAAGACGTATAATATAAATAATTGAACTGACGCGTTGTGGTCAGTTATCCAATCATGGGTTAACTGCCCTCAACTCCCACTAAGGCCATGTTTGGCTATCTTTACAAAGCTTAAACCCATTTAATTTAATAAAACCTTTATAATATAGTTTGGAAAATTTCACACCCCTTTATAAAATAAATCCAATATCTTATTTAATTTACTTTAAATAAAATATAATAATTTCTCATTAATTCACATAGTCACATAATTAAATTTCTCCTTTAATAATAATGTCAAATTATTAAATCTCTAATTAATAATTAAATTAATTAAAAAAATAACATTAAGCTTATTAAATATTTCTTTTAATACAATAAGCTCACATAATCACATACTTTGAATAATAAAAATTCTCCACATTACTTTAATAACTATAACACATATAATTAAATTATTCTACCACAGCTTCATCAATTAATTATTTAATCTAATAATTAATTCATCGAAAAATATTTATTCAATCCAATAAATATTAAAAATTAAATTACAAATCTCGGTTGTCACATCTTTCCCCTCTTAAAAGGATTCTGTCCTCAGAATCACAACTCAATAATTTGTCCCGTAACATTCTCCCCCCTTACAAAGATTCTGTCCCCATAATCACTTATAAAAATCTAAGTAAACAAATGAGGATAATTTTTCATCATATTCTCTTCGAGTTCCCATTTAGCTTCTTCAGCGTTGTGCTTCCTCCAAATTACCTTAACAGAAGGTATTACTTTATTTCTCAGAACTTGTTCTTTTCGGTCGACAATTTGAACAGGAATTTCTTCGTAAGATAAGTCTTTGTTGAAATGTAGAGGTTCATATTCAATCACGTGCTTGTAATCAGGTTTGTAGGGTCGCATGACTGAGACATGTGGACATTCTCTAGAGCTAGAGGTAAGGCTACGTCATAAGCAACTTCTTCGACCCTTCATAGAACTTCAAAGGGTCCAATGAATCTTGGGCTTAATTTTCCTTTCTTCTGAATCTGATCTTTCCCTTCCAGGGAGAGACCTTTAAAAACAAATAACTACCTGGCTCGAACTCAACATTTTTACGGTGTGGATTGACGTATTTCTTATGTCTATCTTGAGCTACTGTTAATCTTGTTCAGATCACTTTAACTATTTTTGTTGTTTGTTGTACCAATTTCGGGCCTAGTAATTGTCTTTCGCCAACTTCATCCCAGTATAGCGGAGTTCTGCACTTTCTGTCGTATAACGCTTTATAAGGCGGCATGCCAATACTGGCGTGGTAACTGTTGTTGTAGCCAAACTCTACGAGCGGTAGAAGGTCATCCCAATTTCCTTTAAAGTCCATTATGCAAGCTCTTAACATATCTTCCAATGTCTGAATTGTTCTTTCACTTTGTCCATCTGTTTGAGGGTGATATGTCGTGCTCATTCTCAACTGTGTACCCATGCATTCATGTAGACGTTTCCAGAAGTTCGACGTAAAATGCGGATCTCTATCAGAAATAATTGACACCGGAACTCCGTGCCTTGAAATAATTTCTTTCACATATAACCTTGCCAACTGATCTAAGTTGAATCTGATTTTGATCGGAAGGAAGTGTGCCGATTTCGTCAATCGGTGTACAATAACCCATACTACGTCGTAGCCTTTGTGAATTATCGGTAGGCCAACCACGAAATCCATTGTAATATGTTCCCATTTCCATTCTAGAATCTCTAAAGGTTGTAGTAACCCACTCGGCCTCTGATGTTCTGCTTTAACTTTCTAACATGTCAGGCATTTAGTAACACATTCTGCAACCTCTCGTTTCAAATTTGGCCACCAAAAATGTTGTCGAAGATCTTGGTACATCTTGGTGCTACCAGGGTGAATCGAATATCTTGAGTTGTGAGCCTCGCTCAAAATTTCTTCCTTAATCTCTGGTACTGGCGGTACCCAAATTCTACTCTCAAATCTCAGTATTCCTGTGACACCCCCAAATCCGGTACTTCCATTTCCATAGGATTTGGTGTTCACTGTACAAACATCATCTTTCTATCTACCCATAAATAAATGCAAATCATACAATAGATAGAAATTAATAATAAATCTCTCCCCTTATGGGGTTACATCAACTACATAATAAATAAATCCCAGGTTGCTCTAACCTTAAACATCTGTGCGGAATCATAACAAATAAGTCTTAAGTAACATCAATTCTAAATATCATTACATAACCACATAAATAATCAGTCTTCATTACTTGCTAAGCTTGCCCTTACCTTTACTAGTGGAAGGCTCGTCAGATCTTTCGTTCTTAACTGCAATGTTATTATTACGCAAGAGTGAGCACGATTGCCCACAAGTATAACAATATAAAAATGAATAATAACATGCGAGTGAATTAATAACTTCGGATATAAAAGCTCGACTTTTGAATTAAGAATTAATAACAAGAGTCAAAAGAATTTCTGAGGGTCATAAGACCTTGAACTATGTCACAGGTTATCAAGTATTTATACTTGAAACCTCTAATAGTCATAAGACTATGGACTCTTCTTCTCGTACCTAGGTGGATTAGCCCTTATGTGACGACCCCAAAATTAGGTATACATCACCCATCTTGGGCCGCCAGATACATGGTACAGAATTCAAATACAACTTACTAATACAACTGTCGTGTACAATACGACAAAACATAAACTGTGAGTTTGAATACAAATATTGTCTACTAGAGATCATACAAACTCAAAAGAAGTCCTCATTACAATTATTATCACACTATTTCACAGAATAGTGAGGACTACTAATGCTATCCTCTGGACCATTACTCCATTCCCCGACTCGTCCCAGCTATATTCTCATTTCCTGAAGAGAACAGTGAAAGAAAGGGTGAGCTCAACTAGCCCAGTAAGAGATATTATGACTAAGATAATGCAGAATAAATTATCATTAGCCTTCAACAGTGTTAAACTGATAAAATATAGTAAACATCACGTTTAACTGCAGCGGAACAAGCAATCCATTAAAAGAGTCAAGTAGAAAATAAAATCTACTATCTTTTATGATTTAAAAGGTTTTTCATCACTGTTATAGCTGAGACTAAGCTTAATAAATATTCCACATCATCGAATCACCCCTGCACTACGGCCAAGGATATTCTTTAGTATCACGACCACAATTATTAATGCACTGCGGGCCAAGAATATTTGTGTATTCATTAATGGTCATGATCATGCCAACAACTGTTCATCAATGCACTACGGGCCAATGAGAATTTTTAACACATCATTTGTAACATTACGATCATGATTACACCGAATAATCCCTGGTCATAATCATACCAAGTCCATCTATGCACTACAGGCCACAGATGACTTTCAACAAAATATAAACATGAGGACGATGACAATGATATAAGAATTCAATAAAACAAGTTCAAGAATTATTTTATCCAGAAATTATTAACGTCCAAATTGTCAACACGATATTGTTTTGTAGAGTAAAATTCAAGAATGATCAGAAGAATATTTCCATGAAAGGATACTGGATGAAGCGCAAATATCAAGGATATTCCACTAATTTCGTGGAGTATAGAAGTCAAAGTTTTAACCAACTGAGTATAATAAAGAATGGGATAACAAAAGAAATCACCATGCATGCGATAGACCGCACAAGCAGGTTATTCCAACAGAATAATAAATAACGAAACCAGGTCCGGCGTAAAACGCACAGACAGGATATTCCAACAGAATAATAAAGAATGGAACCAGGTCCGGTGTAAAACACAAAGACATGATATTCCAACAGAATAATAAAGAATAGAACCAGGTCCGGTGTAAAACACACATACAATATATTCCAACAGAATAATAAAGAATGGAACCAGGTCCGGTGTAAAACACATAGACAGGATATTCCAACAGAATAATAAAGAATGGAACCAGGTCCGGTGTAAAACACACAGACAGGATGTTCCAACAGAATAATAAAAGAATGTAACTAAGTATAGGGTAAACCGCGTATACAGGTTATTCCAACAGAATAATAAGAAATGGAATAACAACAGTTCTCTTCATGAATAAGAAAGAATAACACCCCTTACATTATTAGGAGATTGAATACTGTAGTAGTGTAGTAACCGAATACTCTTCTTCTTTCTCTCTTATTCTCTCTATACTTTCTCTCTCTATAGCTTGAATGAATTCGTGAAAAATAATGAAGCACTAGGCCTCTATTTATAGAAGATTTCTAGCTTAGCATTTGCCATGTGAAAAGGCAAGTGGCTTGACGACTGGTGATGTGAAAAGAAAAGTGGTTTGACGCCTATAATGTGAAACGACAATTGGTTCGACGCCTGTAATGTGAAACGACAAGTGGTTCGACGCCTGTAATATGAAATGGCAAGTGGTTTGACGTCTGACGAAGGTAATTACTATTGACGAAGGTAATTACTATTGACGAAGGTAATTACTATTGACGAATGAGACTCTTAGATGATGACATATGGCCCCCCCATAAAATAACCAAACTTACCACAAACGTCTAATAACAGACTCTTTATATACATCAAGGATTGAATAAATATTACCATAAATTAATTTATTTTTAATCAACACATAATTAATCTTTCAACAATTATTAGTCATTTATAACTTGTCGTCTCAATTATTGATTTAATAATATAACATATTATACAGATGATACTGTGACAATAATTGAATCAATAATATAAGAGATATGATGCAGCAATTACTGTAGTAATAATTGAGTATAGCTGAATGACTTCTTACGTAAGCATCAATAATCAATACCGTGTGCTACTATGCAACCATGCGTATTACTGTACTTTTACTACCGAGTAGTTCAACAGTTTTAACGGTAACACCTCCGCCGTTATTTTTATAGAAAGATAATTTTGTCGTTTTCTAACTACGACAATACTTCCGTTGTGGGGTCCACCAATGATTGTGCCGTCGTACGAATATTCCCCGACAAAAAGAATATTCCCCGACCAAACGAATATTTTATAACAACTTGCGTACTTTGAAAAATTTATAAATATTACCCACAACTATTATATCAAATTTATTCCATAATATTCAAAAATAATAATTATAGAAAATTCATCTTTATTTATAAAAACTGGGGTCTTACACCTTAGTACCATATTGTGCACAATATCTTAACGCTAACGCATAAGTAATCCCCTATACAGGGTTGCTCATCTCAGTTTGACATTAGAGTCCGCACCAAAGGAAGTTTGGTTTGGATAATTCATCAAGGGTTCTGAAATTTAGAACGCTCATCAACTATGGACTAGTCGAATCAATAAGGGTTCACTATCTAACAAGGTTTAACAATAACTGATAATTAACTTGGATAAAATCACAAAAGTATACAATAGAATAAGTATTGTAAAACAGCATCATGCTTGAAGGATTAATAAGCTTAATATACAAAACAGACTTAATCAACAAAATGAGAATTTGCTCGATATAGAACAGTGAAATTATCAACTTATAATGATAAAAAGTAGGGTTAGGAAACTTGTCTCGTGCGTAGATTACACGTTAATAAAACTCGTTCTTTGATTAAAATCCTACATATCATTCATGTTCACAATACCAATCAATTATCACGTAATAAACATCACAAGTTTATTCTTTGTCTAACTCGAGTTCATGACTATACTTAGTCAATTACTACACTTATTGCCAAAAAAAATAAGACTTCACGACAATAAGCTAACTATGCATTTGATCATTCAATTTACACATAATTGTGTTATGGACATGTTAAGAATTTATTCTAACACTTCATTATATGTCTAACAAGTTTTTATAATCATTAGACTAAGTTACTATCACATTTCTATACTTGAACACTTAAAAAAAATATTTTCTGGACATTCTGCTAAGTGGCGCTACGGCGCCACTGTTGCACTTGGTCTTCGCGCTGCGGCTTGAATTTCCAGTTCGCGAAGAACACCGAATTCAACTAAATAAACACTACATAGTCATTAATTTCACCAAATTACACATACCCACGTGTTAGAAATCATACATAATCATTACCCAACACTTATAGAGTGATTTTTAACCAATTAAACACATAATCACAGAATTAAAACATGCAAATTGGACTGTTCTTGATGTTCTTGAAGGTTTTTAACATAAATCCTAAAATTCAACGCCACAGATTCGTTATAAGACCAAATCCAACCATACAAGTTTTGTTTTGTTCGTTTTAGCATGCATAATCATATACAAGTGTAAAAATTTAGGGATAATATATGATTGACGTATTAATAACACGTATAAGGCCATATGACCATATAACATACTTTGTAACTTTTGAAGCCATAATCATACGTTATAATATTATGAAATTGATGATATGGAAACATACAATATATATATAAAACATGCTATGCTACTCGAATTATTACACATATCCCTATAACAACACAATTTCCCAATATACAGAGACTTAAAGAATGTATGAAAGCCATTTTTTATAAAAACTAAATGACGTAAAAAGGAATTGGGTTGGAGAGAATACCCAAGCGTATAGTGAATTCTCAATTCTCTTAAAAAAATTTCTAAACTCTCAACACTCTCTCTGTATCTCTCTCTGTTATGCTTTTCTAGACTTAGGCAAATAATGATAGAAAAAGGAAGGAAAATACGTATATAAAAAAAATGAAGTGATGCGGTAGTGGTCAGTTACCCGATCATGGGTAACAGCTATCAACTCCCTTTAGGGCCTTGTTTGGCTGGCAAGACTAGGTTTCAAAAACCATTTAATTTAATAAAATCTTATCATATAGTTTAAATAATATCACACCCATTATAAAATAAATCCAATATTTTATTTAATTTATAAAAATAATTTCTTATTAATTCACATAGTCACATAATTAAATTTATCATTTAATAATAATGTCAAATTATTAAATCTCTAATTAATAATTAAATTAACAATAGGCTTATTAAATATTTCTTTTAATATAATAAGCTCACATAATCACATACTTCGAATAATAAAATTCTCTACATTAATTTAATACATATAACACATATAATTAAATTAATCTACCACAACTTCATCAATTAATTCTTTAATCTAATAATTGATTCATCGAAAAATATTTATTCAATCCAATAAATATTAAAATTAAATTACAAAATTTCGGTTGTCACAATTCCTTCCTTATCCACCTTGAATCTTGATTCGGTTCCTTTGGATATCTTCTTTTTCACCGATTGACATTCTTCATCATGAAGTTGAGCCTCATTAACCTTGTCTAGTAGAGTTATACCAGATTGCATATGAAATAACTTCTCATCGACCTCCGTAGGACATTTTACTTTCAATTCCAGCTTCTCCATTGCTGAAATTAACTCCTCCTGTTCGGTCAATATCATCAGTTTCTCCCGACCATTTCTACTTAAGGCGTCGACCACAACATTTGCCTTACCCGGATGGTATAGAATCTCACAATCGTAGTCCTTAATTAACTCCAACCACCTTCTTTGGCGCATATTCAAGTCTTTCTGTGTAAAAATATATTTCAGACTTTTGTGGTCTGTATATATTTCACACTTCTCTGTATAGAGATAGTGCCTCCAAATTTTCAAAGCAAAAACCACTGCAGCTAACTCCAAGTCATGGGTCGGATACCCCTTCTCATAATCTTTCAGTTATCGTGACGCATACGCAATGACTCTACCGTTCTGCATAAGCACACAGCCAAGTCCTTTATGCGATGCATCACTATAAACCACAAAATTTCATGTGTCATCTGGAAGAGATAACACAGGTGCTGTACTCAACCTCTTCTTTAATTCTTGAAATCTTTCCTCACACTTCTTCGTCCAAACAAATTTCACCGATTTTCTAGTCAAATTCATCAACGGAGTTGCGATCTTGGAAAAATCCTAAATGAATCTTCTGTAATACCCTGCCAATCCAAGAAAACTTCTTACTTTCGATGGCGTCTTCGGATGATCCCATCTAATCACAACTTTGACTTTGGAGGGATCCACCGAAATTTCGTCCCTATCGATCACATGTCCAAGAAATTGTACCCTTTCAATCCAGAATTCACATTTCAAAAATTTAGTGTACAACTTCTCTTTTCTCAACGTCTCTAATGTCACCCTCAAATGTTCTTCATGTTCTTCCTTGGTTTTTGAATATACCAAAATGGCATCTATAAATACCACTACGAATTTGTCCTAAAACGGCTTGAACGCTCCATTTATTAAGCCCATAAATGCTGCAGGAGCATTTGTTAGACCAAATGACATTATTAGAAATTCGTAGTGACTGTATCGTGTTCTGAATGTTGTCTTCGGTACATCCTCTGGTCTCACCTTCAGTTGATGATAACCATTCCTCAAATCTATCTTTGAAAAGTATCTTGCTCCCTTTAACTGATCGAACAAGCCGTCGATTCGCGATAATGGATATCTATTCTTAATCGTGACCTTATTCAGTTCTCTATATTCTATGCAGAGTCGCATTGTTCCATCCTTCTTTTTCACAAATAAAATCGGCGCTCCCCACGGTGATACGCTTGGTTGGATATACTTCTTGTCAAGTAATTCTTGTAGTTGGACCATCAGTTCATTCATCTCTACCGGTGTCATTCGGTATGGCGCCTTCGATATTGGAGCCGTTCCTGGAGACAAATCGATCACAAATTCAACTGCTCTATCTGGAGGAAGTCCCGGTAAATCATCCGAAAATAAGTCTGCAAAATCTCTCACTACTGGTATCTCATCTATTTTTGGATTCTCTTTACGACTATTGAATATGTAAGCTAGATATCCTATACAGACTTGCCTTAACAACCTTCTGACCTACATCATCGTCAGATAACTCGCTTGTCTAGGCGACTTGCTACCATAAAACACAACCTTTGACGAAGTCATAAGGTTAATACGTTTCTTCTGGCAGTCAATTACCGTCCCGCAATTGGATAGCCAGTCCATACCCAAAATAACGTCGAATTCTCTAAGTCAAATAGAGATAAGATCTAAATTCATGATATTACCCTTAATATCCACTCTACAGTTCTTATGCACATACTTAACAGGGATTATTTTTCTATTCGTAATTTATATGTTCATGAGGTATTCTAACTCATCCTTAAGCAATTCTAAGTTCTTAGCAAAGTCATCGGATATAAATGAGCAAGTATCACCCGAATCAAACAATACATAAGCATTAAATTTATTGATCGGAATGATACCTGACACCACATCGCGAGACTGCACTGCATCCTGTACTATCATATTGAATGTCCTGGCGGTCGGTCGGTTGGTTGCAGTTGGTCCTGCGATAGTCAGAGTGCTTCCACCGGTATTTCCTCTATTTCCTCCTGAATTCGTCCCTCCAGATCCCTTTTTAGGACAATCCCTTGCAAGATGGTCCTTTGATCCACAAGTGAAATAGGCGCCCTTCTTCGGGTTTGGACAGTTTGGTGCTATGTGGCCTTCCTGACCTCAATTGTAGCACACTCGCTTCCCTTTCAAGCAAACTCCCAAATGAGTTTTTCCACAGGTTGGGCACGCTTCGATCTTCTTCTTCTGCCCTCCTTGTTGACTTCCAGCTGACGAGTTATCAGACCACTTCCTGTTCTGATTATGGTTACCCCCAGTGCTACTCCCACCAGTCTTGTTATTACTTTCATTCTCACTCTTTTTCTTCTTCTGATCTTGATTATATTTCGTTACCGCATCGCTTCCACCCTCAGCGAGTATGGCCTTCTCTAACACTCCAGCAAAAGTGTTCAATTGGAAGATTGACACTTTGCTATACAACCAGGGCTTCAGTCCCTGCTCGAATCGTCTTGCCTTCCTCTCAACGGTATGCACTTGGTATGTGGCGAACCTAGACAACTCATTGAACCTTGCCGCATAATCAGCTACTGACATACTCCCTTATTTTAACTCTAGGAACTGAACTTCCATCTGATTTTGTGAACTGGTCGAAAAGTACATATCGAATAACATCTCTTTAAATCTCTCCTAGGTTATTACACCTTCACCTCTCCGAACTTTGTTTACCTGCCACCAATAACTGGCTTCAGACTTCAGCATAAACGTTGCATATGCGGTTTTCTAATCTTCCTTTACTCTAGCGACATCAAACACCTTCTCCATCTCCATTACCCAGGTCTGAGCTTCGATTGGGTTTATGGAGCCCTTAAACTCTGGCGGTCCCACCGCCTTGAAGTCCTTGAACGAGGTGTTTGGTGGGGCTTGTGGTTGATTGTTAATTTCTCCGGCCAAAAGGTTCACCAATTGCTAAATAGGGTTAGCATTGGCGTCATTGTTATTCATTGGTTCTTCTTGTGCTTGTTGACGGTTTTGTCTTCTTCTAGGCGGCATATTTCTGTTAAGAACATACGCTTATTAGGTCTTTATTCAATCTCTTTAAACATTCAGGGCTTAACTAAAACATTCAATCATAATTCACTTAACACGTTAATTTAAATAAACTCTGACATTTTATTTAATTCAAAAGTTTTAACATCATAAGATAGCATCACTGCTATTTACATCAACTATCCCGAGATAAAGAATCTATAGGATTTAAAACATCAAAATATTCCTTTGTTTATAACACATCGAAATTTACATTATTAACTACCAAATAGTTTTCACATAATTAAACTAATACTATCACTGCCTATTAAGGCGCTGGATAGCCTTGCCACGTTCCTCTTCCATAATTTGGAACATCATCCTGCAATTAAACATATACGATGGTAGACCTTCAAACTGGATTGGATACTTCATTACTCGATCCTGGGCCGCATTCATTGCATTGTGAAGTATAGAGTACGTCTCCCCAAGCTTAGCCTTCTTTGCACGACAATCCTCTTCTGCGAGATCAGCATGACGCGACTCTCTTACCCAGCCCTCATCTGCTAATGCCAGTCTTTCTGAGCTCTCTTTCAGATCTTTCTTCAACTTCTCTATTTCTTTGGTCTTCTCCTCGGTTTGACCCTTCTCGTGAACTAAATCCCACTCTACGTTTCCTAAACGTGTGTGAAGAGTCACAATTTCCCCATCCTTCTGCTCGATGGTACTCTGTTGCATAACAGTCTTCTCCCTCTGCTCCTGAACAGTGTTCTGCAACTCTATGTTATGATCATAAAGTGCATTATACATCTCAGCATCAATGGAGTTCGGTGGGAACTCCTCTTCCTTCTCTTCCTCATCAGAATCCTCCTCTGGATCAGTCTCAGACTCATGATCCCGACCAACAACAGTGATCAACGGAGATGGATCTCTCTGTACCAACTGTTCCCTGACGACATGAATGTCTCGGGGCTCTTCCTCTATAGGTACTCGGGGTCCCTCCTCCCCAGCTCGACTAGCTCCTCCAACATCCGACATCCTGACAACAAAATTTTAAGTTTTAGTTACTAATCCGTGCTAGTGAACACATAATTTAACACATAAACACATAAAGTCTTTTATTACCTTCAATGAATTTAGAAATTCATTTCTTAGAACTCGATAAGAGTTTACCACCACTATGTTCTCGATCTCCTACAAGGCTACTACTTAAGGTTGTTCCCCCACCTAAGGTTCATAACCTACAACTTTGATACCAACCTGTGACACCCCCAAATCCGGTACTTCCATTTCCACAGGATTTGGTGTTCACTGTACAAATATCATCTATCTATCTACCCATAAATAAATGCAAACCATGCAATAGATAGAAATAATAAATTAATCTCCCCTTATGGGGTTACATTAACTGCATAATAATAAAAATCCCAGGTTGCTCTAACCTTAAACATATGTGCGGAATCATAAACAAATAATAAGTCTTAAGTAACATCAAGTCTAAACATCATTACATAACCACATAAATAATCAATCTTCATTACTTGCTAATCTTGACCATGCCTTTACTAGTGGAAGGCTCGTCTGCTCTTTCGTTCTTAACTGCCATGTTATTATTACGCAAGAGTGAGCACGATTGCCCAAAAGTATAACAATATAACAAATGAATAATAACATGCGAGTGAATTAATAACTTCGGATATAAAAGCTCAACTTTTGAATCAAGAATAAATAACAAGAGTCAAAAGAATTTCTAAGGGTCATAAGACCTTGAACTATGTCATAGGTTATCAAGTATTTATACTTGAAACCTTTAATAGTCATAAGACTATGGACTCTTCTTCTCGTACCTAGGCAGATCAACTCTTAGTACCATACTGTGCACTATATCTTAACACTAACGCATAAGTAATCCCCTATACAGGGTTGTTCATCTCAGTTTGACATTAGAGTCCGCACCAAAGGAAGTTTGGTTTGGATAATTCATCAAGGGTTCTGAAATTTAGAACGCTCTTCAACTATGGACTAGTTGAATCATCAAGGGTTCGCTAGTCTAACAAGGTTTAACAGTAATTGATAACTGAATTTGAATAAAATCTCATAAAGTATACAATAGAATAAGTATTGTATAGCAGCATCATGCTTGAAAGATTAATAAACTTTGATATAACAAAATAGACTTGATCAATAATAATGAGAACTTGCTCAATGTAGAAAGGTGAATTTATCAACCTATATAACGATAACAAGTAGGGTTAGGAAACTTGCCTCGTGCGTAGATTACACTTTAATTAAACTCGTTCCTTGATTTAAATCCTACATATCATTTACGTTCACAATACCAGTTAATTATAATGTACTAAATATCACAAGTTTATTCTTTTGTCTAACTCGAATTTATGACTATACTTAGTCAATTACTACACTTATTGTCAAAATTAAGACTTCATGAACAATAAGCTAACTATGCATTCAATCGTTCAATTCACATGTAATTGTGTTATTGACATGTTAAGAATTTATTTTAACATCTCATTATATGTCTAACATGATTTCATGTTCACTAGATTAAGTTCCAATTACAGTCCTTGGAATAAAACCACTAAAATGCTCATTCTTGAACAAACATGACAATGACATAATAATTCAATAAAACAAGTTCAAGGATAAATTTTAAAGATTTATAATTTAATTTATCTAGAAATCAATAATGTCCAAATTGTCAACATGATACGGCTTTGTGGAGTAAAATTCAAGAATGCTCAGAAAAATATTTCCATGAAAAGATACTAGATGAAGCGCAAATATCCAGGATATTCTACTAATTTCATGGAGTATAGAAGTCAAAACTTTAACCAACTGAGTATAATAGAATATATGAAACTGCAAATGGATTTTCGCCCGCCATGCGATAATCCACGTAGATAGATCATTTCCACAATTTAATAAGGAATGAATACGAAGGATCATTCACCATGCATGCGGTAATCCACATAGGCAGGTTATTCCAACAGAATAATAAAGAATGGAATAACAGAAGAATTCACCATGCATGCGATAGACCGCACATACAGGTTATTCCCAACAGAATAATAAAGAATGGAACCAAGTCATGCGTAATCCGCACAGACAGGATATTCCAACAGAATAATAAAGAATAGAACCAGGTCATACGTAATCCGCACAGACAGGATATTCCAACAGAATAATAAAGAATGGAATAACAACAGAATTCACCAGGCATGCGATAGACCACACGGATAGGTTATTCCAACAGAATAATAAAGAATAGAATAACTGAAGAATTTTACCATGTATGCAGTACTTCGCATAGACAGGTTATTCCAATATAATAATAAAGAATGAAATAACAAGCCTTATGAGTATTGAAAGAAAATAACTCTCTTCATGAATACAAAAGAATAATACCCCTTACCTTAGAAAAAATTGGATACTGGAATAGTGAGGTAGCAGACTTCTCCTCTTCTTTCTCTCTATAATTTCTCTATATAATAATTGCTCTATAGATTTAGTGAATTGTTAAGAAATGAAAGAAGAATGAGTTTCTATTTATAGGAAAATATAGTTTCGATAATTACACATTTTGGGGCTCAAAATATTACAGTATAATACCTTTCTTTTTTCCTTTATTTTTAATTTAGTCCTGCAAGTATTATCAAACTTGCACCACCTCCCCTAATAGTAAATAATGTGAATCAATAGTTCAATCATGTGAATCAATAGTTATAATCATGTAAAAATACGAATTATAGTATAATACCTCCATCTATATCTCCATTTCTAACTTAGTCATGCAAGTATTATCAATCTTGCACCAACTCCCCTAATAGTACAAGAATGTGAATCAATTGTACACATATGTGAACAAATAGTTATAATCATGTGAATTAATAGAAATTAATTCTTTATTTATCTGATTAATTACCTGATTGGTCAATATAACCTCTAGACATCAATTATTATCGAAATAAATGTCGATTTCTACTAACACTAATAATTCCAACACAATGGAACTATCAATTTCATCTTTAATCAATATGAAATTATTCATCATTAATATTATAACTCACAATATTGAACAACCAGGTCGTTCCCAGGAAAGAGGGGGCTTTCCGATAAGGATTTCTCCTTATTGGCGGGCAATTAGATGACCAAACCTCTCCTTGACAGAACTTCTAGACATTATCAATATTGTAAATAATAATATGAATAACTTTACCGTCTTAATTATTGATTTAATAATATAACATATTATATAGATGATACTGTGACAATAATTAAATCAATAATATGAGAGATATGATGCAGCAATTACTGTAGCAATAATTGAGTATAAGTGAGTGACTTCTCACGTAAGCATCAATAACCAATACTGTGTGCTACTATGCAATTGTAACGACCCCAAAATTTATACAATTTAATTCTCGACTTCGGTCGTTAATAATACATTCAACCTCTAATTTTATATCCTTAAACGATAATACAACCATTGAAATTTGCGGAATAATTAAAATTTTCTAATACAAACTATCCTCGTTCCCAAAACCTTCAACCTTTACATCTAAATATTTCAGAATCATTTTAATACTACAATAGTTTACATCATAAAACGATATTACAATTCAATATTAATACATTATTCGGAACCTTAAACATGGTTTAAATAATAATAACACAACCAAAGTGTATAAATCTTCAAGTATCACATCTGATTCATGTCTTTCAAGTAACACGTAACTTTACCTTGAATCTTGAACCTGCAAAAGTGGTTATTTGCAAGGTTGAGCTCGATAGCTCAGCAAAATCTAACAGTTTTCATGCATCACATATCACATAATAACATGCTCAAGATATAACATACATGCTACAATTCATATAACAAGTATAAAGATTGAGTCCTTACTCAATCAGCATGCTTTAATCAATTAACATAGTCATAAATCGACTTTAACATTTCATACTTTCAACATATATATAACACATCATGTTTTTTGCAATAAAGATTTAAAATAGTTAATCATCAAGTTCACATAGCAAATAAGAACTGAAAGACTTGTTTGATCTGTAGTTTATGAACTACGACTTAACTGCTTAACGCTTATCTGCACTTTGTGTATTCCTACACAGTTATATAATCATGGATTCACATCCATTAGTCATATATTAACGCATAGTAGTTGTAATGTAAACTTTACGCTATATCTCATAAGTTCGATAACATTCAACTCTGGATATGCTATAAACATCATATTAACCTATTTTTAAAAGTTATTGGAAACCCATTTCGGATAAGATAAACAGTCCAAAATAGTGTTCAAAAAGGGCGTTCAAATCTATTTTTCATTCTTTCCCAGCTTTACCCTCTCTCGGTAAAACAGTCATAACTAATTCATTTCAAAATATTTTTGAGCGATTCTTGAGCCCACGCGAAGCTAACTTCCGAGGCTACAACTTTCATTTTTTGACCATTTCCATATTCAAAACACAGAATTTCGGAAAATTCGTTCAAGGTGACTATCCTAAGTTGGTTAGACAGTTTAGACGCGACTACTTTAAATGGTCATAACTCTTTGTTCTGAAGTCGAAATTAATCCGTCGGAGTCTATGGAAAGGTAATTCAGTGTAATATAATATACCAAAAGCCCAGAAGTTTTTGGAAACATTAACGGATTGAAACAGTGTCCCGAATAGCACCTCCCGCTGCTGACTTTCAGTTTGACAAATTCGACACATTTCCTTCTAATCACCGTAACTCCCTCATCCGAGGTTGGAATGAGGTCTTTCCAAAGCCTATGGCTTCCTAACTCAGTGCACTACAACTATTCCAGAATTTGACACTATTGTCACTGTTCATTAAATTTTCATTTCTAGACATGGTTTACTAAAATCTTCACCACAGATTTATTTTAACTCCGTTTTGGTTCATTCAAGTTAGGTAATCTTCAAAACTTAGAGGGGTATAGCATACAATCATCAAATTAAGCTTTTAGACATAAATCAAAAGCACAAATGGTCTTCAAGCTCAGTCCCAAAAACTGTCCAACATGGATCTTTGTAAATATTTTATTTTGTGAGTTTTGGTTACACTTGGATGATGTTAAGGCTTCATATCTCTAATTACAATCATTAGAACTCATTTACATAATCAATTACAAGCCAAAATAAACATAGTAAACTAACTAGTTTACTAACAAAACTAACTAAACTTTCCAAAATTTAAACTTTAACTAACAAACTAAATACAATATTTAAAATAATAACATTACCAAAAATTAAATAAGAAACATACCCGAAAATACGAGTTTCACAAACTGAATACACACTTCCACACAAAAATTTAACTAAGATCTTTATAAAAAGTCCTCCCACAACAAAGCCTTTCTCAAAAATTGGAGGCCTTATTGTTGGTGAATGAAACAAAGGATCAAGCCCTTCTATTTATAAGTTTAGCAAAGGGTAAAGTTCTCAATTTAGTTGATGTGGGACTTGGTTTATACTAATTCTAATTTGTTTATACTAATTTTTCCTATTTTCAACATGCTGAGTGTATTCATTCATCACGAATTCATTTCTTAACTAATTTGATCCGTTCAAGTTGCGTTGTTTTCGTTTTATAGAGGAGAACAACAACCATCCATCAATTTAAAGTTTCCATCACGAATTCATCATCAACTTTAGTCCCAAAGTTCACAAAAACACACATTACAATCAAAACCCATACTCCTCTTCTTTAATATAAATACATGAATTTGATTTTTGAAAATTTATTTCTAGATGACCATTATCAAATTATAAATATCTAATAACATATAAAACATCGTAACCCACAAATTCATTAACCAAAACTCCAATTTTAAAAGAAACTCAAGAACACATAAATTAGAAATATAAACTAGATTATGTACCTTTAATTCCTTAAGAAATAAAATTAACCTTATTAGTAAAATTATAATTTCTATTCAACCATTATAATCATAACATTATTTAACAAATTCTCACTCCTCTAATTTAGTTATTTAATTAAATTAGAATATCACAATTATACTCACGTAATAAAATACTTATAAATCTCATCTATTTTATCACACTTAAATAAACTATCTCATAACAATTTTTATCAAATATTTATTTAATACCATAAATATTCATTTTATTCCATAAAGTTTTCAACTAAAATATTTAATGTACTTAATAAATATTTTACTCGCATTATATTAACATTTATATTTTCATGAAATATATTACATTCTCACTATATTAAATCAATTATACTTGTATTAATTCACTATTTTAATTAAGTGAATTATTCACGCTATTTATGAAACTTAACTCATAATAATTTCCATTGCCCACAAGGCATAATAATTAAAATTATATTATCTCATAACATAATTTAAACTTAATTAAATAAACTAATATTATTTAATTTCTATAAATTAACTATTAAATCTCACATTCTCCAACATATGAATATATAATTTTTTTCACACCAAATCACATAATTCAAAATATATACACCTCATAATAAGAATTTTAATTATTAAATTCTTATTTTAATAACTTATAAAAATTCGGGTTGTCACAACAACCACGCGTATTACTGTACTTTTACTACCGGGTAGTTCAACAGTTTTAACAGTAACACTTTCGCTGTTATTTTTAATAA
The DNA here is from genome assembly GCA_020205505.1 of Panax japonicus. Lineage (NCBI taxonomy): Eukaryota > Viridiplantae > Streptophyta > Magnoliopsida > Apiales > Araliaceae > Panax > Panax japonicus. Next base: position 3,138,738 of record CM035102.1, read on the forward strand.
AAGATAATTCTGTCATTTTCTTACTACGACAATACTTCCGTTGTGGGGTCCACCAATGATTGTGTCGTCGTACGAATATTCCCAGTTAAAATGAATATTTCCCGACCAATCGAATATTATATAACCACTTGCTTACTTTGTAAAATTTATAAATATTACCCACAACTATAATATTATATCAAATCCACACCATAATATACAAAAAAAGAATACTTTGAGAAATTTAAATCTTTACTCATAAAATCTGGGGTCTCACACCAACCTTCAAGCTAACTAATACATTGAAATAGAACGTCATTCATTCAAATTCTAATACCAACAACACCAGCCAACTAACATGCCAACTAACATCCATGAGAAAATTAAAAGAAACCATAAAAAAAATTACTTTTGTTGAGCTTTGACATTAATCTTCTTTAGCTTTTTAACCTCCTTCTCAAGTATCTTCACTGAATCAAGTTCTGCCAACTCTTTCCAATTCTTGGTCTTCTCACTATTTTCATTCTTTAATTTATCCAACATCTCTCTGCTCATCTTCAAATTTAATGTCAAATCTTCAATAACATCTCTTGTTTTATCAAGAAATGGTGGATCGTACCATTTAAAGAAACCGCAGTAAGCTCTCATGTCCTATTACATAGTAACACACCAACCATTAACATAAGCAATCATATGAAAAAAACAAAAAACATGTGACGCCCCCAAAACAGGTATATATCATCCATCTTGAGTTGCCAAATACAACACTACAGAAATCAAATACAACTTAATTATACAACCGTCGTGTAAAATACGACAAAACATAATCTAAGAGTTTAAACAAGAATATTGCCTTCTAGACAATATCCACTTTCAATGGAGTCCTCATTACAATTATTATCACACTATTTCACAGAATAGTGAGGACTACTAAAACAACCATCTGGACCGTCAATCCGTTCCCCGACAACTCCCAGCTATATTCTCATTTCCTGAAGAGAACAATGAAAGAAAGGGTGAGCTCAACTAGCCCAGTAACAAATATTATGACTAAGATAATGCAGAATAAATTATCCTTAGTCTTCAACAGTATAACAACTGATAGAATACAATAGACAACAAGTTTTAGATCAACAACTGCAACGGAAATAAGCAATCCATTAGAAGAGTTAAGTAGAGCATAAAATCTACTATCTTCTATGATTTAAAAAGTTTTTCATCAACTTTATCGCTGAGACTCAGCTTAAAAAAATAAACCACATCATCGAATCCTCCCTGCACCACGACCAAGGATATTCATTAAATCATCAATGGTCATGACTATACCGAATAATCCCTGGCCATAATCATACCAAAAAAACTGTTCATCAATGCACTACAGGCAAATGAGGACTTTTACCACATCAATCTTCACATTACGGTCATGACTATACCGAATAATTCCTGGTCATAATCATACCAAGTCCATCTATGCACGTAAGCCAAAGATGACTTTCATCACAATATAAGCTTGAGGATGATGACAATGACATAATAATTCAATAAAACAAGTTCAAGGATAAATTTTAAAGATTTATAATTTAATTTATCCAGGAATCAATAACGTCCAAATTGTCAACATGATACTGCTTTGTAGAGTAAAATTCAAGAATAATATTCATGTACCAAAAATAATTTGGACAGAAAAGAAATATATTTTTCGGGTGAATAGTACTTTGGGAATAGTACCCGGTGAATATATAGTACCCCAACACGAAAAGTGTCCCGAATACTCGAGTGAATGATACTAGAGTGAATAATAATCGGGTGAATAGTAACCCGTAAATAGTAACTCGTGAATAGTACTCCGGCACAAAAAGTGCCCCTAATACTCGAGTGAATAATACTAGAGTGAATAATAACTACGTGAATAGTAACCCGTGAATAGTAACTCGTAACAGAAATATACCAAAGAAAATGATATTTCATGACGAGTACAAAAGAAATGATATCCCAGATTTATATAATAAAATATACGAAACTGCAAGTGGATTTTCACCCGCCATGCGGTAATCCACGTAGACAGATCATTTCCATAATTTAATAAAGAATGAATACGAAGGATCATTCACCATGCATGCGGTAATCCACATAGACAGGTTATTCTAACAGAATAATAAAGAATGGAATAACAGAAGAATTCTTCATGCATGAGATAGACCGCACAGACAGGTTATTCCCAACAGAATAATAAAGAATGGAACCATGTCATGCGTAATCCGCACAAACAGGATATTCCAACAGAATAATAAAGAATGAAAGCTAATAAAAATGAAAAAGAAGGTTCTAGAAGGCGTTATTCTAGAAGCAAGAGTCGATAAAAAGAGGAAATATCAACCCTCAATTTAATTGGCCCATTTGAAATCCTCGATCGAGTAGGAATTGTGGCCTATAGACTCGTTTTACCGCCAAATATATCGCGTGTTCATAACATTTTTCACGTATCGATGTTACGTAAATATGTGGATGACCCAATAATTGAATCAAATAATGTGAGAAACTATGCAATAATTACTGTAGCAATAATTGAACAAAACTGAAAGACTTCTCACGTAAGCATCAATAATCAATACCGTGTGCTACTATGCAACCACGCATATTACTGTACTTATAACACCGAGTGTTTCAATAGTTAACGGTAAAACTTCCGCTGTTATTTTCATAAAAATATTTTTATCATTTTCTTAATCCGACAATAATTCCGTTGTGGGGTCCACCAATGATTGTACCGTCGTATGGATATCCCCGATAAAAAGAATATTATATAGCAACTTGCGTACTTTGCAAAATTTCTAAATATTATCCACAACTATAACATTATCTCAAATCCACACCATAATATTCAAAAAAATTATTTTGAGAAATTTAAATATTTCTTTATAAAATTTGGGGTCTCACAGATACTTTGAGTGTAGCTAATAGTGCAAGATTTCCTTAAGATAATCTCCATTATACTAGTCAGATTTAGTCTCCTACTAAGGTAAGTGATATTATTTTCTTTCAATATTCGTAATAAATATTATTTTCTTCCATAATCCATAGTATGTAATTGATATTATTTCATTTCATATTTCTAAATCTACATTTACTGTGATAAGTATTGCTTCTATAATTCCTGAAATGATTAGAAATTTCTTGAGTTTTGGGCTTCATCTAATATCATTTCACTAGAATATTGGTCTGAACTTTCTTATTAAATTTTAATCTTTTTATGTTGAGGTACTATTCATCCGAGGTATTATTCATATCAGAGTACTATTCATCCAAGATACTATTCACACCGGAGTACTTTTCACGTCGGAAATTAGTTTTATTTTCCTTGTCCAAATTTTCTTTGAAATATGAATCTTAAATATCATTAATGACTTTGAATCCATGTTTTGATTATCATGTTGACAATTTGGACATTTTTGAACTCTGAATAAATTAAATTATAAATCTTTAATATTATCATTGATCTCACTTTTATTCATCCTTTATATCATTATCATCATCCCCAAACTTAAATTGTGATGAAAAATTATTTTTGGCCCGTAGTGCAAAGATGAACTGTTGATTGGTATGATTATGACCAAGAATTATGTATTGGTATAATCATAACATTTAATGTCACAGAAAAATACTTGTGGTGAAAGTTCTCTTTGGCCCGTAGTGCAAAGATGGACTGTTGTTGGCATGATCATGACCATTAGTGATAAAAATGAATATCTTTGCCCCGTAGTGCAAAAATAAAATTTTGATTTGCATATTTATTGATTGGTTTTATAAGGATAAAATATTGATAATGGACCCTTAAATCATAGAAGATAGTGCGCATCATTCTCTACTTGACTCTTCTAATGGATTGTTTGTTTCGCTGCAGTTGTTGATCTAAAACTTATTGTCCATTATATTTTATCTGATTTATCATTGTTGAAGGATAAAGATAATTTATTTATCATTATCTTAGTCATAATATTCTTTACTGAGTTATTTGAACTCACCTTTTTACTTTTTGTTCCATTGTTCTTCACAAGAAATGAAAGTGTAGCTGAGACTAGTTGGGGAATGGAGTAATGGTCTGAGATAATTACTATAGAAGTTTTCACTATGTTGTCTTATTATGTATGGTGCAATATTTGTATTAAAACTCACAGTATTTGTGGTCGTATTTTGCATGACAATTTAATAGTTATAAATAGGAAAGTTTATATTTGAATTATGTAGTATGTATTTTGGCACTCAAAATGGGTTGTGTGGACCTATTTTGAGGGTGTCACAGTTAATTTCAAAGCTTAGGAATATGATCTCTGGTGGATATCCGAGATTAGAACTAGGAGGGGAGAGACGAGTAAAATCTTTCGCTAGTGTGTCCTACCTAAGCTAATTTTGTTGTTTAATTCGTTGATTCGATTATAGAGATAAGAAATGACATATTATATTCTTTTACTAACCTTTGTTTTGTGGTTGTATTTCAGAATGGCATATGAAAATCAATACATGATCTATGAGACAATTGTGGCTAAGAATCAAAAAGCTACAAATAATATTGAGAATCAGGAAGCTATTAATAATATTGTTACAAACTCAAGAAATCATGCTGCTAACAGTATGGGGAATGATGACTTTTTTTTAGGAACTTTATGTAATTCTTGCATAACCAGGCGAGTGAGATTCAAGCTCATAATACTGATAGAAATGCAGTTAACTCCTGAGCTGTCACTTCCACATAATTCAAGGAGTTAGGACCACCTGAATTTCATGAAAAATTGGACCCACTAAAGGAGAAAGCATGGCTCAAACAAATGGCAAACATATTTGATGTATTGCATTGTGCTGATAATCAAATAGTTTGATTTGTCACCTTCATGTTTCGAGGAAAGGCATATCACTTGTGGGAATCAGTGAAGCGCACACATCACTCAACACTCGAAATGTTTTGGGCAAAGTTTCAAGGGTTGTTTAATGATAAATATTTCCCGAAAAGTATTCACCAATGAAAGAAGTGAAATTTATAAAGTTAGAGCAGGATAATATGACAGTCTCGCAATATGAGGCCAAATTTGCTGAACTATCCCGATTTTTGCCTCACTTGGTGGATAACGAATAACGCATGACCCGAATGTTCTTACGAGATTTGAAATCTGAGATTCTTCAACACCTTATTTCTCATAAACTTATTTTATATTCAAATATCGTGGATAAAGCTCAATTGGTGGAACGAGAGAAAGAAACATTTCAATTAAGAGACAACGATCGACAAAGTGAGAGAACTAACGATAAAAATCATGGCAACAATCATTGAAGAAATGAATGAGACCCAACGAGGAGGAAATCACCATGCCAAAAATGATAACAAATTCAATGGTAATCTGGGTCTAGATAATAGGAGAAGTGAGTCAAGTGGGAACGACTTCAAGAAAAGAAAATTCAAAAATGATCATGGAAAAGCACCGACATCAGAACCAACACCAACACCAGTCGCAAAGGGAGGAGAACGACCAATAGTCACATGTTACAAATACGGAAGGGAGGGACACATCAGCCTAAACTGTACACAACCATCCAAGGTGTGTTTCAGTTGTGGAAAGGAAGGCCATATAGCTCAATTTTGTCTAGTAGCAAGATCAAGTCCAGCTGTAATGGTGACACCAAATGCTACTAAGAACAAGTCAAAGTCGGTTGTTCAGGGAAGAGATTTTGTTGTAACTTCCCAAAAAGCGAAGAACCCGAACGAGGTTATCACGGGTAAGCAAATCATAAATTCTTGCAAAGTCTATGCCTTATTAGGTACTGGTTCTACCCACTCTTTTATTTCACTTGCATGTGCCTAACGTTTGAACTTAACTCCTGAGAAATTAGATTTTGACTTATTAGTTGGAACTCCGTTAGGGGAAACCTTCATTACATCCACTGTTTATAAATCTTGTTTGATTCAAATCGGCACCCTCACATTACTAGTTGACCACATCTTTTTGAAAATACTTGAATTTGATGTGATTTTAGGACTTGACTGGTTAACTACCCATAATGCTAAAGTTGATTGTTTTCGTAAGGTTGTTAGTTTTCATATTCCTAATCAATCTATTATGTGAATTTAAGCAACCAAACCATTGAAATTAGTCACTATCATCTCTAGCCATAAAGCCATTCATTTATTGAAAAGTGGATGTCAAGCTTTCTTAGCCCATGTCACTGATTTAAACAAAAATACATCAAATTTGAATGACACTTCTGTTGTTAATAAATTTCCTGATATATTTCCTGAAGAACTATTTGGCCTACCCCCAAAACGTGAAGTTGAATTTTGTACTGACCTTGAACCTGATACAAAACTCATTTCTAAAACTCCATATCAAATGGCTCCTATTGAACTTCAAGAGTTTAAAGCCCAACTACAGTAATTGTTAGACATTGGTTTCATTCATCCTAGTAAATCTCTTTGGGGTGCTCTTATTTTATTCGTAAAGAAGAAAGATCAAAGTATGAGACTCTGTAATTGACTATCGGGAGTTGAACCATGTCACCATCAAAAATAGGTATCCATTCCCTCACATTGATGACATGTTTGACCAGTTTTAAGGTGTTTAATTCTTTTCAAAGATCGATCTTCGTTCTTGATATCATCAGTTAGTGATTAAAACTGATGACATTCCAAAGACTGCCTTCAGAACTTGATACGGGCATTATGAATTCCTAGTCATGTCTTTTGCATTGACAATTGCTCTTGCTGCCGAACCGGATATTCAAGAAATATTTAGATCATTTCGTGGTTGTCTTTATTGATGACATCCTCATTTACTCCAAAAGCCGTGAAGATCATAAGCAACACTTGAGGTTGATACACCAAAAGCTTCGTGAAAACAAGTTATATGCCAAGTTAAAGAAATGTGAGTTCTTGCTTGAGGAAGTAGCATTTCTTGGTCACGTGATATCAAAACATGGAATATTAGTTGACCCAATGAAGATTGAAGCAATACAAAGTTGGGAGCAACCTAAGTCAGTAACTAAAGTACGTAGCTTTCTAGGCCTAGTTAGTTATTATCGGAGATTCGTGGAAGGATTTTCTTGAATCACCATTCCATTAACGCAGTTGACTCGAAAATATACAAAATTCGAATAGAGCGAGGAATGTGAGAAGAGCTTTAAAGAACTCAAGAGAAGACTCATTTCAGCACATGTTCTAACCATACCATCATGTACGGATGGATTTATCATCTACAGCGATGTGTCAAGCAGAGGTCTAGGTTGCATTCTCATGCAACACAAAAAATTCATAGTCTATGCCTCTAGAAAACTCAAAGAATATGAGAGGAATTATCCTACTCATGATCTAGAGTTAGCAGCAGTCGTTTTCGCATTAAAGATCTAGAGATACTATCTGTATGGGGTGAAGGTGGAGATCTATACCGATCATAAAAGCCTTAAATATTTCTTCACCCAAAAGGAACTCAACATGCGACAACAACGTTGGCTTGAGCTATTGAAAGATTACGAGCATACCATCCAATACCATCCTAGAAAAGCGACGTGGTAACTGACGCGTTGAGTAGAAGATTGTATGCGGGTACGAGTGCGATGTTGTTAACACAAAGACCGATTTTGTATGACTTACAAAGGATGGAGATAGAGTTAAAGACTCCAAGTACCCACGTGATGATGTCAAATATACGAGTAAAACCGACTTTAATCGATAAAGTTAAATCTGCTCAAGTTACAGACCTAGAGTTGATGAATATGAAGAAGAAAGTACAAGAAAGTGATATTCCAGAAGCAAGAATCGACGAGGAAGGGATACTTCGAGTCAACTCTAGACTTTTTGTTCTTAACGATCCTGATTTGAAATATAAAATCATGATGGAGGCACACAACATACCGTTTATAATCCATCCTGTAAGTACTAAAATGTATCGTGATCTCAATATACATTTTGGTGGAGCAATATGATGAGAGAATTCGTGGAGTTTAACTCAAGGTGTCTAAATTATCAACGTGTTAAGGCATAGTATCAAGTACCAAAGGGTCCGTTGCAACCACTTAAGATTCCAGAATGGAAGTGGGAACACATCAACATGGATTTCGTGACGAGTCTTCCCAAGGTTTCTCAAGGCTTGGACGTGATTTGGGTCATTATCGATAGATTAACCAAGTCTGCTCATTTCTTGCCTATACGAGAAACTTATTCACTTGAGCACTTAGCATGTATTCACATAAATGAGATTGTAGGATTGCATTGGCATGCCAATATTCATAGTTTCTGATCGAGACCCTAGATTCACTTCACGATTTTTAGTCAGCTTGCAAAAAGCTATGGGCACTGAATTACGATTCAGTTCTACCTACCATCCCCAGATAGACGGGCAATCGGAAAGGACTATTAAAACTCTTGAAGATCTATTAAGACTTTGCGTATTAGACTTCAAAGGAAGTTGGGACAAGTACTTACCATAGGTGGAATTCTCCTACAACAATAGTTATCAAGTAAGTATAGGCATGGCTCCATTTGAGGTATTGTATGAAAGAAAATGTCACTCTCCAGTATGCTGGAACGAGGTGGGTGAAGCAACATCGTTGGGACCAGAATTAGTACGCATGACTACGGAAAAGATTTAAATGATCTGGCTACGTATACAAATAGTAAAAGATCGAAAAAAGAGTTATGCCGATCTTCATCGAAGGAACATGGAATTCAATGTCGGAGACCATGTATATTGTTACGTGTTGCTCCATGGAAAGAATTTACGAGATTTAGAAAGAGAGGAAATCTCAACCCTTGATTTATTGGTCCATTTGAAATCCTCGACCGAGTAGGAACTGTGACCTATAAACTCTCCTTACCGCCAAACATGTCTCGTGTTCATAACTTTTTTCACATATCCATGCTATGTAAATATATGGAAAACCCAAACTGCATTATTGAATTAGAACCATACGAGATAACAGAAGATTTAACGTATGAGGAAATACCTACCAAGATCTTGGATAAGAATGAACATATTCTACGCTTAAAGGTTATACCTCAAGTAAAAGTTTTATGAAGAAACCATGATATTGAGAAAATGAACTGGGAGTTAGAATCTAAAATGAAAGCCAAGTATCTTTACCTCTTCGAAATACCAGGCACGTACATGAGTTTCGAGGACAAAATTTAATAAGGAAGGGAGGTTGTAAGACTACAAATTTTTATGAATAAGATTTAATTTTCTTTATATATTATTCTAAATAGTAAGGTGTTGATTTAATAAATGGTATAGTTGTGGGTGATATATTCAAATTATACAAAGTAAACAATTGTAAAGAAATATTCGTTTTGTCAGGAAATATTCTTTTTGGCGGGAATATTATATTCGGTAAAGTACGACGGCGCTGAAATAACCAATCATTGGTAGGCCCCACAATAGAATAATTGTCAATTATAAAAAATGACACAAATAACCTTTTTTTAAATTGAAGACAAAACTTTTTACCGTTAATTGTTAAAATACTCGGTGATGAAAGTATAGTAATACGCATTGTTCCACAATAGTATGTGGTATTGCACAATAACACATGATATTACACAGTATCTCTAATTATTGATTCTTACGTAAAATATCACTCAATATTTCATTCAATAATTGTCACAGTAGTTGCTGCATAGTATCTCATATTATTGATTTAATAATTGTTACCATAACATCTGCATAATATTTTATATTATTAAATCAATAATTATCACAACACAGTTCCTCATATTATTTGATATGAAATAATATTATTAGTTAGCATTATTGACAATGTCTAGAAAGTTTTATCAAGAAAAAGGGTTTGGTTATCTAATTGCACGCCAGTAAGGAGAAATCATCATCGGAAAGACCCTTTTTTTCTTGAGAATGATCTGGTTGTCAATATTGTGAATCTATAATATTAATTGGAAATAATTATTGAAAGATTAAAAATGTGTTGATTGAAGAAAAATGATTTGTAGTAGAAATTTATTTAATTTTGGATATAAATATATGGGTTTGTCATGAGGCGTTTGTTGTAAGTTTGAATTATTATTTCATGGAGGAACGTGCCAATTTATCAAACTGTCAGCAAAAATTTATCTTTATTTTTTTTTTATTATAATAGTAATAAAATAGAAAACTTTTTATATAAAATATAAAACTTTTTATAATATATATAAAGTTATTTATTTTATTAGAATATAATATATTATATATAAAGTTTTTATTTTATTAGAATATTTTATTGCATAGTGTTGCATAGTAAAAATTAGATTTTCGCCCTTGAATTCGTCCGTGAAACTTTCAACTGTTCGGCCGTGATTTTCTTTTAAATAGTGTTTTTTTATTCTCCTATAAATAGATTGCTTTGTTAAGAAATGAAACTCACACTAGAATCACAAAATTCTTCTTCTACAATATTGTGCATATTTCTTTTGAGTATAAGGATACTTTGAGTGTAGCTAATAGTGCAAGATAATCTTCGTTATACCAACCAGATTTATTCTTTTACTAAGGTAAGAGATATTATTTTCTTTCAATATTCTTAAGGAATACTATTTTCTTCCATACTCCATAATATGTGATGAGTAGGTTTTATACCTATGAATCCGATATTATTAAACTTAATCATTGCTATCTTTAATTATTTTTAGTATCTTTTTATGTGTTTTGTGCTTATTTCTTGTAGGTTGGAGCTGGAGGGACAAATTGGTCATTTGGGAGAAGAAAAAGGTCAAAAATTATTAAAAAAAGAGCTAAATGGCATTTTTGTAATTACGCGGTCCTAGTCAAGCGCTTAGGTGCTTGGAAATGGCCTGGGCTGAGCGCCTAGGCGCTCATGTGCGGCTGAAGGAGGATTTTCTACTGCTAAGTGGGTTTTTGAAGCCAAAAGGAATCTAAATGAGTGGGGAGACTAATACAAATAGGAGAAGACTTTAGAAAAGAGGTATCACTTAATTTTTTAAGAGATTAGAGAGAGAACAACGAAGGAAAACACAAAGGAGAATTACAAGGGCTGAAGATCAAAGAGAGAGTATTGGAGAAAATTCAGAGTTTCTTCTTCTCTTCTCTAGTTTTATCTTTTTTAATTATCTGGGATATTTGGATTAGTAATCTGGATGATGTTTTTCTTTATTATTATCATGAACTAAATTTTCATTAAGATTGCAACAGAACTTGGTATGTTGTTTAAATTAAACCTTCCCATTGAATGAAAGTTGGTTTTTATTGAATTGTTTATCATATCTTATGTTTATTGATTAATTGTTTGGCCAATAATTACTGTGATAATCTATATAAAATTAGAAGATGGGTATAGATTGAGATATGAATATGATAACATTTATTCATATAATCTGATTAGGGTTAATATGATTAGCATGTAGGATAGGAATATACATATGTGTCTTTTGTATTCATTGAAAAAATTTGTGCGTAAAACCCTAATTAACTTGATTCACATAGGAATATAGTGAATTAATTAAGTAGGGTTTCCCTTGTAATTCTGCATCCTAAAGATCGTATTTAGGAGGATTTGTTCACATGTCTTTGGAAGAAGTGCGTGAATTTTATAAAGCATTCTTGGATAATGATTCATATTAATTAATTAATTTAAATGGAAAGTAAATTGGTTTAATTAAATACTAAGGGAAGTTGTAATCTTAACCTATTAAATCTGCAGTTACTCTTGTGAAATTCTGATTTTATTTATTAGTTTTGTTGAGTTTAATTTTCAAATCACAAACAATATTTCGTAGTTTAAAATAAGATTAATTGCATTAGAATTAGTAATTGATAAATATTAGTCTATTTCCTCGTGGGAACGATATCCTTGCTTGTTGAATATTACAATTGAACACGTATGCTTGCGTGTTAAAATGCTATTAAGAAATTAGGCAACAGTATATAAGTGATATTATTTTTCTTCATATTTCTAAATCTACATTTACTATGATAAGTATTGCTTCTATAATTCGTGAAATGATTAGAAATTCCTTGAGTTTTGCGTTTTATCTAATATCATTTCACTAGAATATTGGTCTGAACTTTTTTATTAAATTTTAATCTTTTCATGTCGGGGTACTATTCATCTAGGTACTATTCATACCGGAGTACTATTCATCCGGGGTACTATTCACGCTAGAGTAATATTCACGACAGAAATTAGTTTTCTTTTCCTTGTCCAAATTTTCTTTGAAATATGAATCTTAAATATCATTCTTGACTTTGAATCCTTGTTTTGGTTATCATGTTGACAATTTGAACATTCTTGAACTCTGAATAAATTAAATTATAAATCTCTAATATTAATCATTGATCTCACTTTTATTCATCCTTTATATCATTATCATCATCCTCAGACTTAAATTATGATGAAAAGTTATCTTTGGTCCGTAGTGTAAAGATGAACGGTTAATTGGTATGATTATGACCAGGAATTGTGTATTGGTATAATCATAACCTTTAATGTCACAGGCAAATACTTGTGATGAAAGTTCTCTTTAGCCCGTAGTACAAAGATGGACTGTTGTTGACATAATCATGACCATTGGTGATACAAATGAATATCTTTGTCCCGTAGTACAAAGATAAAATGTTGATTTGCATAATTATTTATTGATGTTACAGGAATAAACTATTGATGATTGACCCTTAAATCATAGAAGATAGTAGACATCATTCTTTAATTGACTCTTCTAATGGATTATTTGTTTCGCTGCAGTTATTGATCTAAAACTTGTTATCCATTATATTTTATGTGACTTATCATTGTTGATCTAAAATTTATTCCTCATTATGTTATTCATAATATTCTTTACCGGGCTATTTGAGCTCATCAATTTCCTTTTTGTACTATTTATCTTCTCAGAAAGTGAAAGTGTAGCTCGGACTAGTCGGAGAGTGAAGTATTGGTTCGAGATAGTTAATATAGAAGTCTTCACTATGCTGTAAAATAGTGTAATAATAACTGTAATGAGAACTTAATTTGAGTTTAAATATTGTCGTATTATGTACGGTGCAATATTTGTATTAAAACTCATAGTATGTGTGGTCGTATTTTGCACGACAGTTTAATAGTTGTAAATAGAAAAGTTTGTATTTGAATTCTGTAGTATGTATTTTGGTGACTCAAAATAGGCTGTGTTGACCTATTTTAGGGGCGTCACGAAATATATGTTCAATAAAAATTAAGATAACATTGTTAAAATTTTAACATTATTATAGTTTTAATATCTATCAACTACATATAAAAAAATTCATAAATTAACTTATGATATGTAAAAGTAAAAATATATGTTTGACTAACTCTATGATTATATATTACTATGAAATATAGAGATATAATTAAATTACGATCCAATGACCAGTGTATCACCGGTTCAAGAAGCGGTGCACCGCTACTTTAGAGGCAAATATCAAAATCGCACCGCACCGCTCCCGATTTAATTTTTTTTGCACCAAATCTACATTGACAAAACTAATGGTTGGAATAAAAATCGGTCGATGTTTTCGATTTAAATTGTGGGATAAATGCTTTTTATGTCACTGTACTTTAGGTCAACTTACAAATGAGTTACTAAACTTTTTTTTTCTTACAGTGAACTGTAGTTTTCTTACAAACCGTTACAAAAATTGTTAAGTTATGTTGACTTTTAATGGTTTGACCAATATAATGCTGAGTTGTAAAAAAAATGCTGATGTGACAATAATAATCCAACATAGAATATAATAATAATAATAATAATAATGACGCCCCCAAAACAGGTATACATCACCCATCTTGAGTTGACAGATACATGGTACATAAATTCAAATACAACTTAATTATACAACATTCGTATAAAATACGACAAAACATAGCTGAGAGTTTAAACAAGAATATTGTCATCTAGACAATATCCACACTCAATGGTGTCCTCATTATAATTATTATCATATTATTCCGTAGAATAGTGAGGACTACTAAAGCCATTTATCCTGGACCATCACTCCATTCCCCGACTCGTCTCAGCTATATTCTCATTTCCTGAAGAAAACAATGAAAGAAAGGGTGAGCTCAATTAACCCAGTAAGAAATATTATGACTAAGATAATGAAGAATAAATTATCCTTAGCCTTCAACAGTATAACAACTGATAGAATATAATAGACAACAAGTTTTAGATCAACAACTGCAGTGAAAATAAGCAATCCATTAGAAGAGTCAAGTAGAGCATAAAATCTACTATCTTCTATGATTTAAAAAGTTTTTCATCAACTTTATTGTTGAGACTTAGCTTGATAAATAAAATCGAATCATCTCTGTACCACGGCCAATGATATTCATGTAATCATCAATGGTCATGACTATATCGAATAATCCCTGGTCATAATCATACTCATAACTATCCATCAATGCACTACGGGCCAATGATGACTTTTACCACATCATTCGTTACATTACGGTCATGATTATACCGAATAATTCCTGGTCATAATCATACCAAGTCCATCTATGTACGTAAGCTAAAGATGATTTTTATCACAATATAAGCATGAGGATGATGACAATGACATAATAATTCAATAAAACAAGTTCAAGGATAAATTTTAAAGATTTAAAATTTAATTTATCCAAAAATCAATAACGTCCAAATTGTCAACAGGATACTGCTTTGTAGAGTAAAATTCAAGAATAATATTCATGTACCAAAAATAATTTAGACAGAAAAGAAATATATTTTTCGGGTGAATAGTACCCCGTGAATAGTACTTCGGGAATACTACCCCGTGAATAGTATCTCGACACAAAAATATCCCGAATACCTGAGTGAATGATACTAGAGTGAATAGTAATCGGGTAAATAGTAACCCGTGAATATTAACTCGTGAATAGTACTCCGGCACGAAAAGTACCCCGAATACCCGAGTGAATAATACTAGAGTGAATAGTAACTGGGTGATTAGTAACCTGTGAATAATAACTCGTAAAAAAAAATACCAAAGAAAATGATATTTCATGACGAGTACAAAAGAAATGATATCTCATACGAGTATAATAGAATATACGAAACTGCAAATGAATTTTTGTCCGCCATGCGGTAATCTACGTAAACAGATTATTTCCACAATTTAATAAAGAATGAATACAAAGGATCATTCACCATGCATGCGGTAATACACATAGATAGGTTATTCCAACATAATAATAAAAAATTGGATAACAGAAGAATTCACCATGTATGCGATAAACCGCACAGACAGGTTATTCCCAACAGAATAATAAAGAACGGAACCAGGTCATGCGTAATCCGCACAGACAGGATATTTCAACAGAATAATAAAGAATAGAATAACAACAGAATTCACCAGGCATGCGATAGACTGCACAGACATGTTATTCCAATAGAATAATAGAAGAATTTCACCATATATGCGGTACTTCGCATAGACAGGTTATTCCAACATAATAATAAAGAATGGAATAACAACCCTTACGAGTATTGAAAGAAAATAACTCTCTTCATGAATACGAAAGAATAATACCCCTTACCTTAGAAGAAGACTGGATACTGGAATAGTGAGGTAGCAGACTTCTCTTCTTTTTTCTCTCTATAATTTCTCTCTATAATAATTGCTCTATAGCTTTAGTGAATTGGTGAGAAATGAAGGAAGAATGATCTTCTATATATATGAAAATATAGTTTCGATAATTTCACGTTTTAAGGCTCAAAATATTACAGTATAATACCTTCCTCTTTTTCTTCATTTTTAATTTAGTCCTGCATGTATAATCAAACTTGCACCACCTCCCCTAATAGTAAATAATGTGAATCAATAGTTCAATCATGTGAATCAATAGTTATAATCATATGAAAATACGAATTACAGTATAGTACCTTCAACTATACCTCTATTTTTAACTTAGTCATGCAAGTATTATCAATCTTGCACCACCTCCCCTAATAGTACAAGAATGTGAATCAATAGTACACACATGTGAACAAATAGTTATAATCATGTGAATTAATAGCAATTAATTGCTCATTTATCCGGTTAATTACCGATTGGTCAATATAACCTCCAGACATCAATTATTATCGAAATAAATGTCGATTTTCACTAACACTAATAATTCCAACACAATAGAACTATCCAATTCATCTTTAATCAACACAGAACTTATTCATCATTAATATTATAATTCATAATATTTAACAATCAGGTCGTTCCCAAGAAAGAGGGGGCTTTCCGATAAGGATTTCTCTTTATTAGCGCGCAATTAGGTGACCAAACCTCTCCTTGACAGAACTTCTAGACATTGTCAATATTGCAAATAATAATATGAATAACTTTATCGTCTCAATTATTGATTTAATAATATATATTATGGAGATGATACTGTGACAATAATTGAATCAATAATATGAGAGATATGATGCAGCAATTACTGAAGCAATAATTGAGTATAACTGAGTGACTTCTCACGTAAGCATCAATAATCAATACCGTGTGTTACTATGCAACCACGCGTATTACTGTACTTTTACTACCGGGTAGTTCAACAGTTTTAACGGTAACACTTTCGCCATTATTTTTATAAAAAGATAATTCTGTCGTTTTCTAACTACGACAATACTTTCGTTGTGGGGTCCACCAATGATTGTGTCATCGTACGAATATTTCCCGTTAAAACAAATATTCCCCGACCAATCGAATGTTATATAACCACTTGTTTACTTTATAAAATTTGTAAATATTACCCACAACTATAACATTATATCAAATCCACACCATAATATTCAAAAATATATTTCGAAAAAATTATTCTTTATTCATAAAAGTTGGGGTCTTACATGATAGACCACACAGACAGGTTATTCCAATAGAATAATAAAGAATGGAATAACAGAAGAATTTCACCATGTATGCGGTACTTCGCATAGACAAGTTATTCCAACATAATAATAAAGAATGAAATAACAACCCTTACGAGTATTGAAAGAAAATAACTCTTTTTCATGAATACGAAAGAATAATACCCCTTACTACAATAATGATATCCCTTACCTCAGAAGAAAACTGGATATTGAAATAGTGAGGTAGCAGACTTCTCTTCTTCTTTCTCTCT
Organism: Panax japonicus; assembly: GCA_020205505.1. Lineage (NCBI taxonomy): Eukaryota > Viridiplantae > Streptophyta > Magnoliopsida > Apiales > Araliaceae > Panax > Panax japonicus. Next base: position 3,155,835 of record CM035102.1, read on the forward strand.
ATAATAATTGCTCTATAGCTTTAGTGAGTTGGTGAAAAATAATGAAGGAATGAGCTTCTATTTATAGCAAAATATAGTTTCGATAATTGCACATTTTGGGGCTCAAAATATTACAGTATAATACCTTCTTCTTTTCCTTCATTTTTAATTTAGTCCTGCAAGTATTAGCAAACTTGCACCACCTCCCCTAATAGTAAATCATGCAAATCAATAGTAAATCATGTGAAACAATAGTTCTAGACATGTAAAAATACGAATTACAGTGTAGTACCTCCATCTATACCTCTATTTTTAACTTAGTCATGCAAGTATTATCAATCTTGCACCAACTCCCCTAATAGTAAATCATGTGAATCAATAGTACACACATGTGAACACATAGTTATAAGCATGTGAATTAATAGCAATTAATTGCTCATTTATCCGATTAATTACCCGATTGGTCGATATAACCTCCAGACATCAATTATTATCGAAATAAATGTCGATTTCCATTAACACTAATAATTCCCACACAATGGAACTATCAATTTCATCTTTAATCAACACGAACTTATTCATCATTAATATTATAATTCACAATATTTAACAACCAGGTCGTTCCCAGGAAAGAGGGGGCTTTTCGATAAGGATTTCTCCTTATTGGCGCACAATTAGGTGATCAAACCTCTCATTGACAGAACTTCTAGACATTGTCAATATTACAAATAATAATATGAATAACTTTGTTGTCTCATTTATTGATTTAATAATATAAAATATTATGCCAATAATTAAATAAAACCGAGTGACTTCTCACGTAAGTATCAATAATCAATACCGTGTGCTACTATGCAACCACGCGTATTACTGTAATTTTATCACCGATTATTTTATGACAACTTGCTTACTTTAAAAAAATTTCTAATATCACATTTAACTTTAATCTTTTATCAATTAAACATTTACTAAATAGAATAATTATAAGAAAATTGAATACTTTCATTTCATAAAATTCGGGGTCTCACAATAATAATAATTATGTTAATAATAATAATTTTGATAATAATAATAATAATAATTTTGATAATAATAATAATAACAATGAAAACAATTTTTATAATAATAGTAATAATAATAATAATACAGATAATAATAATAATAATGATATTTATAATTTTTATGGTTTATAATTTCCTTAAATATATTTTCTATTAATTACATAAAAACTCATTTGATATTAACTATAAAAATAATTAAATATATTTTTTCATTTATAATAATAGTAATAATAAAATCGATAATAATAATAATATTAATTATGATAATAATAATAATTCCGATAATAATAATAATTCTGAAAATAATTTTGATAAAAATAATAATATTTATAATTTTTACGGTTTATAATTTCCTTAATTATATTTTCTAATAATTACATAAAAAATCATTTGATATTAACTATTAAAATAATTAAATATATATTTTTATTTATAATAATAATAATAATAATACCGATAATAATAATAAGATCGATAATAATAATACCGATAATACTGATAATAATAACAATAATAATTTTTATGTTTTATAATTTCTTGAAATATATTTTCTAATAATTACAGAAAAATTCATTTGATATTAATTATAAAAATAATTAAATATATATTTTTTTCATTTATGTTATTATATTTTATATTTTTTTTACTAAATTTTTTTATTTATATTTTATTTTAAATGATTTTCTTTTGTTTTCTCCATAAAATTTGTTCATTTTCACATAAGCGTTGAAACTCATGCATAAAAATTTCATGTCAGCTTTCTCTCTTTTACGTGTCAAATTCCGTTAAAAGTCATAGGATTTAACGGTTTTTGTAATGCTTTGTAAAAAAACTAAAGTTCAGTGAGTTGACTATAAGAAAATAATAATTAATAACTCATTTATAAGTTGACTTAAAGTACAATGACCAAAAAAATATTTATCCCTCATCTTTATACATAAAATCACTCACATGATATAGTATTACTAGCTGGGTCCCGTGCCTCCGGCATTGTATGGACAATGAGATTTATCTCAAACTTTGGACGGCCCAGATAATTTATTGAGTGAGCGGGAAATTCAAAATCATTTGTATTTTATTAGATAGATAAATAGATGTATTTTATTAGATAAATGTATGGACGGTGGGATTTATCTCAAACTTTGGACGGCCCAGATGATTTATTGAGTGAGCAGAAAATTCAAAATCATTTGTATTTTATTAGATAGATTAGATAGATTTTTCTTCCTTCTTTTCTTATTTTATACAAAAGGATATTTTATAAAATGTCAAAACCGAAACCGTATATTTTAAGGGACCACCGATCCAATACCCTTATATATAATACTAATATACTACTCCCTCCGTCCCAAATTAATTGCTCAGTTTTGACTTTTTAAAGTCAAATTGACCATTTTTAAAAATAATCTTTTTACTATTTTTGTTAAAATATAGGTGAAGAGATTATAACCAAAAGAAAGTATATACAATTTATTATTAATCCCAATTTTTATAATATTAGAAATATATTTATATATGCTTAATTATTAATTCTAAAAAAAATCAATTTGACTTAAAAATGTCAAAATTGAGCAGTTAATTTATGACAGAGGGAGTAATTATTAAACCTGACAAATATTACTCGTACCATCCAAGAGAATTAAACGAAACCCAAAGTAGCCCATTGCCGTCCCTACAATGGGTCCATGAATTGGAAAATACCAACCTTGGACGTTAATATTGGTGGGAAATGGGGAAGAAAGATTTCATTTCGAATATTTGAAAAGGGAAAAAAGTGGTCCAAATAAGGTCATCTGCCCCGAATAAGGACACAAAAGCTCCTACGGCAGTTTCCACCATTTTCTGCTTCGTTCAGTAATCCAACACTTTTTGAACCCCTTTTTATATCTCTACAAATACATACAATACATAAATACAATACAATACATACATAAGCCCTAATTCTAATTTCTCTCCAGCTTTATCCACCGCTTTTTTCCTGTAAAGTTTTTTGAAGACCCAATCAAAACCCACAAAGGTAAATTCAGGCTATTATATATGTTTAGATATCCATTTCTGTATGTATGTTGAGATTTTTGATACTATTAAATGTTTGTGTAGTTGGGTTTTGTTTATATACCCTTAAAATTCAGTTGTTTGTAATGGGTTCGAATTTTTTCCCAATTGTTTGGTTGGGCTTCAATCGGTGTATGCAATTATATATGTAGGTTTGACTGCAGTTGATACCGAAAAAGTTGCTTAAATATCTGTTGAAGTTCATAATCATCTGAATAGTAAGTTTTTTTTAGATTCTAGAAGTAATTAAGATTTCTGTTTCTGTTTTTATGTTTATGTTGTTTTATTCTAATTTAGAGCAGTATGTTTGTTTATTTGAGCAATTTTATAGTTCTTAATATTAGGATTACGAATCAGTATTTTTATTCCATCCTAATGTGTGCATTTAAAGTTGTGTGAATGGTATATAATTTATATTTTCTGGATTTTAGGACGAAGAAATGGACATTAATGGGAAGGATGAGCTCAAATCACCACTTTTGCAACATTCAGATGGCATTATAAATGTAGACAGAAAAACTAAAACGGTTATGATTAAAGTAAGTGGCATCAAATGTGCATCTTGTGCGACTTCCATTGAATCTGCACTCGGAAAGTTGAATGGTGTGGAAAGTGTTATGGTGTCACCCCTTCAAGGCCAGACTGTAGTTAGATACATGCCGGAACATGTCACTGTAAGTCAAGCCGTCACTGTAAACTTATAATATGATTCTTTCAGCGTTATGTTTGTTTAAAGATCTTCTGTTATTTGATTTGGAGGTTTGTTTGGTCTGCGGAAGTGATTGCTAGTTGCTACATTTAAACTGTCAATTGTTTAATTTGCATTCTGAACAACGAAATGAAGCATTAGTTATTGTAATACTGCAAGAAACAATAAGAACTGGCGATTCTTTAGAGCTAGTAATGGAGGTTTATAAGAATTACTTTGCATTTCTTTTTTTTTTTTGCTAATTTGACACACACCACCACACACACACACACACCCTCCTTGGCCACACTGCCAGGGATTGACCCCCAACCTCATGGTTAACATGGGTTGGGTCATACCACTCGGGCCAAAGGCCTTCAGTGTACTTTGCATTTATTATGAGAATACTTGGATGATTCACTTAAGTTCAACTTATAAAATTTTCTAGATGTTCATTTTACTTTAACATGTCCATTGTTATTTGTTTTTTAGATAACTTATTTATGGGTGGCAATTTTTGATTTTCAATCTTGCATCACCTTTTTATTCTTACGTGAGAATTTTTTGTAATCCAAATTCATCTATAGGCCAAAACAATTAAAGAAACCGTCGAAGATGCAGGTTTCCAAGTTAATGAGTTTCCGGAGAAAGATATAGTGGTTTGTCGGCTCAGAATTAAAGGTATGGCATGTACAAGCTGCTCTGAGTCTGCCGAGCGTGCCCTTTCAATGGTTGATGGAGTAAAAAAAGCAGTGGTGGGTCTAGCTCTTGAAGAAGCAAAAGTCAGTTATGATCCAAATGTCACGAATACTGACCGTATCATTGAAGGAGTTGAAGATGCTGGCTTTGGAGCTGATCTTATAAGTTCTGGGAGTGATGTGACTAAAGTGCATTTAAAGTTAAAAGGGATCAATTCTCCAGAAGATTTAACTATTATCCAATGCTCACTTGAGTTACAGGAAGGTGTGAATCATGTTGAGATGGACTTGAAAGAACATAACGTGACTGTTAGCTATGACCCAGACATTGTTGGTCCAAGGTCTCTTATACAATGCATCCAAGAAGCTGGTCGTGGCCAAAAAATTTATCAGGCAAACTTGTACACCCCACCAAGACGAAGGGAAACAGAGAAGCAACATGAAATCCAGATGTATAAAAACCAATTCTGGCGGAGCTGCCTTTTCTCTGTTCCTGTGTTTATCTTCTCCATGGTACTGCCAATGCTTCCTCCTTATGGGAACTGGTTAGACTATAAGATTCAGAATATGCTCACACTTGGGATGCTATTAAGATGGATCCTTTGCAGTCCGGTCCAATTCATCATTGGCCGAAGGTAGATTGGTGTTTTCTTTGTACCATATCTTGTTATTATTACTAGGTATTTCATTTTCGGTGATGATTCCATAAGAAGATAATTATTATAACTTCTCATGGCTCCCTGGTTTTGATATCCTTGCCAGATTTTATGTTGGATCCTATCATGCTCTGCGTCGAAAATCTGCTAATATGGATGTTCTGGTTGCATTGGGGACTAATGCTGCTTATTTTTATTCTGTATATGTAATGATTAAAGCATTGACTTCAGAGACATTTGAGGGTACAGATTCCTTTGAGACTAGTTCCATGATAATATCTTTTATTCTCCTTGGAAAGTATTTGGAGGTTGTGGCCAAAGGAAAGACATCAGATGCTTTGGCAAAGTTGACGGACCTTGCTCCTGATACAGCTCGCCTGTTAACATATGGAGTTGATGGAAATGTCATTTCAGAGGTTGAAATCAACACTCAACTGATCCAAAGGGATGACATACTTAAAATTGTTCCAGGGGCAAAGGTTCCTGTTGATGGTATCATTGTTGATGGTCAGAGTCATGTAAATGAGAGTATGATTACAGGAGAAGCAAGGCCAGTTGCTAAAAGACCTGGTGACAAAGTAAAAACAATTCTCTTGCTTGTTCTATTTAAATTTTCATGATATTGTTGAACCGCTTAGCACCAAATTATGTGTTTTTTCCCAACTTCTTGACAGGTTATTGGCGGTACTGTGAATGAGAATGGATGTGTGCTGGTAAAGGCCAGCCGTGTTGGTTCAGAAACTGCACTTTCACAAATTGTTCAGATAGTTGAAGCTGCTCAGCTTGCCAGAGCACCTGTACAGAAGCTAGCGGACCAGATATCCAGATTTTTTGTACCTACAGTGAGTTCATTTGCTTCTTCATCCTAGAATCTCTTTCGCCTCCCCCTTCCCCCTATTTCTTGGAACTTGGATTTTTTTAATAATGGTGCTTTTATTATGGGTTTTTAAGCTTCAAGCAATTTTTGTAGTATAATATGGTGATATGATGCTGGCATTGGAAAACATACTTAAAATTACAAGACATAAATCTTGCACTTAATAACGTGAGGATATCATTTTCTAAATGAGCTTAAATATAAATTACTATCCTAAATTATGGGTCATATTCCACTTTGGTGATCCACTTTTCAATTTTGTCAATTAGATGATTAAACTATTATTTTTTCCACTTCCATTCAATTAGGTTTGTCACGTTAGAAATTACTGATGTAGCATGCAAACGTGGTAAATTATTACACAGGTGTAATAAAAAAATATTAATAAATAATTTTTTGATATATTTTTGAGTAAATGAGGGGTAAAAATGTAAATACATAAATATTACATATTACACTAATATCAATTCCACTTAACTACTCATTTCTTCAAACAAACAATGAATCATAAAACTAAAAATCCAAAAATCCTTTTATTAAATCAAATTACCAAACCCAAAAATCCTTTTATCAAATCAAATTACCATCAAAACCCAGACCCATGGCTCTCCGATCTATTTCAAAACCTCAAAACTCAAACTCAGATCTAGAAACAACCCATCTTACCTCAAAATTCAAACTCATAGAAAAATCAAACCTTAAAACCATCATCTTGTCCCCAAACTCAGATTATGAAACCAACCCACCATCTCAAATCAAATCCACTTAACAAGAAGAAGATTGGAAGTAAAAATAAAAACCATAGCCTAGATTCGTTGTCAATCTGCAAGAAAAAGAAAAAGAAAAAGAAAAAGAAACAACCCAAATCTAAGCCCAACGGTGGAAAGTAAAAAATAATAGAGGAGAAAAAGTGGAACATGTCATCTGCATCGACAGTCATCACAACTGTCTCCGACCATTGTTGAGGTTCTTACGTACTCACTGACGTCACCCAAATGAGTTGCCTTATGTTTTATTTTTTTAATTTGCTAAAATAATTTTCGGTGTAATTTGTGATTGTGTGTAATTTTTTGGGGAGTATATGGATTGGTATTAGAGGGTGAAGAAGCTGAGGCCAGAGATGCCAATTAAATAATTAATGAGAATGAAATTAGGATAGCCACTTAGGGGAGGAGGAGGAATTACATTACTGATGCTAAGACTCTACTGCAGGTTGGTTTATTTTATGTGGATATGCTTGTATTGTTTATCATATTGATGAATTTGGATTTGTTTTGAGACACTAATGATTATTCTTATTTGTCGGAGGCATTCCCGGAGACAGCGACGACGGTGGGCATGGGAAGAGAGATGAGGTCTTTGATCTCAGCTTGGAGGACAAGATCTGTGGGCGACCTTGTTCTCCAAAGGCCCACTTTAGTTCGTAGCTATTGGAGAAGAATTTTCCCTGTGCGGTGGTGATGAGAGTGGTGGAGGAGAATGCGGTGGTGGTTTCCAATTTGACACGGTGGAGAACGGTTGAAATGGAGTCAAGTAAGGTTGGATTGAAGCGGTGCTCATTGTCTCCGGTTAGAGTTAGGATGTAAATGTTGCCTCGTTTCTCTAACGTGCATAAAACCCAGATGTAATATTTCAGATTACATCATTTAAAATTTATTTTAGATTTCTAGGTTAGCTAATGTGTGGATTACAGTCCTCCTTCGCTGTAATCGTTGAGAAATTTTCTATTCTGAGAAAATTGGGGCTTTTTAGTGAGTGGCAGCTTTGATCAATTTCTGATAATTTTTGCTTTTGTTGTTTTTGATTAGTATTAATGTATAATATAAAATGTTTAACAAATTTATCCTTTCATATCTAATAAATGTGTAATCAAACATTAAAATGCCCATTTTTAGTTACACATCAGCTGAACAATGGCATGCCACATCAGCAATTTCTAACGTAGCAGACCCAATTGAATGGAAGTGGAAAAAACTAATAGTTTAAATCATCTAATTGACAAAATTGAAAGATCACTCTATATCTTTTCTGAGTCCTTTTCATATCCTTCACCTTTTATTTTTTTTCATATCCTTTGATGTCATCATCAAGTTTGTGTTTACCTTGATAACTTAATGGTCCAATTTTTTTTAAAAGATCTGCAGTAAAGTTGTCAATTTCTGTGCAACTAACTATGTAGTAAAGTTGCAAACATAAATAATTGTTATCCCACTTTCTCAACAGTCAACACCTATTTAAAGTAAATTAGATTTCAAGTTTTCATTGTGCTGAATTTATTTCCTTTGTAAATACTTGTTCACTATAGAAGAAGTACCAACTGAGATATTAACCATCTGCCACTGGAATAGATCACCTTTTACTTTTCTATTGGAAAAAAAATGCTACTTAACTATTTTGAGTAGGAGCTTTGTATCTCACTACCTGAAAACCCTCGACTTCAGACCCTCAAAGAAGTTTCCTAAACTTCCAGACAGAGGAGATACCATTATATGTGAATTACACCAAACTTTTCACAGTATAATCTCCACTGTGTGAAAATATGGATAAAGGAGGCTAAAGGTAGTTGGTTGGAATAATTTTGGTTTTAGGAAATAGATTTGGACGTATGGTGTGGGCAAACAAGTATCGGGACATAGTGATATATTCTATGGAAATACTGCTGCAACTGCACTGCTTGACTTTCAAAGTCTTATTAGCTGTCTTTTAAGAGATAATGGAGTCTATAAGTTACATTGTTTTTTTTCCCGTAACATAACCATTTATCTGTTTTGGTAAGAAAAACTTATGATAAATCCACTGATAGCACAAATTGAGAAACCATTATGGTGTATAGGTTGTGCAAGGCACCTTGCACCTTTTTTTTCCTCTTTTACATTTGTTTTAGTTTTTCTGAGTCATTGTGGCCATGAAGTATGTCAGAACACGCACACACATGTTTATTAATCCAACCGGGACAATGTCAAATTCTTTGACAACTCTCTTAGAAAGTTGATCTTGCTTATTGAATTTCAGGTTGTCGTAGCAGCATTTGTAACATGGCTGGGATGGTTCATTGCCGGAGAAACTGGGCTTTACTCTAAAAGTTGGATACCAGAAGCTATGGATGGATTTGAACTTGCACTGCAGTTTGGTATTTCGGTCTTGGTGGTTGCATGCCCCTGTGCTTTGGGACTAGCAACTCCGACAGCAGTCATGGTTGCCACAGGGAAGGGTGCTAGTCAAGGTGTGCTAATTAAGGGTGGAGATGCGCTAGAAAAGGCACACAAGGTACATGCATTTCTAGATCTCATCATCCATTTCAGAACTTCATTCGTCCATTAATTTAGAATCAAGATTTTGAAATCGTTGGATCTAGGTGGTTTCTTTTTGAAGTTCTTGAGAAGGCCGCCTTTCAGAGAAATTATTTGCCTGTTTGCATCTCGTGTGCCTTGTTGTGAATTAATTTTTGGTAACATAACAAATAAGAATTGCCATCATAAACTAGTTGGAGTCAATTGATCAACATTAAGATAAGGGGAAATTCTATCTTTTGTATTTGTCATGTATGTTTTACAGAATCTGGGTGGCTTAAATGTCTTACTGAGGTCATATTATACACAGTTTTAGTAAGATAAGCATGAGACAGGAGCAACTTACACTTGGTTCAGTACTTTTTCTTGCACAATCATTCTTTGCAGGATCTGCATGGGAGTAATACACCGTCTGTATTGGACCATTAATTGGTAATCGTTCTTGGACCTGAAAATTAGGTTGCATGAGTTTGTATCTCTTATGTGGGTGATTATTTTCCTTCCAAATAAGGGTGTGATATAAGAGAACAAAATTGTTTGAATTTGAATCAAACCCGATGGAATTACATTTTATATCTTTTTGAATTATAGTATCTACTAACATGCAATGAGAAGAGAACTTTTTTATTCGTGTAAGTACATGTTATCTTTCTCCGTCTCTTTATTCTTGTATTCTTTCATCCTTGTTTTGTGTGATCCCTTATGATAAGACCACCACAAATCCATATTTCTAGTCATTTCTTATCAGAGCGGATCTGAGAATTGTTTGGAGTTGTGATAACGTTTTAATATGTGAGATCACTTGCCATGAGTTTGTATCTATGATATGGGTGGTTACCTTCCCTCAAAACAATGAGTCCAGATAAAAGAGAGCAAAATAGTTTGATTAAATGTGACCTAAATCGCGGTTCAATGCGGTACGTGGAACGAAATTGAGAACAAAAAACGTCACTTTCGTAGTACTAAATACGGTAGGGGTAGGTTTTTTCGAATTGCTTATTTGGTACAAAATATGTTTATTCAGAGCGTGATACGCTACGAATATCTTTCTAAAAGATATAATTAAAATTAGTCGAGTTTTTTCTAGGAATTGTTATTCGTGTCATAACAAAAGCATTTTCAATGAGATTACTTCATATCATCGCTTGCTTGACATACAAGGTGCTCATTTGACTACTTTAGTTGGCATTCCCTATAATTTTCTTTTATATATATTAGGATTTCTAATCTATTGTTCTAGATTTATTCATGTGATTATATTTGTACGTATCATTGATATTAATGATATTTTAGAGGATGATTCTAGAAAGTTGATCCTAACCTTCTATTAGATTTGATCTTAATCATTGGTAGAGGTGGCAAACGGGTCGGGCCGGGCTAATGCCGGGCCGGGCCGGGCCAAAATGGCCCGAGTTTTGGCGGGCTGCTAAAGTGAGGCCCGTGGCCCGCCCGGCCCAGCCCTCGGGCTTCTTCCTCTATTTTTTTTTATAAAATCTTGTTACACCAAAAATAGTAATAGTAATAAATATTAAAAATAATAAAATAATTTATAATAAATAATAATTCTAATTACCTACATTAACTACATATCTCAATCAATTAAAATTTTAATAGTATTATAAATTACTTTCAAAGTATATAATCAAATTTGATTTTTTAAAATTATACTTTAAAATTAATATAATTTATTTAACTTTTAAAAATGCATTCATGACTCCACAAATATTGTTCCAAGAGATATCTAATTAATTTCCAATATTTACACGGTTGGAACTTGGAGATGCCAAGATTTTAGCAATTTGAATATTTAAATTGATTTCAGAAGATTTGCATGACATGATTTTAGGCATTACCCAATATCTCATTATTTAATCAATTAGCTTGTTTTATGGGACTTATTAACAGCCACATCAATTAAGAAATTTCAAACTACAATTATTATTTACTACAACTATAATAGCTAAATACCGTATTAGCATATGATATTTTTGTATAAAAATATATTTTTATATTGAAGATTACATTAAAAATAAACAGTTGTTGTAGCTCAGTTGGTTTGAACTCTTATTTATTTACTCACAAGTCTTGTGTTCAAGTCTCATAACTCACAAGTAGCAACATTTTGTTAAAAAAAAAAGTCGCGGGCCAGGCAAAAAACGGCCCAAATTTTGTGAGCAAAAAATTGCAGTCCAAAGCCCAGGTTGTGGCGGGCGGCCCGGCCCGCGGGCCTGGGCCATCTTTGCCAGATCTAATTATTGGTTATATGGCCCAAAGGGTATATAAAAGAATATTCATCATTTATAAGTCATAAAATAAAGTTGTAATAATTCTGTTGCAATAGAAGTTTAAGTAAACAAGGGAATCTTTTTGGATCGCCACATTTGCTGTTTCAGAACGGAAGTGCTCCATGTTTTGGAACGTTTGTACCAAAACGCAATTTGCTACCAATTTAGCATTTTTTTTATAACTGATTAGATTTTAATCAAATTTATTGGTATCCTTTACAAATAGTTGTAACTGTTTATATTAAACATTTATGTCCCTCAGGTTTCAGTCATATCCTTCGGAATTATATATATATATATATATATATATATATATATATATATATATATCTACTGTGAGTCTGAGACCTAATTAACAAAATAATGTTCTCTTTCTCTGTTCCTCTAATCTTTTGTTTTACATCCTTACTTTGTGTGATCTGTAGCCTTAATGCAATCACCATCTATCCATATTTTGTGAGTTGGATCATGAGTTCGTTTATTAGTGTTATTGATGCATGAGAAATATCCCGCTACGTTAGTTATGTTTACTAAATCTCCTGTGGCTTCTATACTAGCAAACTAATCCACAGACTAAAAATAATGTACTTGTTTAAATTATTTTGCACAAAAATTTATATGATGAGACAACTCAACTTAAAATTTGGCAAGCTAATAGGAACTCAACAAACAGTGAGTTTCTCCAAGTGTAGATCTTGCAGGAAAGTTAGAGGGGTGTAGCATCAAAATGAGTTACTAAGTTGTATTTGTTCTTGTTTGTATGAGCATGCTATCTATACAAGCAATCTTTCACTACCAGAATAATGATAAATGGCTAGTTAAACAGGAATTATTCGACTTTCTTTTGTCCCCCCTTCTCTTATGTTGCATGGGCTAGCATAGAGTGTCTAGTTGGACGCAGTATTTTGAAGAGTTCGACACAGGTACCCCTCAATTTTGCCAATTTTTTACTCTAAAATGAATTGTCTACTGTCTAATATCCATACCCTTGTCCAAGGGCCGAGTGTCAGATACGGGTACTTTAGGGCAAAGTGAAGAGTCCGTATAACGTAGCCCTTCTCTTAATTACAAAATACAATTGGGACAATGCCTTGTGAGTTGTGATTCATTTTCTGTTACATAAGTTAGTTTACAGTTTCATCTTAAGTTCTTATTGCATCGATATATCAACTTGTAGGTGAAAAGTGTTGTCTTCGATAAAACTGGAACATTGACAGCTGGAAAACCAACAGTTGTTAGTGCTGTGCTCTTCTCAAAATTCTCAATGGAGGAATTCTGCAAGATTGCTATCGCTGCAGAGGTGAGTTCTTCTTGGAGTAATGTTGTATTGCTTAAAAGTTTGAGTAAGAACATAATCCAGATTGCTAGAGCTAATGAAAATTTGCTGCAGAAAGAGCCTGGAAGCACTAATAATAAGAAAGAGTTTGGAACTTGAAATCAGAAGTTTGAGATCATGCATGCAGGAAAACTAGCAGCATATCTACCAATGATGAATCTGTTGGTATAATTAAGAGATGCAGATACAGCAAGAAATGTGTGTGCATCTTAAGTAGTATACAACGACTACTATAGCATAGAACATGTTAATACAGAATTAACACACAATAGCCTTTTGTTGATGTTGCTGCATAAAAGATGAATATCAACTACTGAAAAAGTTTGTATAGTTCTGTAATATTCTGATATGAGCATGTGGATGCATAATGTTCTTAAATCATATCTCCAGGCAAATAGTGAGCACCCAATAGCAAAAGCTGTGGTTGAGCATGCTAAGAAATTGTGTCAGAAGCATGGATCTCAAACTGAATATACCACCGAGGTGAAGGACTTTGAGGTGCATCCAGGAACTGGAGTTGGGGGAAAAGTTGGAGAGAGAACTGTCTTGGTTGGAAACAAGAGGCTCATGTGGGCTTGTAATGTCCCAGTTGGTCCCGAGATTGAAGCCTACATTACAGATAATGAGCAATTGGCTCGTACTTGCATTCTAGTTTCCATTGACGGGAGGGTCGCTGGTGCTTTTGCTGTGACTGATCCAGTGAAGCCAGAGGCTGCACGTGTCATATCTTTCCTTCACTCTATGAACATCTCAAGTATAATGGTGACTGGTGATAACTGGGCAACAGCAACTGCAATAGCAAAGGAAGTTGGAATTCAGAAGGTGTTTGCTGAGACAGATCCACTGGGAAAAGCAGATCGGATAAAAGAATTGCAGGTAATCTAATTACTGCATATTACTATATAGTCTGCTAAGTTGTTTGCAAAGTTTCAACTTTTCACTGTTATGAATACTAGTTTGCAGTATTGTAGTTCGTAGATTGAAAATCTAGTGTAGAAGAAACTGAAGAATTCAAATACGGAAACAATATTGAAATTTAGAGCATCTGTATTGGAATACTACACAAGTCATCTTGATCACATTCTAAAATTCGTAATTAATTAAGTACTCCCTCTATTCCATAATAATAGTTGTTTTAACTTCATGCACATGGATTAAGAAAGTCATTTAATACTATCACTTGATAATCAAAATTTGTGTCAAATTTCATCACTACCCTTTATGGGAAATCCGGAACTACTAATACAAGCGAGAGAATTTATTGAAAAGTTAAGACTCTAGGGTTGGAAAGTACATAATCTATTCTCCTAGAGTTGCAACGAAAAGTAAATTGGTACAAATTTTTCTTTCTAAAAAGTCTATTGTTTTGGAACTGAGGGAGTAGGTAACTGTCACCCTTTGTCTGCTGGTAGATTTATTGCAAATGTAATGTTGTTGACATGGCCTTTTGATAATTAGAACTGAACCGTGATGCAGATGAAAGGAATTACTGTAGCAATGGTAGGAGATGGAATAAACGACTCGCCAGCGCTAGTTGCAGCTGATGTTGGCTTGGCAATAGGCGCAGGCACAGATGTAGCAATAGAAGCAGCTGATATAGTGTTAATTAAGAGCAACTTGGAAGATGTAATCACAGCAATAGATCTTTCCAGGAAGACAATTTCCCGTATACGCCTCAACTATGTCTGGGCACTTGGCTACAACATACTTGGCATGCCAATTGCTGCTGGAATCTTATTCCCATTTACTGGTATTCGCTTACCCCCTTGGCTTGCTGGGGCTTGCATGGCTGCTTCTTCCATTAGTGTGGTCTGTTCTTCGCTCCTGTTACAATTTTACAGGAAGCCTTTGCATCCGAAAGATATTTGAGGATTATTCACTACAGTTTAACAAAGAACTAGTAGTTCATTCATCGGGTAGTTCCGTTATGATCCTCACAACTTTGGCACAAAATGAATATTAATTTTATCATTTAGTTGGTAAATATATATATATATATATATATATATATATATATATATATATATATATATATATATATGCCCTGAGAAAGTTAAAAACAACATTTGTGTTTGCCTACTATTCATAGTTTCTGGAGTTGAACAATGAATATGCTAACATGATTATGGAGAGTCTCTCTCAAAGACTGAATAACTGAAAATTACCATTTCCTTGTTCAAGTTGGTTTTAGGTTCATTTACTATTCCTTGTTTTGTGCTAAGCCTCTCTACAGTCATATATTTGGTTCACTCTGTCTGAGTGAATGGTGGATCAGTTACATTATATCAAAATATGATCCCTCCCATAAAGCTGATTGAGTCTTATCCCTTTATTCAAGCTGCCTAATCTCTTCCTTAACAACCTGATTCTATATTCCGCTCGAATTACTAAAATTGGGTTCTCTGTGTCGTTACCTTCATCTCTATATATTTCTATCGGCTAAAGCTTCAATCGTGAACGAATCAAGGAAAACAAAAGTGTGCTTATATAGAAAAATTTTCTACCAAATTATTCTGGCCTTGCTCTTCAATTCTTATTGCTGGAAATTAATAGTTATATCTTGTAATCATATTTATTCCTATTAAAACTTGTATACAAGACTGAATTGGTTTGTGATGGATAGGTCTGTACAAAAAAAGCTCTAAGGTCGCCAAAATTCAGAGCTATTTGTACAAAGAGTTTTTGTAATTGATTAAATATTATATTAATAAATGAGTCTCCAATACCTGTTGGTATTAAACGTGAATCAATCAGACCACGAAAATTTTTTGATGTTTATGAATTGCTGATTATCTTGTGTAGTTTGCATAGTTCTGCATTATATCATTGTTCATTTACTACCAAGTTAAAATCAAAGTACCATAAAGAAGGTTCTACTAACAGGTTCATATAAACACCTAAGCAGACACGTTCTTGTCTAACCTGTCTGGATAGTTTATTCAAGTGTCATTGTTATTCAATTAAAAAAGATACACCTATTCAACCCCCCTTATTCTTTATGTGCACATACTGAATTTTAATCATGTCTCTAGGCTATGCATTGTATTGTATTTGATATGCACAATGCATCGTCCCCTTTCCTCGAACTATCTACATTTTCCTTCCCTCCGAAGCACCCACCACAGATAGTGAAAGATCATACCTCATTTAAAACGTTTCCTTTTTAGAACTCTCACCCCCAACACACAGGCTCCTAAATCTCCCCCACAAAAGCAAGCATAACCTAACTCATCCCCCAAAGGGAGAACACCATGGACCACAACTGGGTGACAAACTCATAGAGATTATAGTTCTGCAAGAATTAAACAGCCCCACTGAAGAAGTAATTATAATGCTATTGTTATACCAGTGAATAAACAACCAAACTGCAGAGCTCATAGCATACAAATAATCTAAATTAAGTAATTTGAGAAGGAAATAATGTGACATGTCTAGCATGACAATAATTTAATAGAAGCAATGTTTTCTCCATGTATCAGTATAAGGACAGCTAGAAACTATTAAAAGAAGATGTGTAATGAAAAGAAGATATATGCGGCATCTGCCTGTGAAATAGAATTGCAAAGATAACATTTTAAGAAGGTATAATACATTTGGAGAACTACACAAGTACACAACACAATCATAGTTATCATATTTCAGATTTATACCTTTGGCATGCCTTTCTAACGTATTCTTGGCTTTTGTGGTGTCCTAGCTTTCACCTTCGTTGTTTTGCAAGTGACCCTCTACTTAAAACTTTTTTGGCTGATTGAGTCCATCTGAGTCTCATCTGCACTCTGATTCAATTCATCCGAGTTTCAATGGAGGAGAGTAAATACTGGTAGAGAATTTTTGGGGTGGAGAAACTACATGTCCACAAGGCCAATAATGAAAAGCCAAAGTGGAATGATGAAAAGGATAAGTAGCATTGTGGCAAGACTAGAAACATATCAAATTAGAAGAATGAAGTTCAAGCTTCATGAGCTCCGGACGAAACTGAGAAATGAGAACATATAGCTTCCTTGTGTAGGTAAAATCTTAGCTTCGAGGTTTTGAGAAGTCTACTGTGTCATGTTTAAGGTTATGATTAACCACAAAACTAAATTCTGATACATATAGTTGAGACTTCACAGTTATAACAAAAATTAAAACAAGCCGTCTTGGCTCAGCTGGTAGAACACGTGGCGTTTAACTACGTGGTCTCGATTCCTAAAGACAGCATAGTGTTTAGATCTTTAATTAAAAAAACGATTCCGCTTATAAATAAAAGTAATTTCAGATCCAAAAAATATAACAAATCCAACATAAGAGTCTTTGCTGAATTTCCTATTTGTATAAGCATGCCTTGTATGCAGATAAATTAACTTTCAGAGGGGATAGAGTAGCATAAACTTTAATAAAAGTTCTAGAGATTTTTATGAGAACTATACAGTGTGCAATTTACAAAGAGTGAAAACTGGGAAATACACCCATGCCTTATCTCCTTTCCATTTTTCTTTTTAACTTACAAGCAGCAAGATTTCAACCAACTTTCTCATGTTAAACGCCCTAGAAAACAGACTGACAATTACTTTTTCTGCTCTTCTCTCCTAAACTTTTGTCTCCTTATTATCCATTCTCTCTCTTTCTATTCTCCATTCTCTCTCTCCCTATAATAAGTAAAAAACATTATTCACCATAGAGGCACCAAGGGTTTGTCAGTGTGTCACCCATATATAAAATCCCGCTTCACCAAGACAACCTACATCATGTCCCTAGGCTAAACTGTGTCAAGTCAACAAAATCAATGACAAAACCAACAAACAACTCATTTTACCAAAAGAATAAAAGCCCCAAAAATAAGTACTCCATTTGATATGCACAATGCAGCATTCCCTTTCCTCTAAATATCTACATTTTTGTTCCCTCCAAATCACTAACCATAAATAGTGAGGAAGCATACCCCATTTGGCATTCCTCCTTTTTAGAACCCTACCCACCCCTCCACCACCCAAAAGCCCATTAAACCTCTACCACAGAAGCAATCATAACTCAATGCATCCCCAAAGGGAGAATACCATGGACCACAACCGGGTGACAAACTCACAATGTAATAGCAGATGGTTGTGGTGAACCCTTGATCCTTCCGAAACATGTAATACCTGTTCACCAAAAGCTTCCTCCTCCTGCACAAGTAATCCTGTGTCAAAACTACAAAATGCCTAAAAGTGCTGCTGTTCATGTCAAAAAAAGCCACCTTATTAGGCACCCCACTTTCCAAATACCCCGCCCATGGGAAAAAAGAACCCACTCAACCGCAAGAACTTATAATAGAATTTGACATAGAACTTACACTGCTGTGACCTTCCCACCACATGACAATGGGCTGCTCTCCAACTCCCAACCCGGAAAGTGTTTCCGGCAAGTAGTTTTCCATTCTCTTCCTAAAAGAATATAATCCTCTGATTTTTTCTCATTCATCCTTTGGTAATATATACAAAGTATAAACAAATATTATGCCTACAAGTTAGGCTAAGAATAAGGAAACGGTATGATTTTACAACAGAATAATATCCTAAAATATTTACAATAATAATGAGAATAATCACATATATTCACACCCCCGCAGTCGAAGCAGGAGGTTGTCGAACGCTTAGACTGTCCCGAAAGTCATCAAAAAGAATGCGCGAGAGCCTTTTGGTAAATATGTCGGCAATTTGATAACGTGACGGAACATGAAGGACACGCACTTCGCCACGTTTTACCTTTTCACGAACAAAATGAATGTCCATCTCAATATGTTTAGTGCGTTGATGTTGTACTAGATTGCCGGAGAGGTATATCGCACTCACATTATCGCAGTATACAAGTCTTGCCTTGTGGACCGGACAATGAAGTTCCAGGAGTAAATTTTGGATCCAACACGATTCAGAGACAACATTGGCAACCCCTCGATATTCAGCCTCGGCACTTGATTTAGATAGTGTGGGTTGCCGTTTAGAGGACCATGAAATCAGGGTGTCACCGATGAATAGACAATAACCAGAGGTGGAGCGACGCGTGTCAGGACAGCCACCCCAATCAGCATCCGTATAAGAAAGGAGAGAGTCAAGTTTAGACTTATACAGATGCAAACCATAATTAATCGTTCCGTGAATATAGCGTAGTATACGCTTGAGAGCATCCATGTGCTCGACTTTCGGATCATGCATATGTAAGCATACCTGTTGAACCGCATAGGAGATATCTGGCTTGGTAAAAGTAAGATATTGCAAAGCACCAGCTAGACGACGATATTTAGTTGGGTCCTCATAAGGCTTTCCAGTAGAAACACTGAGTTTCCCCTTTGTGTCAACAGGAGTGGGACATGGCTTGCAACCTGTCATACCAGCTCTTTCAAGTATTTCCTCGGCATATTTTGTCTGTGAGAGAAAAAGGCCATGGGCAATCCGGGTGACTGCAATACCCAGAAAATAGCTCAATTGTCCCAAATCCTTCATTGCGAACTCGGAACTGAGAAGAGATATGATAGATAATCGAAGAGCATCGGAGGAGGATGTGAGAATTATATCATCAACATATAATAAAATATAAGCAATGTCAGATCCATTTTTGTAGATGAACAAGGAATGATCGGACACACTGTGAGAGAAACCAATAGTAACCACATAGTCTGCAAAACGTTGATACCAGGCACAAGGGGCTTGCTTAAGACCATAGAGTGATTTCTTCAACAAGCAGACATAGTCAGGATGAACTGCATCCTTGAAACCCAAAGGCTGATACATATAAACAGTTTCAGTTAGATTACCATGAAGAAACGCATTTTTAACATCCAACTGATGAATGGCCCAAGATTTGGATAATGCAATGCTCAAAACTGTACGAATAGTGGCCGGTTTAACAACCGGGCTGAACGTCTCATCACAGTCCACTCCAGCTTTTTTGAGACCTGCCATCACCTACAAGACGGGCTTTATGCCTCTCAAAAGAACCATCAGATTTCTTTTTATGTCTAAAAATCCACATTGAACGAATAACATTAATATCAGATGGACGAGGTACTAATTTCCACGTCTTATTTTGAATAAGAGCATCATATTCATCCTGCATGGCCAATTTCCAATTCTGGTCATTAAGTGCACTCACGGGGTTGCGGGGTATAGGAGAAACAGAGGTAGTGGTCGAAAGGGCACTTAAGTTATGGTATTTAGGATTGGGCTTGTGGATACCATGTTGACTCCTAGTTCCCATTCAATGGGCTGGAGGAGTAGGGCGAATGGATGTAGTGGAAATTGGATCGGAGTGAATGGATGTTGGGGTTGGCGTGGTAGTGGGAAAAGGGGAGCGAGTAGGTAGAGGAGGGGGTTGTGTTGCAACGCGGGCTGGGGAGGAATGGGAGGATGTTTGTGTGGGCGAAGAGGGAGGCTCAGCAGGGGAAGTGGACAGCTGAGTCCGTAGATCGAATGAGGTAGGGGCATGCAATTGATGAAGGATATGGGGATGCAAACCATCATATAAAAATTCATAGGAGGTAGGAGATGGAGTATGAAGTGTCGAAAAAGGAAATTTAGATTTATCAAAAAGAACATGTCGGGAAATAATAATTTTCTGATTCGAAATATCATAGCATTTATAACCCCGATGGTTTGACGGATAGCCTAAGAAGATACATGGAGTCGAACGGGCTTGTAATTTATTGATGGTGGTGGAAGGAAATAAAGGGTAACACTAACATCCAAAAAACTCGAAGATGGGTATAATCTGGAGTTTTTCCATAAAGAATTTGAGTAGGAGAGTAGTAGCGTAATGTCTTGGAAGGATTCATATTTAGAAGGTGCGTTGCCATTTCAAGAAAGGAGGGTGGCATGGAAGCATGAGCAAGTAAAGTACGAACCATGTTATTGATAGTTTTTATTTTTCGTTCGGCTTTACCATTTTGAGGAGAGGTGTGGGGACAGGAGAAGCGAAAATACATACCATTTAATTCACAAAATTTCCGAAAGGGACCATTGTCATACTCACGACCATTATCACATTGAAATTGTTTAATTTCTTTTTCGAATTGAGTTTTGATATATGCTCTAAATGATAAAAAAAAATGGAATAAACTTGGATTTTCTGGACATAGGAAAAGTCCACAAGAAATTACTATAATTATCAAGAAAAAGAGCATAGTAACGATAACCGGATGAACTTAATATAGGAGATGTCCACAAGTCACTGTGAATTATATCAAATGGCATAATAGTAAAAGAACGAGAATCATTAAATGGCAACTTAATGTGTTTTCCAAGAGGACAAGATTCACAAAAAGAATTGCGAGCCTTATTATATTTAATAAAATTGCTACTACGAAGAGAATTCAAAACGGCACTGCCAGGGTGCCCTAAACGAGAATGCCACAAATCAAAAGAAAGAACAGGAAATCTGCTACACGGTTCCAAGCATCTTTTGCTGTATCATTCGGATCAATGATAGTGTTGAGAATATCCAAAGAAACTGTGCTATAAATCCATTGCGTGACTAATGGCATCGATCCTCTGCCAAGTCGCTGTTTCGGCATCCGTTTTGACGGCGATAACTTCCGTAGGAGGGATGAGGTGGTCAAGGACGAGGTTGGCGCGGGCATGGAGCTTGAAGAGAGTTGCCCAGTTGTTGTATTGGCTGCTTTCGAGATCGAGAGTGATGGGGATGGCTGTTTTGATATTGGTGACGGTGGTGGCGGGATGAAGTTTTGAGTCGGCCATTGATACAAGGAAGAAGAAGATGGCAAAAGGTAGGGAGGAAGAAAACTAGGGCTTTGATACCATAAAAGAATATAATCCCCTGATCTTTTCTCATTCATCCTTTGGTAATATATACAAAGTATAAACAAATATTATGCTTACAAGTTAGGCTAAGAATAAGGAAACGGTATGATTTTACAACAGAATAATATCCTAAAATATTTACAATAATAATGAGAATAATCACATATATTCTATCACTTCCCTTGTCTTGATGAACCTTTTCTTCTTTCCTCTCCCTTTAATACTCACAATCATAGAGATGACAAACTCATCATCATGATGCAACTAATATTTCTCCCTGTTTCCCCCTTTGCCAGAGAACAATCAAAGCAGCCTAACATTAATGTTATGATAGTTCTGCATGAATTGTTTAGCTAAACGTTGAAGAAACAATTATAATCCTATAGTTATACCAATGACTAGCCGAGTTCAAAATATAATAACAAAACTGTCGAGCTCGTAGCATACAAGTAACCTAAATTCTGTAATTTGAGAAGGAAATATGACATGTATAGCATGAAAATAATTAATAGAAGTGGTGTTTTCCCCACTTATCAGTATCAGGACAGCTAGAAACTAATAAATGAAGATGCTTAATGAAACGAAGATGTCTGCCTACGAAAAAGAATTGCAAGGATAACATTTTTAAAAGGTTTAACAACAATACTGTTCAATGAACCAATATATATAATCATCTAGAGCAGGATTGAGTCTCATCAACACTATGATTCAATCCATCCAAGTTTCAGTAGAGGAGCATAAATACTGGTAGAGAATTTTGTGGTGGAGAAACTAGAAACATAATAAATTAGAAGAATGAAGTCAGAGCTTCATGAGCTCCGATAAAACAGAGAAAATGAGAATAGATGACTTTCTTGTGTATGAGGTCAAATCTTAGCTTCAAGGATTTGAGAAGTTAATTGTTTCATGCAGATAAATTAATTTTCACCTATGGATGGAGTAGCACAAACTTTAATGGAAATTGTAGAGATTTATGACAACCATCCAGTAGCAATTTAGAAAGAGTGAAAACTGGGAAGTACGCCAACTTTCCGAATATGAGAGTCACACTGACTTCTGACAATATTTTTTTAATTAATATGAATTTACTATTAGTATAAGCATGCCTTATTTGAAATTGAAGATAAACTAACTTTCACGAAGGAATAGAGTAGCATAAACTTTAACAAAAATTGTCTAGAGATTTATGACAACTATACTGTATGCAATCTAGAAAGAGTGAAAACTGGATGGAAATTCAAGGGATTTATGATAACCATGCAGTATGCAATTTACAAGAGTGAAAACGGGAAATACAACCACTATGTCCTTTCCACTTATTTCTTTATAAATTAAAAGCTTCAAGAGTTCAACCAACTTTCTCCAATTAAACGCCCAAGAAAACATACTGACAATTACTTTTTCTGCTCTTCTCTCCTAAAATTTCTCTCCTTATTCTTCATTCTCTCTCTATATATAAGTAAAAAAGTAGTATTCACCATAGTGGCACCAAGGAGGTGCCACTCATATACAGAACCCCGTATCACCAAGACACAACCTACATCATGTCCCTAAGCTAAACTGCATCAAGAAGTAACAAAAGCAATAGGCAAACCAACAAAGCCAAAAGAATATAAGTCCCAAAAATAAGAACCCCATTTGATATGCACAATGCATCATTCCCTTTCTTCGAAATATCTACATTTTTGTTCCCTCCAAAGCACCCACCATAGATAGTAAGGAAGCATACACCATTTGGGTACACCTCCTTTTAGAACTCTAACCCCCCCTCCCAAGGCCCCTAAACCTCTACCACAGAAGAGAGCATAACTCAACTCATCCCCCAAAGGGAGAACACCATGGACCACAACTGGGTGACAAACTCCCAATGTAACAGCAGATGATTCGTGAACTCTTAATCCTTCCGATACATGTAACAACAAAATCTTCCCCCTCCTCCACAAGGAATCTTGTGTCAAAACCGAAAATGCCTAAAAGCGAAGTTGTTCATGCGAAAAAAGCCATCTTATTAGGCACCCCCACTTTCCAAATACCCCGCCATAGGAAAGAAGAACCCTTTCAACCGTAAGGAATTTCCACTGTAGTGACCTTTTCAACACATGACATCCTCATGATCAAGCGCTGTCCAAACTCTCCCGAAGTCAACATAAGCTGCTCAACCTTGTCCAACTCCTAACCCTAAAAGCGTCTCTGGAAAGTAGGTAATTCTCTATTCTCTTCCCTTATCTTATCTTCTCTTATAAATTTTTTTCTCTCTCCCTTAAAACTCACAGGCATAGAGATGACAAACTCATCATGATGAAACTAATATTTCTCCCTGTTTCCCTTTGCCAGAGAACAATCAAATTTAGGAAGCCTAGAATTTATGTTATGATAGTTCTGCTGGAATCCTTTAGCCCTAAATGTTGAAGAAGCAACTATAATGCTATAGTTATATGAAAGGTTACCGGGGAACCCTATCCACCCTGGGATTTACTAATCAGGACTTATTGTTTCGCATTCCAAATTGTGGTACGGGAACATATATACTTTTTGGATTTCACCAATATAGTGTTCCTTGTACCCGATTTCGTTCTGCGATCCATATTCCTGGTAACCATGGTTATACCAATGAATAGCTAAGTTCAAAATACAATAACCAAACTCTTGCGCTCGTAGCATACAAATAATCTTAATTCTGTAATTTGAGAAGGAAATCACATGATGTGACTAGCATGACAACAATTTAATGGAAGCGGTGTTTTCCCTATTTATCAGTATCAAGACAGCTAGAAACTACTGAAAGAAGATGCTTAATATAAAGAAGATATCTGCCTATTAAATAGAGTTGCAGAGACAACATTTTTAAAAGGTAAAACAACAATACTGTTCAAGGCACCACCGCAGAGAGACTAATAAGCTAGTTCTTGTGTATGAGGTATAACCTTAGCGTCAAGGATTTGAGAAGTTAATTGTTTCATGTTTAATGTTATGATTTACCAAATACTAAATTCTGATACATATAGTTCAGAGTAATAACAACAATCAAAACAAGCCATCTTAGCTCAGCTGATAGAGCGCGTGGCTTTTAACCACGTGGTCTCAATTGCCACACAGTGCGTAGTGTTTATATTTTAATTGAAAAAATGATATATTCTGCTTATAAGTAAAAAAAATATCAGACCCAGAAAATATAGTGAATCCAACATGAAATGTCTTGGCTGAATTTCCAATTAGTACAAACATGCCTTATATGGAGATAAATTAATTTTCGTTGAGTGATAGAATGGGGAACGGCTAGGGTTTAAAGGTTGGAAACAAACAAAACAAAAGATTCAAAGAATGAATTTCTGAGAAGTCAAAGCTACATGAAGTGAAAGACAAAGCTGGAGAAAATTAATACAGAACACTTTCATTTATTTCTATCCATCGGCAAGAGATCATTCAATAAGTAAAGTTTACAAGAATCATAAAAAGAAAAACAATGCAGTAAATGGAGATCCGCATTAATAGATAGTGCAAACTGCAAACCCAGACAAAGAAACATTGTGTAGCAGATCCAAGGCGATAGAGAATAAACACTTCTTTTGCATTAGTGGCCTTGACCAAAATTTATTGCATATATAACTTCCTTTTCCCTTTTTTCTGGTTGTATGAATATACTTCAACTGGTAGAGCGCGTGGCTTTTAACCACATGCTTGTGGTTTGATTTCCACAGACGGCGTAGTGCTTATATATCATTGGAAAGGAAATTTGGCATTTTGCTCAACAATAAAAGTAATACCAATAACTGAACCAGAAAAGATAATGAATCCAATGAAAATGATTCCTAACTATGTTGTCTTAATGTTTGGTAGTGGGGAGTGTAAGCAGTTATAAACCTAAAACATTGATGATCAGTAAACTGTCAGAAACCTATTACTGTAAATCAATCCATGTTGAAGTGGCATTCCCTAAAATTAAGTTATGCACGCAAGATGACACTAGCTAGAGAAGACAAAATCCGATGCCACGATTTTAACAAATGCCACATCTAGCTTGACAATAATCTAATGGAAACAGTTTTTCCTCAACAAAGCAATATTAGGACAACTAAAAACAATAATCGAAGATGCATAATAAAAGCAAGAAGTCTGCCGATTGGAAACAATTACAAAATCAACATTTTCGAAAGGAACAAATGATGATGATGCTAAAAAAAACAACACATAATATCATATAGAGAGAGGCTATCTCCGCCATACCAAAACAAAGATGAGTTCCTTACAGTAAGAAAATGCTTGTGGATAACTATACAAGCATAGCATTTTAAAGTATTTAACTATAAATTTCTCAACAAAATTATACTCACTTCATTTTAACCATCTCCTACGCCTCCTTTCTTCTGCTAAAAGTCTACAATTTCTGCACCTGACCCTCTATTTTAACCTTTTCGGGTGATTCAACCCATCCGAGTCTCATCGGCTTCACTTTGGTTATCAACCGGCTGCGGCATACCATAAGAACTTGTTATAACGATTCCGCCAGCAATACTCTCTTTCACTCCCACCATATCTCTTGCAGAATCATTATCCTGGTGAATTTCTTCTTGAACATCACACTCAGGCTTAGTTAGAAAATCAGTAGAAACTTCACCAGTACCATCAATTATGGCATTTATGGCAATTTCTTTCTCTTCACGTTCATTTGAATCCAATTTTGGCTTTCCATAATTGGACATAGTTTTCAAGCGCCGTTTTGAATGCTTCTCAACTTTCTTAGCTATTTCAGCCAAAGTAGCCTCGGCATGCTCCTCTCCAGCACTAGCATGAACACCAACATTCTGGCCCTCATCACTTACTGCCCTATTGACTTTTTCAGGAAGCACTTCCGCTACCGTTTCCAGTATCAGGCCCTCAGTCTTCTTGTCATTAGTATTTTGTATCACTTGAGACTTCGAAAAAATTTCTTCAGCAACCTTCTTCGTTTTTTTGGTCTTCCTGGGCTTTGAGGATTTTCGTATTTGTTGCTGATCCTTCTTAGCAGAGACCTCCGTAGACAGTTCTGAAATGAGTTTGTCAACATCACGTCCCTTTACTTTCTTCTTGGAGCGGGATTCATTTTGTTCTTTAAAACCATCACTTGGTTTTATTTCAAGTTCGAACCTCTCTAATCCCAGGTCCAACTCCTCTTTATCGCCATCGTCATAATGAATCTTGTGTGTACCCTTCTGAGTATCAAACGAGTTGATTCTTCCAACAAACCATTTCTTTGATCCGGACCAGTAGACCTTTACCCTCATCCCCACAATTTTTTCACCATCATGCTTGTCCAACTCGACCTGTCGAAAGGAAGGTACCTCCTTCCTCTTTCGGAGTTTAGACAAACTTCTGTCCACCGAAGATTGAAATGCTTGAGCAATTTCCTTGTCTGCGCCCCGCTTTTTCTTGAGAGGGGTACTTACATCATCTGCATTATGCTCCTCTGAAACAAACTTTGTCACCACAGCCTTCTTACCTCTCCCCACTTCAACCCCATCTTGTGGTTTTTCAACCATGGATAAAGTTTTACTCCTGCGTTTATAAACAATAATCTCCGAAGTTTTCATCTTCTTCTTTCCCTTAGCCAGCACTTTCTCATCCATTCCTCTATAGTGAGTTCCCAGGCTTCAAGCCTTAATTTGAATGCTTTAATACTACCCAAACAAACGAGTACCAGAATCTGAATCCTGCAAGATCATACACATAGTCACAAAACACTTTACACAAATCAAAGATCATAGCACTATTAAACTTAAATCAAACAAAATCCTACTTTAGATACTCTTCCCATACCCTACAAACCCTTAAAATCAAATATTTATTGAATAACCCTTACTCCATTTAAGAGCAAAACCCATAGCTCCCACCTATAAAAACTGACAAAAGTAGCCACTACAGAAAGGATTTCAAGCCCAAAAACTTTAATAAAATTTGAACCCCTTCGGATACCCTAAGCCCTAATAATCTGCTAACAGACCTAATTACCCTCAAAAACATAATTAACAACAAATGAGAGCTTTCAAAATACATTCCATCCCATCAATCAGACATATGAGAATTTGACCTGTGATATATAGAAAAACAAACAGTAGCTATGAACTAATTAAATAGAACCCACAAAAATTACCTGAATCTCAAAAAGAAAAACCCATAATAAGCAGAAAAACCCAAATACCAAAAACTGAATGTTGTATCATACAAACACTATAAATTTGAAATACAAGGAAAACCCAAAACCTTCTAAATATTGATCTACAGACAACATGTAAAACCCATTAACTTTGACAACTCTTTTCACCCTAATTTGTAAATTAAAAGATGGAACATTATTAATAAGAAGCATGCAAAAGAAATAGAACAGGAAAAATAACACAGAAAAAAATTCTAAATTTAACCAAACCTGAAAGGCTGATATGAAGCCCTAGTTTCCCAAAGAAGTTCTTCAAATGAAGAACCCCAAAACACAAGAATTTCTGACTATACTGGAGTCACTGACATTAGAACACCCTTTATATGGGATTTATAGGGGACTACTAGTACTTTATTAGCAGCTAAAAAAAGACCCATTTTTCCTTTATTAGACAAAATAATAAAATAAAATAATTAAATTAAAAAGAACCCACATTTAAGGTAGTGACATCTTTGTGAGAAAAAACATCACAGAGGTACAACGTTTGCTGAATAAAGTACAATCTTATGTGAGGCACTGACCCAAATGGCCAAATTTAATTAAAGCTTAGTGTGCAAAAGGATGCACAAAAGACCAAAAAAAACAACTGTACTTCTAGTTTGTTTCGGAAGTGAGTTGTTTAGGAAGTACAAACCTGGAGCTGCAAAAGGGCGGGAAGTTCATCTAGAAAAAGGTGAACGTGTCCATGTTTGATTGGTTACTTTTGGGGCATAAATTCTACTATCAATTTTGTAGCTCTACATCTACTATATATACACTCAAAAGCAAAAATTTAATTTGGATATGGATATAGATATGGATTTCAATTTTGGTTTTAATGCTGCACTATTCTTAGTATATTAGTTTTTAAATTAAATTAAAATTATTAATACTTGATCATATCTGGCGATTTTATTACTTCCTTAATCCTAGGTACCATGATAAAAGTTTTAGTTGAGTCTTATTTTTTTTTATAAGTCATTTTTGATAAATAATAAATTATGACTTATTAAAAAAATGATTTATGAATCATTTTAAAATAAATAAATTTGACCAAATATAAAAACCGTTTGCCTTTATTTTAATAATTTTTATATTTTATTTTAACTTATAAGTCATTTTAGTCAAACATATTCACATTATTTTAACTTCATTTCTGACTTATTAGTCAAAAGGTGCCAAACAATTTTGTTTATAAGTTACCGCTTAAAATGATTTATAAGTCATTTTAAATTTTAACTTATAAGTCATTTTAAAATAAGTCATCCCTTAACAGACCCTAAGAAAAAGGATAAAATTACAAATTTATTCATATTTAAATTCTTATTTGATTGCGTGATTTTATGCACATAACTAGTGACGATCCATAAATATGCATGGATAATAAAAATTGACAATTAATATTAAGGATATTATAAATAAATTATTATTACAAAAAGATTATTCAGGATAAGTAGATATTTAAATTGAGACGACCTAAAATAGTATGTTCTTGATTATTCACTTCTTTTATTAAATTAGTTTCCTAATTAAATTAAAATTTATTAGCATTTAAATTTTATATTATCAAAAGCAAAAATTTAATTTTAATTTGGATATGGATATGAATATATACTTCAACTTTGGTTATAATGCTGCACTTTTCATAGTATATTAGTTTTTAAATTAAATTAAATTAAATTAATTAATACTTGAAATCTGATCATATCTCGCGATTTTATTATATTTTTTATTATGTATTTCTTTTATTAAATTATTTTTCTAATTAAATTAACATTTATTAGCATTTAATTTTTAACATATCATGTATACTGTTTAAATATATATTAGTTTTAGTCATAAATGTTCTTACTAAATTAATGTTTTAATTAATTAAAATGTATTAGAACTTCAAATTTTGAATTATAATTGTATTAATTCTAATAATATACTCCCTCTGGCTCAAAATATAAAATCAACATTTATATTTAAATGTCATTCATTTAACGTTTGACAAATAGTAAATCTTCTAATTATTAATTTTTTTAATTTGGATAGTTTAATTGTATTGTCTAAAATTAAATCAGTTCATATAAAAAAATTGCTATATTGATGATTCTAACCTTTCCTTATTAAATTAATTTTACAACTAAATTAAAATTGATTAACACTTGACATTTTAGCTAATGAAGTACACTATTTAATTATATTAATTTTAATCATTAATTTCGATACTAAATTATTATCATAATTAAACTAAAGTTCAATAGAACTTAAAAATTTACCAAATTATGATGTATAACTATATTAAATCTAATAATATACTCCCTCTGTCCTGAAATTTATGATCAACATTAATCATAAGAAGTCAATTTGATTTTTTTAAAAAATTAAAAATTATTGTGATTCATTTAATGTTCGAAAATAATAAAATTTATAAATAATATAACTTTTAATTTATATAGTTTATCATTTTTATAATTGTATGGCCTAATGTGACACCCCTAAAATAGGTATACATCACCTATTCTGAGTCGTCAAATACATGATACATAATACAAATACAA
This sequence comes from Panax japonicus, assembly GCA_020205505.1. Taxonomy (NCBI): domain Eukaryota; kingdom Viridiplantae; phylum Streptophyta; class Magnoliopsida; order Apiales; family Araliaceae; genus Panax; species Panax japonicus. The sequence continues at coordinate 3,186,249 of CM035102.1, forward strand.
CCTTAAATATACAACATAAGTTGTGAGTTTTAATACAAATATTATCTTCTAGACAGTATTCAAACTCAAAATAAATCCTCAATACATTTATTATCACACTATTTCATAGAATAGTGAAGACTACTAATGCTATCATCTGGACCGTCACTCTATTCCCCGACTAGTCCCGGCTACGTTCTCATTTCCTGAAGAGAACAATGAAAGCAAAAGGGTGAGCTCAACTAGCCCAGTAAGAAAATATTATGACTAATATAATGCAGATAAATTATCATTAGCCTTCAACAATGTTAAATTGATAAAATACAATAGACATCAAGTTTAACTGCAGCGGAATAAGCAATCCATTAGAAGAGTCAAGTAGAGCATGATATCTACTATCTTCTATGATTTAAAATGTTTTCATCAATTTTATCACTGAGACTCAACTTAATAAATAAACCACATCATCGAGTCATTCCTGCACTACGGGCCAAGGATATTCATTAAATCATCAATGGTCATGACTATACCGAATAATCCCTGGTTATAATCATATCAAAAACTGTCAATCAATGCACTACAGGCCACTGAGGACTTTTACCACATCATTTATAACATTACAAGTCATGATTATACCGAATAATCCTTGGTCATAATCATACCAAGTCCATCTATGCACGTAAGCCAAAGATGAATTTCATCACAATATAAGCATGAAGATGATGACAATGACATAATAATTCAATAAAACAAGTTCAAGAATAAATTTTAAAGATTTATAAGTTAACTTATCCTGAACTCAATAATGTCTAAATTGTCAACACGATACTGCTTTGTGGAGTAAAATTCAAGAATTCTCAGAAAAATATTTCCATGAAAAGATACTGGATGAAGCGCAAATATCAAGGATATTATACTAATTTCATGGAGTATAAAAGCCAAAACTTTAACCTACTGAGTATGATATAATATATGAAACTGCAAATGGATTTTCGCCCGCCATGTGGTAATCCACGTAGACAGATCATTTCCATAATTTAATAAGGAATGAATACAAAGGATCATTCACCATGCATGTGGTAATCCACATAGATAGGTTATTCCAACAGAATAATAAATAATGGAATAACAGAAGAATTTACCATGCATGCGATAAATCGCACAGACAGGTTATTCCCAACGGAATAATAAAGAATGAAACCAGGTCATGTGTAATACGCACATACAGGATATTCCAACAGAATAATAAAGAATGGAACCAAGTCATGCATAATCCGCACAGACAAGATGTTCCAACAGAATAATAAAGAATGGAATAACAACAGAATTCACCAGGCATGCGATAGACCGCACAGACAGGTTATTCCAACAGAATAATAAATAATGGAACTAGGTCATGCGTAATACGCACAGACAGGATATTCCAACAGAATAATAAAGAATGGAATAACACAAGAATTTCACCATGTATGCGGTACTTCGCATAGACAGGTTATTCCAACATAATAATAAAGAATGGAATAACAAAAGAATTTTACCATGTATACGGTACTTGGCATAGATAGGTTATTCCAACGTAATAATAAAGAATGGAATAACAGAAGCTCTCTTCATGAATACAAAAGAAATAATATCCCTTACCTTAGAAAGAAACTAGATACTGGAGTAGAGAGGTATCAAACTTCTCTTCTTCTTTCTCTCTATAATTTCTCTCTATAATAATAGCTCTATAGCTTTAGTGAATTGATGAGAAATGAAGGAAGAATGAGCTTCTATTTATAGAAAAATATAGTTTCAATAATTGCTCATTTTGGGGCTCGAAATATTACAGTTTAATACCTTCAACTTTTCTTTCATTTTTAATTTAGTCCTGCAAGTACTATCAAACTTGCACCTCCTCCCCTAATAGTAAATAATGTGAATCAATAGTTCAATCATGTGAATCAATAGTTATAATCATGTGAACATATGAATTACAGTATAGTACCTCCATCTATACCTCTATTTTTAATTTAGTCATGCAAGTATTATCAATCTTGCACCACCTCCCCTAATAGTACATGAATGTGATTCAATAGTACACTCATTTGAACAAATAGTTATATAAGCATGTGAATTAGTAGCAATTAATTGCTCATTTATCCGATTAATTACCGATTTATCAATATAACCCCAAGACATCAATTAATATCGAAATAAATGTCGATTTCCACTAACACTAATAATTCTAACACAATAGAACTATCAATTTCATCTTTAATCAACACGAACTTATTCATCATTAATATTATAACTCACAATATTTAACAATCAGGTTGTTCCCAGGAAAGAGGGGACTTTTCGATAAGGATTTCTCCTTATTGACGAGCAATTAGATGACCAAACCTCTCCTTAACAGAACTTTTAGACATTGTAAATATTGTAATTTAATAATATGAATAACTTTATTGTCTCAATTATTGATTTAATAATATAACATATTATGCAGATGATACTGTGACAATAATCGAATCAATAATGTGAGAGATATGATGCAACAATTACTGTAGCAATAATTGAGTATAACTGAGTGACTTCTCATGTAAGCATCAATAATCAGTACCGTTTGCTACTATGCAACCACGCGTATTACTGTACTTTTACTACCGGTTAGTTCAACAGTTTAACGTTAAAACTTCCGCTGTTATTTTTATAAAAAGATAATTATGTCATTTTCTAACTACGATAATACTTCCGTTGTGGGGTCCACCAATGATTGTGCCGTCGTACGAATATTCTCTGTTAAAACGAATATTCCCCGACCAATCGAATATTATATAACCACTTTCTTACTTTGCAAAATTTGTAAATATTATCCACAACTATAACATTATATCAAATCCACACCATAATATTCAAAAATATATTTCGAGAAAATTATTCTTTATTCATAAAAGTTGGGGTCTTACAACAATGTTCATGCAAACAACAACACTGACCAAATGATGAATGATGGAATGTTTAGAGGCTTTATGCAATTCATGCAATATTAGGTAAGAGAGACTCCTGTTCAAAATATAAGTGGAAATAATGGCAACCCACGGTTGGTCACCACTAAGCAGTTCAAGGAGCTGGGACCACCGGAGTTTTTGGGAAAGCCAGAACCACTTAAGGCAGAGACGTGGATAAAGCAGATCACCAAGATATTTTAGGTCTTGGAATGCTCAGAGGAGCAAAAGGTTCCATTCTCCACCTTTATGTTGCGTGAAGAAGCAGATCATTGGTGGGAATCTGTAAAACGTACCCAGCCTGACGCACTCAAAATGTCTTGGGAGAAGTTTCAAGAATTGTTCAAAGACAAGTACTTTCCTGAAAGTATTCGTCACATGAAGGAGGTGGAATTCATCAAGTTGGAGCAAAACAATATGACTGTGTCGCAATACGAGGCTAAGTTTGCGGAGTTATCCCTACTTGCATCCCATTTGGTAGATAATGAGGAGAGAATGACGCGAATGTTTCTGAGATGTTTGAAACCCGAGATACGTCAATATCTTATCTCTCATAAACTGTGTTTGTATTAAGATGTTGTTAATAGGGCTCAGTTATTGGAGCGCGATAATGAGTCAGCACAACCAAAAGGCAACGACCAACAACACGATAATAATCATACCGGTGGCAACGACCATCGGAACAATGATAAACATCGTGGGGGAAATTATCATGCCAAGAATGGTAACCACTTTGGTGGTAATCATGGCCAAGATAATATGAGTGGAAATTTCAAGAAGCGAAGGTTCAACAACGATGGAAAGACAGCAGCACCAACACCCATTTTCAAGGAAGGAGAACGACCACCAATTGTATGCTTCAAATGCGGAGGGGAGGGACATATCAGTCCAAACTGCGTGATGCAGTCCAAAGCATGTTACAATTGTGGAAGAGAAGGTCACCTAGCTCGATTTTATGGTGTAGTGAAGTCAAGTCCAGCTGGGATAATGATGCCAAAGGATGTCTTAGACAAGTCAAAGCCGGTAGTTTAAGTGAGAGCGTTTGTCGAGGAACCCGAACGAAGTTATCACGGGTAAGTTAATCATAAATGCTTACAAAGTCTATACCTTATTCGATACCGGTTCTACCTATTCTTTTATCTCTCTTTCTTGCGCTCAACGTTTAAATTTGACCCCAGAGAAATTAGACTTTGACTTATTGGTTGAAACTCGGTTAGGAGAAACCTTCATTAACTCCACTGTTTATAAATCTTGCTGATTCAAATCGACACTTTCACATTACCTGTCGATCTTATTTCATTGAAAATACTTGCATTTGATGTAATTCTAGGGATTGATTGGTTAACTACTCATCATGTAAAAAAAATCGATTATTTTTGTAAGGTTGTTAGCTTTCATATTCATAACTAACCTATTATGCGAATTCAAGCAACCAAACCACTAAATTTAATCACTGTTATATCAAGCCATAAGTAAAGAACCCCAATCCTTTCGTTATTGACTTTCTTGTGTGTAATGCACCCAAGCCAGACTATCCGTAGGGGACGTTATGAATAACGGTGACAAGTTGATAGGTATCAATGTGACGTGTTATCCAAATCTTGGATGAGGGTCACAGTTTTGAATGATATTGCTATTGTTAATAAATTTCTTGACGTATTTCTGAAGACTTCTTGGCCTACCCCAGAGCATGAAATCGAATTTTATACTGAACCTAGTACAAAACCTATTTCTAAAACCCTTAAATATTTCTTCTACTAAAAAAAACTTATAATGAGCCAAAGATGTTGACACGAGCTGTTGAAGATTACGACCATACCATTCAATATCATCGTGGAAAAGCGAACGTGGTAGCTGACGCGTTGAGTAGAAGATCGTATGTGTGACGCCCCCAAAATAGGTATACATCACCCATCTTGAGTCGCCAAATACATGGTACAAAATTTAAATACAACTTAATTTTACAACAGTCGTGTGAAATACGACAAAACATAATCTAAGAGTTTTAATATGAATATTGTCATCTAGACAATATCCACACTCAATGGAGTCCTCATTACATTTATTATCACACTACTTAACAGAATAGTGAGGACTACTAATGCTATCATCTGGACTGTCACTCCGTTCCCTGACTAGTCCCGGCTACGTTCTTATTTCCAGAAGAGAACAGTGAAAGAAAGGGTGAACTCAACTAACCCAGTAACAAATATTATGACTAAGATAATGCAGAATAAATTATCATTAGTCTTCAACAATGTTAAACTGATAAATACAATAGACATCAAGTTTAACTGCAACGGAATAAGCAATCCATTAGAAGAGTCAAGTAGAGCATGATATCTACTATCTTCTATGATTTAAAATATTTTCATCAATTTTTATTGCTGAGACTCAGCTTAATAAATAAACCACATCATCGAGTCATCCCTGCACTACGGGCCAAGGATAGTCATTAAATCATCAATGGTCATGACTATACCGAATAATCCCTGGTCATAATCATACCAAAAAACTGTCCATCAATGCACTACAGGCTATTGAGGACTTTTACCACATCATTTATAACAATACAGGTCATGATTATATAGAATAATCCCTGGTCATAATCATACCAAGTCCATCTATGCATGTAAGCCAAAGATGACTTTCATCACAATATAAGCATGATGATGATGACAATGACATAATAATTCAATAACACAAGTTCAAGAATAAATTTTAAAGATTTATAAGTTAATTTATCTTGAAATCAATTACGTCCAAATTGTTAACATGATACTGCTTTGTGGAGTAAAATTCAAGAATGCTCAGAAGAATATTTCCATGAAAAGATACCAGATGAAGCGCAAATATCCACGATATTCTACTAATTTCATGGAGTATAGAAGCCAAAACTTTAACCAAATGAATACCATGGAATATATGAAACTGCAAATGAATTTTCACCCGCCATGCGGTAATCTACGTAGATAGATCATTTTCATAATTTAATAAGGAATGAATACGAAGGATCATTCACCATGCATGTGATAATTCATATAGACAGGTTATTCCAATAGAATAATAAAGAATGGAACTAGGTCACGCGTAATTCGCACAGATAGGATATTCCAACAGAATAATAAAGAATGAAATAATAGAAGAATTCACCATGCATGCGATAGACAACACAAACAGGTTATTCCAACAGAATAATAAAGAATGAAACCAGGTCTAACGTAATCCGCACAGACATGATATTCCAACAGAATAATAAAAAATGGAATAACAAAGAATTCACCATACATGCGATAGACCGCACAGACAGGTTATTCAACAGAATAATAAAGAATGAAACCAAGTCTAGCCTAATCTGCACAGACATGATATTCCAACAAAATAATAAATAATGGAACCATGTCTAGCGTAATCCGCACAGACAGGATATTCCAACAGAATAATAAATAATGGAATAACAGAAGAATTTCACCACGTATGCGGTACTTCGCATAGACATGTTATTACAACATAATAATAAAGAATGGAATAATAGAAACTCTCTTCATGAATACGAAAGAAATAATACCCCTTACCTTAGAAAGAAACTGGATACTGGAGTAGAGAAGTAGCAGACTTCTCTTCTTCTTTCTCTCTATAATTTATCTCTATAATAATTGCTCTATAGCTTTAGTGAATTGGTGAGAAATGAAAAAAAATGAGATTCTATTTATAAAAAAATATAGTTTCGATAATTGCACGTTTTGGGCCTCGAAATATTACAGTACAATACCTTCAACTTTTCTTTCATTTTTAATTTAGTCCTGCAAGTATTATCAAACATGCACCACCTCCCCTAATAGTAAATAATGTGAATCAATAGTTCAATCATGTGAATCAATAGTTATAATCATTTGAAAATACGAATTACAGTATAGTACCTCCATCTATACCTCCATTGTTAACTTAGTCATACAAGTATTATCAATCTTGCACCAACTCCCCTAATAGTACAAGAATGTGAATCAATAGTACACACATGTGAATAAATAGTTATAATCATGTGAATTAATAGCAATTAATTGCCCATCTATACCTCCATTTTTAACTTAGTCATGCAAGTATTCTCAATCTTGCACCAACATTCCTAATAGTACAAGAATGTGAATCAATAGTACACACATGTGAATAAATCGTTATAATCATATGAATTAATAGCAATTAATTGCCCATTTATCCGATTAATTACCCGATTGGTCAATATAACTTTCAGACATCAATTATTATCGAAATAAATATCGATTTCCACTAACACTAATAATTCCAACACAATGGAACTATCAATTTCATCTTTAATCAACACGAAATTATTCATCATTAATATTATAACTCACAAAATTTAACAACCAGGTCGTTCCCAGAAAAGAGGGGGCTTTCCGATAAGGATTTATCCTTATTGGCGCGCAATTAGATGACCAAACCTCTCATTGACAGAACTTCTAGACATTGTAAATATTGCAATTTAATAATATGAATAACTTTGTCGTCTTAATTATTGATTTAATAATAATAAATATTATGTAGATGATACTGTGACAATAATTGATTCAATAATATGAAAGATATGATGTAGCAATTACTGTAGCAATAATTGAGTATAACTGAGTGACTTTTCACGTAAGCATCAATAATCAATACCGTGTGGTACTATGCAACCACGCGTATTACTGTACTTTTATTAACGGGTAGTTCAACATTTTTAACGGTAACACTTTCGCCGTTTATAAAAAGATAATTCTGTCGTTTTCTTACTACGACAATACATCCATTATGGGGTCCACCAATGATTGTGTCATCGTACGAATATTCCCTGTTAAAACGAATATTCTCCGACCAATCGAATATTATATAACAACTTGCTTACTTTGCAAAATTTATAAATATTACCCACAACTATAACATTATATCAAATCCACACCATAATATTCAAAAAATTATTTCGAGAAATTTAAATCTTTATTCATAAAATTTGGGGTCTCACAGTATGCGTTTACGAGTGCGAATATACGAACCTACGTGAAGATAACGAATATATGATTAGAACCGACTTTAGTCGATAATGTTAAAGATGCTAAAGCTACAGACCCGGAGCTGATGAACACGAAAAAGAAGGTTCAAGAAAACGTTATCTCAACCCTCGATTTAATTGGCTCATTTGAAATCCTCGATCGAGTAGAAATTGTGGCCTATAGACTCGTTTTACCGCCAAGTATGTCGCATGTTCATAAAGTTTTTCACGTATCGATGTTACGTAAATATGTGGATAACCCGAACCACGTTATTAAATTAGAACTAGACAAGATAGCAGAAGATTTAAAGTATGAGGAGATACGTGTTAAAATCTTAGATAAAAAGGATCATATTCAACACTCAAAGGTTATACCTCAAGAGTTAGAATCTGATATGAAGTCAAAGTATCCTCATCTCTTTGGCATACCAAGTACGTACGTAAATTTCGAGGGCGAAATTTCATAAGGAAGGGAGATTGTGAGACCCCAAATTTTATGAATAAAGATTTAAATTTCTCGAAATATTTTTTTTGAATATTATGGTATGAATTTGATATAATGTTATAGTTGTGGATAATATTTATAAATTTTGCAAAGTACGTAAGTTGTTATATAATATTCGATTGGTCGGAGAATATTCATTTTAACAGGGAATATTCGTACAACGACACAATCATTGGTGAACCCCACAACGGAATTATTGTCGGATTGAGAAAATAACAAAAATATTTTATGAAAATAACGGCGAAAGTTTTACTGTTAACTGTTGAAACACCCGGTGTTAAAAGTACAATAATACGCGCGGTTGCATAGTAGCACACGGTATTGATTATTGATGCTTACGTGAGAAGTCACACAGTTTTGTTCAATTATTGCTACAGTAATTACTGCATAGTATCTCACGTTATTTGATTCAATTATTATTGATATTTTATATATTATTAAATCAATAATTGAGATAACAAAGTTATTTTATTTGCAATATTAACGATGTCTAGAAGTTCTGTCAAGGAGAGGTTTGGTCACCTAATTGCGCGTCAATAGGGAGAAATCCTTATTGGAAAGCCCTCTCTTTTCTGGGAATGACCTGGTCGATTAATATTGTGAATTATAATAATGATGATGATTTTTGTTTTAATATTATTATAAATGTAATAAAACAGAAAACTTTTTATATAAAATAGAATACTTTTTATAAAGTTTTATTTTATTTGATTATAAATAAAATATAATATATTTTAGTATGCATAGTGTTTGTATAGTAAAATCTTTTTATATAAAACAAAATACTTTTATAAAGTTATTTGTTTTATGTAAAACCCCAAATTTTACGAATAAAGATTTAATTTTCTGGAAATAATTTTTTAAAATTATGGAATGAATTTGATATAATGTTATAGTTGTGGGTAATATTTATAAATTTTGCAAAGTACACAAGTTGTTATATAATATTCGATTGGTCGGAGAATATTCGTTTTAACAGGGAATATTCGTACAACGGCACAATCATTGGTGGACCCCGTAACGGAATTATTATCGGATTGAGAAAACTACAAAAATATTTTTATAAAAATAACGGCAGAAGTTTTACCGTTAATACTGTTGAACTACTCGGTAGTAAAAGTACAGTAATACGTGTGGTTGCATAGTAGCACACGGTATTGATTATTGATGCTTACGTGAGAAGTGACTCAGTTTTATTCAATTATTGCTACAGTAGTTGCTGCATAGTATCTCACGTTATTTGATTCAATTATTGTTGATTTATATATATATATATATATATATATATATATATTATAGATATATAAGTTTTGTTTTATTAGTATTATTAATGTAATAAAACAGAAAAACTTTTTATATAAAACATAATAATTTTATAAAATTATTCTATAAATAGAATATATTATATTCTATTATGCATAGTGTTTTGCATAGTAAATTTTTTTTATATAAAACAGAATACTTTTATAAAGTTATTCTATAAATAGAATATATTATATTTTATTATGCATAGTGTTGGATAGTGTCTGCATAGTATTTTGCATAGTAAAATCTTTTTATATAAAACATAATACTTTTATAAAGTTATTCGTTTTATTAGATTATAAATAAAATACATTATATTTTATTTAAAGATTTTGCTTTAACTCTGGACCGTCCGATTAAAAGTAAATCAATCTGGACCGTTCATGAATTAGTTACTATTCAATCCATTCTTCTATAAATAGAAGCTCATTCCTTCATTATTTCTTACGAATTCACTAAAACTCTAGAGAGAATTCTTCTTCTATAATCTTGAGTGTCTTTCTTTAGCGTTTAAGAAAACTTTGAGTGTATTACAAGTTTTCTTCGAGTATATCCTCGCCCTACCAGTCGGAGTACTCTTCTTTCAAAGGCAAGGGATATTATTTGTTGTACCGTAAGGGGTATTATTTCGTTCGTATTCATGAAGAAAACTTCTGTTATTCCATTATTTATTATTCTGTTGGAATAACCTGTATACGCGGTCTACCCTATACTTGGTGAAATTTTTCTGTTATTCCATTCTTTATTATTCTGTTGAAATATCTTGTCTGTGCGTTTACGCCGGACCTGGTTCCGTCTTTGTTATTCTATTGGAATATCATGTCTGTGCGTTTACGTCGGACTTGGTTCCGTCTTTATTATTCTGTTGGAATATCCTGTCTGTACGTTTTACGCCGGACTTGGTTCCGTTATTTATTATTCTGTTGGAATAACCTGTATACGCGAAATACAGCATGCATGGTGATTTCTGTTGTAATTCCATTCTTTATTATTTTGTTGGAACATCCTGTCGGTGCGAATTTCGCCTGACCTGGTTCTGTTATTTATTATTTTTTTGGAATAACCTGTCTATGCGAAGTACCGCATGCATGGTGATTTCTGTTGTTATTCCATTCTTTATTATTCTGTTGGAATATCTTGTCGGTGCGTATTACGCCTGACCTGGTTCTGTTATTTATTATTCTGTTGGAATAACATGTCTATGTAAAGTACCTCATGCATGCTGATTTCTTTTGTTATTCTATTCTTTATTATACTCAGTTGATTAAAGTTTTGACTTCTATAATCCATGAAATTAGTTGAATATCCTTGATATTTGCGCTTCATCCAGTATCTTTTCATGAAAATATTCTTCTGAGTATTCTTGAATTTTACTCTACAAAGAAGTATCATGTTGACAATTTGGACGTTATTAGTTCCTGAATAATTTAATTCTTGAACTTGTTTTATTGAATTCTTATATGATTGTCATCATCCCCATGTTTATATTTTGTTGAAAGTCATCTGTGACCTGTAGTGCATAGATGGACTTGGTATGATTATGACTAGGGATTATTCGGTATAATCATGACCGTATTTTTATAAATGATGTGGAAAAAGTCCTCATTGGCCCGTAATGCATTGATGGACAATTTTTGGTATGATTATGGCTATGGATTCTCTTCGGCCAAGGGAGCAAAGATGAATTATTTTATGGCATGATCAGAACCGTTGATGAAAATACGATTATCTTTGGCCCGTAGTACATGGATAATTCGTGGTCGTGATACTAAATAATATTCTTGGCCTGTAATGCAGGGATGATTTTATGATGTGGATTATTTATTAAGCTGAGTCTCAGTGATAAAAGTGATGAAAAAATTTTTAAATCATAAAAGATAGTAGATTTTATTCTCTACTTGACTCTTTTTATGGATTGCATGTTCCGCTGCAGTTAAACTTGATGTCTATTGTATTTTATCAGTTTAACACTGTTGAAGACTAATGATAATTTATTCTGCATTATCTTAGTAATAATATTTCTTACTGGGCTAGTTGAGCTCACCCTTTCTTTCATTGTTCTCTTCAGGAAATGAGAACGTAGCCGTGACTAGTCGGGGAACAGAGTGACAGTCCAGATGATAGCATTAGTAGTCATCACTATTCTGTTAAATAGTGTAAAAATAAATGTAATGAGGACTTATTCTGAGAGTGAATATTGTCTAGATGACAATATTTGTATTAAAACTCATAGCTCTCTTGTTGTATATTAAAGATTGTATTTGTATTCTGTACCATATATTTGGTGACTCAGAATAGGTGATGTATACCTATTTTTAGGGGCGTCATATTTTATTATATTATAAATAGAATATATTATATTTTATTATGCATAGTGTTTGCATAGTGCCTGCATAGTGTTTGTATAGTAAAATCTTTTTATATAAAACATAATACTTTTATAAAGTTATTTGTTTTATTAGATTTTAAATAAAATATAAATATAAATATATATATATTTTATAAATAGAATATATTATATTTTATTGCATAGTATCCTTTTCATTATCCAATAAATAGAATGCTTGGTTAGAATAGAAAATCACACCAGAAATTCAGAGAATTCTTCTTTTATAATCTTGAGCGTATTTCTTTAGAGTTTTAAGAAGTTTTGAGCGTAGAAAATAGTATAAGTTTTCTTCAAGAATATCATTACCCTACCAGTCGGAATACTCTTCTTTCTAAGGTAAGGGGTATTATTTCTTTCGTATTCATGAAGAGAGCTTCTGTTATTCAATTCTTTATTATTATGTTGGAATAACCTGTCTATGCGAAGTACCGCATACATGGTGAAATTCTTCTGTTATTCCATTATTTATTATTATGTTGGAATAACCTGTCTATGCGAAGTACCGCATACATGGTGAAATTCTTCTGTTATTACATTCTTTATTATTCTGTTGGAATATCCTATCTGTGCGTATTACGCATGACCTGGTTCCATTATTTATTATTCTGTTGGAATAACCTGTCTATGCGAAGTACCGCATACATGGTGAATTCTGTTGTTATTCCATTCTTTATTATTCTGTTGGAATATCCTGTCTGTGCGTATTACGCATGACCTGGTTCCACTCTTTATTATTATGTTGGAATATCCTGTCGGTGCGAATTTCGCATGGCCTGGTTCCATTCTATATTATTTTGTTGGGAATAACCTGTCTGTGTGATCTATCGAATGCCTGATGAATTCTTCTATTATTCCATTATTTAGTATTCTGTTGGAATAACCTGTCTATGTGGATTACCGCATGCATGGTGAATGATCCTTCGTATTCGTTCCTTATTACATTGTCGAAATGATCTGTTTATGTGGATTACCGTATGGCGGGCGAAAATCCATTTGCAATTTCATATATTATATTATACTCAGTGGGTTAAAGTTTTGGCTTCTATAATCCAAGAAATTAGTAGAATATCCTGGATATTTACGCTTCATCCAGTATCTTTTCATGTAAATATTCTTTTGAGCATTCTTTAATTTTACTCCACAAAGCAGTATCATGTTGACAATTTGGACATTATTGATTTCATGATAAATTAACTTATAAATCTTTAAAATTTATTCTTGAACTTGTTTTATTGAATTATTATGTCATTATCATCATCCTCATGGTTATATTGTGATGAAAGTCATCTTTGGCTTACGTGTATAGATGGACTTGATATGATTATGTCCAGGGATCATTCGGTATAATCATGAACTGTATGTTATAAATGATGTGATAAAAGTCCTCGGTGGACTTTAGTGCGTTGGTGGACAGTTTTTGGTATGATTATGACCAGGGATTATTCGGTATAGTCATGACCATTGATGATTTAATGAATATCCTTAGCCTGTAGTGCAGGGATGACTCGATGATGTGGTTTATTTATTAAGCTGAGTCTCAGCGATAAAAATTGATGAAAACATTTTAAATCATAGAAGATAGTAGATATTATATTTTACTTGACTCTTCTAATGGATTGCTTATTCCGCTGTAGTTAAACTTGATGTCTATTGTATTTTATCAGTTTATATTAGTCATAATATTTCTTACTGGGCTAGTTGAGCTCACCCTTTTGCTTTCATTGTTCTCTTCAGGAAATGAGAACGTAGCCGGGACTGATCGGAGAACAGGGTGATGGTGTGAGACCCCAAAATTTTTGAATTTTTTTTTGAATATTATAGTGCAGATTTGATATAATGTTATAGTTGTGGGTAATATTTACAAATTTTGCAAAGTATGAAAGTTATTATAAAATATTCATTTGGTCGAGGAATATTCTTTTTATCGAAGAATATCCGTACGACGACACAATCATTGGTGGACCCTACAACGGAAGTATTATCGTAGTAAGAAAACGACAAAATTATCTTTTTATAAAAATAACGGCGAAAGTGTTACCGTTAAAACTGTTGAACTACTCGGTAGTAAAAGTACAGTAATACGCATGGTTGCATAGTAGCACACGGTATTGACTATTGATGCTTACGTAAGAAGTCACTCAGTTATACTTGATGAGTGGGATTTATACCCGCGAATCGGATAATTTATGACTTAAATATTTTCTTGAATTCGTAGTTTTTATGTAGTTTTATATGTTTATAGTGTTATTGTGCTTAATCGTTGCATTGTAGAGCTTTATAGTGATTTTCCAGTTTTAAAGGGGCAAAATAGTCAATTTACGCATAGCCGCGCCGCTGCGCCAAATACTTGATGACATCAGCACCGCGACGCAGCGCCACTACTCCTTCTTTGGCTCACGCTGCAGCGCGAGCTCCGTGTCTATGTTACTAATGTGGCGCTGCAGCGCCATCTAATGCTTGGTGGCCCGTGCCGCGGCGCCATCTCCGGTGCCCATGCAGAGAATGCTTGTTTCTGACCTAGCAAGTGAGGGGAGCTGATATAAAGAAAAAGGGAGTCTATGCAAGAGGGAGATATATAACATAGAATAGAGAGGAAGAGATATCATCATATTCCTTAATAGTTTATCTTAGGATTTTGTTTAGCTTTCCTTTGTAATTCCTCTTTCTTTCTCTTAGATAAATGTTTGTAAATATAGATTAGCTAGATTAGGGAGAAGTTTGGGTGTCTTTGGAGCATCAAGAGCAATGAGCTACACGGACTGGAGAGCTTGATTCGAGTAGAATGCTTAGAGATTGAAGGGCTTTGACAAAGTTTCTTCTTATCTATTTATTTTCTCTGATTTTGTAATATACAAATGTTATCTTTATTGCTACTTGTATTTTACTCAATAACTATGAACTGAATATTTGCTCAAAGGTTATAATGGAACCATTTGTTATTTAATTGACTGTCTTATCTCTTTGGTTGGTACCATATGATTTGGTTCAATATATTTATGCTTAATGATTCTCGCTAAGAAATTAACTATGATTTTGGTAATTTACATGATATCGACCGAAGAATTGTAGATTTACACCTGAATATATTGGTATGTGATTGTGGGTTTCGACTGCATAAGTTGTGCGTAGAATAGACATATATCTATGCACTACGTGCGACCTAATTGAGAGCTTATGCTTAAATCCTTGTTCGGATCAATTCACATAGACATATGTAGGATTGTACCTTGCTTGGGCGTTCTTTTCTGTTCTATTCTCTATCGGGTGGATCTGGAAAGGATATGTTTATATATACCTCGACAGAGGTGTATGAGCACTTGTGCGTTCTCGGTCGACAAATTGTCGTGACCATTTAGACCATAGAGAGAATGGTAGCTAGTTTGATGAAACATAGCACACCGGGTGTTCGACAGAATGCCTGAGTGGGGTGAAGTTGTAACCTTAGCTTGTTATTCCTTAGATTACCCTTCGTTATCCATTTACTTATTTTGATAATTAGTTATGCTTAGATTAATCACTCTTCCATTTATTGCTGTTCGAATAAGACTTTAGCGATATAAAGTCTGTATTTGGTAAATATTAGTGATAGTTCCTCGTGGGTACGACACTCTACTTATCATTGTATTACTTGTTAGACCGCGTATACTTGTGCATGTTTAGTGATAGGTTATCCGACCAACAATACTCAATTATTGCTATAGTAATTGTTGTATCATATCTCTCATATTATTGATTCGATTATTGTCACAGTATCATCTGCATAATATAATATATTATTAAATCAATAATTGAGACGATAAAGTTATTCATATTATTAAATTACAATATTTACAAAGTCTAGAAGTTCTGTCAATGAGAGGTTTGGTCATCTAATTGCACGCCAATAAGGAGAAATCCTTATCGAAAATCCCCCTCTTTCCTGGGAACGACCTGATTGTTAAATATTGTGAGTTATAATATTAATGAAAAATATGTTCTTGTTGATTAAAGATGAATTTGATAGTTCCATTGTGTTGGGGTTATTAGTGTTAGTGGAAATCGACATCTATTCCGATGATAATTGATGTCTGGGGGTTATATTGATAAATTGGGTAATTACTCGGATAAATGAACAATTAATTGCTACTAATTCACATGCTTATATAACTATTTGTTCACATGTGTGTACTATTCAATCACGTTCTTGTACTATTAGGGGAGTAGTTGGTGCAAGATTGATAATACTTGCATGACTAAGTTAAAAATAGAGGTATAGATGGAGGTACTATACTGTAATTCGTATTTTCACATGATTATAACTATTGATTTACATTATTTACTATTAGGGGAGGTGGTGCAAGTTTGATAATACTTGTAGGACTATATTAAAAATGAAAGAAAAGTTGAAGGTATTGTACTGTAATATTTCGAGCCCCAAAATGTGCAATTATCGAAACTATATTTTCCTATAAATAGAAGTTCATTCTTCCTTTATTTCTCACCAATTCACGCTATAAAGCAATTATTATACAGAGAAATTATAGAGAGAAAGAAGAAGAGAGGTCTGCTACCTCTCTACTCCAGTATCCAGTTTCTTTCGTATACATGAAGAGAGCTTCTGTTATTTCATTCTTTATTATTATGTCGGGATAACATGTCTATGCGAAGTACCGCATACATGGTGAAATTCTTCTGTTATTCCATTCTTTATTATTATGTTGGAATAACCTATCTATGCGAAGTACCGCATACATGGTAAAATTCTTCTGTTATTCCATTCTTTATTATTATGTTGGAATAACCTGTCTATGCAAAGTACCGCATACATGGTGAAATTCTTCTGTTATTCCATTCTTTATTATTCTGTTGGAATATCCTGTCTGTGCGGATTACGCATTACCTGGTTCAATTCTTTATTATTCTGTTGTAATATCCTGTCGGTGCGGATTACGCATGACCTGGTTCCAATCTTTATTATTCTATTGGGAATAAACTTTCTGTGCGATCTATCGCATGCATTGTGAATTCTTCTGTTATTCCATTCTTTATTATTCTGTTGGAATAACCTGTCTATGTGGAATACCGCATGCATAGTGAATGATCCTTCGTATTCAATTTTTATTAAATTGTGGAAATGATCTGTTTACGTGGATTACCGAATGGCGGACGAAAATCCATTTGCAATTTCATATATTCTATTATACTCAGTGGGTTAAATTTTTGGCTTCTATACTCCATGAAATTAGTAGAATATCCTGGATATTTGCGCTTCATCCAGTATCTTTTCATAGGAAATATTCTTCTGAGCATTCTTGAATTTTACTCCACAAAGCAGTATCATGTTGACAATTTGGACATAATTGATTTCAAGATAAATTAACTTATAAATCTTTAAAATTTATTCTTAAACTTGTTTTATTGAATTATTATGTCATTGTCATCATCATCATGCTTATATTGTGATGAAAGTCATCTTTGGCTTACGTGCATAGATGGACTTGGTATGATTATGACCAGGGATTATTCGGTATAATTATGACCTATAATGTTATAAATGATGTGGTAAAAGTCCTCAGTAGCCTGTAGTGCATTGATGGACAGTTTTTGGTATGATTATGACCTGGGATTATTCAGTATTGTCATGACCATTGATGATTTAATGAATATCATTGGCCCGTAGTGCAGGGATGGCTCGATGATGTGGTTTATATATTAAGCTGAGTCTCAGCGATAAAAATTGATGAAAACATTTTAAATCATAGAAGATAGTAGATATCATGCTCTACTAGACTCTTCTAATGTATTGCTTATTCCGCTACAGTTAAACTTGATGTCTATTGTATTTTATCAGTTTAACATTGTTGAAGACTAATGATAAATTATTCTGCATTATCTTAGTCATAATATTTCTTACTGGGCTAGTTGAGCTCACCCTTTCTTTCACTTTTCTCTTCGGGAAATGAGAACGTAGCCGAGACTAGTCGGGGAACGGAGTGACGGTCTAGATGATAGCATTAGTAGTCCTCACTATTTTATTAAATAGTGTGACAATAAATGTAATGAGGACTCCATTGAGTGTGGATATTGTCTAGATGACAATATTCTTATTAAAACTCTTAGATTATGTTTTATCATATTTCACACGACTGTTGTATAATTAAGTTGTATTTGAATTTTGTACCATGTATCTGGCGACTCAAGATGGGTGATGTATACCTGTTTTGGGGGCGTCACAGTTCGTATCAAAGCTTAGGGATATGATCCCTGGCTGAGATGTGAGACAAGAACTAGGAGGGGAGAGACGGGGAATTCCTTTGCTAGTATGACCTACCTAAGTTTATTTGGTATTTAATTGGTCGGTCAGAGTATAGAGATAATATGTGATATGTCAATTAACCCTTGTTTTGTGACAGTATTTGAAAATGGCATATGAAAATGTTAAGATCAACAATGAAGCACATGAGACCGTTGAGTCACCAACGATCAATACCCAGGATAATGTGCAACAGGAAGATAATAATCCTCAGATAAATAACAACACTGATCAGATGATGAACGATGAGATGTTCAGAGGCTTTATGAAATTCATGCAACATCAGGCGAGAGAGACTCCTGTTCAAAATGCAGGTGGAAACACTGGCAACTCTCGAGTGGTCACCACTAAGCAATTCAAGGAGATGGGACCACCAGAGTTTTTGGGAAAGCCAGAACCACTTATGGCAGAGACGTGGTTAAAGTAGATCACAAAGATATTTGATATCTTGAGATGCTCCGAGGAGCAAAAGTTTCCCTTTGCAACCTTTATGTTGCGTGAAGAGACAGATTACTGGTTGGAATTTGTAAAACGTACCCAGCCTGACGCACTCAAGATGTCTTGGAAGAAGTTTCAAGAGCTGTTCAACGACAAGTAATTTCCCGAAAGTATTCATCACATGAAGGAGGTGGAGTTTATCAAGTTGGAGAAAAACAATATGACCGTGTCGCAAAAAGAGGCTAAATTTGCGAAGTTGTCCTGATTTGCATCCCATTTGGTTGATAATTAGGAGCGAATGACGAGAATATTTCTAAGAGGTTTGAAACCCGAAATAAGTCAATACCTCATTTGTGACGCCCCCAAAATAGGTATACATCACCCATCACCCATCTTGAGTCGCCAAATACATGGTACAAAATTCAAATACAACATAATTATACAACAGTCGTGTAAAATACGACAATACATATGCTGTGAGTTTTAATACAAATATTGTCATCTAGATAATATCCACACTCAATTGAGTCCTCATTACATTTATTATCACACTATTTAACAGAATAATGAGGACTA
Organism: Panax japonicus; assembly: GCA_020205505.1. Taxonomy (NCBI): domain Eukaryota; kingdom Viridiplantae; phylum Streptophyta; class Magnoliopsida; order Apiales; family Araliaceae; genus Panax; species Panax japonicus. Next base: position 3,205,767 of record CM035102.1, read on the forward strand.
CTAATGCTATTATCTGAACCGTCACTCCGTTCCCCTACTAGTCCCTGCTACGTTCTCATTTCCTGAAGAGAACAATAAAAGTAAAAGGGTGAGCTCAACTAGCCCAGTAAGAAATATTATGACTAAGATAATACAGAATAAATTATCGTTAGCCTTCAACAATGTTAAACTGATACAATATAACAAACATCAAGTTTAACTGCAGCGGAACAAGTAATTCATTAAAAGAGTCAAGTAGAGAATAAAATGTACTATCTTTTATGATTTAAAAGGTTTTTCATTACTTTTATCGCTGGGACTTAGCTTAATAAATAATCCACATAATCCTTGCACTACGGCCAAGAATATTCATTAGTATCACAACCACAAATTATCCATGCACTACGGGCCAAGGTTATTCGTGTATTCATCAATGGTCATGATTATGCCAACAACTGTCCATCAATGTACTACGGGCCAATGAGAACTTTTACCACATCATTTGTAACATTACGGTTATGATTATACCAATTAATCCCTGGTCATAATCATACCAAGTCCATCTATGCACTACAGGTCACAGATGACTTTCAACATAATATAAACATGAGGATGATGACAATGATATAAGAATTTAATAAAACAAGTTCAAGAATTAATTTATCCAGGAACTAATAACGTCCAAATTATCAACATGATACTTCTTTGAAGAGTAAAATTCAAGAATGCTCAGAAGAATATTTTCATGAAAAGATACTGGATGAAGCGCAAATATAAAGGATATTCCACTAATTTCATGGAGTATAGAAGCCCAAAACTTTAACCAACTGAGTATAATAAAGAATGAAATAACAAAAGAAATCACCATGCATGCGATAGATCGTACAGACGGGTTATTCCAACATAATAATAAATAACGGAATTAGGTCATGCGTAAACGCACAGATAGGATATTCCAACAGAATAATAAATAACGGAACCAGGTCAGGCGAAATTCACACCGACAGGATGTTCCAACAGAATAATAAATAACGGAACCAGGTCATGCGTAAACGCACAAACAGGATGTTCTAATAGAATAATAATGAGTGGAATAACAGAAGAATTTCACCATGTATGCGGTACTTCGCATAGACAGGTTATTCCAACATAATGATAAAGAATAGAATAACAGAATAATTTCACCAAGTATAGGGAAGACCGCGTATACAGGTTATTCCAACAGAATAAAAAAAATAGAATAACAGAAGTTCTCTTCATGAATACGAAAGAAATAATACCCCTTATCTTAGAACAACTGGATATATGAGTAGTGAAGTAGCAGAATACTTTTCTTCTTTCTCTCTATAGTTTCTCTCTCTAGAGTTTCAGTGAATTCGTAAGAAATAATGAAGGAATGAGCTTCTATTTATAAGAGAATGGACTGAATAGTAACTAATTCCTGAACGGTCCAGATTGATTTACTTTTAAACGGATGGTCCAGATTGGTTTACTATAAAATATTCTAATAAAACAAAATCTTTTAAATAAAATATAATATATTCTATTTATAATCTAATAAAATAAATAACTTTATAAAAGTATTCTGTTTTATATAAAAAGATTTTACAGGCCACAGATGACTTTCAACATAATAAAAACATGAGGATGATGACAATGATATAAGAATTCAATAAATCAAGTTCAAGAATTAATTTATCTAGGAACTAATAACGTCCAAATTGTCAACATGATACTTCTTTGTAGAGTAAAATTCAAGAATGCTCAGAAGAATATTTTCATGAAAAGATACTGGACGAAGCGCAAATATCAAGGATATTCCACTAATTTCATGGAGTATAGAAGTCAAAACTTTAACCAACCAAGTATAATAAAGAATGGATAACAAAAAAAATCACCATGCATGTGATAGACCGCACAGATAGGTTATTCCAACAGAATAATAAATAACGGAACCAGGTCATTCGTAAACGCACAGACAGGATATTCCAACAGAATAATAAATAACGGAATCAGGTCAGGCGAAATTCGCACCAACAGGATGTTCCAACAGAATAATAAATAACGAAACCAGGTCATGCGTAAACGCACAGACATGATGCTCCAACAGCATAATAAAGAATGAAATAACAGAAGAATTTCACCATGTATGCGGTACTTCGCATAGACAGGTTATTCCAACATAATGATAAAGAATGGAATAACATAAAAATTTCACCAAGTATAGGGTAGGACCGCGTATACAGGTTATTCCAACAGAATAAAAAAATGGAATAACAGAAGTTCTCTTCATGATTACGAAAGAAATAATACCCCTTACCTTAGAACAACTGGATATAGGAGTAGTGAAGTAACATAATATTTTTCTTCTTTCTCTCTATAGTTTCTCTATCTAGAGTTTCAGTGAATTCGTAAGAAATAATGAAGGAATGAGCTTCTATTTATAGAATAATGGACTGAATAGTAACTAATTCCTGAACGACCCAGATTAATTTACTTTTAAATGGAAGGTCCAGATTGGTTTACTATAAAATATTCTAATAAAACAAAATCTTTTAAATAAAATATAATATATTCTATTTATATTCTAATAAAATGAATAACTTTATAAAAGTATTCTATTTTATATAAAAAGATTTTACTATGCAGACACTATGCAAACACTATACATAATAAAATATAATATATTTTATTTATAGTCTAATAAAATGAATAACTTTATAAAAGTATTCTGTTTTATATAAAAAACTTTTCTATTTTATTATATTAATAATACTAATAAAACAAAACTTCATCATCATTATTATAATTTACACTATTAATCGACCAGGTCGTTCCCAGGAAAGAGGGGGCTTTCCAATAAGGATTTCTCCCTATTGGCGCACAATTAGGTGACTAAATCTCTCCTTGGCAGAACATCTAGACATCGTTAATATTGCAAATAATAATATTAATAACTTCTTCGTCTCAATTATTGATTTAATAATATATAAAATATCGACAATAATTGAATCAATTAACGTGAGATACTATGCAACAATTACTGAAGCAATAATTAAACAAAACTGAGTGACTTCTCACGTAAGCATCAATAATCAATACCGTGTGCTACTATGCAACCACGCATATTCATGTACTTTTAACACCAGGAATTTCAACAGTTAACGATAAAACTTACGCCGTTATTTTCATAAAATATTTTTGTCGTTTTCTCAATCCGATAATAATTCCGTTGTGGGGTCCACCAATGATTGTACCGTCGTATGAATATTCTCTGTTAATTAGGGTACGTATCTGGTATGTTGAAGAGGTAAGGATACCTTCATTTCATTTCAGATTCTAATTCCCAGGTTATTTCCTCAACATCGTGGTTCCTCCATAAAACTTTGACTTGAGGTATAACCTTGGAGCGTAGAATATGTTCCTTCTTATCCAAGATTTGAACATGAACCTCTTCATACGTTAAATCTTCCGTAATTTCGTCCAGTTCTAACTTAATAATGTGGTTCGGGTCTTTCACATATTTATGTAACATGGATATATGAAAAACGTTATGAACACAAAACATACTTGGCAGTAAAGTGAGTCTATAGGCTACAGTCCCTACTCGATCGAGGATTAAAAATGGGCCAATGAATTAAGGATTGAGCTTTCCTCTCTTTCTAAATCTCGTAACTCCTTTCCATGGAGCAACACGTAACAACACATGATCTTCAATATCGAATTCCACGTCCTTTCGATGAAGATCAGCATAACTCTTTTGTCGGTCTTGTGAGATTTTTATACGTTGTCGGATCGTTTGAATCTTTTCCGTAGTCATACGTACCAACTCTGGTCCCTACAACGTTGCTTCACCCACCTCATCCCAGCATACTGGAGAATGACACTTTCTTCCATACAACGCCTCGAATGGAGTCATGCCAATACTTGTTTGATAACTATTGTTGTAAGAAAACTCCACCAATGGTAAGAACTTGTCCCAACTTCCCTTGAAGTCAAGGACACAGAGTCTTAATAAATCTTCAAGAGTTTGAATAGTCCTCTCTAATTATCCGTCCGTCTGAGGATGATATGCCGAACTAAATCGTAAATCCGTGCCCACAGCTTTTGTAAACTAACCCAAAATCGTGAAGTGAATCTTGGGTCTCTATCAAAAACTTTGGATACTGGCATACTATGCAGCCTTACAATATCGTTTATGTACATACGAGCAAGACGTTCAAGTGTATAAGTTTCTCGTATTGGTAAGAAATGAGCAGACTTGGTCAATCTATCAACAATGACCCAAATTGCATCTATGCCTTATGAAACCTTGGGAAGACCAGTAACAAAATCCATGGTAATGTGCACCCACTTCCATTCTGGAATTTCAAGTGGTTTCAATGGACCTTTTGGTACTTGATGCTCTGCCTTGACTCGTTGACAAGTTAAACACCTTGACATAAACAGCGCTATCTCTCTCTTCATATTGCCCCACCAAAATGTATGTCGAAGATCATGATACATTTTGGTACTCCCAGGATGGATTGCAAATGGTGTGTTGTGCACCTCCATCATGATTTTATACTTTAACTCAGGATCGTTAGGAACACAAAGTCTGGAGTTGACTCGAAGTATTCTTTTTTCATCGATTCTTTCTTCCGGCATAACACCTTCTTGTACCTTCTTCCTCATATGCATCAGCTCTAGGTTTGTAGCTTGACCAGTTTTAACTTTATCAATTAAAGTTGGTTCTACTCGTATTTTTGCCATCATTAGGTGGGTCCCTGGAGTCTTTATCTCTATCTCCATCCTTTGCAAGTCATACAAAATGAGCCTCTGCGTTGATAATATCGCACTCGTACCCGCATATGATCTTCTACTCAATGCGTCAGCTACCACGTTTGCTTTTCCAGGATGGTATTAGATGGTATGATCATAATCTTTCAACAATTCAAGCCAATGTCGCTGTCGCATGTTGAGTTCCTTTTGAGTGAAGAAATATTTGAGGCTTTTATGATCCGTAAAGATCTCCACTTTCTCCCCATACAAGTAATGCCTCCAAATTTTAAGTGCGAAGACAATAGCTGCCAACTCTAGATCAGGAGTAGGATAATTCCTCTCATATTCTTTGAGTTTTCGAGAGACATAGGCTATGACTTTCCCATGTTGCATGAGAACACGTCCTAACCCTTTGCCTGAAGCATCACTATAGATGACAAATCCATCCGAGCCAGATGGTATTATCAGAACAGGTGCTGAAATGAGTCTTCTCTTGAGTTCTTGAAAACTCTTCTCACATTCCTCGTTCCAACCGATTTTTATATCTTTCCGAGTCAGTTGAGTTAATGGATTAGCGATTCGAGAAAACCCTTCTACGAATCTCCGATAATAACAAGCTAAGCCGAGAAAGCTACGTACTTCGGTCACTGATTTAGGTTGCTCCCAGCTTTGAATAGCTTCAATCTTTGTTGGGTCAACAGATATTCCATGACTTGATACCACGTGCCCAAGGAATGCTACTTCCTTAAGCCAGAACTCGCATTTCTTCGACTTGGCATAAAGCTTATATTCACGAAGCCTTTGAAGTATCAGCCTCAAGTGTTGTGTGACGCCCCCAAAATAGGTATACATCACCCATTCTGAGTCATCAATAACATGGTACAGAAACAACTACAACTTTATTAATACAACCCATAAACTGTGAGTTTAAATACAAATATTGTCATCTAGACAATATACATACCCAACTAAGTCCTCATTACAATTATTGATACAATATTTTACAAAAATGGTGAGGACTGCTAAAATAACTTTCTAGAACCTTCATTCTGTACCCCGACTAGTACTCGCTACATTCTCGCTCCTGAGAAGAAAAATGGAACAAAAAGAAAAAGGGTGAGTTCAACTAGCCCAGTAAAGAATATTATGACTAAGATAATATAGAACAAATTATCGTTAGTCTTCAACAGGGAAAAATATGATAGAATACAATAGACAACAAGTTTCAGATCAGCAGCGGAAATAATAATTCATAGATGAGTTACGTAGAGAATGAAATCTACTATTATCTATGAATTTAAAAGTCCATCGTCAATATTTTATCCCTGTAACATCAATCAATATTCATCTTGAATCAAATTTTCATCTTTGTACTACAGGCCAAAGATATTCATCAGTCGGTCATGTTCATCTCAACACCTGTTCATCTTTGCACTACGGGCCAACGATATTCATTATAAAATCATTTATATTTGCACTACAGACCAAAGATATTCAATAATATTATCATTTAGGACTGAGGATGATGAAAAATATTTTAAAGGAAACGAATCCAATGAAACAAAAGAATAAATATCAAGGATTTGTATTTCAGCTATTTCATGTCCACAAATACCTCATAAATAATCATAGTGAAGTAAAATTCAAAAATGATCAAAATATGGATACAATCAAAGCTAGTATCCATAATAGATATTTTGGACATAAAGGAAAAAATTTCATTTTTTGAAGAATAGTGCCGTATTCGTGAATAATGGCGTATACGTGAATAGTGTCGTATACGTGAATAGTAACCCCGACACAAAAAGTTCCAAATTTGATTAAAAGTTCAGATCAATACTTCGGCATAATGATATTGAAAGAAATAATATCATATATGAAAAAAATAACATCACTTACCTCGAAAAGAAGATACTCCTGACTGGAATACTAGATATAGTGCTGAAGGGAACTTGCACCGTATAGCAACACTCAAGGTATCAAAATACTCACAAGAATACGCTCAATATATCGAGAGAGAAATAGAGAGAAAACTTCAGTTTCTGGTGTGATTTTCAATTCTAACCTAAGCACCTTATTTATAGGAAAATGCTTAGAACACTAAAGCAAAAAATTTAATATAATATTAATATATTTATCAAATTTTCCTTAGCCCACCTCTAGACAACTGATTTCAGCACTTTGCACATGTTAATGATGTCCACAAAATACAAAAAACATTTTTTATCAAAAAAATAAATAAAACATCTAAAAATCAATTATTTCAGAACTTCGGAACTTCAATAATTCATAATAAATAGTCCTTTTATCAGAAAAATTCGAACCACATGTCTTTTTCATAGGAAATTTCATTCTCTACAACTTTGCAGAAAAAGTTTTTCCAAATTCCAAACAGAAATTGACCGAAATCCACAAACAGGAAATTTTACAGGCTATAATCAAATTTCGGCCAAGAATTGGGGTCTACCGATACACAAAACATGTGTTAATCATTTAATGCAACAGAAATACTCTTCCTCCTCATATACTCATATATCTCACATTTATTATAAAAATATCACTATTATTATATAATTAAAATAATATATTTAAATGAATTATTTTATCAGAAAATGATAAAATATTAATTTTTAACAATTGTCACATTAAAAATTTTCTCCATCTATATCCACATAAAATCAATATTTTCCTCATCATATAAATCAATAATTAATTATTCACAAATAATATTACAGAATCACAATACTGACAAACCAGGCAGTTCCCAGGAAAGCGGGGGCTTTCCAATAAGGATCTCTCCTTACTGGCGCGTAATTAAATGACCAAATCTCTCCTTAGACAGAACTTTCTATATATTGCCAATAATTTTATCTAATAATATTATTCAGATAATATAAATTATTGCTCTGATAATATAAAATATTATGCAATGACAATTATTAAAATAACAGTAATATAAAATATCAACGCAACAATTATTGAATCAATAAAATAAAATACTGAACAGTAATTATTGTAACAATTATTGAGTAGTGCCTTCTTATATAAGAATCAATAATTGGTGTAATACCGTGTGCTACTGTGTTTTAACCATCGGGTATTCCAACAGTATTAACGGTAACAACTACGCCGTTATTTATAACCAACTTATTCTTGTCGTTTTCTTCATCCAATCACTTTCTGTTATGGGGCCCACACAAGGCTGCGCCGTTGTACGAATATTCTCCGACAGTAAAAATATTCCACGACCAAACGAATATTCCCCGTCAACAATGAATATTTTAAAACCACTTGCTTGTTTGAAATAATTGCGCATTTTACCCATAACTTACCACATTAATCAAATCAACCCTTACTATTTCAAGATAATAAATAGAAGAAATTTAATTTCATTAAATAATAAGTTGGGGTCTTACAACCTCCCCTCCTTATGAAATTTCGTCCTCGAAATTGACGTACGTACCTGGTGTTTCGAAAAGGTGAGGATACCTCGCTTTCATTTTCGTTTCCAACTCCCAGATCATTTCCTCTATAGCATGGTTTCTCCACAAAACTTTAACTTGTGGTATGACCTTCGTGTGTAGGACATGGTCCTTCCTATCCAAGATCTTGACAGGTACCTCCTCATACGTTAAGTCTTCAGCTATTTCGTCCGGTTCTAACTCAATAACGTGGTTCGGGTCTTTCACATATTTACGAAGTACATATATGTGAAACACATTATGAACACGAGACATACTCGGAGGTAACGCGAGTCTATAGGCTACATTACCTACTCGGTCAAGAATTTAAAATGGACCAATAAATCGTGGATGAAGCTTTCCTCTCTTCCCGAATCATGTAACTCCCTTCCACGGGGCAACACGCAACAATATATGATCCCCAATACTAAATTCTATCTGCATAACTCTTTTGTCGATCTTGTGTCGTTTGTATACGTTGTCGAATCATTTGGATCTTTTCCGTAGTCATACGTACCAACTCGGGTCCCAACAATGTTGCTTCACCCACCTCATCCCAACATACTGGAGAGTGACACTTTCGTCCATACAATGTTTTAAATGGGGCCACACCAATGCTTTTCTGATAACTGTTGTTATAGGAGAATTCCACCAATGGTAAATACTTATCCCAACTCCCTTTGAAGTCTAGGACACAGAGTCTTAATAAATCTTCAAGAGTTTGAATAATCCTCTCTGATTGTTCGTCCGTTTGAGGATGTTATGCCGAACTAAATCGTAAATCCGTGCCTATAGCTTTTTGCAAGCTAACCCAAAATCTTGAAGTAAATCTTGGGTCATGATCTGAAACTATGGATACTGGCATGCCATGCAATCTCACAATCTCATATACATACATATGAGCAAGATGTTCAAGGGAATAAGTCTCCCGTATCGGTAAGAAATGAGCAGACTTAGTTAATCTATCAACAATAACCCAAATAACATCGATGCCTTGAGAAACCGTAGGAAGACCCGTAACAAAATCCATGGTAATGTGTTCTCACTTCCATTTCAGAATCTCAAGTGGTTGCAATGGACCCTTAGGTACTTGATGCTCCGCCTTTACATGTTGACAAGTTAAACACGTCGAGATAAACTTTGAAATCTCTCTCTTCATATTGTTCCACCAAAATGTATGTCGAAGATCACTATACATTTTAGTACTTCCAGGATGGATCGCAAATGGTGTATTGTGTGCCTCCATCGTAATCTTGTACTTCAAATCAGAGTCGTTAGGAACACAAAGTCTGGAGTGGACTCGAAGTATTCCTTCTTCATCGATTCTCGCTTCTAGAATAACACCTTCTTGTACTTTCTTCTTTATACGCATCAGCTCCGGGTCGGTGGCTTGAGCAACCTTAACCTTTTCTATTAAAGTTGGCTCTATGCATATACTTGACATCATCGCACTCGTTCCTGCATATGATCTTCTACTCAACGCATCAGCTACCACGTTCGCTTTTCCAGAATGGTATTGAATAGTGTGGTCGTAATCTTTCAAAAACCCGAGCCAACGTCATTGCCGCATGTTGAGTTCCTTTTGAGTGAAGAAATATTTGAGCTTTTATGGTCTGAATATATCTCCACTTTCTCCCCATATAGATAGTGCCTCCAGATCTTTAGCTCGAAGACGACTGCTGCCAACTCTAGATCATGAGTAGGATATCCTCTCATGTTCTTTAAGTTGTCGCGAGGCATAAGCTATGACTTTCCCACGTTGCATGAGAACACATCCTAACCCTTTGCCCGAAGCATCGCTGTAGATAACAAATCTATCCGAACCAGATGGTATTGTTAGAACAGGTGCCGAAATAAGTCTCCTCTTAAGTTCTTGGAAACTCTTCTTGCATTCCTCGCTCCAAACAAATTTTGTATCCTTTCGAGTTAGCTTAGTTAATGGAGTAGCGATTCGAGAAAACCCTTCCACGAATCTCCGATAATAACCAGATAGGCCCAGAAAGCTACGTACTTCGGTCACCAACTTCGATTGCTCCCAACTTTGTATTGCTTCAATCTTCGCCTAGTCAACAGATACTCCATGTTTTGACACCACGTGCCCAAGGAATGCTACTTCCTCAAGCCAGAACTCGCATTTCTTCAACTTGGCATATAGCTTGTTTTCACGAAGCCTTTGGAGTACCAACTTCAAATGGTGCTCATGATCTTCACGGATTTTGGAATATATGAGGATGTCATCAATAAAGACAACAACGAACCGATCCAAATAATCCTTGAATACTCGGTTCATCATATCCATAAAAGCCGCAGGAGCATTAGTCAATCCAAAAGACATGACTAAGAAATCATAATGCCCGTAGCGAGTTCTAAAGGCAGTCTTTGGAATATCCTCAGTTCTAATCTTCAACTGATGATATCCAGAACGAAGATCGATCTTTGAAAAGAATTGTGCTCCTTGCAACTGGTCAAACAGGTCATCAATACGAGGTAGCGGATACTTATTCTTGATGGTAACATGTTTCAATTCCCGATAGTCAATACAAAGTCACATACTCCCGTCTTTCTTCTTTACGAATAAAACAGGAGCACCCCAAGGAGATGTACTAGGACGAATGAAACCGATGTCCAACAACTCCTGTAGTTGGACCTTTAACTCCTGAAGTTCAATAGGAGCCATTCGATATGGGGTTTTAGAAATGAGTTTTTTACCAGGCTCAAGATCAATAAAGAATTCAACTTCACGTTCTGGGGTAGACCGGGAAGTTATTCAGGAAACACGTCAGGAAATTTACAAACAAAAGGAATATTATTCAAATCTGACGTGTCTTTATTCAAATCCATAACATGGGCTAAGAAAGCTTGACATTCGTTTTTCAATAAACGAATATCTTTATGACTAGATATGATAGTGATTGATTTTAATAGTTTAGTTACTTGAATTCGTAAAACAGGTTGGTTAGGAATATGAAAACTAACAACCTTACGAAAGCAATCAATTTTGGCATGATGAGTAGTTAACCAATCAATCCCTAAAATCACATCAAAATCAAGTATCTTTAAAGTGATAAGGTCAACAGGTAATGTGATGGTGCCAACTTGGATCAAACAAGATTTATAAACAGTGGATGCGATGAAAGTTTCTCCTAATGGAGTGTCCACAGATAAATCAAAGTCTAATTTCTCCGGAGTCAAGTTTAAATGTTGAGCACAATTAGGAGAGATAAATGAATGGGTTGCGCCAGTATCAAGTAAGGTATAAACTTTGCAAGAATTAATGATTATCTTACCCGTAATCACCTTGTTTGGGTTCCTCGCATTTTGACCAGTCACAACAAACGCTCTTTCAGGAACCGTTGACTTCGACTTTTCTGGGACAGCCTTTTGAATCACCGCCCCCTGGACTTGATTTCGCTACCATACAATCTCGAGCGATATGTCCTCCCTTTTCATAATTATAACATACCTTGAACTGTTGTGGATAGTTTGGACTGATATGTCCCTCTTTCTTGCTTTTGTAGCATAAAACCGGTGGTCGTTCTCCTCCCTTAGAACCAATTGCTGCTGGCGTTGACGTCTTCACATGGTCGTTGTTGAATCTCCTCTTTTTAAAATCTCCTCCCGACTCGCTTCTTCTATTCTCATGGCTATGACTACCACCAGAGTGGTTACCATTTTTTTCCTTCTTTTTCTTTCTCCGCTGGTTATCGTTATTCTGTTGACTGCTATCTTCAGTATGATCCTGGTTGTGATCCCTCGGTTGACCATACTCATTATCTCGCTCTAATAATTGAGCCCTGTTGACAACATCTGAATAGAGAAAAAATTTATAAGAAATGAGATACTGACGTATGTCGGGTTTCAAACCTCTCAGAAACATCCGCGTCATACGTTCCTCATTCTCCACCAAATGAGGTGCAAACCTGGACAACTCTGCAAACTTTGCCTCGAACTGGGACACCGTCATGTTATTTTGTTCTAGTTTAATAAACTCCACGTTCAGAAAAGTACTTGTCATTGAACAGTTTCTGAAACGTCTCCCAAGACATGCTGAGTGCGGCTGGATGGGTACGCTTCACAGATTCCCACCAGTAATCTGCCTCATTACGGAACATAAAAGTAGCGAATAGAACCTTCTGTTCTTCCGTGCATCCCAAGACATCGAATATCTTGGTAATTTGTTTGACCCACGTCTCCGCCTTAATCGGATTCGGCTTTCCCCAGAATTCTGGTGGTCCCAACTCTTTGAATTGCTTGGCCGTGACAAATCGTGCGTTGTTATCATTTCCACCTGTATTTTGTGCACGAGTCTCCCTCGCCTGATTTTACATGAACTGCAAAAAACTTCTAAACATCCTGTCGTTCATCATCTGCTCAGTGGCGTTGTTCACAGGAGGAACATTGTCAGCCTGCTGCACGTTCTCCTCATTGGTGAGTACACGCGTCTCCATGGTCTCATTTACTCCACTGTTAACATTCTCAGTCGATATTCTCAAATACTGCCATAAAACAAGGGTTAATTAAAGAAATCAACATATCACATAATATCCCTATATACTGACCAACTAACAAATAAGCTTAGGTAGGACACACTAGCGAATGATTTACTCGTCTCTCCCCTCCTAGTTCTATTCCCCGATCACCGCCAAAGATCATATCCCTAAGCTCTTATACAAACTGTGACGCCCCCAAAATAGGTATACATCACCCATTCTAAGTCGTCAATAACATGGTACAGAAACAACTACAACATTATTAATACAATCCATAAACTGTGAGTTTAAATACAAATATTGTCATCTAGACAATATATATACACAATTAAGTCCTCATTACAATTATTGATACAATAATTTACAAAAATGGTGAGGACTACTAAAACAACTTCCTAGAACCTTCATTCCGTACCTCGACTAGTATTCGCTACATTCTCGCCTCCTGAGAAGAAAAATGGAACAAAAAGGAAAAGAATGAGCTCAACTAGCCCAGTAAAGAATATTATGACTAAGATAATATAGAACAAATTATCGTTAGTCTTCAACAGGGAAAAATATGATAAAATACAATAGACAACAAGTTTCAGATCAACAGCGAAAATAATAATTCATAGATGGGTTACGTAGAGAATGTAATCTATTATTATCTATGAATTTAAAAGTCCATCGTCAATATTTTATCCTTGTAATATCAATCAATATTTATCTTGAATCAAATTTTCATTTATGCACTACAGGCCAAAGATATTCATCTGTCGGTCATGTTTATCTCAACACCTGTTCATCTTTGCACTACGGGCCAAAGATATTCATTATAAAATCATTTATCTTAGCATTACAGGCCAAAGATATTCAATAATATCATCATTTAGGACTGAGGATGATAAAAAATATTTTAAGGGAAACGAATTCAGTGAAACAAAAGAATAAATATCAAGGATTTATATTTCAGCTATTTCATGTCCAAAAATACCTATAAATAATCATAGTGAAGTAAAATTCAAGAATGATTAAAACATGGATACAATCAAAACTAGTATCCATAATAGATATTTTGGACGAAAAGGAAAAAATTTCATTTTTCGATGAATAGTGTCATATTCGTGAATAGTGCCGTATACGTGAATAGTAACCCTGACACAAAAAGTTCCAAATTTGATTAAAAGTTCAGATCAATACTTCGGCATAATGATATTGAAAGAAATAATATTATATATAAAAAAATAACATCCCTTACTTCGAAAAGACGGTACTCCTGACTGGAATACTAGATATAATACTGAAGGAAACTTGCACCGTATAGCAACACTCAAGGTATCAAAATACTCACAAGAATACGCTTAATATATCGAGAGAGAAATAGAGAGAAAACTTCAATTTCTGGTGTGATTTTCAGTTATAACCTAAGCACCCTATTTATAGGAAAATGCTTAGAATACCAAAGCAGAAAATTTAATATAATATTAATATATTTATCAAATTTTCCTTAGCCCACCTCTAGATATCTGATTTCAGCACTTTGCAAATGTTAATGCTGTCCACAAAATACAAAAAAATGTTTTTATCAAAAAAATAAATAAAACTTCCAAAAATCAATTATTTCAGAACTTCGAAACTTCAATAATTCATAATAAATAACATTTTATCAGAAAAATTCGAACCACGTGTCTTTTTCATAGGAAATTTCATTCTCTTCAACTTTACAGAAGAAAGTTTTTCCAAATTCCAAATAAAAATTAATCGAAATCCACAAACGGGCAATTTTACAGGCTATAATCAAATTTCGGTCAAGAATTAGGGTCTACCGACACACAAAATATGTGTTAATCATTTAATGCAACAAAAATACTCTTCCTCCTCATACTCATATATCCCATATTTATTGTAAAAATATCACCATTATTATATTATTAAAATAATATATTTAAATGAATTATTTTTTTTAGAAAAAGATAAAATATTAATTTTCAACAATTGTCACATTAAAAATTTTCTCCATCTATATCCACATAAAATTAATATTTTCCTCATCATATAAATTAATAATTAATTATTCACAAATAATATTACAAAACCACAATACTGACAACCAGGCAGTTCCCAGGAAAAAGGGGGCTTTCCAATAAGGATCTCTCCTTACTGGCGCACAATTAGATGACCAAACCTCTCCTTAGACAGAACTTTCTAGACATTGCCAATAATGTTATCTAATAATATTATTCAGATAATATGAATTATTGCTCCGATAATAGAAAATACTTTGCAATGACAATTATTAAAACAACAGTAATATAAAATATCAACGCAGCAATTATTGAATCAATAAAATAAAATACTGAACAGTAATTACTGTAAAAATTATTGAGTAGTGCCTTCTTACGTAAGAATCAATAATTGGTGTAATACCGTGTGCTACTGTGTTTTAACCACCGGGTATTCAAACAGTATTAACGGTAACAACTACGCCGTTATTTATAACCAACTTATTTTTTTCGTTTTCTTCATCTAATCGCTTTCCGTTATGGGGCCCACACAAGGGTGCGCCGTCGTACGAATATTCCCCGACAGTAAAAATATTCCACGACCAAACGAATATTCCCTGTCAACAATGAATATTTTAAAACCACTTGCTTGTTTGAAATAATTGCGTATTTTACCCATAACTTACCACATTAATCAAATCAACCCTTACTATTTCAAGATAATAAATAGAGAAAATTTAATTTCATTAAATAATAAGTTGGGGTCTTATATGTTGCTCATGATCTTCACAACTTTTATAATAAATAAGGATGTCATCAATAAAGATGACTACAAAGTGATCCAAATATTCCTTGAATACTTGGTTCATCATATCCATGAAGGCGGTAGGAGTATTAGTCAATCCAAAATACATGACTAGGAATTTATAATGCCCGTACTGAGTTTTGAAAGCCGTCTTTGGAATGTCATCGGATCTAATATTCAATTGGTGATATTCGGAACAAAGATCAATCTATGAAAAAAAATTGGCGCCTGACAACTGGTCAAACAGGTTATCAATGCGAGGCAATGTATATCTATTTTTGATAGTGACATGGTTCAAATCCCGATAATCAATATAAAGTCGCATACTCCCATCTTTCTTCTTCACGAATAGAACAGGAGCACCCAAAGGAGACGTACTAGGATTAATGAAACTGATGTCTAACAATTCCTGCAGTTGGGTCTTTAACTCCTGAAGTTTAATAGAAGCCATTAGATATGGGGCTTTGGAAATGGGTTTTGTACCGGGTTCAAGGTCGATACAAAATTCAATTTCACGCTCTAGGGGTAGGCCAGGAAGTTCTTCAGGGAATACGTCAGGAAATTCATTAACAATAGAAATATCATTCAAAACTGACATATTTTTGTTTAGATCCGTGACATGAGCTAAGAAAGCTTGACATCCATTTTTCAATAAACGAATAGCCTTATGGCTTGAGATGACAGTTATTGATTTTAATGGTTTGGTTGCTTGAATTCGCATAATAGGTTGGTTAGGAATATGAAAGCTAACAACCTTACGAAAACAATCAATTTTTGCGTGATGAATAGTTAACCAATCAATCCCTATAATTACGTCAAATGCAAGTATTTTCAATGAAATAAGATCGACAGTTAATGTGAGGGTACCAATTTGAACTAAACAAGACTTATAAACAGTGGATGTAATGAAGGTTTCTCCCAATGAAGTTTCAACAGATAAGTCAAAGTCTAATTTCTCCGGAGTTAAATTTAAAAGTTGAGCGCAAGTAGGAGAAATAAAAGAATGGGTAGAACCGATATCAAATAAGGTATAAACTTTGTTAGAGTTTATGATAAGCTTACCCGTGATGACCTCGTTCGGGTTCCTTGCTTTCTGGGAGGTCATGACAAACGCTCTCCCTTGCACTACTGGCTTTGACTTTTCTGGGACGTCCTTTGGTGCCTCTGTCCTAGCTGAACTTATCTTCGGTGAACTGACAAAATCGGGTTAGGTGACCTTCCCTTCCACAATTATAACATATTTTGGATGGTATCGCGCAGTTTGGACTTATGTGTCCTTCCCCTCCGCATTTGAAGCATATGATAGGTGGTCGTTCTCCTTCCTTAACAACGAGTACTGGTGTTGACGTCTTTCCATCCTTGTTGAATCTTCTCTTTTTGAAATGTTCATTCTTATTATTTTGGCCATGATTACCACCAAATTGGTTACCATTTCTGGCATGTTGATTCCCTCCACGCTTATTGTCACTGCTTCGATGACTGCTATCACTAGTATTATCATTTTGGCAGCTGCTCTCTTTTGGTTGGGTTGACTCATTATCGCGCTCTAATAACTAAGTTGTATTAACAACATCTGAATAAAAACACAGTTTATGAAAGATAAGATATTGACGTATCTCGGGTTTCAGACCTTTTAAAAACATTCGCGTCATTCTCTCCTCATTATCAACCAAATGGGACGCAAACCGGGACAACTCGGCAAACTTGGCTTCGTACTGCGACACGGTCATGTTGTTTTGCTCCAGCTTGATAAACTCTACCTCTTTCATGTGACGAATACTTTCGGGAAAGTACTTGTCGTTGAACAATTCTTTGAACTTCTCACAAGTCATCTTCAGTGCGGCAGGTTGAGTACGTTTTACAGATTTCCACCAGTAATCTGCCTATGCACGCAATATGAAGGTGGCAAAGGAAACATTTTGCTCCTCTGAGCATCCCAAAACATCAAAAATCTTGCATATCTGCTTTATCCACGTCTCCGCCTTAAGTGGTTTTGGCTCCCCATAAAACTCCGGTGGTCCCAGTTCCTTGAACTGCTTAGCGATGACCGTCCGAGAGTTGCTAGTGTTTCCACCTGGATTTTGTACAGGAGCCGCTCTTGCCTGATGTTGCATGAATTGCATAAAGCCTCTGAATATTCCATCGTTCATCATCTGGTCAGTGTTGTTGTTTGCTTGAGGATTGTCGCCTTCCTGATGCACATTGTCCTGATTATTGATCTGTGGAGACTCAATGGTCTCCTGTGCTCCATTGATGTTCTCAACATTCTCCGATGCCATTTTTAAATACTACCACAAATCAAGGGTTAATTAACATATCACATATTATCCCTATACTCTGACCGACCAATTAAATACCAAATAAACTTAGGTAGGTCATACTAGTGAAGGAATTCCCCGTCTCTCCCCTCCTAATTCTTGTGTCACATATTTGTCAGGGATTATATCCCTAAGCTTTGATACCAACTGTGACGCCCCCAAAATAGGTATACATCACCCATCTTGAGTTGCCAAATACATAGTATAAAATTCAAATATAACTTAATTATACAACAGTCGTGTAAAATACGACAAAACATATGATGTGAGTTTTAATACAAATATTGTCATCTAGACAATATTCACACTCAATTGAGTCCTCATTATATTTATTATCACATTATTTAACAGAATAGTGAGGACTACTAATGCTATTATCTGGACCGTCACTCCGTTCCCCGACTAGTCCCTGCTACGTTCTCATTTCCTGAAGAGAACAATGAAAGTAAAAGGGTGAGCTCAACTAGCCCAGTAAGAAATATTATGACTAAGATAATATATAATAAATTATCGTTAGCCTTCAACAGTGTTAAACTGATACAATATAACAAACATCAAGTTTAACTCCAGCGGAACAAGCAATTCATTAAAAGAGTCAAGTAGAGAATAAAATCTATTATCTTTTATGATTTAAAAGGTTTTTCATCACTTTTATCGCTGGGACTCTGCTTAATAAATAATCCACATCATCCCTGCACTACGGCTAATGATATTCATTAGTATCACAACCACAAATTATCCATGCACTATGGGCCAAGGATATTCGTGTATTCATCAATGGTCATAATCATGCCAACAATTGTCCATCAATGCACTACGAGCCAATGAGAACTTTTACCACATCATTTATAATATTACGGTCATGATTATACCGATTAATCCCTGGTCATAATCATACCAAGTCCATCTATGCACTACAGGTCACAGATGACTTTCAACATAATATAAACATGAGGATGATGACAATGATATAAGAATTCAATAAAATAAGTTCAAGAATTAATATATCCAGGAACTAATAACGTCCAAATTATCAACATGATACTTCTTTGAAGAGTAAAATTCAAGAATGCTCAGAAGAATATTTTCATGAAAAGATACTGGATGAAGCGCAAATATAAAGGATATTCCACTAATTTCATGGAGTATAGAAGCCCAAAACTTTAACCAACTGAGTATAATAAAGAATGAAATAACAAAAGAAATCACCATGCACGCGATAGATCGTACAGACGGGTTATTCCAACATAATAATAAATAACGGAACCAGGTCATGCGTAAACGCACAGATAGGATATTCCAACAGAATAATAAATAACGGAACCAGGTCAGGCGAAATTCACACCGACAGGATGTTCCAACAGAATAATAAATAACGGAACCAGGTCATGCGTAAACGCACAAACAGGATGTTCCAATAGAATAATAATGAATGGAATAACAGAAGAATTTCACCATGTATGCGGTACTTCGCATAGACAAGTTATTCCAACATAATGATAAAGAATAGAATAACAGAATAATTTCACCAAGTATAGGGAAGACCGCGTATACAGGTTATTCCAACAGAATAAAAAAAATGGAATAACAGAAGTTCTCTTCATGAATACGAAAGAAATAATACCCCTTACCTTAGAACAACTGGATATATGAGTAGTGAAGTAGCAGGATACTTTTCTTCTTTCTCTCTATAGTTTCTCTCTCTAGAGTTTCAGTGAATTCGTAAGAAATAATGAAGGAATGAGCTTCTATTTATAAGAGAATGGACTGAATAGTAACAAATTCCTGAACGGTCCAGATTGATTTACTTTTAAACGGATGGTCCAGATTGGTTTACTATAAAATATTCTAATAAAACAAAATCTTTTAAATAAAATATAATATATTCTATTTATAATCTAATAAAATAAATAACTTTATAAAAGTATTCTGTTTTATATAAAAAGATTTTACTATGCAAAACACTATACATGCACTATGTAAACACTATTCATAATAAAATATAATATATTCTATTTATAGTCTAATAAAACGAATAACTTTATAAAAGTATTCTGTTTTATATAAAAAGCTTTTTTGTTTTGTTAAATTAATAATACTAATAAAATAAAACTTCATCATCATTATTATAGTTCACACTATTAATCGACCAGGTCGTTCCCAGGAAAGAGGGGGCTTTCCAATAAGGATTTCTCCCTATTGGCGCGCAATTAGGTGACCAAACCTCTCCTTGGTAGAACTTCTAGACATTGTTAATATTGCAAATAATAATATTAATAACTTCGTCGTCTCAATTATTGATTTAATAATATATAAAATATCAACAATAATTGAATCAATTAACGTGAGATACTATGCAACAATTACTGAAGCAATAATTGAATAAAACTGAGTGACTTCTCACGTAAGCATCAATAATCAATACCATGTGCTACTATGCAACCACGCGTATTCCTGTACTTTTAACACCGGGTGTTTCAACAGTTAACGATAAAACTTACGCCGTTATTTTCATAAAATATTTTTGTCTTTTTCTCAATCCGACAATAATTCTGTTGTGGGGTCCACCAATGATCGTGCCGTCGTACGAATATTCCCTGTTAAAATGAATATTCCCCAACCAATCGAATATTATATAACAACTTGCGTACTTTGCAAAATTTATAACTATTACCCACAACTATAACATTATATCAAATTCATTCCATAATATTCAAAAATCATAATTATAGAAAATTCATCTTTATTCATAAAAGTTGGGGTCTTACATCATTTCTCACAAACTTTGTTTATATTATGATATTGTGAATATGGCTCTGTTATTGGAGTGCGATAATGAGTCAGCACAACCAAAAGGTAACGAACAATAACACGATAATAATCGTACCGGTGGCAACGGCCATCGGAACAATGATAACCATCGTAGGGGAAATTATCATGCCAAGAATGGTAACCACTTCGTGGTAATCATGACCAAGATAATAGGAGTGGAAATTTCAAGAAGAGAAGGTTCAACAACGATAGAAAGACAGTAGCACCAACACCCGTTTTTAAGGAAAGAGAACGACCACCAATTGTATGCTTCAAATGCGGAGGGGAGAGACATATCAGTCCAAACTGTGTGATGCAGCCCAAAGCATGTTACAATTGTGGAAAAAAAGGTCACCTAACCCAATTTTGTCGTGCACCAAAGTCAAGTCCAGCTGGGACGGTGGCACCAAAGGCGGATACGGACAAAACAAAGTCGGTGGTTTAAAGAAGAGAGTTTTTCGTGACTTCTCAAAAAGCTAGTAACCCAAACAAAGTTAGCACGGGTTAGTTAATTATAAATTATTGCGAAGTCTATACCTTATTAGATACCAGTTTTGCCCATTCTTTTATCTCTCTTGCTTGCGCTTAACGTTTAAATTTGACTCCGGAGAGATTAGACTTTGACTTATAGGTTGAAACTCGGTTAGGATAAACCTTCGTTACCTCCACTATTTATTAATTTTGTTGATTCAATCGACACTTTCACGTTATCTGTCAATCTTATCTCTTTGAAAATACCTGCCTTTGATGTGATTTTAGGAATCGATTGTTTAACTACTCATCATGCCAAAATTGATTATTTTTGTAAGGTTGTTAGCTTTCATATTTCTAACCAACCTGTTATGCGAATTCAAGCAACCAAACCACTAAAGTCAATCACTGTCATATCAAACCATAAGTAAAGAGTCTCGAGCCTTTATCTGGTGACTTCCTTGTGTGGAATGTACCACTTTTTGTAGGCGACGTTGTGAATGATGGTGGCTAGTTGATAGGTATCAATGTGACGTACTATCCAAGTCTTGGATGAGAGTCACAATTTTGAATGATATTTCTATTGTTAATAAATTTCCTGACGTATTCTTTGAAGACTTCTTAGCCTACCCCAGAGCGTGAAATCGAATTTTGTATTGACCCCAATATAAAACCCATTTCTTAAACCCTCAAATATTTCTTCAACTAAAACAAACGTATCATGCGCCAAGGACGTTGGCTCGAACTGTTGAAGATTAAGACTATACCATTCAATATCATCGTGGAAGAACGAACGTGGTAGCTGACGTGTTGAGTATAAGATCATATGCGTTTACAAGTGCGATGTTGTTAACACAAAAATCCATTTCGTATAACTTATAAATGATGAAGATAGAGTTAAAGACTATAGGGACCCATGTGAAGATAACGAATATACGAGTAGAATCGACTTTAATCGATAAAGTTAAAATCGCTCAAACTACACACCTGGAGTTGGTGAAAATGAAGAAGAATGTTCAATAAGGCGTTATTCTAGAAGCAAGAGTCGATGAAAAGAAGAAATATCAACCCTCGATTTAATTGGCCCATTTGAAATCCTCGATTGAGTAGGAACTGTGGCCTATAGACTCGTTTTACAGCCAAGTATGTCGCGTGTTCATAATGTTTTTCACATATCGATGTTACGTAAATATGTGGAAGACCCGAATCACATTATTGAATTAGAATTAGATGAGATAACAGAAGATTTAACGTATGAGAAGATACATGTTAAAATCTTGGATAAGAAGGATTATATTCGACACTCAAAGGTTATACCTCAAGAGTTAGAATCTGAAATGAAGTCAAGATATCCTCATCTCTTCGGCATACCAGGTACGTACGTAAATTTTGAGGGCAAAATTTCATAAGGAGGGGAGATTGTGAGACCCTAAATTTTATGAATAAAGATTTAAATTTCTCGATTTTTTTTGGAATATTATGGTGTGGATTTGATATAATGTTATAGTTGTGGGTAATATTTATAAATTTTGCAAAGTATGCAAGTTGTTATAAAATATTCGTTTGGTCGGGGAATATTCTTTTTATCGGGGAATATCCGTACGACGGCAAAATCATTGGTGGACCTCACAACAGAAGTATTGTCATAGTAAGAAAATGACAGAATTATCTTTTTATTAAAATAACGGCGAAAGTGTTACCATTAAAATTGTTGAACTACTCGGTATTAAAAGTACAGTAATACGCGTGGTTGCATAGTAACACACGGTATTAACTATTGATGCTTACGTAAGAAGTCACTCAGTTATACTCAATTATTGCTATAGTAATTGCTGCATCTTATCTCTCATATTATTGATTCGATTATTGTCACAGTATCATCTGCATAATATGATATATTATTAAATCAATAATTGAGACAACAAAGTTATTCATATTATTAAATTACAATATTTACAATGTCTAGAAGTTCTGTCAAGGAGAGGTTTGGTCATCTAATTGCGCGCCAATAAGGAAAAATACTTATCGGAAAGCCCCCTCTTTCCTGGGAACGATCTGGTTGTTAAATATTGTGAGTTATAATATTAATGATAAATAAGTTCGAGTTGATTAAAGATGAATTTGATAGTTCCATTGTGTTGGGATTATTAGTGTTAGTGGAAATTGACATCTATTCTGATGATAATTGATGTCTGGGGGTTATATTGATAAATCGGGTAATTAATCGGATAAATGAGTAATTAATTGCTACTAATTCACATGCTTATATAACTATTTGTTCACATGTGTGTACTATTAAATCACATTCTTGTACTATTGCGGGAGTTAGTGCAAGATTGATAATACTTGCATGACTAAGTTAAAAATGGAGGTATAGATGGAGGTACTATACTATATTCGTATTTTTACATTATTAAAACTATTTATTCACATGATTGAACTATTGATTTATATTATTTACTATTAGGGGAGGTGGTGCAAGTTTGATAATACTTGCAGGACTAAATTAAAAATGAAAGATAAGTTGAAGGTATTGTACTGTAATATTTTGAGCCCCAAAACGTGCAATTATCGAAACTATATTTTCCTATAAATAGAAGCTCATTTTTCCTTCATTTCTCACTAATTCACTAAAGCTATAGAGCAATTATTATAGTGAGAAAGAAGAAGAGAAGTCTGCTACCTCTCTACTCCAATATCAAATTTCTTTATAAGATAAGGGGTATTATTTCTTTTGTATTCATGAAGAGAGCTTCTGTTATTCCATTCTTTATTATTATGTTGGAATAACTTGTCTATGCGAAGTACCGCATACATTGTGAAATTCTTCTATTATTTCATTCTTTATTATTATGTTGGAATAACATGTCTATGCGAAGTACCGCATACATGTTGAAATTCTTCTGTTATTCCATTCTTTATTATTATGTTGGAATAACCGGTCTGTGCGAAGTACCGCATATATGGTGAAATTCTTCTGTTATTCCATTCTTTATTATTCTGTTGGAATATCCTGTATGTGCGGATTATGCATGACCTGGTTTCATTCTTTATTATTCTGTTGGAATATCATGTCGGTGCGGATTACGCATGACCTGGTTCCATTATTTATTATTCTGTTGGGAATAACCTGTCTGTGCGATCTATCATATGCATGGTGAATTCTTATGTTGGAATAATCTGTCTATGTGGATTACCGCATGCATGGTGAATGATCCTTCGTATTCATTCCTTATTAAATTGTGAAAATGATCTATTTACGTGAATTATCGCATGGCGGGTGAAAATCTATTTGCAGTTTCATATATTCTATTATACTCAGTGGGTTAAAGTTTTGGCTTCTATACTCTTTGAAATTAGTAGAATATCCTAGATATTTGCGCTTCATCCAGTATCTTTTCATGAAAATATTCTTCTGAGCATTCTTGAATTTTACTCCACAAAATAGTATCATGTTGACAATTTGGACGTAATTGATTTCAAGATAAATTAACTTATAAATCTTTAAAATTTATTCTTGAACTTATTTTATTGAATTATTATGTCATTGTCATCATTCTCATGCTTATATTGTGATGAAAGTCATCTTTGGCTTACGTGCATATATGGACTTGGCATGATTATGACCAGGGATTATTCGGTATAATCATGACCTATAATGTTATAAATGATGTGGTAAAAGTCCTCAGTAGCCTGTAGTGCATTGATGGACAGTTTTTGGTATGATTATGACCAAGGATTATTCGGTATAGTCATGACCATTGATGATTTAATGAATATCCTTGGCCCGTTGTGCAGGGATTACTCGATGATATGGTTTATTTATTAAGCTGAGTCTCCGCGATAAAAATTGATGAAAATATTTTAAATCATAGAAGATAGTAGATATCATGCTCTACTTAACTCTTCTAATGGATTGCTTATTCCGCTGTAGTTAAACTTGATGTTTATTGTATTTTATCAGTTTAACATTGTTGAAGACTAATGATAAATTATTCTGTATTATCTTAGTCATAATATTTCTTACTGGGCTAGTTGAGCTCACCCTTTCTTTTACTGTTCTCTTCAGGAAATGAGAACGTAGCCGGGACTAGTCGGGGAACAGAGTGACGGTCCAGATGATAGCATTAGTAGTCCTCACTATTCTTTTAAATAGTGTGATAATAAATGTAATGAGGACTCAATTGAGTGTTGATATTGTCTAGATGACAATATTCTTATTAAAACTCTTAGATTATATTTTGTTGTATTTCACACGACTATTGTATAATTAAGTTGTATTTGAATTTTGTACCATGTATCTGGCGACTCAAGATGGGTGATGTATACCTGTTTTGGGGGCATCACAGATGGTCTGAGATGTGTTATAGTAGTCCTCACTATTCTATAAAATAGTGTGATAATAAATGTAATGAAGATTCCATTTGAGAGTGGATATTTTCTAGAAGACAATATTAATGTTTAAACTCTCAGCTATGTTTTGTCGTATATTACACGACGTCTGTATAATTAAGTTTGTATTTGTATTCTGTACCATGTATTTAGCGACTCAAGATGGGTTATGTATACCTATTTTGGGGGCGTCACATACAACAACTTTGAATATTTTTCAAATGGTAAAATAATAAAATTTTGTTAATCAGAGTTTCAAATATATTAATTATCAAACAACTTTTTTCATTCAGATTCAACTCATTCAATTTTTATCAAATACGTGTTAGTTATATTCTGGTAAATGTAATCCATTTAATATTTGAAAACAATAAATTTTCTAACTAATAATACTATTAATTATATAGTTAACGATTTTTATAATTGTATTATTTAAAATAAATGAATTTATATACTACTTTTAATTTAAAAATTTACTTATAATACTTTGGTCTCACACCAGAACACATGTAATAATTTAATGTGTGTATAAAAATTCAAGCACTTATTAAGTTTTGGATTAGTTTATGATGAGTTAAGATAAGATAAGAAGATATTGTTATATAGTAGACTAGCTGGGTCCTGTGCCTCCGGCACTGTATGGACAATATGATTTATCTTAAACTTTGAACGACCAAAATAATTTATTGAGTGAGCGGAAAATTTAAAGTTATTTGTATTTTATTAAATTATTATTAGATTATTAGATAGATAGATGTATTTTATTAGATAGATGTATGAACGGTGGGATTTATCCCAAACTTTGGACGGCCCAGATGATTTATTGAGTGAGCGGAAAATTCAAAATCATTTGTATTTTATTAGATAGAAATTATTATTAGATTATTAGATAGATAGATGTATTTTATTAGATAGATGTATGAACGGTGGGATTTATCCCAAACTTTGGACGGCCCAGATGATTTATTGAGTGAGCGGGAAATTCAAAATCATTTGTATTTTATTAGATAGATATATAGTTAACGATTTTTATAATTGTATTATTTAAAATAAATGAATTTATATACTACTTTTAATTTAAAAATTTACTTATAATACTTTGGTCTCACACTAGAACACATGTAATAATTTAATGTGTGTATAAAAATTCAAGCACTTATTAAGTTTTGGATTAGTTTATGATGAGTTAAGATAAGATAAGAATATATTGTTATATAGTAGACTAGCTGGGTCCTGTGCCTCCGGCACTGTATGGACAATATGATTTATCTTAAACTTTGAATGACCAAAATAATTTATTGAGTGAGCGGAAAATTTAAAGTCATTTGTATTTTATTAAATTATTATTAGATTATTAGATAGATAGATGTATTTTATTAGATAGATGTATGAACGGTGGGATTTATCCCAAACTTTGGACGGCCCAGATGATTTATTGAGTGAGCGGGAAATTCAAAATCATTTGTATTTTATTAGATAGAAATTATTATTAGATTATTAGATAGATAGATGTATTTTATTAGATAGATGTATGAACAAGGGGATTTATCCCAAACTTTGGACGGCCCAGATGATTTATTGAGTGAGCGGGAAATTCAAAATTATTTGTATTTTATTAGATAGATTTGGGTATTGATATGATTTGACCTGAATTACTACACATATTTGGATGACCCGACCCGGATGATTATATACTCCTTTGATTGAATGACCCAACCCAATTAATGATTGAACATACCGCTAATAGAGTAATAGTTTCTTAATCGCGTCTTGTATACATAATATCTCACATTTTATTATGATTTTCATAATTCTAAATTTTAAAAATAAATTCATACCAATTTTAAATTAAAAAACATCTTAAGTTAAACATAATCTTATATTTAAAAATTCTATAATTTATAATAAATTTACTGTACATTAAATTGATTAAATCAATGTGAATGCTGGAAAATCTACACCATATAGTTAAATTAATTATTTTAATAAAAAAATAATATCAATAATTATATTCTCAAATACTTAAATGAATATATCTACATTATATTTAATTAAATATATTAATAATTATACATAAAATCATCACACATGGTATTGGTGGGCTTGTAATTATTAAAAAGTAATTTTATGTGCAATTGTTGACAATACGATTGCTGAACAATCTAATATTTTCACGTGTTAAAATAACATTTTTACGCGAGTCTCGCTCACATAGAAGTGAGATTTATTCACTATTTATGTGAGAGAATCACGTAGAAATATCAATTTTTATGTAAAAATATCAGTTCCCAACTATTAACCCATGTATTGAATAGTTAAAAAATATATATAAAAATTAATAAATGTCATCAATAATTTGAATTTTAGGTACACATAAATTTTTTCCCCTCTATTTATGCATAACTATAGATTGGGCTCTAATTACTCTTTTTTTTATCATCTATCCTCATAAATAAATAAAATTCATAAATAAAACTCACATTCAAAATATTAGTTTTTCTATACATTACAATTAAAATAAAATATGCCAATTTTTTTGTTATAAGTAAACAAAATTATATGGTATATAAAAAGTTATTTTGTATATTATAAGAGGAACATATTGATATTTGTTATGAATAGATAAAATAATATAATTCGTACAGTACTAGTAAATACATGAAAAATAATGTTTTTTTGAAAAAACATATTCATCTAAAAGTGAAAAATATAATTGCGCTATAGGACTCTCTCTGCCTCTGGTTCTCACTCTTCACAGATCAAGCAAATTACTAAAATTTGGAAGAGTAGAATACAATAATTCGTTCTGAGCCTCTGGCTTTCCAAAAGATTTCGACTTGCTGAGATTAATTTGCAAAGGACTGTCATTTTCCCCTCTAAATATTCAAAGTAAGCCCCTGAATTTCTTCATCTTCTCATTTAATTCAAGATTTTTTGTTGGGTCTTAATTCGTATCATGCCTTTGTTCGGTATAAACAACGCTGGAATTAATGTATTAGGTTTATGCTTTTTGTATCTTGTTGATGAAAAACTCTCATACTCGATTTTGGTTATGGCAGTAGGCTATGTGTTTGTTTATATGCTTGTATGAAATATGGGACAATTTTTGTGTGTACGTGTGTGCCTGTTTGATAGCAAAATGTTGTTTAATTCCAAAGTTGCAATCAATTATAAGCTTCAGTTTCTATGCATTCATAATTCTGCTATTACCTCTCTGGAAATTTTGTGTTTTTTTTTTTGAGATTCTTTTATGGCCTTCTATGTGGGTGGGAATGCAATATGCTTAATCTTGTTCATAGTAGTGGATACTAGAGGTGAAGCTACAGTTTCTGTGCCGTAAATATGTGTATGCATGTGTGAAAGAGAGAGTAATAGGTGAAGATACATTTTCTGTCTCACTTGGTTCTTCTTGGGAATCTTCTTAAATGATTTCTAGGATTTTATCTGTGCACAAACTTAATTATCATCCTCTCTGCTTGAGCCTTCTCCGTTCTTTCATATTAATGGAATTGTGCTCCAATGTTATTGGATGACATTTACTTCATTTCACTGTCCAGTATTGGATTTTTTTTTGGCTGCATCTCTGTATTGAGTTCTTTTGGAATTTATATAATCTGGGTTCAAATTAGTAGTAGTAAGATTACATTTTTTACTTCTATAAAAATTGGGTAAAAATAACAACTTATTATCTTGATACTAAACTGTATTATTTTTTATTTTGGTCATTTGAGATAAATGTGGTTTCCTTTTGTGTGCTGAGATATGAGAATGAAGTGTCTGGACTAGAAACAAAAGAATAAATATCATTCCATAAGCAAAGATTACAAGAATCATACAAGGAAAAATAGTCCAGCAAATGGTGATCAACATTAATAGATGATACAAATCCAGACAAAGAAAAATAATGTAGCAGGTCGACGCGGCTAATGAAGAGGAAAATTTTCTGTGTCACACTAACATCGTTTTTTCTTTCTATTCTCTTCATCAGCTCCTTCTCCGCCATCGTTAACGCCGCCACCCAGCTCTCCTCCATATTAGTGAAGCCACCTTTGTCAAATCTAATACCTCAACCACCACAATTTTGTCGTCAAATTCTAATCCTCTGTTTTACTTTTACACTTGGTCCTCTATCCCCTCAGCCTTCTCTCTCTCTCTATATATATATATAGAGAGAGAGTCCGGTTCCTATCCGGACTCCCGCATTTTCTTAAAATGTGGACTTTTTTTTTTTTAAAACAACTAAAAAAAATAAATAAAAATTTATGGAATTGAAATTTTTACATAATACAGTGTTTTGTGTGTGATTTGAATACATATAACAAAACATGTCTGTACAGTCTGTGCAGACTATACATACATTTTTTGGTATAGGTATCCAAATCACACCCAAAACATTATATTATGGAAAAATTTCAGTTCCATAAATTTTTTTTGTTGTTTAAAAAAAAAGCAAAAAAGCCAAAAAAAAATTAGGTCCGTATTTTACTCCAGTCCGGGTCCGGACTGGATCCGCTGGCTATATATATATCAATCTTATGTGTTTGCCCTTAGTTTCAAATCCTCTCTTGAATCATGAATAGATACACTATTCCTCAATGTTAAATTTTGCTTGTTACATTTGGTGTTTCAAGCCTTGTGTGTATGAAGCCTATCACAAGCATTGGATCCTCTCTCATGGTCTGAAATATATGTTACTTAGTTTTAACCCAAAATTATCTGGGTTCAACCTACTCAATAGGTTATATACTTTTGGTTTTTAACTAACCTAAAAGCGTATACTCCCTTCATTGCAAAATATAAGATCTTTATTAAGTCAATTTGAGATATTTTCGAACTCAAAATTGACATAGATTCATTTGTTTTAGTCAATAAAATTAAGAATAGTGTAATAGTCTAAAAAGTACTACTAATTATAAGCTTTATTGCTTCATAACTTTAATGAATCTTGTCGATTTGAGTTTAAAAATGTCTCAAATTGACTTTCAAATGTCAATAATAATTTTATAATTTGAAAAAAAAACGAAGTATTAATAATCTTATAATGTGAAATGGACGGAGTATTATTTAACCCAAACCCAAACTAAATTTTGCCAGGTCTATATGTATGTATAATTCTTTTCGGGCTCACGGGAGATACCCTATGAATTTTCTAACTTAGATACCTAACTTTGTTATACTATGTAGTAAATTAAAAGTAATTGTAATATCTCTTAGAATTTAGAATATTAGTTAGTCATGTTTTCACATTTAAGCACATATTTGTTGTGTTAAAAAAGAAGAAGCCCACATTTACTGCACTTATTATTGTCTATCCCCATATTTCTCAAAATTATGTAATATTAGAGGTTATTTAACTTAGATACCCGATTTGGGCTGCTAACAGACTATCAAAGACTTCATCATCATCATCTTTAATTTTCTATGTTTAATTCATGTATAGTTTATTTGTTCACTGTTTGATTTGTATACTTTTTTCTTTAGCTCTAGTGAAGCTTTTACTGATTATTTTGATTTATAATCCATAATTTTTTAAGGTGATGAATCAAAGGTACGTGCAGGTAAAGTTGAGGCAGTGCGCGAAAAAATAGTTATTAGTTCGGCTCAACATTCTTCTTCAGCAATATAACTATAAGGCGAAATACCACATATGAACTTTGTCTATCACCTGGTATTGCAGTGAAGGTACATGTATGTTCAGGTACTAAATTTTCACGTTTCTCGAATGTAAAATTGATTTATATATCTGAAAGTACAATACTGCTCTATAGATTTCATCCCATTCTAGTGAAAATTAATGGTCGCTAATATACTATATTTTTACATTTTTATTTTCATTTCTTCTAATTAGCTCTCCCTTCAAGCATTCAATAATTCTAACTTTGACTGCTTAAGTACTTGCATTGACTGTCCCTAAGTTGATTTGGTATTTTCCACTTACAAGTCCTGTTCTCTTTACTCAATTTATGCTTCTTTTTTTGTTTTGTTTTGGGTGCTAAAATTTGTACTCATAACACTTGCAATGCAAGCTTTTGTTTTCTTTCTTTCTTTTTCTGATGTTACTTCATTATTTGTCTATTTTGATTGCAGCCAGCCTGCAAGGGTAGGCCTTTTTTAACATCTCATCTGCTGAAATTTTTCGGTTATCGGTTATATTCTACTGCTACCAGTTTTATTCAGATATCAACTAATGGAAGTGAGAGCAACAATAGAGAGATTGATTTTGAGCTTCTGTTCCAATCATGCACTAAAACCCATCTCACTAAGTGCCTTCATGCCCTTATTATTGTATCGGGGGAGGCTCAAAGTGTCTTCATTTCGACCAGACTTGTTAACCTCTATGCTAATCTTGGCGATATATTTTTGTCACGCCGAACTTTTGATCACATCCCCAGAAAGAATGTGTATGCCTGGAACTCGATGATATCTTCTAATGTTCGTAATGGCTGTTTCCGTGATGCGGTAAACTGTTTATATGAAATGTTAATGGCCTCTAAAGTTCGGCCTGATTTTTATACTTTTCCTACTGCGTTGAAAGCTTGCAGTAATTTAATAGATGGGAAGAGGATACATTCCTGGGTATTTAAAATGGGTTTTCATTGGGATGTGTTTATAGCCTCTTCTTTGGTACACATGTATTGCCGATTTGGCTTGTTTCGTGTTGCTCATGAAATTTTCAATGGTATGCCTTTCCGAGACATGGGTTGTTGGAACGCTATTATTTCTGGACTTTGTCAGCATGGAAATTCTGTAGTGGCGCTTGATATCTTGGATGAGATGAGATTGGAGGGAATTGCAATGGATTCTGTGACAGTTTCAACTATTCTTCCAATTTGTGCACAGACAGATGATATTTTGAGAGGAATTTTGATACATTTATATGTCATAAAGCATGGTTTAGAGTTTGATTTGTTTGTGGGTAATGCTTTAATTAACATGTATGCCAAATTTGGTAAATTGGGGTATGCGCAGCAGTTCTTTGATCAGATGGAGGTGAGAGATTTAGTCTCATGGAACTCCATAATTGCTGCATATGAGCAGAATGACGATCCAATTACTGCCCTTAACTTATATGGCGAGATGCAATTGAATGGAATACAGCCTGATTTTTTGACACTGGTGAGCTTAGCTTCTAGTGTTGCTCAATCCAAGGATTCTCGAAATAGCAGATCTATTCATGCATTTATACTGAAGAGATGTTGGATTATAGAACACGTCACCATTGGAAATGCGGTTGTGGACATGTATGCAAAGTTGGGTATCGTTGATTCAGCACTAAAGTTTTTGAAGAACTTCCTTCTAAAGATTTGATCTCATGGAATACAATGATCACGGGCTATGCTCAGAATGGTCTTGCAAGTGAGGCTATTGAAGTATATAGCATGCTTGAAGAGTGTAACGACATAGTGCCGAATGAAGCCACTTGGGTGAGCATTTTGCCAGCTTATGCTCATGTTGGAGGCTTGCGAGGAGGGACCAAAATTCATGCGAGGGTACTGAAAATTGGTCTTGATGTGGATGTCTTTGTGGGGACCTGCCTCAGTTGACCTCTACGGAAAATGTGGGAGACTAGATGATGCAATGTCCTTGTTTCACAATGTGCCCAGGGTGAGTTCTGTCCCCTGGAATGCTGTTATATCATGTCATGCAATTCATGGGCATGGTGAGACATCTCTACAGCTATTTAGGAATATGCTGGATGAGGGGGTCAACCCAGATCACATAACCTTTATATCCTTATTGTCAGCTTGTAGCCACTCGGGGTTAGTTTCTCAGGGTCAGTGGTGCTTTGATCTGATGCACCGTATGTATGGGATCAAACCAAGTTTGAAGCACTATGGCTGCATGGTGGACTTGCTTGGTAGGGCCGGGCATTTGGATATGGCGTATGACTTTATAAAGAGTATGCCTTTAAAACCTGATGCTTCAATTTGGGGTGCTCTACTTGGTGCTTGTAGAATCCATGGAAATATTGAGTTGGGTAACTTAGCTTCGGACCGCTTGTTTGAAGTAGATTCAGAGAATGTTGGCTATTACGTACTCTTGTCAAATATGTATGCAAATGTTGGGAAATGGGAGGAACTAGATCAAGTGAGATCATTGGCTAGAGAAAGGGGATTAAGGAAAACTCCTGGGTGGAGCTCCATGGAAGTAAACAATAGGGTCGAAGTCTTTTACACGGGAAACCAATCTCACCCCCAATGTGAGGAGATATGCAACGAGTTGGAAATTTTAACTGCTAAAATGAAGAGCCTCGGTTATGTTCCGGATTATAGCTTTGTGCTGCAGGATGTTGAAGAGGATGAGAAACAACACATACTTACAAGTCATAGTGAGAGATTAGCTATTGCATATGGAATAATCAGCACTCCTCCTAAGAGTCCCTATTCGGATCTTCAAGAACTTGCGAGTGTGTGGGGATTGCCACAATGCAACTAAACTTATATCAAAGATTACTGAAAGGGAGATTATTGTGAGGGATTCTAACCGTTTTCATCATTTCAAGGATGGTGCTTGTTCTTGTGGAGATTACTGGTGACATTGGTTGTTGGTTCAGAAATCGATAGTTTGGGTTTATACCGTTGTCACTCGACTTCCCAGGTTTAGAATATCAAGGGCGAACTCAAGCGAAGCATAATCTATTGACTACAAGAACCTCTGGCACACAAGTAGGTGACTGTGTTTTGTTCCTATCAATTTCTTTTTATTCATTGGAAATCTCACTAATTTAATTTGGAAATGTACTTAGACCAGAGTCTTTGCTTGCATTATGTACTTACTGTACTGTCACTGCTCCTCATTATTCTTCCCTATCAATTTTTTGTTTCTTTATTGCTATAGTTGCATTATCACCAAGCAGTATAATTTGTTCATGTGTTTTGATTATTTGCCTTTTATGCGTATTTTATTTTATTTTATTATATTTGAAAATTTCAAATATAATAAAACACCTCTGTTAAATCCAACTCTTAGGTATTGTAACTGTTCTTCTTTTTCTTCTTATAAAATATTGTTGAACTTTCTTGAATTTGCTCTTTGTTCAATGTGATCTTCTCTTCTACATAAGCAATGTTCCATGTCAATGCATGTAGCAACTTGTATTGACCTGTCCAGAATAGTTATGACAATGGGTGAAACCGTCGCTATAGCCCAAAAAATCATCGTCATAACCTACTGTGTAATACACAGCTGTGTACAACATTTTTTCCATATATATATATATATAGTTTCTTCTTTTCTAAATTATATTTATTGTGAATTCCATACCTTACTGTACATATGATTATCTGGTCTAGATTTATGCCCTAAACTTGCAACTATATCATACTGATTTGATTGTTATTCTTAACAAGTAATGAAGTGAAATTTAAAATATGACCAAAAAAAATAAATAGTTGGAAAATAAATACAGAAACCTAAAGTAGTTTCTCCTAATATTTTCAGTTGTTACTTTTGCAAGGTTTTCAGTAATGCTTCACATGCAGGCAGTTACTGAGCACGGGTGGGTGGGAGGCCCCAATTTTTTTTTAATTTTTTTTATATATATGGTATATATTTATGTGTGAAATTAAAAATATAAATATATAATGATATTGGTATATAAAAAGTAATTTTCAAAATTTCAAAATTAATGATATATAATAAATTTTTAAGGATTTAACTAGGCCAGCTCTAATGTAATGTTAAAGTCCAAATTATTATGTTTTAAATTTCTGAAAATGTAAATTTTTAAATATAATTTGTACTTTTTATTTATTTATTTTTACTATTTTTGTGAAGACAATATTTTGAAATGAGTCTCGTTTTCATTTTAAACTAGTAAAAGGGTTAAGTTTACTCATGAAGCTTTAGATGTTTATGTTTTTTCTGGCCATGATGAAATTGTTACACATCTGTTACTTGAAAATAAACAAGTTGTTATAATTAATACAACTAGTAAAAGGGTTAATTTTTATTTATTTTATGAAACAGTTCAAAAGATTAAAATATATTAAAAAATTATAATATGTTACAAAAGATGAAAAAAATAACAGAAAAGATCATGTTTGCTCTTTTATTCTCTTTACTTACAGTAATTCTATTGTTAAAAATTTGATATCTGTATTGGATTGCTTGGGAATTTGTTGTTTTGTAAGCCCCTTCTCCAAAATTACAGTTATATTTTTCATTTTAACTCCATTCCAAAATTTAAAAAATATTTTAAATTTTAAATCATAAAATGACATGAAATTTAAGATATTATTATTATTATTATTTATATTTTAGATAAATTGGATATGACACCATTGTCATTACATTTCTACATATACTAGAAAAAATAAAAACAAATTTTTTTGTTGTCGTTATTTTAAAATATTTATTTAATTTTAAAATTGGATTTTTGTTGTCGTTATTTTTTATTTTATTTTATAATATTTATTTTTTTGAAAACCTATGCAATTCAATTCAAGAGAGATATTTCAATTACATGGTCAAATAGAGACTTGGGGAAAAGCGCAATAAGAGAACTAGAGGAAAACATGATTGTAGATTCTATGAAGGGAAAGATTTTACTACTAGACTATGGATAATACTATGCTTAAATATAAATTATTATCTTAAATAATTATATTTTTTTTATTTAATTTTTAATTTCTTTAATTAGATGATTAAATTATTTTTTTACTCTTTCGTTTAATTGGACCTATCACGTCATAAATTGATTACGTGACTCGCTGACTAGGCCTGAACATACTTGTATGTAATTAAAAAATCAATTTTTTTCACATTCATTAAACATTTAAGGTCAAATATGTCATGTGACACCCCAAAATAGGGTCTACAGAACCTAATTTGAATTGTCAAAATACATACTATAACTATACGTTTTCTTATTACAGTATCGTAGATAATACGATAATATCCACATCCAAATTATTACAATGTAGTATAAGATACGACAACACATTACAAGTCCTCAATATGATTATTGTCACGCTATTTTATAACATGATAAAGACTACTATAGTAACTATTTCGGATAAGAATAATGGAACAAAAAGGAAAAGAGTGAGCTCAGATAGCCCAGTAAAGAATATCATGACTAAGATAATGAAGAATAAATTATCCTTAACCTTCAACAGTAAAAAATTTGATAGAATATAATATATAATAAGTTTTAGATCAACAACTGCAATGAAAATAACAATCAATTAGGAGAGTAAAATAGATCAAGATGTTCATAATGTTCTCCAATTTAAAAATTCGCCATCAATATTTTATCTACGTAACACCCATAAATAGTTCGTGATCATAATCATGCAAATCAACAATTCATCTTTGTACTACAGGTCAAAGATATTAATTGTAACACCAATGATTATGATCATGCCAATTAACAGTCCGTCTTTATACTGCGGGCTAAAGAAAACTTTTCACCACGTGTCTTTACCATATAGACCAAAGACACTCAACAAATATATCGTCTTCGCACCTATGCCAAAGACATTCATCAATCATATTATTTTTGCACTCAGACCAAAGATATTCACAATAATTTAATTTTAATAACAATAATATAAAAGATGAACGAAAATTGTAAGAATAATAAGATAAAAGAATAAATATTCGAGATTTGACATTTAATTTGTCTAGATTTCAATAATATCTAAATTGTCAACATGATGACCAAAATGTGGAGTCAAATTTAAGAATGATATTCAAGATTCATGTTTCAAAGATAACTGTTAACGCCAAGATCTTTCTTTACGTCCCAATCACGAAAGACGTCCTGATCCTGCACAGTAAACACAACAACACCACAAGCTTGACGGCCGGACCGCCGGGGGATAGCTCAGGCGTGAGAGTAAGTATGTCTGTTTACAAGGTTAACTCAAGAGGATAAAGTCTAGTGTGATGTGAGTATGAATTGTCATAATCTATGGTCGTGTGTGTGTAATACATACCTCTACCGTGAAGACTTACTCGGTGGGAAATAATATCTTTGCCTGGAATATTGTGCCACCTACTACCATCTGACATATCCCCATGATCTGATGGGTTCTACCGGCTGCATGAAACCTGTACATTGCTTTTTGCTGCTGTTCACATCGCCGGCCGGCTATAATCCCATCCTCATTAATGCATGGCAGGTATCTTGGTCAACTGTCATACTATATCATCATTACAAGTCAAAGTAATAGATATTAAATGACCCAATGGGTTGACCCATTGACCCAGCCCGGTTTCTATAGGATTAAATGAAGTCAATATAATGATTGGGCCCAATGAGCCCAATATCTTAATTAATAAGTGAATCCAATGTACCCGGCCCAATATAGGAGAAATATCATGACCCAACATTACCCCCTAGTTTTTTAGTTAAACATGATGTTTAATAGAAAACTATAAATGGTCCATGATAACAGAATTTAATAAAGGCCCAAAAGTGAGAGATAGTTGAAGCATACCCACTTTGATGTATAAAATAGGCTAAGAGATGGCAGGATGCCCAGGATAATAGGCCCATTCTGATAAAGGATTTTAATTTGAACAAGATGGACCGATACAGGAAACTCAATGGTTAGGCCCAATCGGGTGAAATATCCAAAGGTCATCCAAACACGCCTCATTCGAATTCTCATCATTACTGATAATTAATGCGCCGGCCTTGATTCCTGTGTAACCGTCAGTATAAAAAAGTAAACCTTACCAATTTGACGGTTTTACCTGCTAATTTGAAATTCGAACCTTTGAGCTTTCTCTTGCTTCTCAGAAAATTCTCTCTAGCTCTCCAGATCTCAACAATGGTGAACCCACACCAGAACCCTTCAAGCTCCTCACAATCAAAACCTAATCCAGAAAGTTCGAGTGCCAACCCCGTCCATCCTGTTGACTTCTTCAAGGATGAGGAACAATTTCCTCATGCCAACACTAAATCCATTATCACTGAATCGGAGGTATGCTTCCTCCGAACTCACTATCGGATCCCAGAGACATACGATGTAAGGGCTCCCACTTCTGAAGAGCGCATGTACCAGCGACCGGATGGTTGGGTCGCCATGCCTGCTACCCTTCTTGAAAAGGGGATTCGTCTACCCCTTCACGCCTTCATCGTTACCCTCCTAGGGTTCATAGGAGTGGGTTTCGGACAACTCGTGCCCAATTCCTACATCCATATTCTGGCATTTATCGCCTTCTGCCACGAGTTAGGGATTACCCCCTCTGTGGACATGTTCTTTACCCTATTCTCAGCTGGCAAATCCCGAGAACCAGGGTTTAAGATGATAAGTAAACAATCTCCGCGTCCGAACGCCAAATTTGAGAGGAGGCCTCTGATGAGCACTCCCTCGAGCAACAAAGGATGGCACAAAGAGTGGTTCTTCATTAATGGACCAGAAATCTCTTCTCTTCCAGACTGGACCACTTCAAACCGAATCTCTGCCGACTTCGGAGATATACCCGAAGCACGCATAAGGGAAATGGGAGATTTCTTGATGAAGATCCCTCCGAAAGAATGGAGTTTTACTCTTCTGACCAAACAAGCATGGCTGTACGACCATAAATGTAAGTTCGACTGATCTTGTGTCATAATTTGAGGTATCTATATGATGTGGGTTTTAACACATGGTTTTTCTTTTTACAGTATCTCTGATCAAACCAACTTCTTCGGAAGTGAAAGGTTTGGAAGACTTTCTGGCAGGAAGGATTTCGGAAACCAATGAGGAGATTCCTGCTGAAGACTCTTCTCAAACAAATCCTCCTGCCTCCGACCCACCAATCATCCTCCTTCAAAACGTCGAACCCGAAGTTGAGGAGCCTACCCATCCTGAAGAGACTCTCAGACCTCGCCGAAAGAAGAAAGCTGTCAAGAAGGTCAGGACTACCCCGCGCGAGGTTGATCCTGAAAGTGACGAGGATATTCTTCCCGAAGCAAATCCACAAATGGTCCCTCCCGAAGAAATCCCTCAACCAATTCCTTCTGAAATAATTTCACAACCAACTCCTTCAACCGAGCCCATCACCATACCATCCAACCCGAACCCGAAAAA
Source organism: Panax japonicus (assembly GCA_020205505.1). Lineage (NCBI taxonomy): Eukaryota > Viridiplantae > Streptophyta > Magnoliopsida > Apiales > Araliaceae > Panax > Panax japonicus. The sequence continues at coordinate 3,245,267 of CM035102.1, forward strand.
GAGGAGTCTTCTTGACATACCTCCCCAAGATAGGGCGAAGGTTCTTCGTGCTAAGAAGTTAAAGACAAAAATAGTTCCTCTTACGGCCGAAGAACTTCGCGTTCCTCCTCCTTCAACATCAACTACCCTTCCAACTACAACACAAGCACCTGAAGCCTCTTCCGCTCCTTCCTCGACCCCCGAACCTTCAACTGCCCAACCCCCTCCTCCAGAGGCGATACCTGCGAACCCATCTCCGGTTCGCAGTCAGCCTGCGCCTTCACCTTCAAGACGAACGACTACCGATTTTCAAAATGATGCCATGGGTTCGCCAACCATGTGGCCCCAATTTAATGCCAACTTTCCCTTCCAACTGTTCGAGGCCTTCGTCCGCGAGACCGATGACCACCGATTCGGTAACAGTTCGAATGGGGACTTGCTCAAAGAAGGCATGAGCTATTTGGCGAAGGTAAATGACTCTTTCCTTTCTTTTCGCACTTACGCTTGTACTTGTGTAACTGGTACTGATTGAATAACACTGAACATGTGTAGGCAAATGCTGTGTTTGGGCGTCTGTATCCGCGATCTCTTGAAGCCGAATCCGAAGAGGAGAGGCTGAGGAAGGAGAATGCCATATTGAAATCAACTTTGGCTCGGGAAAGAACTCAGCGCGAAGGTATCCTTCATACAAATGAAGGTCTTCATAAAGATCTGGCCCGAGCCAAGGAAGATTTGAAAATCTCCAATGAAGAACTGAAATCGACTAAAATTCAACATGCCGAGATCACCAAGATGAATGTCGATTTGGTTCTGAGGAGTGAGATAAGGATGAACGAGATCAGCAATTTGAAATCTGACGCTAAGGTTTTGACTAAGACGATCCATGATCTGGAAACTGAAGGGACCCGTCAGATGAATATTCGGCAGCAGCTCGAGCAAGAAAATCGAGAACTTAAAGCTCTCCGGGATTTAGGGCCTCCTTTGACTGATGCTCTTCGCAAAGAAATCTGTGAAGAGTATCGGAATTCGGACGAAATAAGCGGAGAGATAATGAGGATCTTTACAGAAAGCTACACGCTCTGCCGAACTCGTGGCAAGGATAAGTTGTTCAAAGCCAACTTAGATCCGCACTTGCTCGATTCTTCAGATGATGAGGGAGCTGCCTGAAATAATATCTTTTGTAATTTTCCTATTTTTGTAAATAAGTCGAATATTAATGAAGAATGATCTTTTTCCTTATGACTTCAGTGTACTTTTATTCTGTCAATATTTCAATAGGAATTAATACGGACAAATGTATGTAAAAGAAAATTCTTTCGAGGGTTGAACCCAAACTCGTCAATTAACAATTGAGCAAGTCATATAACAGATAAAATGAGGTTATATAACAGTGCATTCTGAACTCAACACTTAGAGAAAATTTAGGTGATAAAGTAAAGGGATACTTATCAGTTACCGAAGTGTGAGACAGATTGGCTTCATTGAAAGTTTGTTTACCCCGAAAGGCCTAACATAACCAAAAGATGACACTTGCCTACCACGAAGGGCCTGACAAGGTCTAAGTGGCGACAAATGCCTACCCCGAAGGGCCTGACACTGCCAAATAGTGGCGACAAATGCCTACCCCGAAGGGCCTGACACTGCCAAATAGTGGCGACAAATGCCTACCCCGAAGGGCCTGACACTGCCAAATAGTGGCGACAAATGCCTACCCCGAAGGGCCTGACACTGCCAAATAGTGACCACCTTCCGAAGAGGCTACCATCGAATGGTCAGCAAGTCCTCCCGAACCTCCTAACTCCCTTGAACTGAGCAGCAACAAAGACAAAACCTTTTGAGGGAAAAGATGATCTTTTATTGATGATGATGTAGATATTTACAGACTTTTGATGTATTGACAATAAATCTACTGAAAATATTTTCTGAGCCTGCCAGCGTGCCAAGTGTTTTTGATTACTGAGCCATCTAATGCTTTCAAACGATATGTCCCTGGCTTCGGAACCTCTGTGACTTCATAAGGTCCTTCCCAATTTGGCATTAGCTTTCCCAAATTCTGAGGTGTAGACGCTTCGACTTCTCTGAGAACAAAATCTCCTACTTCAAATCTGCGAAGTTTTACCCCCTTATTGTAATGCTTGGCCACTCTTCGCTGATATGCTGCCAATCTGATTAAGGCTATTTCCCTGACTTCTTCCAACAGATCAAGATTGGTCTTCAGTCCTTCTTCGTTGTAGATCTCATTGAATTGACTGACTCGAAGACTCGGAGATCCAATTTCAATTGGGACTAAGGCATCAGTACCATAAGCCAATCTGAAAGGGGAATCTCCTGTTGTAGTCCTCGGGGTAGTTCGATATGCCCATAATACGCTTAATAATTCTTCTGGCCATCTGCCTTTAGCTTCGTCCAGCCTGCGCTTGATCCCGTTCAATAGTGTTCTGTTGGTCACTTCAACTTGTCCGTTTGATTGAGGATGAGCCACCGAAGTCTTCCTGTGCTGGATCCCCAACTCTGTTAAGAAAGCTTCAAATTTTGATCCAACAAATTGACGGCCATTATCTGATATTACCACCTTAGGAATTCCGAAACGGAATACAACTGACTCCTTCATGAATTTCAAACATTCCTGTTCCGTTATTGACCTAAGTGGCTTTGCTTCAACCCATTTGGTCATATAGTCTATGGCAACTATAACAAAACTGACCTGACCTTTTGCTTTCGGTAGCGGCCCCAATATATCAACCCCCCAGACAGCGAAGGGTATAGGAGATAGGATCGAGTATAACTCTTCAGGTGGCTGATGTGGTATTGGACTGTTGAGCTGGCATTTCTCGCATTTTTTCACATATTCGGTAGCCTCCTTGAAGATTGTGGGCCAGTAGTACCCCTGACGAAGCACTTTATAAGCTAATGACTTAGCAGCCATATGGTCGCCACAGATTCCTTCATGCACTTCTCGGAGAGCGTATTCAGCTTCTGATGGAGTCAGACATTTCAATAATGGAGAAGAGAAGGCTCTTCGGAAAAGATCCCCATCAATCAGAACAAAATTAGCACTTTTATATTTGACTTTCTTGGCGAGCATCCGATCCGAAGGTAAGACGCCATCAGCCAAATATTCTATGTAGGGAGTCAACCAGCAGTTGGTTTGGTCAATGCACGTTACAACTTCATGATGAACACTAGGATGTTGTAGAATTTCTAGGTATACTGATCCTTCAAAAACATTAACATCCGTAGTGGCTAGTTTGGCGAGTGCATCAGCAATGGAATTGTTGCTACGTTCGACCCCCTGAAATTCGTAGGATGAGAAATATTGAAGCCGATCCTTTAATTCTTTCAGATATTTGATCATTCTTGGACCTCGGGCTTCGTATTCTCCAGAAAACTGTTTAACGACTAACTGAGAATCACTGAAAATGACTATTCTTTGTACTTCAAGACTCTTCGCTAATCGCAAACCAGCTAAGACTGCTTCGTATTCTGCCTCATTATTTGTAGCTTTGAACTGAAACCGGATAGCCTGCTGCACTTTGAACCCCTCCGGGCTTGTCAAAATAATCCCTGCTCCACTGACGTCTGAAGTTGAAGACCCATCTGCAAACAGCGTCCACGAACTATCTTTCTGTTGAAGAACGACAACTGCCCTGCCAGACCCTTCAGCTTCGACAACGGCTTCATCAGCTTCAGAAAATGAACATTCAATCATAAAATCAGCTAAAGCTTGACCCTTGATGGCAGTTCGGGGATGATATTCAATGAAGAATTGAGATAATTCCATCGTCCATGCAGCTAATCTCCCTGATACCTCTGGTCTGCTCATAATCTTCTTCAAAGGCTGATTCGTGTATACTATTACCAGTCTACCCTGGAAGTATTGCCTAAGCTTTCGACTAGCAGTTATTAAAGCGAAAGCAAACTTCTCAATGTTTGGGTATCTGGTTTCAGCATCTCGGAGGACATGGCTCACATAATAAACCGGATGTTGTTTGCCTCCAACCTCTCGTACCAAAACAGCTCCTATTGCCATCGGACTAGCTGCGAGGTATAAATATAGAGGCTCGGCAGGGACGGGTTTCACTAGCAAAGGCGCCGAAGATAAATAGGACTTGATGCTTTGAAAGGCGTCTTCACATTCTGAAGTCCATTGGAATGTTTTTGAATTCTTCGGCCCCTTCAATGTGTTGAAGAACGGTAAACACCTTTCTGCTGACTTGGACATAAACCTCCGCAAAGCTGCAATCCTTCCAGTCAGACGTTGAACATCTTTAAATGACTGAGGAGTCTTCATGTCCAGGATCGCTTGAATCTTCTCCGGATTGGCTTCGATTCCCCTTCGGCTGACAAGATAACCCAGAAATTTACCAGAACCCAGACCGAAAGTGCACTTAGTCGGATTCAGCCTCAAGTTGTGCTGGCGAATGGTCAGAAAGCATTCTTCCAAATCATCCAAATGTTTTTGTACCAACATGCTCTTGACAATCATATCATCTACATAAACTTCAATATTCCTACCCAACTGATGTCTGAAAATATGGTTCATCATTCTCTGGTATGTGGCTCCGGCATTAATAAGGCCGAAAGTCATTTTCTTGTAGGCATATACCGAACGATGCGTAATGAACGCCGTCTTCGGTATATCCTCTTTACACATGGAGATCTGATGATACCCAGAAAATGCGTCCATAAAACTTAAAAGAGCATACCCCGAAGTGGCATCAATGAGTTGATCAATGTGGGGTAGCGGGTAGAAATCCTTTGGACAGGCCTTGTTCAGATCGCTATAATCAATGCAGACTCGCCATTTGCCATTGTGCTTCTGGACTAGAACCACATTAGCCATCCATTGCGGGTAGTCGATTTCAAAGATGAAATCAGCTGCCAACAATTTTGCAATTTCCTCATCAATGATCCGTTGACGCTCTGGTGCAAAAATCCTCCTCTTCTGCCGCACTGGCTTCTTTGACGGGTCCACCTCCAATCGATGCTCCGCAATGTTCCTGCTTACTCCTGGCATGTCCTGAGGTTCCCATGCAAAAATATCGACAAAACATCTCAGGAGCTCTATGAGGTTCGTTCGGAGAGGTTCCGGCAAGCCCGAACCTATTTTCACTGTTTTGTTCTCTTTGCCAGGAATGAGCTCTATTTCTTCTGTCTCTTCAGCTGGTGTGACCGACGGTTCTGAACTGCTTTCGGTGAAGGGTTCGACCTCAATCGCCATGGTCTGCTGCTGCTTTGATACCCCCACTCCCGAAGTGATAACGGCATTTCTATAACACCTTCTGGCCAGGTCCAGATCTCCTTTCACCTCACCGACCCCATGAGCAGTGGGAAATTTGATTTTGAAATGGGGTATTGATGTTATAGCTTGCAGAGCAATTAAAGTGGGCCTCCCCAAGATAGCATTATAAGCAGAATCGACGTGCACAACATAAAATTTACAGATAATTTTTACCTGTTGGGGGGCTGTTCCAAATATGACCGGTAGTTCAATAGTCCCGGCCACCTTAACCGGATCATTGCTGAAACCATAAAGAGGAGCCTCTTGCCCTATTTCCATCTTCTGTCCTTCCAGATTCATTCTTTGGTAAGCATGAGCATATAGGATGTCAACAGAAGATCCATTGTCCACCATCATTCTTTTCATGTCCACTGAACCCACCTGTGCAGTCAGTACCAATGATCCTTCGTGTGGTTCGATGGGTTCCGAAGGGTAATCCTCATCAGTAAAAGAGATTACCGTGTTCGGATAAGGTCTATCGGTCTTCGGGAAGGTAACCGCCACCGACATGACCGAATCCAAATGGCTTCGGCGCTTCCTCCCAACTAGCTTTCCAGAAGTCCCCCCGGTGATGACATCGATTACATGCCTGGCTGGTTGTCCCGTAGCCGGTAACGTCAGCTGAACTGGTTGAGCCGCCTGGATGGGTGTCTGACCCTGCTGTTGATTGTCTCTGGCAGCTATGTACTGAACTAAAGATCCCCCCTGTATCTTTCTTTCGATAAACTCTTTTAAACTGGCACAATCGTTCGTATCGTGACCTGAGTCTTGATGATAATCACAATACTTGCGAGGGTTACCTTTTCCGGGCTTGATGTTATCTCGGGGCGGTTCAAAGATAGGTTGGTTTTTGATTTGGTCCAAGATAACAGCCCTATCTGTATTAAGTGCTGTGTAAACTCTGTTTACCCTTTGAGGTGGAACGGACGAACGTCCTCCACCCTGCCTCCAATTGTTGTATCTCTTCGATCCGCCTTCGTGGCGATCTTTATTCCCTTCAGGTCTCTTCTGGTCTGCATCGGTCTTATCTCTATCTGTCTCTTTGAACCGATCCGAAGGACGCTTGAGACTGTCCATGGCTTCTTCTACCACGATATAACCTTCGGCTTTATCAAAGGCTTCGGCGAGACTCTTCGGATGGTTAAACATAAGTTTCTTCACCAACTTTTCCGATTTGACCAGATCTAAACCATTCTGAAACAGTCCTACAGCCTGTAGATCATTCAGATCTGCCACTTGGCCGACTGCTTCACGGAATCGTTTCACGTACTGGCCCAAAGACTCGCTAGAGGACTGTCGGACTTGAGCCAATGAACCAGTTGGCTTTCCTCTTCTTCTGTTGCTCCCAAAACGAGCATGAAATTTACTGCACATATCTTCCCAGGAAGAGATAGAATCCGAGGGTAGGGTCCCCATCCACTGTCTGGCATCTTTTCTAAGCGTTGTGACAAACGTATGACATTTAGCTGCATCGCTAAAATTATAATAGTCCATAAGTCGGTCGAATGCCTGACTATGGTCGTAAGGGTCCCCCGATCCATCATAACTTTCGATGTGGGGCAACTTCTTGGTGGGGTCAGCCTTTTCACTAAGAATTTCCGCGGAAAAAGGGGATGCCTTCTTTCCCGGAGTGTCTTTGGTTTTCTGAACTTCGGCAAGTTGCTTCCGAAGCTCCTTCAATTCCTTAACCAGATATTCCACGCCTTCTGGTTGTGACGATGCCTCTTTCTCTGGCAATTCTTTCTTTCTGTGAGCAGATCGGATTTTCTCAACAGATCCTTCCATTCTAGAGGGACTTCTCCTATGACGAGTGTCTACAGGGCGGGGTACCCTCAGTAGACTCTCGGGAGTATGTCCTCTGGATATACTTCGTCTTTGACTTCGGGCACTATGACGAGAATGTGCGATGACAAGTGCTCTCTTTGCATGCTCCGGAGTGCGATCTCTGGATCGTCCTTTTCGTTGACTTCATCCCTGTTCTCTGGACTCGACAGGAAGATATACTCTCTTTGATCTCTGAGGAGTAGGGCTACGAGACCTTCTTCTTTCTCTAGTTCGACCTAGAGACTCTCGTACTGAGTGAGCAGGTTCTTTTCCGCTTCGATGCCCTTGCTCTTCGGATTGGACATAACTGAGCTCCTCGTCTCTTAATTCTGCCACTCGAGCCATTTGCTCGGCTATGTCCTGACGTTGTTTCATAAGTGCTTCCATGGCTTTATCTGCTTCGTCTGCCATCTTTGCCAAACGGGAGGCTTTTGCGTTTTGGTCATCTCGGTTTCGAATTCTAGGCGAGGTGCCTTCTACTCGTTTCCGACCATGACCAGGCTCTCTCTCTGTGGGGAATATAAGCTTACGCTTTGCTTTGCCTACCACCCTTGGTCGAGAATCTTCAGGTGAACGTTTGGATGCTGTGCTAGCATGGACACTTATAGTTGGTCCCAAACGATCTTTGGCAGATATTCGCGGTGCAGAATCACTGACAGCCATCGGCTGTCCTTCAGGTGTAGATGTTCTACTCTTCCCCATGAAAACCGGATAGAATAAAACAAGATGAGTGATTGAAAAATACTCAGGACACTAGAACTCAGCCCTCCTTCTAGCGCCAATGTTAACGCCAAGATCTTTCTTTACGTCCCAATCACGAAAGACGTCCTGATCCTGCACAGTAAACACAACAACACCACAAGCTTGACGGCCGGACCGCCGGGGGATAGCTCAGGCGTGAGAGTAAGTATGTCTGTTTACAAGGTTAACTCAAGAGGATAAAGTCTAGTGTGATGTGAGTATGAATTGTCATAATCTATGGTCGTGTGTGTGTAATACATACCTCTACCGTGAAGACTTACTCGGTGGGAAATAATATCTTTGCCTGGAATATTGTGCCACCTACTACCATCTGACATATCCCCATGATCTGATGGGTTCTACCGGCTGCATGAAACCTGTACATTGCTTTTTGCTGCTGTTCACATCGCCGGCCGGCTATAATCCCATCCTCATTAATGCATGGCAGGTATCTTGGTCAACTGTCATACTATATCATCATTACAAGTCAAAGTAATAGATATTAAATGACCCAATGGGTTGACCCATTGACCCAGCCCGGTTTCTATAGGATTAAATGAAGTCAATATAATGATTGGGCCCAATGAGCCCAATATCTTAATTAATAAGTGAATCCAATGTACCCGGCCCAATATAGGAGAAATATCATGACCCAACAATAACGATTTAAAATTTAATATGAATGTTTATGTAAATAAAAAGTTCAAGTAAAATGATATTAGATAAAGCGCAAAACTCAAAGGAATTTCTAATTATTTCAAGAATTATAGAAGCAATATTTACCACTGTAAGTTTAGATTTAGTAGTATGAAACAAAATGGTATCACTTACCTCAATTAACAAGTGATTGGATGCTATTTTTTATGAAGTTTATAAACCTAAATATATTTATAATTTAATTAGTTACTATCACATATAGTGTACACTAACTCTTATATTATGAAAAATATCAAAAATGACTATATAGTATAAATTTGTGTAGTGTATAGAATAAGGTTCAAAATAATATTTTAAAATAAAATCTTTCAAAGAAAGCTTTTCAAAATAACTATTCTAAAGGAAGAATTAACCACTGTGTGATGTGCGTGAGTGTTTGACCAACTTTTATAGAAAAACATGAACAACACTTGTACTCTTACTAATTTTCAAGATAGCCTAACACACGAGAGAACTTACCCTAAAAAGTTTTTAGAGTGTAAGAAAGAATAAGCAAGGAAGTTATGAATTTGCTTATGTTAAGCCTTCCTATTTATAGTCAAAATATCCCATATTTTATAAATATATTATTCATTCATTATCATTATCTTTAAACATAATGATTATCATTTTTTATCCATTATTTTTACTTTAAACATAATGATTATCTATTTTCATCTAATATCTTTATTTATCGAAAAAGAATAATCCATTATCAATATGTATTCAAAAAGATAAATCCATTATCAATATTTATCCATTATCAATAGTAACTCGTGAATAGTAACTCGTGAATAGTAACTCGTAAATAGTAACTCGTGAATAGTAACTCCGACACGAAAAGTTTCTCAAATACCCGATTGAACAATATAACCTCCAGACATCAATTATTATCGAAATAAATGTCAATTTTCACTAACACAAATAATTTTAACATAATAGAACTATCAAATTCATCTTTAATCAACACGAACTTATCCATCATTAATATCATAACTCACAATATTTAACAAACAGGTCGTTCATAGGAAAGAGGGGGCTTTCAAATAAGGATTTCTCCCTATTGGCGCGCAATTAGGTGACCAAATCTCTCCTTGACAGAACTTCTAAACATTGTAAATATTGCAATTTAATAATATGAAAAACTTTGTCGTCTTAATTATTAATTTAATAATATAACATATTATGCACATGATAATGTGACAATAATTGGATCAATAATATGAGAGATATGATGCAGCAATTACTGTAGTAATAGTGCAGTATAACTGAGTGACTTCTTACGTAAGCATCAATAATCAATGCCGTGTGCTACTATGCAACCACGCGTATTACTGTACTTTAACTACCGGCTAGTTCAACAGTATTAATGGTAAAGCCTCCGTCGTTATTTCCATAAAATATTTTTGTCATTTTCTAACTACGAAAGTACTTCTGTTGTGGGGTCCACCAATGATTGTGTCGTCGTACAGATATTTTTGACAAAAAGAATATTCCCCGATCAAACGAATATTTATAACAACTTGCATACTTTACAAAAATTTTAAATACCACCGATAACTATAACACTATCTCAAATCCACACCATAATATAAAAAAATATTTTGAGAAATTTAAATCTTTATTTATAAAATCTGGGGTCTCATAATCTCCCCTCCTTATGGAATTTCGCCCTCGAAATTTACGTACGTACCTGGTATGATAAAGAGGTGAGGATACCTTGAATACCTTTATCGTTGAAAACATTAAATTTGTCTTTGTAATTCGGCCAAAGATATTCATTAACAATTCATCTTTGCACTACAGGTCAACTGTATAACCAATAATTAACAGTTCATCTTTGCACTACAGGCCAAAGATATACAACTGTAAAACCAATAATGCTGAGACTCAGCTTAATAGTATCACGACCACGAATTATCCATGCACTACGGGCCAAGGATATTCGTGTTTTCAATTACGGTCATGATTATACCGAATAATCCCTGGTCATAATCATACCAAGTCCATCTATGCACTATGACCAAAGATGACTTTTACCACATCATTTGTAACATTACGGTCATGATTATACTGAATAATCCCTGGTCATAATCATACCAAGTCCATCTATGCATGTAAGCCACAAATGACTTTCAACACAATATAAGTATGAGGATTATGACAATGATATAAATAATCAATCAAACGAGATAAAGGATAAATATTAAATATTTATAATATAATTTATCCAGGGTTTAAGAATATTCTAATGTTATCAATCACTTAATAATCTCATAATCTAATATCATTAATATTATAACAATATTTTAATCACTTCTTAAACTTATAAATAATTTATTTCAATTGTTTACGCTTTACCATATAATGCATTTAATCATTCAAAAATGTCATACTCATAAGATATCATCACCAATGATCAAATCCCTCATCAAAAAATATGCATATACTCTATATAGGATTCCCTAGCCATAAAATCCTATTTTCCAATTTTGTTACTTCACATAACATATTTACTCATTTACTCATAAATAGATTATTTTCATGAAAATACCAAATCAATTCTAAAAATATTTCTTTTCTGGAATTTAGCATAATATAGTCCCATAATGAAAATATATTTTTCTTGGAATTTTTAAAATTCATTTACTATTTTTCAAAAATCAATTTCCAATTAATTCTTTAAGAAATTAGCTACCTCATGTTTAACTCCAAAAATTCCCAAATCTTGGAAGGATCTTACACATGTTAATTGTTAGTTTTGTAATATTCATGAACGCAATCAAATTGCACAAAATTAGCGGAAGCGTGTAAAATCAGAGTTTAAAATTTTTACAAACCATATACCCGGATCACCCTTTATGCACAATTATTAATTAAACAAAAAAGAAAGAACAAGAACCATACCCTTGAAGATCCGAGCTTCCTCAGGTACAAGTTCACCTCCAATCCTTTTCGCGTTCAACTTGAATCCACCAGGTTTGGTTCCTTCCTTTGATCAACGTTAGCCACCCAAATGTTTGGCCTCTAGAGGTGATCCACCAAGGATGAAGAAGAATTCAAGAAGATGGGTATTTGGCTCAAACCCTAGTTTTCTATCTCTATAAAAAATGCGTACTCTCCAACAATTGGAATTCACGTATATCTGATATCTGATATAAGACTCCTCTTATAAAGATATCAAGTAACCCTATTAAAAATAAGGTATTATTTATTTAATTAAACTCTTTTAATTAAATGGGCTCCCTAATCTTATTAGGAATAATTAATTAAACTCCTTTAATTAATTTTCCCTCCTAATCCTATTAGGAATAAATGAGAGTACTTATATTAAATTAATTCCTAAACTCTTTTAGAAATTAAAATAATAATAATTGTAATAATATTAATAAGACTCCTCTTATTAATTTATATTTAATATTTCTAAAATATTAAATAATAAATATTAAGCTATTTAATTTATTCTATCACCATAGATTAAATTAAATATACTTAACATATTATTACGATTATGCCATTAACTTCTTAAATAATTATTCTTCCTTTTATGGTGTGACCCTTTAGGTTTTCCATATTAAACCGGTTGTGAATAAATCAATTAGAACAATTCTAATCTTATTTAAATAAATAAATTAAACAAATAATTTATTTAAATAAATAATATTTATTCTACAATAGGGATAAGCCTCCCTAGCGATCAACGACTTTCCAGATAATATAGATTTCAACGTTAATCATAAAAGAACCTCTGAGTAAATAGTTACCGTACAATTAAATCCTTCCACTATACAATGTCCCAATTAAATATAAGACATAGAATTACTGTCAACTCTTATTTTATTTAATTATATGTATTTCGATCCTTAAATGCACAACTCCAAATAATGCAAATTAGAAACTCCTTTCTAATTTCATTCTGCCTTAGCCAAGGACTACTGAGTTGTCATTTATCGAATCACATAGGACATTTCTCTTCTTTTACTAGAAGTGGTAGATTCTTTATTGATCATACATTATCTCCATGTACAACTTATTATACCCAAGCATACCCTTTGATATACCCTAAGGGTCTTAAGGAATAAGTCAAAGTATAACTCATCATACACAAGATACTATGATGATCTCAAGTCCAAGGATCACTTGTACTACTATCACTACAGGAATTCCTATTGACATGCAAGTAAAACTCCATTAGGTATTCCTTAGCGAGCCACGTTCAGTGAACTTATTCTCAAATAAGCACCTACATACTTGCTTTAGTGTCTCCACACAAATGATCATGAGATCAATCATCCTCATCCAATGAGCAAGCAACGTATGTACCAATCTATCCGGATTTACTAATCCCCAATTTATTAATCCAACGATTGGGAACAATTTTAGTTTTAAACTTTCTAAGAATTTAGATCTCATTAGAATGATCATCATCATTATTCTAAAAGCATTGCTTAAAACTATGGGTTTATCACATATTATAAAACAACATCATGTAGATAATTAAAAGCCTTTAATAAATTAATACTTTTTATTAATAAATGAATAAGATTGTTTACAAAGTATATGCTTTATCATCAAACATGATTGGCTTGTGTTCATACTACTTTCATTAATGTGAGCTTCCAGTTTAAATTTCATGGTCATCACAGTTATAGAACTCCAGTTATAGCGTTTTTCGTTGGAAAAATCTAAATATTGAAATGGTCATAACTTGCTCATTTTAAGTTAGAATGAGCTCATTTTTGGACCGGATGTTCTTTATACCATATACTTTCATATCCTAAAAGGCCAGAATTTTTCTCATAAATTAAGTGGCCGAAAATGCCCTTTTAAAATAAGATCAGTAGTTTTTTTGAAATTTCCAGCTTTTGACTCCTTTGCTAAAATCAGTCCATAAGAAAATCTACAAATTCTTTTCCAGTGATTCCACTTGGAGATGCTACAAAACTTATAGATATAACTCTAGGACTTGACCACACTGAAAAATTCAAAATATATTAGGAGATATGGTCAATTGAATTTCATGTTCCATTTTCACCGAAAATTTGATTTTCAACTCCTTGTGATTTCTAAGAAACTTTCATGTTTTCACATACTAACCATCATAACTCATCATAACACTTACTAATACCACGTATACCCATGATTTTCATTAGTCCAATATTTTTATTATGACTTTCATCATAATCCACGTAAACTGTTCATTTTAGTTGAAAAAATATTTGATGGTTTAAGAAATGGGTTTTGTACTGGGGTCAATACAAAATTCTATTTCACTCTCTAAGTAGGCTAAGAAGTCTTCAAGAATACGCCAGGAAATTTATTAATAATAGAAATATTATTCAAAACTGTGACTCTCATCCAAGACTTAGATAGTACGTCACATTGATACCAACTGTGACTTCTATCCCTTAACCTAGATAGCACCTCACAATGATACCTATCAACTTGCCATCTTTATTCACGATGTCGCCTATAGAAAGTCTGGCCCTGTGCATTCCACACAAGGAAGTCAACAACAAAAGATTCGGGGGTCTTTACTTATGGCTTGATATGACAATGATTGACTTTAGTGGTTTGGTTACTTGAATTCGCACAACAGGTTGGTTATGAATATAAAAGCTAACAACCTTATGAAAAGCATGATGAGTAGTAAACCAATTGATTCTTAAAATCACATCAAAGGCAAGTATTTTCAAAAAGATAAGATCGACAGGTAACGTGAAAGTGTTTATTTGAATCAAACAAGATTTAAAAATAGTAGAGGTAACGAAGGCTCCTACTAACGAAGTTTCAACCAATAAGTTAAAGTCTAACTTCTCCGGAGTCAAATTTAAACGTTGAACGCAGGCAAGAGAGATAAAATAATGGGTAGAACCGGTATCTTATAAAGTATAGACTTCGCAATTTATAATTAACTAACCCGTGCTAACTTCGTTCGGGTTACTCGCTTTTTTGAGAAGTCACGAAAAATGCTCTCCCTTACACTACCGATTTTGACTTTTCTGGAACGGTTTTTGGTGCCTCCATCCTAGCTGAACTTGTCTTCGGTGAACGACAAAATTGGGCTAAGTGACCTTCTTTTCCACAATTATAGCATGCTTTGGACGACATCGCGCAGTTTGGACTGATATATCCCTCCCCTCCGCATTTGAAACATATGATAGGTGGTCATTCTCCTTCCTTAACAACGGGTGCTGGTGCTGACGTCTTTCCATCATTGTTGATTTTTCCTCTTCTTGAAATTCCCATTCCTATTATCGTGGTCATGATTACCACCGAAATGGTTACCATTCTTGGCATGATAATTTCCCCCACTATGGTTATCATTGTTCCGATAATCGTTGCCACCGGTATGATTATTATCGTGTTGTTGGTCGTTGCCTTTTGGTTGTGCTGACTCATTATCGCGCTCCAATAACTGAGCCCTATTCACAACATCTGAATATAAACAAAGTTTGTGAGAAATGAGGTATTGACGTATATTGGGTTTCAAACCTCTTAGAAACATTCGCGTCATTCGCTCTTCATTATCGACCAAATGGGATACAAACCGAGACAACTTGGCAAACTTAGACTCGTACTGTGACACGGTCATATTATTTTGCTCCAGCTTGATGAACTCCACCTCCTTCATGTGACGAATACTTTCGGGAAAGTACTTGTCGTTGAATAGCACTTGGAACTTTTCCCAAGACATCTTGAGTGCGTCAGGCTGGGTACATTTTACAGATTCTCACCAGTAATCTGCTTCTTCACGCAACATAAAGGTGGCAAAGGGAACCTTTTGCTCCTCAGAGCATCCCAAGACATCAAATATCTTAGTCATCTGCTTTAACCACGTTTTCGCCTTAAGTGGTTCTGGCTTTCCCAAAAACTCCGGTGGTCCCAGCTCCTTGAACTGTTTAGTGGTGACCGACCGTGGGTTGCCATTATTTTTACCTGCATTATGAATAGGAGCCGCCTTCGCCTGATGTTGCATGAATTCTAAAAAGCTCCTAAACGTACCGCCGTTCGTCATTTGATCAGTGTTGTTGTTTACAAGAGGATTATCGCCATCCTGTCGCACATTATCCTAATTATTGATCTATGGAGACTCAACGGTCTTCTGTGCTCCATTGCTTAACCCAACATTTTTGGATGCCATTTTCAAATACTGCCACAAAACAAGGGTTAATTAACATGTCACATATTATCCCTATACACTGACCGACCAATTAAATACCAAATAAACTTAGATAGGTCATACTAGCGAAGGAATTCCCCGTCTCTCCCCTCCTAGTTCTTATCTCACATCTTAGCCAGCGATCATATCCCTAAGCTTTGATACCAACTGTGACGCCCCCAAAATTAGGTATTAATCACCCATCTTGAGTCGCCAAATACATGGTACACAATACAAATAAAAATTTAACTATACAGCTGTCGTGTAAAATACGACAAAACATAAACTGAGAGTTTAAACAAGAATACTGCCTTCTAGACAATATTCATTCTCAATGGAGTCCTCATACACAGTATACAAATTCAAATTCAGTCCTCGTTACATTTTTTGTCACATTATTTAACAGAATAGTGAGGACTACTAATGCTATCATCTGAACCGTCACTCCGTTCCCCGACTCGTCCTAGCTATATTCTCATTTCCTGAAGAGAACAGTGAAGGAAAGGGTGAGCTCAACTAGCCCAGTAAGAAATACAATGACTAAGATAATACAGAATAAATTATCATTAGTCTTCAACAATGTTAAACTGATAATATACAATAGACATCAAGTTTAACTGCAGCGGAATATGCAATCCATTAAAAGAGTCAAGTAGAGAATAAAGTCTACTATCTTTTAGGTTTTAAAAGGTTTTCATCAATTTTTATCGCTGAGACTCAGCTTAATAAATAAACCACCACATCTAATCATCCCTGTACCATGGTCAAGGATTTTCATTAAATCATCAATAGTCATGACTATACCGAATAAACCCTGGTCATAATCATACCAAAAACTATTCATCAATACATTACAGGCCACTGAGGACTTTTATCACATTATTTATAACAGGTCATGATTATACCGAATGATCCCTGGTCATAATCATACTAAGTCCATCTATGCACGTAAGCCAAAGATGACTTTCAACATAATATAACATGAGGATGATGACAATGACATAATAATTCAATAAAACAAGTTCAAGAATTAATTTATCCAGGAACTAATAATGTCTAAATTGTCAACATGATACTTCTTTGTAAAGTAAAATTCAAGAATGCTCAGAAGAATATTTTCATGAAAAGATACTGGATGAAACGCAAATATCAAGGATATTCCACTAATTTCATGGAGTATAGAAGTCAAAACTTTAACCAATTGAGTATAGTAAAGAATATATGAAACTGCAAATGGATTTTCACCCGCCATGTGGTAATCCACGTATACAGATCATTTCCACAATTTAATAAGGAATGAATACAAAGGATCATTCACCACGCATGTGGCAATTCACATAGACAGGTTATTCCAACGGAATAATAAATGCGGAATAATAAATAATGGAACCAGGTCAGGTGAAATTCACACCGACAGGATATTCCGATAGAATAATAAATATGGAACCAAGTCAGGTGAAATTCACACCGACAAGATATTCCGACAGAATAATAAAGAACAGAATAATAAAAGAATTTCACCAAGTATGCGGTACTTCACATAAACAGGTTATTCCAACATAATAATAAAGAATGAAATAACAGAAGAAGAAGATCACCAAGTATTGGGTAAACCACATATTCAGGTCATTCCACCAAGTATAGGGTAAACCGCGCATACAGGTTATTCCAACAGAATAATAAAGAATGGAATAACATAAGGACTTCAACAAGTATAGGGTATGCCGCGTATACAGGTTATTCCAACAGAATAAATAAGAATGGAGTAACAGAAGTTCTCTTCATAAATAAGAAAGAATAACACCCCTTACCGTAAAAGAAACTGGATATAGAAGTAGTGAAGTAGCAGAATACTCTTCTTCTTTCTCTCCATAATTTTCTCTCTATACCTTCTCTCTATAATTTCTCTCTCTAGAGTTTCAATGAATTCGTAAGAAATAATGAAGGAATGAGCTTCTATTTATAGAAAAACTAAGAGTGGCTCTTGGTCTTAACGAAGGGTCAAAATGACTCTTGGTAATATTGAAGAGGCAACTACTATTTGCGAAGGGGTAATTAACTCTTGGAACACCGAAGAGACAAATAACTCTTGGAAAGCTGAAGGGTCAAGTTACTATTAAAACTCATGAATAGTAACTCGTGAATAGTAACTCGTGAATAGTAACTCATAAATAGTAACTCGTGAATAGTAACTCATGAATAGTAACTCATAAATAGTAACTCATGAATAGTAACTCCGACACGAAAAGTTCCCCAAATACCCGATTGAACAATATAACCTCCAGACATCAATTATTATCGAAATAAATGTCAATTTTCACTAACACAAATAATTTTAACACAATGGAACTATCAAATTCATCTTTAATCAACACGAACTTATCCATCATTAATATCATAACTCACAATATTTAACAATCAGGTCGTTTCCCAGGAAAGATGGGGCTTTCCAATAAGGATTTCTCCCTATTGGCGCGCAATTAGGTGACCAAACCTCTCTTTAACAGAACTTCTAGACATTGTAAATATTATAATTTAATAATATGAATAACTTTGCCGTCTCAATTATTAATTTAATAATATAATATATTATGCACATGATACTGTGACAATAATTGGATCAATAATATGATAGATATGATGCAGCAATTACTGTAGCAATAATACAGTATAACTGAGTGATTTCTTACGTAAGCATCAATAATCAATACCGTGTGCTACTATGCAACCACACGTATTATTGTACTTTGACTACCGGGTAGTTTAACAGTATTAATGGTAAAACCTCTGCCATTATTTTCATAAAATATTTTTGTTGTTTTCTAACTACGACAGTACTTCTGTTGTGGGGTCCACCAATGATTGTATCGTCGTACGAATATTTCCAATAAAAAGAATATTTATAACAACTTGCAAACATTGCAAAATTTTTAAATACTACCCATAACTATAACACTATCTCGAATCCACACCATAATATAAAAAAATATTTTGAGAAATTTAAATCTTTATTTATAAAATCTGGGGTCTCACAATTTAAATAATTAAAAGTGATAGTACCGTTGACATTTTTTTATTGAAAATGTTATTTATGTCATTTTTTGTATTCGATAATATTTCATTGTGGGGCCCATCAATGATTAGCTATTTTGGCGTCGTCCTACTTTTACCTTATATTCCCGACAAAACGAATATTCCTTGACTGAACGAATATTCCCCGACTGAACGAATATTCCCCGATATACTTTTGAAATTTATACATATCACCCTTAACTTTAACCTTTTATCAAGTTAACCATTTACTGAATAGAATAATAATTAAATAAAAAATTGCATACTTTTATTTTATAAAAGTTAGGGTCTTACAACTGTTGCCATTGGTACCCCAAATTCATTCACTTTCTCTTTTTATTGTTTTTGCAAAACTATTTGTTGTTTGTGGATATTTTTATAAGGTTTGGATAGATCTAAAAATTGATTTTGTAATTCATTTTTTGATCGGAGATGATGGTGGTGCATTGGAGGATAAGTGATGGGGATGGATGTTGCGGACGAAGCGAAGACGGAGATTGGTGATTTTCGTTGTTGAATTGGGTCTCAACCCTCTAATGAATAATAGAGAGGAGATTGGTTAATTTTGATTTTGATTTTTAATAATTAGTATATTTTATGTTTTAATCATTTTACTTAATTTAAATGATAGTAATTAAATAAAAAAATATTTCTTTTTGATACATCAGAACTAAAATGCCAAATGTCTGTGTCATTTCATCTGTAAGACCCCAACTTTTTTTTAATAAAGATGATTTTTCTATAAATATCATTTTTAAATATTATGGAATGAATTTGATATAATGTTATAGTTGTGGGTAATATTTATAAATTTTACAAAGTACGCAAGTTGTTATATAATATTCGATTGGTCGGATACTATTTTTTTAACAGGGAATATTTGTACGACGGCACCATCATTGGTGGACCCCATAATAGAATTATTGTCTAATTGAGAAAACGACAAAAAATATTTTTATGAAAATAATGGCGGAAGTTTTACAGTTAAAACTGTTAAACTACTCGGTAGTAAAAGTATAGTAATATGCGTTGTTGCATAGTAGCACACGGTATTGATTATTGATGCTTACGTGAGAAGTCACTCAATTTTGTTCAATTATTGCTACAGTAATTGCTGCATAGTATCTCACGTTATTTGATTCAATTATTATCGATATTATATATTATTAAATCAATAATTAAAACGACGAAGTTATTAATATTATTATTTGCAATATTTATGATGTCTAGAAGTTCTGCCAAGGAGAAGTTTGGTCACCTAATTGCGGGTCAATAGGGAGAAATCCTTATTGGAAAGCCCCTCTCTTTCCTGGGAACGACCTAGGTTGATTAATATTATGAATTATAATAATGATGATGAAGTAGTTAAAAAATATTAGGTTGTATTTGAATTTTATACCATGTATTTGGCGACTCAAGATGGGTGATGTATACCTATTTTGGGGGAGTCACAGTTGGTATCAAAGCCTAGGGATATAATCCCTGGCTAAGATATGAGACAAGAACTAGGAGGGAAGAGACGGGAAATTACTTCGCTAGTATGACCTAACCTAAGTTTATTTGGTATTTAATTGGTCGGTCAGAGTATAGGGATAGTATGTGATATGTTAATTAACCCTTATTTTGTGGGAGTATTTGAAAATGACATCCGAGAATGTTGAGAACATCAATGAAGCACAGGAGACCGTTGAGTCTCCACAGATCAATAATCAAGATAATGTGCATCAGGAAGACGACAATCCTCAGGCAAACAACAACACGGACCAGATGATGAATAATGGAACGTTCAGAGGCTTTATGAAATTCATGCAACATCAGGAAAGAGCGACTCCTGTCCAGAATGCAGGTGGAAACACTGACAACTCTCGGACAGTCACCGCTAAGCAGTTCAAGGAACTGGGACCACCGGAGTTTTTTGGAGAGCCAAAACCACTTAAGGCGAAGACGTGGATAAAGCATATCAACAAGATATTTGATGTCTTGGGATGCTTCGAGGAGCAAAAGGTTCCCTTTTTCCACCCTCATGCTGCGAGCAGAGGCAGATTACTGGTGGGAATCTGTAAAGCGTACTCAACCTGCCGCACTGAAGATGTCTTGGGAGAAGTTCCAAGAACTATTCAACGACAAGTACTTTCCCAAAAGTATTCGTCACATGAAAGAGGTAGAGTTCATCAAGCTAGAGCAAAACAACATGACCGTGTCGCAGTACGAAGTCAAGTTTACTGAGTTGTCCCGGTTTGCGTCCCATTTGGTTGATAATGAGGAGAGAATGACGCTAATGTTTCTAAGAGGGTTGAAACCCGAGATACGTCAATATCTTATCTCTCATAAACTATGTTTGTATTCAGATGTTATTAATAGGGCTCAATTATTGGAGCGCGATAATGAGTCAACCCAACCAAAAGAGAGCAGTCGGCAAAATAATAATACCAGTGATAACAGTCATCGAAGAGGTGACAACAAGCGTGGAGGGAATCAACATGCTAGAAATGGTAACCACTACGGTGGTAATCATGGACAAAATAATAAGAATAGACATTTCAAGAAGAGGAGATTCAACAATGATGTAAAGACGTCAGCATCAGCACCTGTCGTTAAGGAAGGAAAACGACCACCTATCATATGCTTCAAATGTGGAGGGGAGGGACACATCAGTCCAAATTGCGCGATGTCGTCCAAAGCATGCTATAATTGAGGAAGAGAAGGTCACCTAGCCCGATTTTGTCGTGCACCAAAGTCAAGTCCAGCTGAGATTGAGGCATCAAAGACCGTCCCAAACAAGATAAAATTGGTAGTTCAAGGGAGAGCGTTTGTCGTGACCTCTCAGAAAGCAACGAACCCGAACGAGGTCATCACGAGTAAGCTTATCATATACTCTAGCGAAGTATATACCTTATTTGATATCGGTTCTACCCATTCTTTTATTTCTCCTACTTGCACTCAACATTTAAATTTGACTCCAAAGAAATTAGACTTTGACTTATCTGTTGAAACTCCGTTGGGAGAAACCTTAATTACATCCACTGTTTATAAGACTTGTTTAGTTCAAATCGGCACCCGTACGTTACCTGTTGATCTTATTTCTTTGAAAATACTTGCATTTGATGTGATCCTAGGGATTGATTGGTTAACTACTCATCATGCAAAAATTGATTATTTTCGTAAGGTTGTTAGCTTTCATATTCCTAACCAACCTATTATACAAATTCAAGTAACCAAACCATTAAAATCAATCACTGTCATCTCAAGCCATAAAGCTATTCGTTTATTGAAAAATGGATGTCAAGCATTCTTAGCTCATGTCACAGATCTAAACAAAAAAATACGTCAGTTTTGAATGATATTTCTATTGTTAATAAATTTCCTGACGTATTCCCTGAAGAACTTCCTGACCTACCCCCTGAACGTGAAATTAAATTTTATATCGACCTTGAACCCGGTACAAAACTCATTTCCAAAGCCCCATATCGATTGACTCCTATTGAACTTCAGGAGTTAAAGACCCAACTACAAGAATTGTTGGACATTGGCTTTATTCGTCCTAGTACTTCTCCTTGGGGTGCTCCTGTTCTATTCTTGAAAAAGAAAGACGGGAGTATGCGACTTTGTATTAATTATCGGAAGTTGAATCATGTCACCATCAAAAATAGGTACCCATTGCCACGTATTGATGACCTGTTTGACCAGTTGCAAGGCGCCAAATTCTTTTCAAAGATTGATCTTCGTTCCAGATATCATCAATTGAAGATTAGAACCGATGACATTCCAAAGACGGCTTTCAGAACTCAGTACGGGCATTATGAATTCCTAGTCATGTCTTTTGGATTGACTAATGCTTCTGCTGCCTTCATGGATATGATGAACCGAGTATTCAAAGAATATTTGGATCACTTTGTGGTTGTCTTTATTGATGACATCCTTATTTATTCCAAAAGTCGTGAAGATCATGAGCAATACTTGAGGCTGATACTCCAAAAGTTTCGTGAAAACAAGCTTTATGCCAAGTTGAAGAAATGCGAGTTCTGGCTGGAGGAAGTAGCATTCCTTGGGCACGTAGTATCAAGTCATGGAATATCTGTTGACTCGAAAAAGATTGAAGCAATTCAAAGCTTGGAGCAACCTAAATTAGTGACTGAAGTACGTAGCTTTCTCAGTTTAGTTGGTTATTATCAGAGATTCGTGGAAGAATTTTCTCAAATCTCTACTCCATTAACTCAGCTGACTCGAAAAGAAACAAAATTCGGTTAGAGTGAAGAATGTGAGAAGAGTTTTCAAGAACTCAAGAGGAGACTCATTTTAGCACCTGTTCTGACAATACCATCTGGCTCTGAGGGATTTGTCATCTACAGTGATGCTTCAGGCAAAGGGTTAGGATATGTTCTCATGCAACATGAGAAAGTCATAGCCTATGCTTCTTGGCAACTCAAAGAATATGAGAGGAATTATCCTACTCATGATCTAGAGTTGGCAGCTGTTGTCTTCGCACTTAAAATTTGGAGGCATTACTTGTATGGGGAGAAAGTGGAGATCTTTACGGATCATAAAAGCCTCAAATATTTCTTCACTCAAAAGGAACTCAACATGCGACAATGACGTTGGCTTGAACTGTTGAAAGATTATGATCATACCATCCAATACCATCTTGGAAAAGCGAATGTGGTAGCTGACGCATTGAGTAGAAGATCATATGCGGGTACGAGTGCGATATTAACAACGCAAAGGCCCATTTTGTGTGACTTGCAAAGGATGGAGATAGAGTTAAAGAACCTAGGGACCCATTTGATGATGGCGAATATACGAGTAGAACTGACTTTAATTGATAAAGTTAAAGCTGATCAAGCTACAGATCTGGAGCAGATGCGTATAAGAAAGAAAGTGCAAGAAGGTGCTATGCCGAAAGCAAGAATCGATGAAGAAGGAATACTTCGAGTCAAGTCCAGACTTTGTGTTCCTAACAACCCTGATTTAAAGTATAAAATCATGATGGAGGCGCACAGCACACCGTTTGCAATCCATCCTGAGAGTACCAAAATGTATCGTGATCTTCGTCATACATTTTGGTGGAGCAATATGAAGAGAGAGATAGCATTGTTTATCTCAAGGTGTCTAACTTTTCAACGAGTCAAGGCGGAGCATCAAGTACCAAAAGGTCCATTGCAACCACTTGAAATTTCAGAATGGAAGTGGGAGCACATTATCATAGATTTCGTTACTGGACTTCCCAAGGTTTCTCAAGGCATAGATGTAATTTGGGTTATTTTTGATAGATTAACCAAGTCTGCTCATTTTTTACCTATACGAGAAACTTATACACTTGAACGTCTTGCTCATATATACATAAACGAGGTTGTAAGACTGCATGGTATGCCAGTGTCCATAGTTTCTGATTGAGACCCAAGATTCACTTCACGATTTTGGGTTAGTTTGCAAAAAGCTATGGGCACGGACTTACGATTTAGTTCGGCATATCATCCTCAAACAGACGGACAATCAGAGAGGACTATT
Source organism: Panax japonicus (assembly GCA_020205505.1). NCBI lineage: Eukaryota > Viridiplantae > Streptophyta > Magnoliopsida > Apiales > Araliaceae > Panax > Panax japonicus. Next base: position 3,269,527 of record CM035102.1, read on the forward strand.
CAAAATCTTGAAGATTTATTAAGACTTTGTGTCCTTGACTTCAAGGGAAGTTGGGACAAGTTCTTATCGTCGGTGGAGTTTTCAAATAACAACAGTTATCAAGCAAGTATTAGCATGGCTCCATTCTAAGTGTTGTATGGAAGAAAGTGTCGTTCTCCAGTATGCTGGGATGAGGTGGGTGAAGCAACGTTGTTGGAACCGGAGTTGGTACGTATGACTACAGAAAAGATTCAAATGATCCGGCAACGTATAAAAACCTCACAAGATCGACAAAAGAGTTATGTTGATCTTCAACGAAAGGACGTGGAATTCGATGTTGGAGATCATGTGTTGTTACGTGTTGCTCCATGGAAAGGAGTTACGAGATTTAGAAAGAGAGGAAAGCTCAATCCTTGATTCATTGGCCCATTTTTAATCCTCGATCGAGTAGGAACTGTGGCGTATAGACTCTCTTTACCGCCAAGTATGTCTCGTGTTCATAACGTTTTTCACATATCCATGTTACGTAAATATGTGGAAGACCCAAACCACATTATTGAGTTAGAACTGGACGAAATAGCAGAAGATTTGACGTATGAAGAGGTTCCTGTTCAAATCTTGGATAAGAAGGAACATATTCTACAGCTCCAAGGTTATACCTTAAGTCAAAGTTTTGTGGAGAAACCACGATGTCAAGGAACTGACCTGGGAGTTAGAATCTGAAATGAAATCAAGATATCCTTACCTCTTCGACATACCAGGTACGTACCCTAATTTAGAGGGCCGAAATTTCATAAGAAGGGGAGGTTGTAAGACCCTAACTTTTTTTTAATAAAGATGATTTTTCTATAAATATCATTTTTAAATATTATGAATGAATTTGATATAATGTTATAGTTGTGGGTAATATTTATAAATTTTGCAAAGTACGCAAGTTGTTATATAATATTCGATTGGTCAGGGAAAATTCGTTTTAACAGGGAATATTCGTACGACGACACAATCATTGGTGGACCCCACAACGAAATTATCGCCAGATTGAGAAAACGACAAAAATATTTTTATGAAAATAACGGCGGAAGTTTTACAGTTAAAACTATTAAACTACTCGGTAGTAAAAGTACAGTAATATGCGTGGTTGCATATTAGCACACGGTATTGATTATTGATACTTACGTGAGAAGTCACTCAGTTTTGTTCAATTATTGCTACAGTAATTGCTGCATAGTATCTCACGTTATTTGATTCAATTATTATCGATATTATATAAATTATTAAATCAATAATTGAGACGACGAAGTTATTAATATTATTATTTGTAATATTAACGATGTCTAGAAGTTCTGCCAAGGAGAGGTTTGGTCACCTAATTGCGCTCTAATAGGGAGAAATCCTTATTGGAAAGCCCCCTCTTTCCTGGGAACAACCTAGTCGATTAATAGTTTGAATTATAATAATGATGATAAATGTTGTTAAAAATATTGAGGCGATTTTTATGAAGTAGTTGTTGTAAATTTTGCTTATTATTTGGATTCCCATTTACCCATTTATCAAAATAATCAGAAAGAAGTTATTAAGTGTATATATATATATGTATAACATTTGAGTGGGTGGTGGTGGTGGTCCTAGTGGATGAGATTTTTGGCAGGATGTAAGTTTTTTCAAAGCTAGCTTTCACTTTATTTGGCCAAACTTTTCAATCATGCGATATTATTGATAACCTGTAATTATGGATGCATTCTAATTGGTTAAAGCTTCTAATTGGCATGTGTTGGTTTTCCTTATTGGTCAGTACTTTGAAAAGAAAATATTGTTATGTTGAAACCGTGAACTTCGTCCGAATAATTACTGTTGCATCCGTAATTTTTGCAAATAGTATCCTTCCATTCTCCTACAAATAGGATGCTTAGTTAGAATTGAAAACCACACAAAAGTTCAGAGAATTCTTCTATAATCTTGAGCGTATTTCTTTAGAGTTTTAAGAAGCTTTGAGCGTAGTGCAAGTTTTCTTCAAAAATATCATCTCCCTACCAGTCGGAGTACTCTTCTTTTATGGTAAGAGGTATTATTTCTTTCTTTCGTCTTCATGAAGAGAACTTTTGTTATTCCATTCTTTAATATTATGTTGGAATAACTTGTCAATGCGAAGTACCGCATACATGGTAAAATTTTTCTGTTATTCCATTCTTTATTATTCTATTGGAACATCATGTCTGTACGTTACGCATAACCTGATTCCGTTATTTATTATTCTGTTGGAATATTCTGTTTGTGCGTTTACGTATGACCTGATTCCATTATTTATTATTCTATTAGAATATCATGTTTGTGCGTTTACGCATGACCTAGTTTTGTTATTTATTATTCTGTTGGAATAACTTGTCTGTGCGGTCTATCGCATGCCTGGTGATTTCTTTTGTTATTTCATTCTTTATTATACTCAGTTGGTTAAAGTTTTGACTTCTATACTCTATGAAATTAGTGGAGTATCCTTGATATTTGCGCTTCATCCAGTATCTTTTCATGAAAATATTCTTCTGAGCATTCTTGAATTTTACTCTACAAAGAAGTATCATGTTGACAATTTGGACGTTATTAGTTACTGAATAAATTAATTCTTGAACTTGTTTTATTGAATTCTTATATCATTGTCATCATCCTCATGTTTATATTATGTTGAAAGTCATATGTGGCCTGTAGTGCATAGATGGACTTGGTATGATTATGACCAGGGATTATTCGATATAATCATGATCGTAATATTACAAATGATGTGGTAAAAGTCCTCATTGGCTCGTAGTGCATTGATGGACTAGTTGTTGGCATGATCATGACCATTGATGAATACACGAATATCCTTGACCCATAGTGCATGGATAATTTGTAGTTGTGATACTAATAAATATCCTTGGTCGTAGTGCAGGGATGATGTGGATTATTTATTAAGCTGAGTCCCAGCGATAAAAGTGATTGAAAAACCTTTTAAATCATAAAAGATAGTAGATTTTATTCTCTACTTGACTCTTTTAATGGATTGCTTATTCCGCTGCAGTTAAACTTGATGTCTATTGTATTTTATCAGTTTAGCATTGTTAAAGACTAATGATAATTTATTCTGCATTATCTTAGTTATAATATTTCTTACTGGGCTAGTTGAGCTCACCCTTTCTTTCACTATTCTTTTCAGGAAATGAGAACGTACCCGGGACTAGTCGGGGAACGGAGTGACGGTCCAGATGATAGTATTAGTAGTCCTCATTATTCTGTTAAATAGTGTGATAATAAATATAATGAGGACTCTTTTTAGTGTGAATATTGTCTAGATGACAATATTCTTATTAAAACTCTCAGTGTATATTTTGTCGAATTTTACACGACAACTGTATTATTAAGTTGTATTTAAATTTTGTACCATATTTTTGGCTACTCAAGATAGGTGATGTATACCTATTTTGAGGGAGTCACATCATCAATTTGTGATATGGCAGTTCCAATTGAATCAAAATGAAAAAAAAAATTAAAAGCTTAATTGTAAGACCCCAACTTATTATTAATAAATTTTAATTTTCTCTATTTATTATTTTGAAATAGTAAGGGTTGATTTGATTAATGTGGATAGTTATGGGTAAAATACGCAAATATTTCAAAATAAGCAAGTGGTTATAAAATATTCATTGTTGTTGGGGAATATTCGTTTGGTCGTGGAATATTCGTACTGTCGGGAAATATTCGTACGACGGCGTAGCCATGTGTGGGCCCCATAACAAAAACTGATTGGATGAAGAAAACGACAAATATAAGTTATTTAAAAATAACGGCGTAGTTGTTACTGTTCATACTGTTAAAATACTTGGTGGTTAAAACACAGTAGCACACGGTATTGCACCTATTATTGATTCTTACGTAAGAATGCACTACTCAACAATGGTTACAGTAATTACTGTTCAGTATTTTATTTTATAATTGATGCGTTGATATTTTATATTGCTGTTGTTTCAATAATTGTCATTACACAGTATTTTTATTATTGAAGCAATAATTCATATTATCTGAATAATATTATTAGATAACATTATTGGCAATGTCTAGAAAGTTCTGTCTAATGAGAGGTTTGGTCAACTAATTGCGCGCCAGTAAGGAGAAATTTTTATTGAAAAGCCCCCTCTTTCCTTGGAACGGCCTGGTTGCCAGTACTGTGATTCTGTAATATTATTTGTGAATAATTAATTATTGATTTATATGATGAGAAAAATATTGATTTTATGTGGATATAGATGGAGAAAATTTTTAATGTGACAATTATTGAAAATTAATATTTTATCTTTTTCTGATAAAATAATTCATTTAAATATATTATTATATTTTAATAATATAATAATGATGATATTTTTACGATGAATGTGGGATATATGAGTATACGTGGAGGAGTATTTTTGTTACCAAAAATATTTAAAGCATATTTTATGTGTCAGTGGACCCTATTTCTTGACTGAAATTTGATTATAGCCTGTAAAATCGTTCGTTTGTGGATTTCAGTCAATTTCTGTTTAGGAATTTGGAAAAACTTTCTTCTGTAAAGTTGTAGAGAATTGAATTTCCTATAAAAAATTCGCGAGATTTCGAATTGTCTGATAAAAGGACTATTTGTTATGAATTATTGAAGTTCCGAAGTTCCGAAATAATTGATTTTTGGAAGTTTTAATTATGTTTTTCAATAAAAACGTTTTTGGTGAGTTTGTGAACCTCATTTAACAAGTGCTATGGCTGAATTCAGATCTAGAGAAGTTGGCGTAAGAAATTTGATAATATATATTAATATTTTATTAAATTTTCTACTTTGGTGTTCTAAGCATTTTCCTATAAATAGGGTGCTTAGGTTAGAATTGAAAATCACACCAGAAATTGAAGTTTTCTTTCTCTATATTATCGAGCGTATTCTTGTGAGTATTTTGAGTATACTTTGAGTATTGCTATACGGTGCAAGTTCAAGTCATAGCCTATATCCGGTGTTTCAACTAGAAGTACTGTCTTTCGAGGTAAGGGATGTTATTTTATTCGAAAATGATATTATTTCTTCAATATCATTATGCCGAATTATTTGTTGGAATTTTTTTTATCAAATTTGAAACTTTTTCATGTCAGAGTTACTATTCATGAGTTACTATTCACGAGTTACTATCCATGAGTTACTATTCACGAGTACTATTCATGAAGCATGATGATGTTTTTTGTGAAATTTCTATCTTTTGGTGTCAGAGTTACTATTCACATATACGACACTATTCACGTATACGCCACTATTCACTGAAAAATGAAATTTCTTCTTTTCGTCCAGAATATCTATTATGCATACTAGCTTTGTTTGTATCCATGTTTTGATCATTCTTGAATTTTACTCCACTATGATTATTTATGAGGTATTTTTGGACATGGGATAGCTGAAATACGAATCCTTAATATTTATTCTTTTGTTTCACTGGATTCGTTTCCTTTAAAATATTTTCATCATCCTCAGTCCTAAATGATGATATAACTGAATATCTTTGGTCTGTAGTGCAAAGATGAATGATTTCTTGATGAATATCTTTGGCCCGTAGTGCAAAGATGAACAGGTGTTGAGATGAACATGACTAACTGATTAATATCTTTGGCCCGTAGTGCAAAGATGAACAAGTGTTTAGATGAACATGACCAACTGATGAATATCTTTGGCCTAGTGCAAAGATGAATATTTGATTCCAAATATATATTGATTGATGTTACAGGGATAAAATATCGACGATGAACTTTTAAATTCACATATAGAAGATAGTAGTTTGCATTCTCTACTTAACTCTTCTAATGAATTGTTGTTTCCGCTGCAGTTGTTGATTTAAAACTGGTTGTCTATTGTATTCTATTAGATTTTTTCCTGTTGAGGACTAACGATAATTTGTTCTATATTATCTTAGTCATAATGTTCTTTACTGGGCTAGTTGAGCTCACCATTTCCTTTTTGTTCTATTTTTCTTCTCAGGAGGCGAGAATGTAGCGAGTACTAGTCGGGGTATGGAATGAAGGTTCTAGAGAGAGTTATTTAGTAGTCCTCACCATTTTTGTAAAATAATGTATCAATAATTATGATGGAGATTTATTTGCGTGTGGATATTGTCTAGACGGCAATATCTGTATTTAAACTCACAGTTTATATGTTGTAATAATAAAGTTGTAGTTATTTCTGTACCATGTATTTGGCGACTCAGAATGGGTTGGATGGAATGGACCTATTTTGGGGGCGTCACAGTTGGTATCAGAGCTTAGGGATATGATCTCTGGCGGAGATCGGGGAATAGAACTAGGAGGGGAGAGACGAGTAAATCCTTCGCTAGTGTGTCCTATCTAAGCTTATTTGTTAGTTGATCAGTATATATGTATTATGTGATATATTGATCACCTAATTGAGGTGAAGGAGAGATTAAGGCAATGGGCACAAGTGGTTGGTTGTTCCGTTCGGCAATTTTCTCCGATAAGTTGAATTTTATATTTCAAATATTAACCGGAGGAAAAATAATCTAATCAATTTTGTAATCTAATTGTTGGATAGATGAATTGACATATTGTACTAAATTTCTTTTTATCATGAATATAAGTTTTCCCTCTGCATTGATTAATGATGTGATCAATTTTCTGAAAAAAAATAGAATCACTGAATAATATTTATAATGCTAAATATTAATATTATTTCATAATTTGTAATCATCTCAATTTTAAATTTAAAAATATTTTACATCAACTTTCAAAAGATGTCATATACGGAAAAGAGGGAGTATATGTTGTTACCCTTCTTTTTCTCTTCCCTTAATAAAGTCATTCTTTGTAAAAGAAACACAAGTGTTTCTAGATTAACTTCTCATTGAAACAAACGGGGCCTTTCATCTTAGAAAGTGCTTGTACAACTACAACTATACCAATTGGGTATTTTCATTTAAAGCATAAAATATATTCTCCAAAACTGAGAGATGATTCCAGAATGAAAAACCAACACTCTGTAAATGATCTCAATGAAACAAACAATTTCTATAATCAACATTGTGCAAGGATCCAAAAAATACAGATCAACATTACATGAAAACACCCTAGCAAACAAGTTAAATATAGGAGTATTTTCGATGAGATTTAACTTGTGAGCCTAATTGACCTATATACAACACAAAACAACACAAACCAATGCACAAGTAGTCCCTCCTTGTAACCCCTTCACACCCCCGCCCTTCTCCTCTTTCTACAACTAAATCGAAACAAACTTAAACATAGCTATTTGATAATTAGTTGAGAGCCTCTTGCGCACATCCTTGAGGTCTAGTTGTAGGGGAGGAAAAATATTTGGAGAATTAACAATAATTTCACAAACAACAAAAGATTACGAGGGAACATTTGTTTTCTTCCATTTATAGCTGCATGCCTCTCTCCTTCTCTTTCTTTTCCTTCTCATTTTTTTTTTGAATTTTTATCTACCTTCATTGGGTACCTGAAATGAGCCATCCTGCATCAACTTCAAGCTGATACTATTGTATCTTTCTCGTGAATATTGCCTGGATGCTTTTCTCCAGTCTGTGCCAGCCTTCATCATTGCATCAAATTCTTCATAACTTATGCGCCCATCCTGTGCATTACAATGACGACACCAAGGTTAAGCTTCCGATTTTTGAGCCTGATATGGAAGAGATTGTTCCAGAACTTGGAACTCCATTTGGATAATATATTTATATATTGACATCATTAGAAAATTGATTAAAATGGCCTTCATATTGAGAAGAAATTGGAGTTTAATATAGAGATTAATTACTTCAGCTGTGTGGGGAGACCTAACAGGGAAGATAGTGGAAAGAGAGCGGACATAAAATAGGGTCATAGTGCAACTAAAATTAAGGTTCTTATGGATTTCAAATTTCTCCCCATTGGTAAAGTAACTACATCTAACTGTAAGCTAGAGTTGTTCACAGGTTGGACTTCAATCCGTTTAATTCAAATCAAACATAACCCAGAATAAAGTTTGGCAAATACCATTCACTGGAAATATGAACACTGAAGCAAATGAGAAAAAATAATTCAGAACAGCGCCAGAAACATGGCTGTATAGCATTACATTTGTAATTAGACAATGAATGAAATAACCCTTAACTAACATGAAAAATGCCTTTTAGAGAGATGTAAATGTTTTGATATAACATTAACTCAAAAAAGGGAGGGAAAAACGCAACACATCTGATGGAATCATAAGTTCTTCACTACATATGCTACAGAGTAAAGATACAATAAAAGCGTGTGTCAAATAAGAAACTTGGCAAGAGTAGTGAATTAATGCACATCAAACAACTTGACAGGAGCAACCATAATTGTCAATATCGTACGATACACAATACGAAACGGTACAGGAGCAATTCGATACGGTATCAGTGTATCATATAAAGTGACCCATATCTTAAGATTTACCATACGAACGATAAATAGGAAATGATTTACGATACAAACGATACCTTTTTTAAAGATAAGAGACTAACCAAATAAGAGTTCAAATAATACATTAAAGTCTTTCTTCGGCTGAAGAGGTGTTCACTTTATCTATACATAATAAGTCTTAAAATACTCTACTCTCCAGGATTTATAATCTTCTTCAGATGACTGTCTCTACTTTCTTTTTTCATGTCTCATTCAGAGTTGTCTTTTTCTCTAACCTTTGCAATTTGAGGATTAATTTCACTTTAGGTTTATACTTCTATATTAAAAGGGAAGTTGTTTTATTCTCTTCTTCCTTGATAAATATTACTTCAATAATATTGATTATTAATAAATGATGTTGTCATATGGAGGTAGATCCCACATCAGTAATATGGGAAACTGGTGTGGAGTTGATATAAAAGCAATGGGAAACTGGTGTGGAGTTGATATAAAAGCTAGCTCTGTTATGAACTCAAATGTGTTGTCATATGTGGGCAGATCCTACATCCGTAGTATGGAATATCGATGTGGGGTTGATATTGCCTTGGGATGGGCTCTCCCATGGTTATATCTCTTATATTTGGTATCAAAGAGTGTGATCCGTGGATCACCGACTAAGCGAAAAGTGCTACCTAGAATAGATTGCACAGAGTGAAGTCATCCATCGATCCTTTTGAATGGACTAAGAGAGAGTGCCTAGAATTATTATTCTCCTTTGTTTTCTTAATTGAAGAAATAATTGGAAAATTAAACAAATACAAAAAAAAAAATGAGTAATAACCGCAACTAGAGGCTGGCACGAGTGCTAGAAGAACACTGTCAGAGTGCTTGGCCAATGGTTTAGCTGGGGAGCATCTCTATTGACATACCTTCTTCTGACTAGTTCGTCTTATTTCATTCTTACAGTCCTTTCAAATCTAATGGGCAATTCCATCGTTTGTAATCAAAAAGAAGGATCACAAGAGGTTTTTCAAATAAGAAGAAAGAGTTACCTACTGCCGGAGTGACTTAAAGCCACTGGAGAAGTCAGAACAGAAGCATGGTGGCCTATTATGAACTCAAATATGGTGGTGTTATATGGGGCAGATCCCACATTTGTAGTATGGGATACTAGTGCGGGGTTGATATAACCTTGGATTCTCCCTCTTGGACAACTAGCTTTTCAAGATGGACTCTCCTATGGCTAATATCCTTTACATAAACATCCAATTTAAGCTCTTCAAACTATAATTTGAACATATTATGTTTGTTCATATGCTTCTTTTTTTCTTTTTTTACTATTTTAACATTACAAAAGCTAATATACTTTATTGTCCAACAAAATAAGTTCTCTATATGTTTAGATATATAAATTATTATGTTTTGCAAGTCTTTCTGAATCTTGAGATACGATATACGATCACGATTTGGGAATTTTCGACACATGATACTATTCAAGATTTGACAACTATGGGGGCAATTATAATTACCAAAACAAAGAGTGACATAAGATGATTTGATTTGGGAAACAAAAACAAAAAATGTACCAATATGTGATGGGTCAATTTCCTTTATGATTAATCTACTTGATTTTAGAGGTCGCAATTTCATGATTCCCATACGTTGGGTTACTATCTGATACGTAATCAAATATCTTCCCGACAAATCTTTAATTCTCATGGACTTTTAATAATGAATGTAGGTCACAAGTTCAAGGGTCCGTATTGATAATTAAAGAAAAAATAGAGAAGCTAGAAAATGTCCAGGGATTTAAGATGGCCAAGAAAATATCACCCACAAAACAGGTAATAGCTCAGAAAACTATCAACTATAAACTACATATTTGAATACATTGCCTCATTAAACACTGACCTTATCTGTGTCAACATCATGCATTATGGCACTGATGACTTCCTCACTGTTGGCGTCACCTTCATCACTCAAGGCATGCCGCAGCTCTTCAATCTCTATATAACCACTCTTGTTTTGATCAAAGAAGGCAAAAGCTTTGTGTAGATGCTCATCGTTGGCCATCTTTCTAAAATGAACGGAAACGGCAACGAACTCTGAGTAGTTCAAAGTTCCATCTCCATCAACACCAGCCTGTAGAAATCACATCTTAGTTACCACTAAACACAGGTATACGCACCATACAAACAAAAACATTCTCGACTTCCACTAAGAGATCTACTAATGAAAGAGGAAAGTAACTTTTATAAACATTAGGAGATGAAAGCATAAGATACGTAGGTTTCTTATTTATATTGCAATTTCAGAATATGGTTGTTTCTTTAACTAATAAGGCTAAGGTTGTGAGCAGCTAAATGGAAGTTCAACGGAAAACCCAACTTCAGCAAAAGATCAGTAGAATTAGCTTGGGACTATACAACATATCAATCGACTTTTAATGAAATAAAGGGCAAAATAAAAGGGGAAAATGTTGAAAAAAGCACATGAAACTAACCGCTTCCATTAGGATTTGAAGGTCTGCATCAGGAACATGGTGGCCAAGTTTTTGCAAACCAATTCTAAGTTCTTCAAGGTTTATCTTGTTTCTCTTACTGGTGTCCATCATATCAAATGCTTCCTTGATTCCTGCCACTTCCTCCCCTGATAAATGCTCAGCGATAACCTATGAATTTTACAATTGAAAGTTCACATTAAGAAAGATACAGTAGTAATTGGCAAGAATAAACTTAAGCCATGTTCAGCAGTCCACAAAAACATTATTTTCACAAGTATGCATCTTAATATAATAAAAACTATTTCAGAAATTACCCTTAAAGCTCTTTTCTTGAGTTTGTTCATCACAGAAAATTGTTTGAGCCTTGATTTCACGACCTCCCCCAGTGAGACATTTGGAGCTTTCTTCGCATTTTGTAACCAGGGATGATCTGCATCCAGGCGATATACAGAAAAAGACAACAATCTTAATTTAGTCTTCTAAAGATTTTATGATAATTAAATGTTTCTTTCATAATCTTTATCTCCAGATGGTCAAGCTAGTTTGTACTTGCTCCATCCCCTAGAAATAAATTCAAGTATAAAGTGACAAAGCTTTACCAAGCACTCCTTGAGCTGTAAGCCGCTGCTTTGGATCTGGATTAAGCATTTTCTTAACTAGATCCTTTGCATTGTCAGAAACTTTTGGCCATGGATCTCTCTTAAAGTCAATCACAGAACGGATGATTGCTTGTGCCACACCTTGTTCAGTTTCTGCATACAAAAAATCAAGTGCAATAAAGTGAACTCAAAATAATTGTTGAAAGAGTATTCTTGTATTTGTATGGAGATAGGTAAAGGTAACTTGGATCAAACAATGATGTACTGTCAATAACTTTAGTTCCTAAAAAATATCATACGACTTCATTCCTCATTTCAAAACTGGCAACTGGACACCCAAAAAAACACAAAAGATACTGTACTCATCTAAAAATACCCTCATAGCAATAGAGAATCGAACCTGCCCAGAAAGGTGGAACGCCACAAAGCAGAATGTACAGGATAACGCCAGCACTCCAGACATCAACCTCTGGGCCATAATTTCGCTTCAGAACCTCTGGAGCCATGTAATAAGGACTTCCCACAATCTCATTGAAGCGCTCACCTGCACAGATAAATGACAACTGTGAGACACATTAGGCTGAAAATATGAAAGCTATAAGAGCCACTAATGCCGATTCGTCCTAATATATATAGACAACGAAGGTGCCAAAGATTAAACGAATCAATGGAGTCAATAAAACGCATTACCAGGTTTAAAGAAAACTGACAGCCCAAAATCTATTGCCTTCAAGGGGGCCGTTTCCTTCTTGTTTCCAAACAGAAAATTCTCTGGTTTGAGATCTCGATGCATTACTCCATCCCTGTGACACATCTGCAAGCATAGGTGACATAAACAACGTGAGATAAAAATTGACAACAGGCCAGAACAGCATGGACTTTAGAAAACAATACGTGTCAACGCAAATAAAACAATAAAACATACAGCACCCAATGTAACAGTTAAATAAATCCTAGGGCTAGCATAAAAGGAAAGGTATAAAAGAAGAAAGGAATTAGCTAAATGGAAAACTATGCATGAACTTTCGTAAAGAAACTCACTAATACTATTGGATACACTAAGTAATTAAAACACCATATCAGCATATGCAAGTGCAACAACCAACAGAAAAAGTATCAATTTAGACATCCAAATGCAGAGAAATCAGTTGGGAGTGACAAAAATCAGAAAATGCAAGATAAAGGCCCATCACTTAAGAATCAAATTGTAATCCGAGTCTTGTGCCAAGGATCTCTGCATAAAAGGCGAAAAATAATAGAGGGACTAAGAATAACAAAACAGGGGTTAACATATTATATGTTCAACCTCAAGAATAATTCCGAGCAGTAAAAACCAAGACAAAGAACATCTGATACAAAATAATCAAACATATGACTAATCAACAATAAATAAAAACCTAGTTCAAGTGATGAAATGTTAATACAAAAAGTTAAAATAAGCATCAAATTTCAAGAAAATACTAAACTCAAGATAAATCAATTGATAAACTTTTTACCTGAACAACTTCAACAATTGTCCGCATTACAGCTGCAGCTGCCCGTTCAGTGTAATGCCCCCTTGCCACAATCCGATCGAACAACTCTCCACCTTCGCACAATTCCATTACAATGTTGACAGCATTTTCATCCTCATATGTGTCCTTTAAGCTCACAATATTAGGATGCTTAGGCATATGCTTCATAATCTCAACCTCTCTCCTCACATCCTCAATATCTACAGAAGTCCTAAGCTTCTTCTTAGATATAGACTTGCAGGCGAATTTTTCGCCAGAATCCGAATCAGTACACAAATATGTTACCCCAAATTCACCTCTACCAAGCTCACGACCCAGATCATATTTTTGTGAAATATCTTGCCCAGTTGGTTCTTTTAACACACGAAGCTTGCTCCCACTTCCAGATCCATTTTCACCATAAGCAATTGAAAATGGATTGGGTTTGTCCTTCTTCTTCTCCTTTTTCTCCCTCTGAGATGAACTTCTAGGGACCACACAGCAATTTCCCATGATTCAAATGGTCAAATTCTTGGAATTTTATCTTATATCCTAAAACCAAACAAAAAAGAAAGTCAAAATGAAATCATTTTTGAGCCAAAAGCAACAGGGTGCAAATCAAATCCAAGCCACAAATTAAATTTGTTTTCATAGATGAACAAAACCCAATAACTTTATCTCAAAAGAAAAAAGACCACCCATTATCAAATACTGATCTTTCAATAGGAAAAATAAAAAGGAAATGGCCCCAAAAGTTAAAAATGGGGGAAAAGTAGGTTTTTGGAAGCAAAATTTCAGGAATCTAGAATTAAGAGAAAAAATATATATATTTCTACAAATGAAGATGAACAAAACAAACAAGAAAAAATCCATCAAATATTTAAACCAAAATTACAAAGAAAACGTACCTAGGATTGTTTCTCCTCTGATTTGGAGATGTTTTTGAGTGTAGATAAGAATGACCGAGATGGGCTTTCAAGATTAAAAGGCTAAAAATTCAAAGAAACAAAAGAAATAGTTGTTGGGGGTAAAGAAGAATGTGGAAATGGGGAATAATGTGAACAATGGGATTCAAGTTGAAAATCCGCCATGGATGAGAGAGAGTCAAAGCCCTTTCACAGAGACTTTTCTCTCTCCTCCTAACCTCCTTGCCTGTCTTTTTCGCTTTTTCTATCCGCTCTTTCCCTTTCTCTCTCTCTAATTTTGATGGTTTAATCTATCAATGGAAAATAATTAACTTATTAACCATTGTTAAGAGCTCCTATTTTTATTTTTTCAACTTCTTATTTTATATAAATTAATTCTTTTTTTGGTCTTTTCTAGGCATGTTTAAGTATACCCAAAATAGGTAATAAAAAATAATCAATTTCAAACAACCCCTAAAATAAGTCCAGACAACCTATTTTGAGTCGTCAAATATATGGTACAAAATTTAAATACAAACTACATTTATACAACTGTCATGCAAAATACGAACTGAGAGTTTTAATACAAATATTGTCTTATAGACAATATTCAAACTCAAATAAAGTCCTCGTTTCAATTATTGTCATACTACTTTACAAAATAGTAGAGACTACTATCATCTTGGATCATTACTCCACTCCCCGAGCTCAATTAGCCCGGTAAAAAATATTATGACTAAAATAATGTAAAATAAATTATCCTTAATCCTCAACAGGGAAAAATATGATAGAACACAATAGACAACAAGTTTTAGATCAACAACTGTAGCGGAAATAGCAATCCATTAGAAGAGTTAAGTAGAGCTGTTTATTATCTTCTATGATTTAAAAGTCCATCATCAATATTGTATTCTTGTAACGCCAATCAATAATTATTTTAAATCAATGAATTATCTATGCACTATGGGCCAAAGATAATTGTTTATATCACCTAGTGATCATGATCATATCAAACAACTGTTCATCTATGCACTACGGACTAAAGAGGACTTTCACCACACCTTTGTTTGTAACATTACAGGTCAAGATTATAACAATACACAATTCTTGATCATAATCATACCAATCAACAGTCCATCTATGTATTACGAGCCAAAGATGACTTTCACCACAATATAAGCATGAGGATGATGACAATGATATAAAGAATCAATCAAGTGAGATCAATGAAAAATATTAGAGATTTATAATTCAATTTATTCAAAGTTCAAGAATGTCCAAATTGTCAACATGATCACTAATTGTGAAGTAAAATTCAAGAATGATATTCATGTATCAAAAATAATTTGGACAGAAAAGAAATCAATTTTGTCGTGAATAATAACCCGTGAATAGTACCCCAAATGAATAGTACTCGAATGAAAAGTAGCCGGAATAAATAGTACTCCGAATGAATAGTATTCCAAATGAATAGTATCCCGACATAAATAGTACTCCGCCATGAAAATATTACAATTTCAATAAGAAAGTTTAGACCAATAGTGAAATGATAATAGATGAAGCACAAACTATTAAGAATGTTCCACTAATTTCAAGGGTTTTCACCATTTAATAATAAGGTTATATAAACAAACAATAAATTCGTACCATAAATGGAGAAATATGAAAGAAGACAATATCCCCTGATAAGTACAAAAGAAATGATATCTTATACGAGTATAAAAGAATATACGAAACTGCAAATAGATTTTTACCCGTCATGCAGTAATCTGCGTAGACAGATCATTTTCATAATTTAATAAAGAATGAATACGAAAGGTTATTCACCATGCATGCGCTAATCCGCGTAGACAGGATACTCCCGCAGATTAATAAAGAATGAATATGATGGGTTATTCACCATGCATACGGTAATCCGCGTAGACAGGTTACTCCCATAAATTAATAAAAAATGAATACGAAAGGTTATTCACCATGCATGCAGTAATCTGCGTAGACATGTTACTCCCGCATATTAATAAAGAATAGAATGACAACCCTTATGAGTATGAAAAAATAACATCCTTTACGAATACGAAAGAAATAATACCCCTTACCTTAGTAGGAGATTTGATACTGCAATAGTGAAGTAGCAGAATACTCTTCTTCTTTCTCTCTATAGTTTCTCTCACTATAACTTGTGATTATAACGTTGCTCTTCAAAAATGGTAGGAAATAATGAATGGATGGAGGAGTATTTATAGGCTAGGAAAAGGTGGTAAATTTCAAAGTTAATTATATTTTAGTACCTTCATCTTTGCCTCTATTTTTAATTTAGTCCCTCAAGTATTATCAATCTTGCAGAACCTCCCCTAATAATACTTACATGTGAACCAATAGTTCTTTGCATATGAACCAATAGTTCCTTGCATGTGAACTAATGGTAATTAATTGCTCACTTATCCTTTTATTTATCCCGTTTGGTCAATTTAACATCCAAAAATCAACTATTATCGAAATAAATATCGATTTTCACTAACTCTAATATTCTCAATACAATGAAAATATTTTTATCAACAATTATTCATCATTACTATTATAACTCACAATATTGACAACCAGATTCTTCCCAGAAAAGAGGGGGCTTTCTGACAAGGATTTCTCCTTATTGGCGCGCAATTAAATAACCTAACTCCTTTACTTGACAGAACTTTCTAGACATTGTCAATAATGCAAATAATAATATGAATAACTGTGTTGTCTCAATTATTGATTTAATAATATAAAATATTGTACATATGATACTGTGACAATAATAGAATCAATAATATGAGATACTAGACAACAATTATTTTGATAATTATTGAATAAAATTGAGTGACTTCTAACGTAAGCATCAATAATAAGAGATATTGTGCAATACCGTGTGCTACTTCTTAATATTGCGTACCACTGTGGAACAACGCGTATTATTATACTTTTATCACATGGTATTTCAACAGTTTAACGGTAAAAGTTTTACCATTATTTTTATAAAAATATTATTTTTATCGCTTTCTATATCTGACAGTTATTCGTTGTGGAGTTTACCAATGATTGCTTCGTCATACAAATATTTTTTGAAAAAACGAATATTTCCTGCCAGAACGAATATTTTATGACAACTTGCTTACTTTGTAAAATTTTTCACATATCACCCTTAACTTTAACCTTTTATCAATTTAATCATTTACTGAATAGAATAATAATTATAAAAAAAATTGAATACTTTTATTTCATAAAATTTGGGGTCTTACAATCTCCCCTCCTTATGAAATTTCGTCCCCTAAATTTACGTACCTGGTAGTTCGAAGAGATGAGAATACCTTGCTTTCATTTCAGATTCTATCTTCTCGGTCATTTCCTCTGTATCATGATTTCTCCTTTGGTCATCTCTTGGATTTCAATTATCATTCCAGAATATAGCTTCAAAACAAAGGTTAATTGACATCATAATTTGTCAACTTATTAAGAAAATTTAGCTTAGGTAGGACATACACTAGCGAAGGATATTGCTAGTCTCTCCCCTTCTAGTGCTAACCTTAAATCTCCACTAGAGATCATATCTCTAAGTTTTAATACCAAATGTGACGCCCCCAAAATAGGTCTATACAACCCATCTTGGGTCGCTAGAAATAACACTATTAACAGCAAACTTTCTTATTTATAACTATTAAACTGTCGTGCAAAATACGACAACACATAAGTTGCGAGTTTTAATACAAATATTGTACTGAATATAATACGACAATATACACACCCAAATTATTACAATGTCATATAAAATACAGCAACAAATATTTCAAGTCTTCAAAGGAACACGAGAATATTTATGTCCTCCTCATTTTAATGGGGTGCATTTTTGACGCTTTCAAAGTCGGGTTCTCATCACCCTATTGTTGTTCACCAAAATTAACTATTAAATGACATATAAAATACGACACACACACTTTAAGTCCTCAATACAATTATATATTGTCATGTTGTTATATAATGTATTGAGAAACTTCATCAATCACAGACCATCACTCTATTTCCCTGATATCCTCAGCTCGACCCAGCTACAGTTTTATTACCTGAAAGGAATTGTGAAGCAAAAGGGTGAGCATAAATAGCACAGTAAAGAATATTATGACTAAGATAATGTAGAACAAATTATCCTTAGTCATTAACAGGGAAAAATCTGATAGAATACAATAGACAACAAGTTTTAGATTAACAACTGCAGCTGAAAACAACAATCCATTAGAAGAGTCAAGTAGAACATATTGTCTATTATCTCCTCCAAATTAAAAGTCCATTATTAATATTTTATCCCTGTAATATCCATCAACAATTCTTTATTGTACCCAAGACAAAGAGAACTTTCATCATCTGTCTTCACTTGAACCACCAAATATTATAGTTAAATTCACAATTCATGTTTATAATAATGTAAATCAACAGTTTGTCCTTGCCTACAAAGTCTTAATAGAACTTTCACTTAATGTCCTTGCCACAAAGGCTAAAAACACTTAATAATCATATCGTCTTTACACCTTACAATAATGACATTCAAATGTAACAACAATGATCATGATCATATCAATCAATTGTCTATCTTTGCACTACGGGCTAAAGATATTCAACTATAATATCAATGGTCATGATCATGCCAATCAATTTTCTATCTTTGTACTAAGGTTGTACTACGGGCTAAAGATGTTCAATTGTAAAACCAATGGTTATGATTATACCAATACACAATTTCAATCATGATTATACCAATACACAATTCCTGGTCATAATCATACCACTCAACAGTTCATCTTTGCAATACAGGTCAAAGATAACTTTCCAACACAAATTTAAGTCTGAGGATTATAACAATGATATAACGAATCAATCAAGTCAGATAAAAGATAAATATTAGAGATTTATAATTCAATTTATCTAGAGTTCAATAATGTCTAAATTGTAAATATGAAGATCAAAACATGGATTCAATTTCAAGAATAAGATTCATAGTAGATAACTTGGACAAAGAAAAGAAAATTAAATTCTATTATGAATAGTACTCATAAATAGTACCGTATAAATAGTACCCATGAATAGTACCATATGCAAAGTATCCCGAATGAATAGTACTCCGATATGAATAAGTAGCCATAAATGGAGAATACAAAAGAAAACGATATTCCTTGACGAGTAAAAAAGAAATGATATCCCATACAAGTATGAAAGAATATACAAAACTGCAAATGGATTTTTAACCGTCATACGGTAATCCACGTAGGCAGATCATTTCCACAATTTAATAAAGAATAAATACGAATGATTATTCACTATGTATGCAGTAATCTGCAGTAGATAGGTTACTCCCGCAGATTAATAAAGAATGAATACGAAGGGTTATTCACCATGCATGTGGTAATCCGCGTAGCTAGTTTACTCCTGCAGATTAATAAAGAATGAATACGAAGGGTTATTCACCCAAGCATGCGGTAATCCGCATATACAGATTATTCCCATAGATTAACAAGGAATATAATAACAACCCTTACGAGTATTGAAAAAAAATAACATCCTTTACGAATACGAAGGAAATAATACATGTGACGCCCCCAAAATAGGTATACATCACCCATCTTGAGTCGCCAGATACAAGGTACTGAATACAAATACAAACTAATTATACACCAGTCGTGTAAAATACGATAAAACATATGCTGTGAGTATTAATACAAATATTGTCATCTAGACAATATCCACACTCAATTGAGTCCTCATTACATTTATTATCACACTATTTAACAGAATAGTGAGGACTACTAATGCTATTATCTAGACCGTCACTCCGTTCCCCGACTAGTCCTTGCTACGTTCTCATTTTCTGAAGAGAACAATAAAAGTAAAAGGGTGAGCTCAACTAGCCCAGTAAGAAATATTATGACTAAGATAATATAGAATAAATTATCGTTAGCCTTCAACAGTGTTAACTGATACAATATAACAAACATCAAGTTTAACTACAGCGGAACAAGCAATCCATTAAAAGAGTCAAGTAGAGAATAAAATCTACTATCTTTTATGATTTAAAAGGGTTTTCATCACTTTTATCGCTGGGACTCATCTTAATAAATAATCAACATCATCCCTGCACTACGGCCAAAGATATTCATTAGTATCACAACCATAAATTATCCATGTACTACGACCAAGGATATTCGTGTATTCATCAATGGTCATGATTATGCTAACAACTGTCCATCAATGCACTACGGGCCAATGAGGACTTTTACCACATCATTTGTAACATTACGGTCATGATTATACCGATTAATCCCTGGTCATAATCATACCAAGTCTATCTATGTACTATAGGTCCACAGATGACTTTCAACATAATATAAACATGAGGATGATGACAATGATATACGAATTTAATAAAACAAGTTCAAGAATTAATTTATCCAGGAACCAATAACGTCCAAATTATCAACATGATACTGCTTTGTGGGTTAAAACTCAAGAATGCTCAGAAGAATATTTCCATGAAAAGATACTGGATGAAGCGCAAATATCAAGGATATTCCACTAATTTCATGGAGTATAAAAGTCAAAACTTTAACCAACTGAGTATAATAAAGAATGAAATAACAAAAGAAATCACCAGGCATGCGATAGACCGCACAGATAGGTTATTCCAACAGAATAATAAATAATGGAACCAGGTCATGCGTAAATGAACAGACAGGATATTCCAACAGAATAATAAACAACGGAACCAGGTCATGCGTAAACGCACAGACAAGATGTTCCAACAGAATAATAAATAACGGAACCAGGTCATGCATAACGCACAGACAGGATGTTCCAACAGAATAATAAAGAATGGAATAACAGAAGAATTTCACCATGTATGTGGTACTTCGCATAGACATGTTATTCCAACATAATAATAAAGAATGGAATAACAGAAGAATTTCACCAAGTATGCGGTACTTCGCATAGACAGGTTATTCCAACATAATAACAAAGAATGGAATAACAAAAGTTTTCTTCATGAAGACGAAAGAAAGAAATAATACCCCTTACCTTAGAATAAACTGGATATAGGAGTAGTGAAGTAGCAGAATACTTTTCTTCTTTCTCTCTATAGATTCTCTCTCTAGAGTTTCAGTAAATTTGTAAGAAATAATGAAGGAATGAGCTTCTATTTATAGGAGAATGGGCTTAATAGTAACTAATTCTTGAACGGTCCAGATTGATTTACTTTTAAACGGACGGTCCAGATTAATTTATTATAAAATATTCTAATAAAATAAAATCTTTTAAATAAAATATAATATATTCTATTTATAATCTAATAAAACGAATAACTTTATAAAAGTATTCTGTTTTATATAAAAAGATTTTACTATGCAAACACTATGCATAATAAAATATAATATATTCTATTTATAGTCTAATAAAATGAATAACTTTATAAAAGTATTCTGTTTTATATAAAAAGATTTTACTATGCAAAATACAATGCATAATAGAATATAATATATTCTATTTATAGTCTAATAAAACGAATAACTTTATAAAATTATTCTGTTTTATATAAAAAAATTTTCTGTTTTATTACATTAATAATACTAATAAAATAAAACTTCATCATCATTATTATAATTCATAGTATTAATCGACCAGGTCGTTCCCAGGAAAGAGGGGGCTTTCCGGCTCAATTCGGGCTCTACTCGAAAAAAATACGAGCGAGACTCAGATTCGTTAATAATATGATCCAAATTTGAGCATTAAAAATAGTTTGAATAAAAATATGAGTAGAATCTGAGCAAGGTTATACTCGACTCGTTTAAGGTTCAAACTACTCAAATTTTTGATTGTGATTCGATACATACTCGGTTAATACATATTCGATTAGATGTTCGATACTTTCTCTTATAATATATACAATTTTAAATCTTAGGATAATTAGTTATTATTTTGTTTTATTTTTAATTTTAATTGTGATTTTATATTTGTAAAGTTTAATAATAAATATATTTTTTTATTTTTAATTAAAATAACAAATTCAATTTATAATTATATTTATTATAAAACTAGTTATTATGTGGAGATTCGAATTCGAGCTTGAATTTTAAGCTCGCGAGTAGTTTGAATAAATATTTGAGTCGAGTCGGATCGAATTCGAGTAATTAATATTCAAGTCGAGTCGAATCTGAGTAGGAATTTTCAAATATAATTCGAATTCGAACCGAATTCGAGTACGAATTTATCATTTCGAGTCGAATTCGAGTAGCTCTCTGTTCGCTCCGGTTCGACTCGTTTACACCCTTAGTGACAATGTCCGTGTGTCCCAAATAAATCAAATATGATAAATTTTCATTATCTAGTTCGAGCAAGAATCAAAATAACCAAATAAATTGATATAAATTTTATACGTTAATTATTTTATAAGTTAATAGTGAAATGTGCGAAAAATTTAATAGGGTCTTACACTCTTATCGTTTATGCTATGTTTGGATCGAAGTAATAGAATGAAGAGTGGAATGATTCATTTCATTTTAGTTCGAATGAGTTATTCCATATGTTCTCTCTCCTCCAAGAAAACAAGCATATTTTTTTTCATTCCAATCGCAAACTAAACACATTTTTTTTTCATTTCATATGAATGAGTCATTCCATACTCACCTTCATTATTCCAATCCAAATGTAACATTAGAGTTTCACGTTAATTGCAATATAATTTTTTTTCCATAAAATTTGTCGATATATAAGTCATTTACTTATTAGTACTTTTTAAATAATATTTACCGTATAATCTTTTACAAATTTTCTGTTTGAGATATACAAACTTTTTTCTATATCTATATAATAAAATAGAACTAATTTTGAATCTTTCATTTGACAAAGTACAAGGACGTTTCAGATTTCATCTCAATTCTTCCTACTTAATCTAAAAGCTTACATTTCATCTCACACTAAAAATTTCAGCCCAAATCAAATTAACCCCTAAAAATTCTCGCCCAAATTAAATAACAATAATAATAATTGTAACACCCCCTTTCCAAAATAGAAAGAGAGGTTACTCAAAATACAACAGAACTAACGAATATATAACAAGGCTCTAAACCAAAAAAGAATAATCTCAATAATTAAACGTCATAAAACAACCATAATAAATGTTACACTGGCTCAAACCACAATTTAAAATAATTATTACAATTCTAAAAAAAACAGAAATATCAAGCCTAAACAGAATATTTCTAAACCATTAGAATGAAGAAGCTCTCATCACACTTGCCCTTAATCCCCCTGATTACCTGACGAAACAAAAACACAGCATGAGCCAAATTGTGAGACCCCAAATTTTATGAATAAATATTTAAATTTCTCGAAATATTTTTTTTGAATATTATGGTGTGGATTTGATATAATGTTATAGTTGTGGTTAATATTTATAAATTTTGCAAAGTATTCAAGTTGTTATATAATAGTCGATTGGTCGGGGAATATTATTTTTATCAGGGAATATCCGTACGACGACACAATCATTGGTGGACCCCACAACGAAAGTATTGTCGTAGTAAGAAAACGATAGAATTATCTTTTTATAAAAATAACGGTGGAAGTATTACCGTTAAAACTGTTGAACTACCTGGTAGTAAAAGTACAGTAATACGCGTAGTTGCATAGTAGCACACGGTATTGGTTATTGATGCTTACGTGAGAAGTTACTCAGTTATACTCAATTATTGCTACAGTAATTGCTGCATCATATTTCTCATGTTATTGATTCTATTATTGTCATAGTATCATCTGCATAATATGATATATTATTAAATCAATAATTGAGACGACAAAGTTATTCATATTATTAAATTGTAATATTTACAATGTTTAGAAGTTCTGTCAATGAGAGGTTTGGTCACCTAATTGTTTGCCAATAGGGAGAAATCTTTATCGAAAAGGCCCCTCTTTCTTGAGAACGACCTGGTTGTTAAATATTGTGAGTTATAATATTAATGATGAATAAGTTCGTGTTGATTAAAGATAAAATTGATAGTTCCATTGTGTTAGAATTATTAGTGTTAGTGAAAATTGACATTTATTTCGATAATAATTGATGTCTGGAAGTTATCGGGTAATTAATCGGATAAACGAGGAATTAATTCACATGATTATAACTATTTGTTCACATTTGTGTACTATTGATTCACATTCATGTACTATTAGGGGAGTTGGTGCAAGATTGATAATACTTGCATGACTAAGTTAAAGATTGAGGTATAGATGGAGGTACTATACTGTTATTCATATTGTTACATGATTATATCTATTGAATCACATGATTGAACTATTGATTCACATTATTTACTATTAGGGGAGGTGGTGCAAGTTTGATAATACTTGCAGGACTAAATTAAAAATGAAAGAAAAGTTAGAGGTATTGTACTACTAATTTTTCGAGCCCCAAAACGTGCAATTATCGAAACTATATTTTTCTATAAATAGAAGCTCATTATTCCTTCATTTTCACCAATTCACTAAAGCTATAGAGCAATTATTATAAAGAGAAATTATAGAGAGAAAGAAGAAAAGAAGTCTGCTACCTCTCTATTCCAGTATCCAACTTTATTCTAAGGTAAGGGGTATTATTTCTTTTATTTTCATGAAGAGAACTACTGTTATTCCATTCCTTATTATTATGTTGGAATAACCTGTCTATGCGAAGTATCGCATACATGGTGAAATTCTTCTGTTATTACATTCTTTATTATTCTGTTGGAATATCATGTCTGTGCGTATTAAGGATGACCTAATTCCACTATTTATTATTCTGTTGGAAAAACCTGTCTATGCGAAGTACCGCATACATAGTGAAAATTCTTATGTTATTCCATTCTTTATTATTCTGTTGGAATATCATGTTTGTGCGTATTACGCATGACCTGGTTCCATTATTTATTACTCTGTTGGAATAACCTGTCTGTGCGGTCTATCGCATGCCTGGTGAATTCTGTTGGAATAACCCTTGGCCGTAGTGCAAGGATAACGTGGTTTATTTAATAAACTGAGTCTCAGCGATAAAATGTGATGAAAAACCTTTTAAATCATAGAAGATAGTAGATTTTGTTCTCTACTTGACTCTTCTAATGGATTTCTTATTCCGCTGCAGTTAAACTTGATGTTTGTTATATTGTATTAGTTTAACACTGTTGAAGGCTAACGATAATTTATTCTGCATTATCTTACCCATAATATTTCTTACTGGGCTAGTTGAGCTCACCCTTTTGCTTTCATTGTTCTCTTCAGGAAATGAGAACGTAGCAGGGACTAGTCGGGGAACGGAGTGACGGTCTAGATGATAACATTAGTAGTCCTCACTATTCTATGAAATAGTGTGATAACAAATGTATTGAGGACTTATTTTGAGTTTGAATACTGTCTAGAAGACAATATTTATATTAAAACTCACAGCTCATGTTGTATATTTAAGATTGTATTTATATTCTGTACCATATATTTGGCGACTCAGAATATGTGATGTATACCTATTTTGGGGGAGTCACACAAATGCCCAGTACGAATATAAAATACAAATAATAAACCGAAATAACTAACTCAATTTAATGAATTGAACTGAAACGAACAAAACTAACACAACGAAATAATAGGTTGAATCAAATGGCTGGGTGTTATTTCATATCGAGCTCAAAACAAAATAGAATATACCTTGTCATGAATTTATAAAAACATGCTGACTTTATTATTCAATAATAAATTATATAATATTGTAAACATGAATTTACAGTTTATATGATTCATTCCAAAAACAAATTTCATATATATAGATTAGGTAAAATATATATGCTTAACCTTCTGTTCTAAAATAACACACGAAGCATATGATCCTGCCTGCTTTAGTTGAATAAATTTAAGATTTGCAATCAATTGATTCTAACAATTTTTATGCAGAACAAGAAAACAGGTAAAGGGAGGAATCAAAAGACAAAGTTATGAGGCTACACTTTATTATTCACCTGGACAATATGAATGTGATTTCCCTTCTCATCATATCACTATATGTACACTACCATATGATTACAATTAAAGACTATAATTACGAAAATTACAATCACTCACGGAAAAGAATTGGCAACCAGAAATAATTTGTTCTCCTGTGCCGCCAAACACTGTTCCACTCTTTTCCTTCTTCGTGTCAGACTTATTATGTGTAAAATTAGGTTTTACTTATTTATTCACTTAAAACCAAATTTTATTAATTAATATATTTATTAACTCTCTAAATTTTAATAGGATTTTAAAATTACACAATTATAAATTTGACCCACTTAATTTAAAGCCCAATTTTACAAATTTAATTTATCCATCACTTATTAATATTCATTAGCCCACATAAATTAAATACAATTTGACCCAAATAAAAACAAGACCACTTAATATGTTTTAAAATTAAATAATTTTTATTATTTAATATTTTTTTGGGTATTACAATAAAAATAATGAGAATAATAATAATTATTATAATAATAGTAATAATAAAAATAAAATAAATAATAACAATAACAATAATTATAATTATAATTATAATTATAATAGTAATAATAATTACTACTATAATAATAATAATAATAATTATTATTATTAAAATAATAATAATAATAATTACAATAATTATAATAATAATTATTATTATTAATATTAATAATACTACTACTAATAATAATGACAGTAATAGTAATAATTATTAAAATAATTATAATAATAATTATTATAATAATATAAATAATAATAACAATAATAATTATAATTATAATAACAATAATAATACTAATTATTATTATTATTATAATACTAATTATTATTATTATAAGTATTATAATAATAATAATAATAGTAATAGTAATAATTATAATTATAATATTATTATAATTATAATATTAATATTAATAATATAATTATAATAATAATTATAGCAATAATAATAATAATAATAGTAATAATTATAATATTATTAATAATAATAGTAATAATAATTACAACAATAATGACAATAACAATAATAATAATTGTAAGACCCCAACTTTTTATAAATAAAAATTTAATTTCTCTATTTACTATTTTGAAATAGTAAGGGGTTGATTTGATTAATGTCGTTAGTTATGGGTAAAAATACGCAAATATTTTAAATAAGCAAGTGGTTATAAAATATTCATTGTTGTCGGAAAATATTCGGTTGGTCGTGAAATATTCTTGCTGTCGGGGAATATTCGTACGGCGGAATATTCAGTGGGCCCCATAACGGAAAGCGATTGGATGAAAAAAATGACAAGTTTGAGTTTTTATAAATAACGGCGTAATTGTTACCGTTAATACTGTTGGAATATCCGTTGGTTAAAATACAATAATACGCGTGGATAAATATTAGGAATTTGTATAAGAGTTTATCCAAGATCAATAATACTTCATAATAATCAATTGTGAAGCAAAATTCAAAAATAACGATCAAAACATGGATATAATCAAAGATAGTAGCCAAAATAGACATCTTGGACAAAAAGGAAAATATTATTTTTCGGTGAATAGTGTCGTATTTCGTGAATAGTGTCGTATATGTGAATAGTAACCCCGACACAAAAAGTTCCAAATTTGATTAAAAAGTTCACCAATATTTCGGCATAATGATATTGAAGAAAATAATATCATTTAAGAAGAAAATAACATCCCTTACCTCAAAATAACGGTACTTCTGATTGGAATATCGGATAGAAAGTCGAAGGAAACTTGTACCGAATGTGACGCCCCCAAAATAGGTATACAACACCCATTCTGAGTTGCCAAATGCATGGTACATAAAGCAAACTACAACTTCAATAATACAAATGTCGTGTGAAATACGACAATACATACTGTGAGTTTAAATACAAATATTATCTTCTAGACAATATCCACACGCAAATAAGTCCTCATTAAAATTATTCAAACACTATTTTATAGAAATAGTGAGGACTGCTAAAATATCTTCCTAGAACCATCACTCCATACCCCGACTCGATCCTGCTATGTTCTCACCTCCTGAGAAGAAAAATTGAACAAAAAAGAAAGGGTGAGCTCAACTAGCCAGTAAAGAATATTATGACTAAGATAATATACAAAAAATTATCGTTAGTCTTCAACAGGGAAAAATCTGATAAAATATAATAGACAACAAGTTTTAGATCAACAAATCCAGCGAAAATAACAATCCATTAGAAGAGTCACGTAGAGAATGAATTCTACTGTCTTCTAAGATTTAAAAGTTCATCATTAATATTTCATCCCTGTAACAACAATTAATATACATCTTTAATCATCTTTGCACTACAGGCCAAAGATATTCATTTGTATCACCAGTTGGTCATGTTCATCTCAACACCTGTTTATCTTTGCACTACGGGCCAAAGAGATTCATCAGTTTAATCATTCATCTTTGCACTACAGGCCAAAGATATTCATCAAGTATCACCATTAAGGACCGAGGATGATGAAAAACATTTTTAAGAACGAATCCAGTGAGTTAGAAGGACAAATATTAGGGATTCGTACAACAGTTTGTCCAAGATCAATAATACTTCATAACAACTGATTTTGAAGCAGAACTCAAAAATAACGATCAAAACATGGATACAATCAAAGATAGTAGCCAAAATAGATATTTTAGACAAAAAGAAGAAAATTTATTTTTTGATGAATAGTGTCATATTCGTGAATAGTGTCGTATACGTGAATAGTATCGTACACGTGAATAGTAACTCCGACACCAAAAGATTAGAAATTTCACAAAAACATCATCACGCTTCATGAATAGTACTCGTGAATAGTAACTCGTGAATAGTAACTTGTGTGCCTCCATCATGATTCTATGTTTCAAGTCAGAATCGTTAGGAACGTAAAGTCCAGAGTTAAATCTAAGTATTCCTTCTTCATCGATTCTTGCTTCTAGAATAACACCTTCTTGCACTTTCTTCTTCATACGCATCAGCTCCATGTCCGTAGCTTGAGCAGCTTTAACTTTATAAATTAAAGTCGGTTCTACTCGTATATCATCACGTGAGTCCCTAGAGTCTTTAACTGTATATCTATCATTTATAAGTTATATGAAATGGGTCTTTGTCAATATTGCACTAGTACTCGTATACAATCTTTTACTCAATACGTCAGCTACCACGTTCGCTTTTGCAGAATGGTATGGTCAAAACATGTGCCAAAATGAGTCTCCTCTTGAGTTCTTCGAAGCTCTTCCCACATTCCTTACTCCATTCGAATTTTGTATCTCTATGGGTCAGCTGCGTTAATAGAATAGCGATTCGAGAATATCCTTCAACGAATCTCCGATAATAACCAACTAAGCCTAGAAAGCTACATATTTTGATTACCGACTTAGATTGCTCTCAACTGTGACTCATATCCCAACCTTGGATGGCACGTCACAATGACACCTATCATTTTACTATCGCACGAATATGGCGTCCCCTACTGGTAGTCTGACTTCGGTGCATTCCACAAAAGAAGTCACCAGATAGAGGCTCAGTTATCAACTTCTATAGTTGGATTTTTAACTCCTGAAGTTCAATAGGAGCCATTCGATATGAGATTTTAGAAATGAGTTTTGTACCAGGTTCAGAGCCGATACAAAATTCAATATCACGCTCTGGAGTAGGCCAGGAAATTTTTCAAGAAATACATCAGAAAATTCTCTAACAACAGAAATATTATTCAAATCTGACTTGTCTTTGTTCAAATCCATAACATGGGCTAAGAAAGCTTGGCATCCGTTTTTCAATAAACGAATGACTTTACGGCTTGATATGAAAGAGTTTGACTTCAATGGTTTGGTTGCTTAAATTCGAATAACAGGATGCTTAGGAATATGAAAACTAACAACCTTATAAAAGCAATCAATTTGGCATGATGAGTAGTTAACCAATCAATCCCTAAAATCACATCAAAAATAAGTATCTTTAAATAGATAAGATCAACAAATAATGTGATGGTGCCAACTTGAATCAAACAAGATTTATAAACTGTAGATGTAACAAAGGTTTCACCCAACGGAGTTTCAACAGATAAATCGAAGTCTAATTTCTCCGGAGTCAAGTTTAAACGTTGAGCACAAGTAGGAGAGATAAAAGAATGGGTAGAACCGGTATCTAGTAAGGAATAAACTTCGCAAGAATTCAAGATTAGCTTACCCGTGATCACCTCATTTGGGTTCCTCACGTTTTGGCCAGTCACGGCAAACGCTCTTCCAAGAACCGCTGATTCGACTTATCCAGGACAGCCCTTGGAATCACCACTCCCGCTGAACTTGGTTTCGCTATAGTACAATCTCGAGCGATGTGGCCTTCATTTCCACAGTTGTAACATACCTTGGATTGTTGTGGACAGTTTGGGCTGATATGTCCCTCCTTCCCGCATTTTGGTAACATCTAACTGACGATTGTTCTCTTCCCCTAGAATTTGTTGTTGGTGCTGGTGCTGCTTCTGATGTCTTCCCGTCGTTGTTGAATCTCCTATTTCTGAAATTTCCACTTGACTCACCTCTCCTATTATCATGTCCACGATTACCACCTGAGTGGTTACCGCCTTTGTCCGTATTCTTTCCTCCTCGTTGGTTATCATCGTTCTGATGACTGCTATCACCGATATGACCCTGGTTGTGGTCCCTCGGTTGAGTATACTCACTATCTCGCTCTAATAACTGAGCCCTGTTTACAACATCTGAATACAGAGAAAATTTATGAGATATAAGTATTGACGAATCTCGGGTTTTAGACCTCTCAAAAACATCCGCGTCATACGTTCCTCATTCTCCATCAAATGAGGTGTAAACCTCGATAACTCTGCAAACTTCACCTCGTACTGAGACACCGTCATGTTGTTCTGTTCAAGTCTAATAAACTCTACCTCTTTCATATGACGAATACTTTCAGGAAAGTACTTGTCATTGAAAAGTTTCTGAAATCTTTCCCAAGACATGTTGAGTGCGGCTGGCTGGGTACGCTCCACAGATTCCCACCAGTAATCTGCTTCACCACGAAACATAAAGGTGGCGAATGGAACCTTCTGTTCCTCCGTGCACCCCAAGACATCGAATATCTTGGTAATTTGCTTGACCCACATTTCTGCCTTGATCGGATCAGGCTTTCTATGGAAATCTGGTGGTCCCAACTCCTTGAACTGCTTAGCTATGACAGACCGCGCGTTGCCATCATTTCCACCCGTATTTTGCACACGAGTCTCCCTCGTCTAATTTTGCATGAACTGCAAAAAATTCCTAAACATTCCATCATTCATCGTTTGCTCGGTAACGTTGTTTACAGGAGGAGTATTGCCTTCCTATTGCACGTTCTCCTGGTTTGTGACTAAAGGTTGTTCCACCGTTTCATAAACTCCATTGTTAACGTTCTCAGCAGCCATTCTTAAATACTGCCATAAAAGCAAGGGTTAATTAAACAAATTAACGTATCACATAATATCCCTATATTATGACTGACCAACAAATAAGCTTAGGTAGGACACAATAGCGAAGAATTTATTCATCTCTCCCCTCCTAGTTCTATTCCCCGATCTCCACCAGAGACCATATCCCTAAGCTCTGATACCAACTGTGACGCCCCCAAAATAGGTATACAACACCCATTCTGAGTCGCCAAATATATGGTACATAAAGCAAACCACAACTTCAATAATACAAATGTCGTGTGAAATACGACAATACATACTGTGAGTTTAAATACAAATATTGTCTTCTAGACAATATCCACACGCAAATAAGTCCTCATTAAAATTATTCAAACACTATTTTATAGAAATAGTGAGGATTGCTAAAACATATTCCTAGAACCATCACTCCATACCCCGACTCGATCCTGCTATGTTCTCACCTTCTGAGAAGAAAAATGGAACAAAAAGGAAAGGGTGAGCTCAACTAGCCCAGTAAAGAATATTATGACTAAGATAATATACAACAAATTATCATTAGTCTTCAACAGGGAAAAATCTGATAAAATATAATAGACAACAAGTTTTAGATCAACAAATCCAGCGAAAACAACAATCCATTAGAAGAGTCACGTAGAGAATGAATTCTACTGTCTTCTAAGATTTAAAAGTTCATCATCAATATTTCATCCCTGTAACAACAATTAATATACATCTTTAATCATCTTTGCACTACATGCCAAAGATATTCATTTGTATCACCAGTTGGTCATGTTCATCTCAACACCTGTTCATCTTTGCACTACGGGCCAAAGAGATTCATCAGTTTAATCATTCATCTTTGCACTACAGGCCAAAGATATTCATCAAGTATCACCATTAAGGACTGAGGATGATGAAAAACATTTTTAAGAACGAATCCAGTGAGATAGAAGGACAAATATTAGGGATTCGTACAACAGTTTGTCCAAGATCAATAATACTTCATAACAACTGATTTTGAAGCAGAACTCAAAAATAACGATCAAAACATAGATACAATCAAAGATAGTAGCCAAAATAGATATTTTAGACAAAAAGAAGAAAATTTATTTTTCGATGAATAGTGCCATATTCGTGAATAGTGTCGTATACGTGAATAGTGTCGTACACGTGAATAGTAACTCCAACACCAAAAGATAGAAATTTCACAAAAACATCATCACGCTTCGTGAATAGTACTCGTGAATAGTAACTCGTGAATAGTAACTCCGACATGAAAAAGTTCCAAATTGATAAAAAGTTCAGAACAATATTTCGGCATAATGATATTGAAGAAAATAATATCATCTAAGAAGAAAATAACATCCCTTACCTCAAAATAACCGTATTTCTGACTGAATTTCGGGTATAGTACTGACAGAAACTCGCACCGTATAGCAACACTCAAAGTATACTCACAAGAATACTCTCGATAATATAGAGAGAGAAAGAGAGAAAGCTTGTTTCTGGTGTGATTTTCAATTCTAACTTAGCCCTCTATTTATAGGAAAATGCTAGAATGCCAAAGGAGACTAAATTAATAAAATATATTATTATTAATCAAAATTTCCTACGCATGCTATATAGACCATGACCAGCCACCACCTTGGAAAAATTTCCAGTAGCCCATGTGTTTGAAAAACCAAAAGTGGGTCCCCCCCATAAATTTAATAAAAATTATTTTATTTTCTTAAACTTCAACAATTCATAGAAAATAGCCCGGTTATCAGAAAAATTCGAAACTCACGCTGTTTCCATAGGAAATTTAATTCTCTACAACTTTGAAAGTTTAAGTTTTTTTAAATTCCAAGCATAAAATATCCGAAATTCACAAACGGACAATTTTACAAGTCTATAATCAATTTTCGGTCAAGAATTGTGTCCACCGACACACAAAACATGTGTTAAACATTTAATGCCACAAAATACTATTCCTCCTCATATACTCATATATCCCACATTCATTGTAAAAATATCACCGTTAATATATTATTAAAATAATATATTTAAATGAATTATTTTATCAGAAAAAGATAAAATATTAATTTTTAACAAATTGTCACATTAAAATTTTTTTCCATCTATATCCACATAAAATGAATATTTTCTTTATCATAATAATCAATAATTAATTATTTAAAAATAATATTACAGAATCACAATTATGACAACTAGGCCGTTCTCAGGAAAGAGGGGGCTTTCCAATAATGATATCTCCTTACTGGCGCGCAATTAGGTGACCAAACCTCTCTTAGACAGAACTTTCTAGACATTGCCAATAATGTTATCTAATAATATTATTCAAATAATATGAATTATTGATCCGATAATAGAAAATATTGTGCAGTGACAATTATTGAAACAACAATAATATAAATATCAACGCAGCAATTATTGAATCAATAAAATAAAATAATGAATAGTAATTACTGTAACAATTATTGAGTAGTGTCTTCTTACGTACGAATCAATAATTTAACAATACTGTGCAATACCGTGTGCTACTGTGCAACCACGCATATTACTGTATTTTAACCACCAGGTAACCCAACATTATTAACGGTAACAATTTACATCGTTATTTATAAAACTCAATCTTTGTCGTTTTCTTTCATCCAACCATTTTTCGTTATGGGGCCAACAAATGTTTGCGCCGTCGTACTAATATTTCCCGACAGTAAGAATATTTTACGACCAAAAGAATATTCCCAGACAAAAATAAATATTTTAATAACCACTTGTTTATTTTGCAAAAATTGCACATTTCACCCATAACCAATGCATTATATTAACCCTTATAAATTTAGAATAATGAATAGAGGAAAATTTAATTTATTTATAATAAGTTGGGGTCTTACACCGAACAACAACTCTCAAAGTATCAAAATACTCACAAAAATACGCTCGATAATCTAGAGAGAAAGAAAACTTGTTTCTGGTGTGATTTTCAATTCTAACTTAAGCGTCTATTTATAGGAAAATGTTAGAACGCCTGTAGGAGACTAAAATAATAGAATATTATTATTTCTTTCTTTTCATTCAACGCATGCTAGGTTGGACATTTAATACCAGCCATCTTTGAACAAAATCTGCAGCCCAGATTTTTCAAACAAGAGTGGGTCCCACCCACAATTTAATAAAAATTATTTTATTTTCTGAAACTTCAATAATTCATAGAAAATAGCCCGTTTATCAGAAAATACGAATTTTATGTCCATTCTGCCTGAAATCGAATTCTCTACAACTTTGTAGCTTTGAGCTTTTTCAAATTCCAAATAGAAAATATCTGAAATCCACAAACGGGTGATTTTTAATACTTCCATTCCGACAAAATACTGATAAAACACCTTAGCATTAATTCCTTCATTAATAACCACATAAAATAAATAAATACATCATTTATATCAAATAAATATTTCATTATCATATAAATCAATAATTAATTATTTATAAATAATATTACAGAATCACAATTATGACAGTCAGACCGTTCCCAGGAAAGAGGGGGCTTTCCAATAAGGATTTCTCCTTGCTAGCGCAATTAGGTGACCAAACCTCTCCTTGACAGAACTTTCTAGACATTGTCTATAATGCTATCTAATAATATTATTCAAATAATATGAATTATTGATCTGACAATGGGAAATACTATGCAGTGAAAATTATTAAAACAATAATAATATAAACTAACAATGCAACAATTATTGAATCATTAACATAAAATATTGAACAGTAACTACAGTAACAATTATTGAGTAGTGTCTTCTTACGTACAAATCAACAAGTCAGTAATACTGTGCAATACCGTGTGCTACTGTGCAACCACGCGTATTACTGTATTTTAACCACCAGATAATCCAACAGTGTTAACGGTAACAATTACGTCGTTATTTATAAAACTTAAACTTTGTCGTTTTCTTCATCCAACAGTTATTCCATTATGGGGCCCACAATTGACTGTATCGTCGTACGAATATTTCCCGACAAAAAGAATATTCCACGACCAAACGAATAGTCCCCGACAAAAGGAATATTTTATAACCACTTGCTTATTTTGCAAAATTTGCACATTTTACTCATAACCAAAACATTATATCAAATTAACACATTATTAATTTAGAATAATGAATAGAAAAAATTCAATTTTATTTATAATAAGTTGAGGTCTTACAATTACTGAAGTTTCTGAATTTATAAATGGTTTAAAATATTTTTTGTGGAGATTTCTAGAAGGTGGGCCCCATAATTATACTTTTACATGTGAGAAATGCTGTAATCTGAATTCAAAATAGGGGTATGAATTTTTTTATTAATAATATTATTTTATTAAATTTTTATTTTGATGTTCTAAGCATTTTCCTATAAATAGGGTGCTTAGGTTAAAATTGAAAACCACATCAGAAACTGAAGTTTTCTCTCTCTATATTATCGAGCGTATTTTTTTGAATATTTTGATACTTTGAGTGTTGCTATACGGTGCAAGTTTCCTTTAGCGTTATATCTGATATTCCAGCTAGAAGTACTATTCTTTTGAGGTAAGGGATGTTATTTTCTTCGTAAATGATATTATTTCTTTCAATGTCATTATACTGAAATATTGGTATGAATTTTATTATGAAATTTTTACCTTTTCATGTCGGAGTTACTATTCATGAGTTACTATTCACGAGTACTATTCACGAAGTATGATGATTTTTCTTGTGGAATTTCTACCTTTTAGTGTCGGAATTACTATTCACGAATACGACACTATTCACAGAAAAATTAAATTTTCTTTTTTGTGTCCAAGATTGTCTGTTATGGTTCCTATCTTTGATTGGATCTATGTTTTGATCTTCATTTTTGAATTCTGTTCCACAATAATTTATTATGGAGTATTTTTGAACTTGGATTGTCTAAAGTACTGAATCCCTTCTATTTGTTCTTTTGTCTCACTGAATTCGTTTTCTTTAAAATATTTTTCATCATCCTCGATCCTAAATGATGATATAACTTAATATCTTTAGCTTGTAGTGCAAAGATGAATAATTTTCTGATGAACATCTTTGGCCCGTAGTGCAAAAATAAACAGGTGTTGAGATGAACATGACCAACTGATGAATATCTTTGGCCTGTAGTGCAAAGATGAATATTTGATTCAAGATGTATATTAATTGATGTTATATAGATAAAATATTGATGATAGACTTTTAAATTCATAGATGATAAGTAGATTTCATTCTCTACTTAATTCTTCTAATGAATTGTTGTTTCTGCTGCAGTTGTTGATGCGACGCCCCAAAAATAGGTATACAACACCCATTCTGAGTCGCCAAATACATGGTACAGAAATAACTACAACTTTATTAATACAATTGTCGTGCAAAATACGACAACACATAAACTGTGAGTTTAAAAACAAATATTGTTTTCTAGAAAATATCAACACTCAAATAAGTTCTTATTACAATTATTGATACACTATTTTACAAAATAGCGAGGATGACTAAAACGACATTCTAGAACCTTCATTCCATACCCCGGCTAGTACTCACTACATTCTCGCCTCCTGAGAAGAAAAATGGAACAAAAAAGAAAAAGGTGAGCTCAACTAGCCCAGTAAAGAATATTATGACTAAGATAACATAGAACAAATTATCGTTAGTCCTTAACAGGAAAAAAAATATGATAGAATACAATTGACAACAAGTTTTAAATCAATATTCGCTGCGGAAATAATAATTCATTAGAAGAGTTACGTAGAGAATGAAATCTACTTTTTTCTATGAATTTAAAAGTTTTTCATCAACATCTTGAATCAAATATTCATCTTTGCACTACAGGCCAAAGATATTCATCAGTTGGTCATTTTCATCTCAACACCTGTACATCTTTGCACTACGAGCCAAAGATATTTAACAAAAAATCATTAATCTTTGCACTACAGGCCAATGATTTTCAGTAATATCATCATTTAGGACTCGTCATTGATGATGCAGCTAATTAATGGCCGAAAAATACTAGTGCTAGACTTTTCTTATATGTACACTCCTTATCTATTACTTGGATTTAGGAATAGTCTTAAATCTTAATATTATATAGTAATTCTGTATACCAGAAAGGCAAGACTATCACAGGAATATGCAATGTTTATCCTAATAATTGGGCTTTGGTCGAATACACATTATCACAACTTAATTTCTTTTTTTTAAGTTTTAACTGGTATGCATAAAATTTGGTAAACAAAGTTCTCTTTTTATGTTAATTTTTTTAGATTAATTTATTATATATAGCATGTTTATAAATACACTTTTTATGTAAAAAAAGTTAAAAATATTTATTATTTAAAATTTGATATTGGGCTTTTGATCCACTTATGATTACTTTGATAGCGTTATAATTATAATTGTGAGTTCTTAATTGATGTATTTTGACGATGTTCAAAATCAAACCCAAAGACCTTAACTCCACTCTCTCGTCGCTGCTGTAATCTACACGTCGTTGTTCCGGATCTCTAGTAACCGCCCTCAATTTTTTCCCCCCCTCAAATTTTATTCTGGTTCTGCCAGAGCTTATGATGTTCCTCAACCCATAACTCAAAATATCAATAAGATCTAACAAGATATGAAACTTAGGGATATAAATAAGAGTTAGGGTTTTAAAGAACTTACTTCTTAGATTTCTTCCTCTAAGATGCTAGATGCTTGCTAGATCTTGCTAGAATCATCATATCTTCTTCCATGAATCCTCCCGTAGCCTTATCAAGGCTTAAACTCTCCACCCATTTCTTTTTCTCTCTAGAATATATGAAGCTTTTGGTGGAGCAGATGAAGATGGAGGATGATGTTGATGGAGTTTAGTTTTGCTAGTTGGTTTTCTCTCCTTCCATGGTAGCCATCTGAGCTCCCTCTCTTCTCTGCTAGCTCTCCTTAGTTCTTTTTCTTGCTTTGCAATATGATAAGGAAAGAAAATGTTTTGAGTATGGAAATGAAATGGAACGAATCCCTCTTTTCCTCCTCTAATTGGTGTAATTGCCTCCACCTTGATTCTAATTGGCCCAAATATTTGCTCCTTATTTCCTATTTAAGCCTCCATTTAGTCCATGCTCCTTTATTATTTTAATTGAGCACTAACTCTCCTCTCAAATTTGTCCCACTTAGCTTGTCTCTCCAGTAGCCCCTTCCACTCCTTCAAAATGCTGAATTTTTATTCCATTAACCACCCATTTGACCAAGTTTGACTTCTCAAATTGGTTTAAAATTGGGCTTTACTTTGGGCTTAATTAGAAAATTAATTGGGTCCTTAACACTAATATACAACTAATTAGAAAGTACTTACAAAAATAAAACAACACAATATAAAGTTTCTAAAATCACGTATATACGTTAGTTACAGACTCTTTTATACGCAAAAAAATCGCTCCTAATCTCCTACATTCAAGCAACTGAACAAAACATGCAACTTTGATATCGGAGAAATCCAAATCTTCTGGCGCGACACAGCACTGAGATCAGAGAAGACGAAACTTTTCGTCGCGACGGCAAGCTGAGATCACAAAATAGCATACAAAATCAACAACAACTTCAAGTTCAGTAACAAAAAATAATCGAACTACCGTGATTGTTGAAGTTCAGTAACAAAATCGCAACAACTTCGATAAAATCTGAATACTGAGGTAAGTGATTCATATGCTTATAGTTACGTCTGTTTTCTACGAATTCCTATATTGATAACCTTTCTTAAGTTTTTCACGTTTAAAATGGTTACTACAATACCTATAACGATTGTTTTATTCATTGATATGTTTTATATTATGGTTACTAAATAGATATAAATTGGTTACTGTTTATTGTGTATTTATTTGCTAAATAATGTTTATTTGATGGCTTTATAATTTTTAAATGAGTTCTCCTGATTTTTTTATATTAATGGTTACTCATCAAATAAATTAGTTACCTTCATGCAACTGTTGTTTACTCTCTAATATTGTTTTGGTTACTGTCTAATGCTGACTTGGTTACTATCTAATGATGTATTGGATTCTGTGTAACAATATATTGGTTACTAATTAATGCAGATTCGGTTACTGTGTAGCATTATATGGTTACTGAATATTGCTGAGTTGGTTGCTGTGTAAAATTATAATGATTAGTGAATAATATTACTGAAACAATACTGATCGATTATTGAAAAATGATGACTTGGTTACTGACTAATTTTTATTTGGTTACTGTCTAATGTTGTTTTGGTTACTGACTATTGCTGACTTGTTTACTGTGTAAAACTATAATGGTTACTGACTATTGCTGACTTATTTACTGTGTAAAACTATAATGGTTACTGACTAATGCTGACTTGGTTAGTGTGTAAAATTATATTGCTGACTTGCTTACTTTGTAAAATTATCTAGTGACTAATGCTGACTTAATTGGTTACTGACCAATGCTGAATTGGTTACTGACTAATGCAAACTTAATTACTGCAGAGATTAATTGGTTACTGTAATATTGGTTGCTGAAGCATATTACTGTATAATGTTGTCAAGTTTGGAGTGTCAGATTTTGGCATTTTCGGAGCCTAATTTCATTGGAAACGGATCAATGATCAAAAATCATCAGCTTTGCTGGTGAACTGCATGGTTTTTTGGTCAAATTCCATCATTTAGGCCTTCAAAACTGCATATAAAAATTTGGTTTATTTTCTGGTTACTAAGATTATGTAGTTTGGTTACTGTCTAATATTGATTTGGTTAACTTTATAATGTTTATTCAGTTGTCAGACAATGGAGACTGACAGTAACCAATACAACAAATTTAATTATTTACAGAAATATATAATTGTTTAATGTTAGTAACCATTAACCACATGGTTGGTAACATTTTTGATGATGTACAGTAACCAAAATTGATGTTGATTAACAAAGTCAGTATACTGACTGTTTTGATAACAAAGTAAGTATACTGTGTAACATTATATTGTCTAATGCTGTCTTAGTTACTGACTAATTCTGTCTTGGTTACTACATAATATTACTAATTAATACTGACTTGGTTACTGCATAATATTACTAATTAATGTTGACATGGTTACTGACTAATGTTGATTTGATTACTAAGTAATATTATATTGGTTACTGACTAATGCTGACTTGCTTACTGTGTAACACTATAATGGTTATTTACTAATTCTGAATTGGTTACTGTATAAAATTATAATGTTGACTTGGTTACTGTGTAAAAATATTATTTAGTGACTCATGCTGACTTGGTTACTGACTAATGCAAACTTAGTTACTGCAAGGATTAATTGGTTACTATATTATTGGTTGCTGAAGCATATTAATGTATACTTCTATTTATGTTTTTTATATTAATGGTTACTTGTTAGCCAAATTGGTTACATTCTTACAAAAGTCTGCCTTTAGTTGGTAACAAACAAATTATACTGATTATTTTTTACTGTAAAATGCAATGAAAAATGTGTTTATGTTCTGGTTACTACATAGACATATGTTGGTTACTGTCTAATCTAAATTTGGTTACTGTATAATGTTATTATGATTACTGTATAATATCAGTGTGTTTTATACTGGTTTGTTTTATATTGATGATTACTTATTGACTACATTGCTTAACTTCGTACAACTGTTAGTCTTTAGGTGGTAACAAACTGATGCGGATGAAGAGCAGGTGTGTCAATTTATGTAAAGATTTGATCTAGTGAGAATTTGGTAATTTTTGACAAGTTTGGAGTGTCGAATTTTGGCAGTTTTAGGAGCCTAATTTCATTGGAAACGGGTTAACGATCAAAAGTCACAAGCTTTGATGGTGAACTGCATGATTTTTTGATCAAATTACATCATTTAAACCTTCAAAATTGCATGTAAAAATGTGGTTTATATTCTGATTACTAAGATTATGTAATTTGGTTACTGTCTAATATTGATTTGGTTACTTTACGATGTTTATTCAGTTGTTAGACAATGGAGATTAACAGTAACCAATACAACAAATTTAATTATTTACAGGAATATATAATTGTTTACTGTTAGTAACCATTAACCACGTTATTGGTAATATTTTTGATGGTGTACAGTAAACAAAATTGATGTTGATTAATATTTTAATTTTTGATTCCATCACTGATCAATATAAAGTAAACATATACAAGCTTTATAACAGTCTTGATACAAGCTTATAACAGTCTTGATACAAACTTATAATTATCTGGTTACTAACAAACTTGTAACTATCTATGATAATTATCTGGCTACTAACAAGCTTGTAACAATTGATGTTTATCCTGATACAAGCTTGTAACTATCTGGTTACTAATAACAGTAACCATAATGTAACATAATAAAATAGTAACCATATAATTATATGACAGTAACCAGAACAGGTTTTAATGGTAACCAAAATAGAAACATCATGTAATGAAACCCAGTTTAGGCAATCCATGTATACTAAACAATTACATATTAACTAGAATAAAAAAAATAAAAGTATCTGAAATTCCAAATTGAGGACACAATAATAGTAGCCAAATCATAAGGTAACAGTAACCAAAACATAATAAAGAAGTAACCAAATAGTTATATGAAAGTAACCAGAACATGTAAGATGTGTTTGTGGAAATGAAAGTAGAAATAGAATAGCAAAAACCTTGTAGAATATATTTGAAGGAATTTACAAAAATAATACATCAATGTATACTAAGCAAATACATGGTTTATTATGACTTGGGTTTATTATTTATAAAAATAATACATCCACAAACTAATGATGCCTTAAACTTCTTCAACTGTCTTGGGTTCAATTTTTTGGTAATAATATCGGGGACTTCCATGTCACGCCAATGTATAACTCTTCCAATGAATTTTCTATTGCATTCCTCGTAGTAAAGATTCCATAACTGCAA
Organism: Panax japonicus; assembly: GCA_020205505.1. Classification (NCBI taxonomy): domain Eukaryota; kingdom Viridiplantae; phylum Streptophyta; class Magnoliopsida; order Apiales; family Araliaceae; genus Panax; species Panax japonicus. The sequence goes on from CM035102.1 coordinate 3,311,861, forward strand.
ATAAAAAAAATCAGATTTACACAGTCATTAGTAACCAAAATAATATTTATATCATAAACAGTTTACCAAACAAATACATTGTAACCAAAACAACATATAAAAGTAACCAAAATCTCAATTGAGGGGAAAAGAATGGTATCCAAATCATAAGCTAACAGTAACAAAAAAATATACTAATGAAGTAACCAAACAGTTATATGTTAGTAACCAAAACATATATTAATAGTAACTAATACATAAACAACATATAGACCAAACAAAGTTTAGTCAACCCATATATTAAACAAATATATGGTAACCAGAACAACAAAAAACAGTAAGCAAAGTCTCAACTCAAGGAAACAAAAATGGAATCCAAATCAGAAACTAACAATAAGCAAAAACATACTAAAGAAGTAACCAAATATTTATATGATAGTAACCAAAATATGTTTTAATGATAACCAATACATAAACAACATGTACACCAAAACCAGTTTAGTCAACCATGTATACTAAGCAAATACATGGTAACCATAACAACATAAAAAAGTAACCAAAATACCAAATCAAGGTAACAAACATGGTATCCAAATCTTAAGCTAACAGTAACCAAAACATAATGCAGAAGTAACCAAACAGTTATATGATAGTATCTATTTTTTATTGCTTGACGTAGCTACAACAGAAGCATTACATCAAGCCCCCAGAAATTGGTCTAGTATACTAAATAACATATAGACCAAACTCAGTTTAGTCAACCTGTAAGACCCCGAATTTTATGAAATAAAAGTATTCAATTTTTCTATTCAGTAAATGGTTAAATTGATAAAAGTTAAAGTTAAGGGTGGTATATGAAATATTTTTCAAAATACGCAAGTAGTTATAAAATATTCATTGTTGTCGGGGAATATTCGTTTGGTCGTGGAATATTCTTTCTGTCGGGGAATATTCGTACGACGGCGCAGCCATTTGTGGCCCCATAACAGAATAACTGTCGGATGAAGAAAACGACAAAATTAAATTTTTATAAATAACGGCGTAATCGTTACCGTTAACACTGTTGGAATACCCAGTTGGTAAGATAAAGTAATACGCGTTGTTGCACAGTAGCACACGGTATTACACAGTATTTTTGAATTATTGATTCTTACGTAAGAAGACACTACTCAATAATTGTTACAGTAATTACTGTTCAATATTTTATTTTATTGATTCAATAATTGTTGCGTTGATATTTTATATTATTATTATTTCAATAATTGTCATTGCATAGTATTTTCCATTATCAGATCAATAATTCATATTATTTGAATAATATTATTAGATAGCATTATTGGCAATGTCTAGAAAATTCTGTCAATGAGATGTTTGGTCACCTAATTGTGCGCCAGTAAGGAGAAATTCTTATTAGAAAGCCCCCTCTATCCTGGAAACGGCCTGATTGTCAGTACTGTGATTCTGTAATATTATTTTTGAATAATTAATTATTGATTATTATAATAAAGAAAATATTTATTTTATGTGGATATAGATGGAGGAAATTTTTAATGTGACAATTGTTGAAAATTAATATTTTATCTTTTTCTGATAAAATAATTCATTTAAATATATTATTTTTATAATATATTAACGGTGATATTTTTACAATGAATGTGGGATATATGAGTATATGAGGAGGAAGAGTATTTTTGTGGCATTAATTGTTTAACACATGTATTGTGTGTCGGTGGACACAATTCTTGACCGAAAATTTATTATAGACTGTAAAATCGTCCGTTTGTGGATTTCGGTCAATTTCTGTTTGGAATTTGGAAAAACTTCCTTCTGCAAAGTTGTAGAGAATTGAATTTCCTATAAAAACTCGCGAGATTCGAATTTTCTGACAAAAGGGCTATTTATTATGAATTATTGAAGTTCCGGAGTTCCGAAATAATTAATTTTTGAAAATTTTAATTATTTTATTTAAGAAAAACATTTTTGTGGTTGTTGGCACATGGGTGGCTGATGTTTTTGACCAAAGATGACTTTGAAAATTGGTTGGTGAAGGTTGGTGTGGAATAAGAAAAAGAAAATGATATTTTATTATTTTAGTCTCCTTTGGCGTTCTAGCATTTTCTTATAAATAGAGGGCTAAGTTAGAATTGAAAATCACACCAGAAACATAAGCTTTCTCTCTACTTCTCTCTCTATATATCAAGTGTGGTATTGTGAGTATACTTTTAGTGTTGCTATACGGTGAAAGGTTTCTTCGGCTTTTCATTCGATATTCCAGTCAGAAGTACTGCTCTTTTGAGGTAAGGGATAGTAAGGGATGTTGTTTCTTATTAAATGATATTATCTTCTTCAATATCATTATGCTGAAATATTGTTCTGAACTTGTTATCAAATTTGGAACTTTTTCATGTCGGGGTTACTATTCATGAGTTACTATTCACGAGTTACTATTCATGAGTTACTATTCACGAGTTACTATTCATGAGTACTATTCACGAAGCGTGATGATGTTTTTGTGAAATTTCTATCTTTTGGTGTCGGAGTTACTATTCACGTGTACGGAACTATTCACGTATACGGCACTATTCACGAATACATCACTATTCATCGAAAAATAAAATTTCTTCTTTTTGTCCAAAATATCTATTTTGGCTACTATCTTTGATTGTATCCATGTTTTGATCGTTATTTTTGAGTTCTGCTTCAAAATCAGTTGTTATGAAGTATTATTGATCTGTTGTTTGATAGCCTTGACCCGTAGTGCGAAGATGGACAGGTGTATTACATGATCATGACCATGGGTGATACTAATGAATATCCTTGGCCGTAGTGCGGGGATGGTTTATTTAGCTGAGTCTCAGCGATTGGTTTTATAGTTGAATATCTTTGGCTCGTAGTGCAAAGGTAGACAACTGATTGTTATGATCATTGTCATTACACTTGAATATCTTCAGCCTTTGGGGTAAGGATATTGAGTAAACGATCTATTAAGCCTTGTGGCAAGAAGAAATTATTAATTCATGTTATTATAAATATGAATTGTGAACTTAACTAACATCTTTGGTGGTTCAGGTGAAAGTAAGTGATGAAAGTTTTATTGGTCTTGAATATAAATATGAACTGTTGAGAAATATCTTTGGCCAGTAGTGCAAAGTTGAATTGTTGACTGGTATGATCATGACCATTGAATTTATAATTGAATATCTTTAGCTTAAGTACAGAGGTGAAATGATCAATATGGTTATAATTATTGTTTATATAAATTCTGAAATGATTATATATTTCTTTGAGATAATAATATATTTTGCCTGTAGTGAAAATATGAACTGTTGATGAATATCTTTGGCTTGTAGTGCAAATATGAATTGTTGATGAATATCTTTGGCCCGTAGTGCAAAGATGACATGTTGTTGAATATCTTTGGCTAGTAGTGGAAAGATGAACATGTGTTGAGATGAACATGACCAACTGATGATCCAAATGAATATCTTTGGCCGTAGTGCAAAGATGAAATTATTAGTATGATTATGAACAGGAAATGTGATTTGGTGTAACCATGATCTTTGATGTTTCAGGTAAAGATAGGTGATGAAAATTATTTTCGTCCTGGATGTGAAGAGGAATTTAGAACTACAATTATGATTATGAGTTATTCATATGATTGTGGACCAGAATTGTTGATTGATGTTACAGGGATAAAACATTGTTGGTGGACTTTTAATGTGGAGAAGATAATAGACTTTATAGTCTATTTGACTCTTCTAATGGATTGCTCGTTCCGCTGCAACTATGGTTGAATTTTTTATCATATACCATATGTTCTAAATCTCTGATTTATTACTGTTGAAGGCTATTGATAATTTATTTATCTTTAGTCATGACATTCTTTACTGAGCTAGTTGTGCTCACCCTTTTGCTTCACAATTCCTTTCAGGTAATACGAGTGTAGCTGGGTCGAGCGGGGGAATAACAAGGGAATAGAACGGTGGTCTATAGATGTTGAGGGTGAGGTGAATTTAACTTGGAAGAGTGTTTTGCCACTGTCATACAAGATGTCTAATGACATACCACCTTGTGTCATCATAAGACATGGATGTGCTCATCCACTTGCTGAGTATATCTACCAGCACTATCTATATGATCTTGGAGTCTATTTGAAATATAACTCTCAATTAGAGACAGTGGAGATAATGATATGTCAGGAGAAGACTTGCCATTGGGAATAATATGATAATAATCTTCTTGTTTTTCTTTGGGGTCTATTGGGTCAACCAAGGATAATTCTGTGGCCATATGATATCTATAATAACCTAGACGCATGGCCTCCCATATATGAAGGTTTCCTTGAGCACTTCCCAAAGATTCTAATTTCTAAAACAGTTTTCGACTATACCTTTATGTAAGGTGTCAGTATGAGGTGCTGTCCACGGTTGGGACATGAGTCACAGTTGATATATATTTGTATACAAACTCACAACATATGTGTTGTTGTATTTTGCACGACAATTGTTGTAATAAAGTCGTAGTTGTTTTCTGTATCATGTATTTGGCGACTCAGAATGGGTTGGATTGAATGGACCTATTTTGGGGTCGTTACACAACCAATGTATACTAAGCAAAAAATATACTAATGAAAAAACCAAACAGTTATATGATAGTAACCAAAACATGTTTTAATGTTAACCAATACATAAACAACATGTACACCAAAACCAGTTTAGTCAACCATGTATACTAAACAGATACATGGTAACCATAATAACATAAAAAAGTAACCAAAATACCAAATCAAGGTAACAAAAAATGGTATCCTGAATCACAAGGTAACAGTAACCAAAACATAATGCAGAAGTAACCAAACAGTTATATGATAGTAACAATAACAAAATTTAAATTAGCACACCTTTAAAAAAATTTGGGTTAGAAATATCTTCTAGCTATGAACTTGAGCTTCTGTCTTAACTACAAGAACATCAAAATCAGAATCCAACTGTACAAACCTAAACAAATTTCTTCAAGTCCTTAATAGAATCACACTCTGTGATTCTTTTCCTTTTTCCATCCTTCTTCCTTGTATCAACCATTCTATACAAAACATAAAAATAACACAAATCCAAACAATCAATACCCCATTCTGTTAGAAACATAGCGTATATATATGATCATATTGACAATTAATTAATAGAATGAGAATTAACAGAAATTAGAACCAGACCTTAGAGAGAGAAACCAAAATCTTTTCAGTTGTGAGAGAGTTGGATGGAGAAATCACGTATTCGACTGTCAGAGTTGGAGATAGAAAGTCACGTATCAGCCTGAAAACATAGCTTGCTCGCGGCGGCGGTGGAAGAGGACGACAACGAGTGGCTTCGACGCGGCGGCGGAAGACGACGGGAAATAAGTAGTAAGGGAGAGAGAAGTAGTAAGGGAGAAGAGAGAGAAATAGTAAGGGCGGATAGAGAGACCTAAGGAAGATGGTATCTCAGCCCATTAATATTAATCCCTTAATTTAAGAAATTTTAATTGTATTAGGATTGAAAATAAAAATGATGAAGTGTAGTATTTTTGTAATTATTTTATGAATGTATGCTTTTTTTAATTATTTTCAAAAATGAACTAATATATGTACTTGTTCCAAATTAAGGATCCTTTACAATAATATACAACATTTATTAAGTAATTACACTATTAGTGCATCACCAAAATAATTACAAAAATAATAACTTTCCCATATTTATTTACAATATTAGTGCAATTAGGATTCCTTAATTTAGGAAATTAGTATATGATTCGATTCATAATAATAAGGAAACCTAAAATCAAGGAGAAATAACTGCCATAAATAATAATTCAAATTCAAATATCTTGGATCTGACAACAAAAATAAATTCAAATTCAAAATAATAATTCAAATTCAAATATTCAAAGTTACCAAACAAATCGAAAAAAAACAAAGAGGAAATCACGAACAACCAAAATAAATCAAAAAAAAAAGTCAAAGTTACCAAACCAGCAAGATCATATCCAAAACGAATTCGGAGTAGCCGAACAAAGAGGAAATCACGAACAACTAAAACAAAACAAATCGAAGAAGAAGAAGAAGGAGAAGAAGAAGAGAAGAAGAAATCGGAGTTACCAAAACAAATCGAAGAAGAAGTCGGAGTTACCAAACCAGCAAGAACAGATCCAAAACGAATTTGGAGTAGCCGAACAAAGAGGAAATCACGAACAATTTTTTTTTATGAATATTTAGTTACCCACAAAAACTAAAATAGTTAACTTTGTATGAATGTTTGGCTACCAACTGCACCATATTTAAAATAATTTTATTTTAAAAAGGTTATTAATAAGTAACTAACAGCTACATAAATGGAAACTTAGACATGGCATTTCGGATACCATCTGCACGTAACACTTAGAAACTGTTCTTAAATTTTTTTTTATAATTAATTGGTAACCCAATAAAACTGAATTGGTTATCTTTTTATGAATGTTTGGCTACCAACTTATAAATAACATTTTAAAAATAAAATTATTATGAATATGGTCCAGTTGGTAGCCAAACCTTCGTACAAAGGTAAGAATTCTACTTTTTGTGGGTAACCAAATATTCATAAAAAATAAATCGCGCCTCTGCCACAAAATCGTTTTCTGCGCAAGCCTCTCACCAAAACGAATCATTATCAATTGGGTGAGGAAGAAATGAAGATTGTGGGGTTTTGAAACAGACGACTCCTTTAGCTCTGCTTCGTCTCTTGTAGCCAATCGCCTAATACTAACTGCAGCAATTTCCAATGCTATTCCAGTGCAGGAAAATTTTCTCTTGGATAGTGACAGTAGCACAAGCAGCTATGCAACAGGATCCACGAGCCTAGTTGGAGCACCTTTCTTGGAACGTCTCTTTCCATTGTTATCACCGCCCCTAGGAATATATATATATATATATATATATATATAGAGAGAGAGAAAAAAATACGTTGAATGAAGAAGAAGGGTGACAGTTGTTCTAGATGAGGAGAGAGAGAAGAAATCATGGGAATAACTAATCCCTAAATTAAGAAATCTTAATTGCATACTAATTTCCTAAATTAAGGAATCCTAATTGCACTAATATTGTAAATAAATATAAAATTATATTAATTGTATAAATATTTTATGAGTACACTATTGTTGTAATTATTTTCAAAAATATAATAGTATATGTAATTCATCCTTAAATTAATTCCTTATTGGACTCATTTAATTGGGTTAGCCATTTATCCATCCATTAACTTACCATAATCATGCACTTAAATGTGTATGTAACTCACGTATATTTGGTTAACATATTTACACCAAATAAATTATTCTCATAATAATTTTCATCAAAATATTTATTTTTCTTTAGTTAGTTCTAACTAATCGAATTAATTAGTCTTGACCAACTATTAATTTACATTTCTCATCACTTAATCGATAATAAATATATATTACACATATATTTATTCTTCATTGCATAAATCTCATAAATATATATATCGCACACACACGCGCGCGCGCGCGCGCGCACACACACACACACACACACACATATATATATATATATATATTTATACTTTCAAACCTGACACGTCTTATAATAAGAATTTTATTTATTAAATTCTTATTTTAAATTTTATTTTTGAAAATTCGGGTTATCACAAACCATTACTTTTGCTAAACAACCCCAAACTTTTAAGTATTTATAAGACGGTTTATGTCCTTCCCATAATTCATAGGGTGAAGTATTAGACTTCTTTTGAGGTATTTGGTTGATAATATAATTTCCTGAAAGAATTGCTTCCCCCACAAATTCTGAGGTATCCCAGAACTTGACAATAATGCATTCATCATTTCTTTCCAAGTTTATTCTTTCTTTCTATAACACCATTTTGTTATGGTGAATAAGGTTCAGTTCTTTGGTGTATTATACCATGTTGTGAATAAATTTCAACAAAAGGAAATTCCCCACCTCTATCACTTCTAATTATCTTCATCTTTTTATCAAGTTGGTTCTCAACCTTATTTTTGTAATATATAAACATTTCAAAGCCTCATCTTTACTTCTCAATAAGTAAACATAATAATATCTTGTACAATCATCTATAAAAGTAATATAAGTATTTCTTACCTCCTCTTGTTTGTATTATTTTAAATTACAAATATCAATATATATATGTATCAATTCAAGAGGTTCTGTACTTCTTTCAATTGATTTAAAAGAAGATTTTCGAAGTTTTGCCTCATTCACACTTCACATTTATGATTAGAGTTAATCTCATATTTTGGCAAACATTCCATATTAATTAATCTACATATAGTATTATAATTAACATATCCTAATCTACCATGTCATAAATTAGATGACTCAATCATATACGCAGAAGATGTAATTTTATTAATATTGGAAGGTATAATTGTCATTGCATTTTTTTTGAAGAGCCCGTTGCTCATATATCCCTACCCCGTATACATCCCATTTTTAGTTATGACAAACATGTCTGATACAAAGACCAATTTAAATTTCTTTTGACTAAGAAGGGATCCTGACACTAAATTCTTCCTAATATCATGCACATGGAGCACGTTCTTGAGATTGAGTTCCTTACCAGATGTCATCTTTAGAACCACCTTTCCTTATCCAGTAATCTTGGAGGAAGAAGAATTTTTCATATACAATTGTTCTCCATTCTAAATTTCTTGATACGTGAAGAACATCTTGTCTGGTTGCTCCAGTATCTACCCACCATTCCCTGGGATTCTCAACCATGTTTACTTCAGAAACAACCGCTGAAAGGTTCATTTCAGAAATATCTTGAAGAAGACCATCCACTTCCGTTACATTAGCTTGTGCGGACTTCTTGTTCTGGTATATGCATTTACAACAATCCTTTGCCCTATGTCAGGCTTGTCACAGATGTAGTATTTTCCTTGAAACTTCTTATTTGTTCCATGTTGAGGCTTATTGCCGGAGTACTTTCTCTTTTTAAATTTCAGACCTTGTTCCACCACGTTGGAAGGTCCTTCTTGTTTTCTTCTCATAAGCACGGTTGTCCTCTTCAATCCTTAATCTTACGATTAAGTCTTCAAGTTTTATCTCTTTGCGTTTATGCTTGATATAATTCTTAAAATATTTTTACATTAGTGGTAGTTTTTCAGTAACAACAGCAACTTGGAAAGATTCACTTAAGGACATACCTTCTGCATGTATTTCATACAGGATTACTTGTACTTTTTGGACTTGGTTGATGACAGCCTTAGAATCCACCATCTTGTAGTCCAAAAACTTGCCAACTACGAACTTCTTTGTGTCACCATCTTCTGTTTTATATTTTTCATCCAAGAAATACCATAATTCTCTTGTTGTCTTGAGAGAACTATACACATTATATAATGTGTTATCCAATCTATTGAGGATATAGTTTTTTTTTTTTACAGAAAATCAGCATGTTTTCATGCATCAATAGCGGCCACCACTTGCTTATCTGTTTCATTCTCATTAAGCACGGGGGGTCTTCATGAAGAAACCTCGCCAAGTTGTGCGTAGTGAGATAAAACATCTTTTGTTGCCATCTTTTAAACTTTGTTGCAATGAACTTTTCTGATTTTTCACCATGGTTCACAGGAACATTTGGTATCAGAAGTGTAGAAGAAGAATATTTATTGCATATATATATATATATATAGATAGTAATTGTCTTAAAATTGTTAGTAAAAATGAATGGACACTATATATATTAATTTATTTCAAATTGTAAAAGTGAATTTGTCAAGGCTAGTACTTGGTACTGTCCTTAAGATAATTATGTCTTCCATACGGTGCTTAGAGTTTAATAACACTTGTCTCCCAGAATACAATGATAACGTATGCTATAGTAACACTGCAAATAGCATACACAATGAACCAAAAGAAAATGCTCTGAATTCTCTCTCTAAAAGAACTTTGACTTATGAAATAAAGAAGACTCAAATGAAGAACTATGCTTGAAATGCTTGTGAATTGGATGAATGAAAAGGCTGCACCCCCTGTCTATTTATAGGAGGGTTAGTGACCCATCTGAAGGGACACAACCCACTGAAAAGACACATTTAAGCCAAAAACAACGTAATTTTTGGCTTTAACAGAAAGGGTGCGTCCGTTCGGGCCAAAAACGACGTAGTTTTAGGCTTAACAGAACAAAAACGATGTAATTAAGGCTTTAGCAGAAAAGGGTGCGTCCGTTCAGGCAAAAACGACATAGTATTGACGTGTCTGTTCAGTAGATAACACTTCCTAAAACGACATAGTTTTGATAATAAATAACATTTATCAAAACGACACAGTTTTGATAATATAACTAAAATAAAATAAACAAATTTTGTTCAAAAAAATTATATACAAGGACCTAAAGCCGCAAGCCCGGCCTGACTGGTCGGTAGTGACGGCGCGCGTGTGGGTTCCGACCTAGCCTTGGTTAGGTTCTCTCCCTTCTACAAAAGTGGGTGCCCAAGCTCAAGAGTAACTTTAATGTATATAAACTAATTAATTCTTCAGTTTTTAACCGATGTGAGACTTGTGTTCCCACAAATATTTATTATCATTTTCAAATGTGATCTTTAGGAGTTAATTTCTTATTAATTACTTTATGGATTTGAGCTTCCAAATACTTAATTTAATCTAATGTAGTTAATATGTGGAACTATTTGAAATAATTAATGACATCTACTTCAATTTAGGCTTAAATTTTAACAAATACTACATAAAAAAGTGATATATAAGAGCATTATATGTTTGACACAATACAGCATCTAAAAACATAGATGGAGAAACCATCTCAAAAGAGATACACTGAGGATGAAGAAGTTATCGGTAACATAGAGAACAAAGACCATGATGATATATGATTATTGAACTTATAGCAGCTAAAATATTTACAGTTTTTAGTTTAATTAATCATTTTAAAATTAATAAATCTTAATTTTTTAGTAATAGAGTTTATGATCAAAATTAACCACGTACATAGTTACCTAGTAACCCAGGGTTCATGGTTCCAAAAATAATTAAAGAGTAATGTTATGCACACCAACCATACACACTGAAAAATTAAAATAGGTTGCAGAGTTTACTCTATGTCATCAGATTGAATAGGAGAATTTGAATTGCTACAATTCTCACAAAAATCACCTGCAGTTACCCATGACAACAATTAAGTTGAACAGTTATGAACAGCTACATCCTAACAGCCTGTTTGTGAATTTTATGTAGGAGTGAAAGGAAAGGAGCAGAAAGTTCCTTTCTCCTAAAATAAAACTAGCAAATAGGCATTAACAGATGCACATGAGTCATACAGATTATCCTCCTAAAAATATCAAGTTACCAACTAAGAGACATTTTGGGCTTAATGACGCAATATTGGCAAATGCATCGGATGTTTAATTATTCAGTAACATTCATAGCAATTTTTCAAAAACAAGTCAAACCACAACTCTCAACTGTTAGCAGCATAAGCTAATTCGGACTACTAAAAACTCTTAATGATTCCCCATAACGATTTCAGTCAAAACTCTTAAAATTTAACCAGACCGTTCTTTTCTAATCCTACCAGACTTTTCATAATTTGTACAAAAACACTAAAGAGTGCATTACTTGGAAACTTGTAAGAAGCAGAAGAATTCATCAAGCCATCTCTTTCCAGCTCCTTGTTCCCACGAGAAGTAACAAAGCCAAGAATGATTTGCCAGCTGGCTTTGAAAGCCAAAACGAGATACCAAATGACGGAAAAAAGAAATTCCTAACGACAGCACCTTTTTCCACTTCGGTAGCTCCCATTCCAATCCCGGGCCTCACTGCATAGCAGCAGCCCGCTGTGGAGTTTGATCACATCTGATGTTTCCCCATTGTTGTCCTAAAGAGGGCCCCCTTCTCTTTCAGCAGAGTGCGGGTCATACACTGATGCCCGAAATGTTTCTTGGTTTTTGTACCTCCCACCATTATTGCCATTGGTGTGTGCTTCGGAAGTCACCAAACCTCTTGCTTCCTCGTGGTTTTTTGAATTGGAGTCGGAATGAAATGGCTCAGATCCTGAGGAATTGGCAGATCGAGCTGAGGCAAAAGCCACAGAACCAGTCTCCTTCCCCTCAGTTGAATGCGGTGCTTTGAAGCATCAACATCAGACTTCTTCGCAAAACGGCCTCCAGAAGCTCTTGCCCTTCTAATAGCATGCTGATGCCGAGATTCATGAAGATATGGCTGTAGATTTTGGAGAAGGATAACAGGAGTTATGAATCCACTAAATATTGACATGTCAATAAGGGAATAGATATCTTCAAATCCTAACCACTGGTATGAGTTGATAGAATCAGAATCAACAGACAAGCCTTGGCCATCCTGTAAACCTGGTATAGTATTGTGGGATACATTTACATCTAAATATGGGAACTTTGAACATTTATCTCGTTGTGGATAAGTTCTGAAAATCTCTAACCTTATGGGAGGGAGATGATTTTATTTTTGGTAATTATCCAAGCTATCAGAACTTATCCACACGCACAAAAAAAAGCTTCCCATTCATCAATTATATTTGGAAGTATAAAGCTCCCTCTAACATTAAAACTTTCGTTTGGTCCTTAATAGTCTCAAAATATTAATAATATGCTTCGGCAACGCAACTACTACAAATCATTGTCCGGACGTTTGTGTTGTGTATGCAGGCTAGTAAGAACTATGATGAGTTTCTCCACTGCTCCAGGATATGAGAGTTGTGTTGTTCGTTATTTGGAGTTCGTGAATGCTAAATTTGTCCAGAGGGAGTGGAAGAGTCGAGAGTTCCTTCCTACCAAGTTTAAGAGTTTATTGAAGAATAGAGATGGCAAGGTACTATGATAGTGTGATTACTATTTATCTAGGTACGAAGAGAAATGCTCAATTTTTTTGCAGCAAATCCATGTCCTCTCATCTCCTTTGGGATAGGGTCACTTTCCTGCCCTCTTTTTGGTCTTCAGCGATGAATGCATTTTTAAAAAAAAATTAAAAATGGGATTTCGTGTTTAGATTTGCAGAGATACTGGAGGGCAACCCTCTTTTAAGGCCTTTCTATCTACAGGTAATCATGTTTTATAAAAATGAATCAAACTATATTCTGTCGCAACATAAAAAATCATGCTGAGCAAATCAAGGCACAACTTATATTTGAACTCAAGTGTAACTCTTAACCAACCTTTCGATCTTTTATTAACTTCTTTTCAAGCTCTGCTTTGGCACGTGATTGTCTACGCCGCAAAATCCCATGGTATTGCTTAGCGTTCACATAAACAGGCTCTTGTGCCATGTCAAGGGGCAAAGGCATTCTAGCATGAAGTATATCAAGTAGATGAGGATGAACCTGAGAGACGTAATAGTTCTTTTTAAAACAAAGTTAAAAATAGCACAAGTTTCAATATATTTGCCAAGAAACAGTAATTATACAAGGAATGTCAATATATAAAATCGTAAATGATAGCCTGTACAAAATACATCCTCTGCAGCTCCTGTAACTCTGGAGCCAATTCAGCAGATGGTCCAAAATCCATTATCTGCTATATGAATTTCAGGTAATTATTTGTCCATATCCGATTTTTGGTCAACAACTCTGGAGCATCAAATCAAATGAGGGCTCATGATAGACTATTCCGCCTATATTCTTGGTCTACCAAAATGACTGGAGTATCTAGCTTCCGGCGGATACGTTTTAGGGGTTGTGGTAGGAAGAAGGTTGGTAAGGTTTTAAGCCATGTGTTCAATGTTTGTTATTTATTTGGAACAAGAGAAAAGTAAGGGTTTTTACTGATAAAGTGGAATGTCTCCCTCTTCACATGCTTATGGTTAGGATGCCTTTTGGCTGCCTTACGGGCGTCAACGATGAGTAGTTGAGTACCTTTCCAGGCGAAGCTATTTTGGATATTCAAAGGGATTGGGGGGGCTGTTTCTCTTTCTTTCTAATAAAAGTTCTTCTATCTTTTACTTGTCTTTTTCTACTTTAATTTTAAAAAATATCCATCAATATCTGCCACTATTTTTTTTCCCAAAAACCCCATGCTTCACGGGATGTTAAGCTAGTAACACTAGAAATGTTAGAAAGGAAGGGTTTATACAAGATCAGTATATTTCAATGCCAAAAGGAAAATCAATGCTACATTAATTCACCATTGCACTTGGGTTAAGTAAGTCTGTAACCAACATAAATTCCATAAAACATCATGAAACTTAATGCCATTTAACTTGCAGCTAGACCATCTAGCATTTATACTCGACTTAAGTAAGCAAACCACCTAAATACCAGAACGTACGGGATTCACCTACCAGTTTCAATATGCAACTAAGTTTCAGATTCACTCATGTCTCACAGAGAGAGCCCTATACAATCCCTTTAAATTCTACTCTTTTTCATTTCCTTTTATTCAAGTGATCCCCAGGCAAGGACTTATGTGGATAGAACATATGTCAAATGCATAGAGAATATATTGCAATCGAGAAAGATATTTGCAAAGGCAAGTTTTCACTTCAGCCAAACAAGAAAAAAGTCACGAGAGCAGAAGGTAATGAATGTAATGACGCAGACGCATACCAAAGGCTGACCATAAGCTGCCATCCTCCCTCCATAATAATATGGATCACAATATGCATTTGAAGTACAAGCCTGCAAAACAATTAAACCAGAAAATCGTTTCTGTTCCAGAAAGATATGTAATTTCTCTAATCTGACACATCAAGAAGATAATGAGTTGCTATAACTTCAACAGAGTTCAGAAAATGTTTATGAAAAAAACACATACAATTGAGTGACCAACAAGTTCAAGCTGTGGAGGCTGTGCAGCCTGTGTGAGGCTTCCATCACTCCTAGGAAGTGCATTTGATGCAAGATGCTGATTCAGATGGTCTTGGCCAAAATTTCCATCTAATCCTGATTAAGATCTTAATTAGAAACATATCAAAACATCATACAGTCTAAAGAAAACCAAAGCATCAGGCTGCTACAAGATTCAGTATTTGTATACTACACAACCAATAAATAGAATCTAACATAAAAATAAATGGTCGAGAATAAATCTCGCCAAGATATGATTTTATCACTTCAGAAATATACATCCAGCCTAACAGCTGTTATTAATTTTTTAAATCCACTTAATAAGTGAGATATCACCATAGGTTTTCAATAAGTTAAACCACATGCAACAGTATATCGTCAACCATATCAATGGCTCCCTTTATTCAAATTCCATGTTGCCCCCTCTACTATGAAGTATTTGTATCCATGGTTCGAAATTGTGCGTAAGCCTCAAGGCGCGCCTCAAAGCGAGGCGGTAATTTGCTATGGCGAAAGCTTGGGCCTCAAAGGGAAATACAGAGGCTTCGCCTCATTTGGCTAAGGCTTACGCTCAGTGCGTTTCGCCTCAAGCCGTATCAAGGCTTGGGCCTTGATTTGAATTTTTAAAAAAAACCCAAAATATTATGAATCTCTTTTAACTGTGAAACAAATGTTAATCTATAGTTGCTTTAAGGATTATATAAAACTTCAAAATGATGGGTATTCTTTTGGTTGATGAATGGAAGGGCATTTATATGCAAAACAAATGAAGGAGGTGAGATAATCTACCACTCGTTCATGATCATGAATGTTCTAGTAGCACTCGTTCATTTTCTTTAATCCTTCTTTTGAATATTAAAATAAATACGTTGACATAATATTTTTTTAATTTTGTAAGTAACAAATTTTAATCTTTGATACTACAACATGATATTTTTAATTTTATTTATCTATCTATTATATAATAAATAATGGGTGAGGAATAAAATTAACCGTCTTCTTAGGGCAATACCACATGTAATTTTCTTTTTCTCTCTCCTACATTTTATTTTATTTTAAAAAATTCTCACATTTTATCACACATTTTATAATTTAATTTATTGTATACACGTTATATGTATCACAAATATATTTGGATTTAAATCTAGGTGGCGAGGAGCGAAAGACGCAAAAATGTAAAAGAAAATGACAAGATTGTAGGAATTGGAATAGGCCTCCTCCCATAAGAAAATGCAGGCCTCATTTGGTTATTTATGTCTTTTATGACCTTGATTATAATGATGGATTATTTTATGATTTTATTGGCATTTTTTAATAATTTTTTGGGGACTTTTAGATTTTCAAATCGAGGCTTACGCCTCGCCTTGTCCAGGGGGAAAACGCGCCGTACTGCTTTTTCGAACATTGTTTGCATCTTTGATTTGCATACAAAGAGAATGATAATTCACTATTCAACTGAATGGTTTAAAGCTGTCTCAACAATTCTGGAGTAGCTCATATTAAAGCTCATACAGTAAGAGTCATACCACAGTAACCACACTAGTTCAACTAGGCCTAACTTTGTGAGTATCAGCACCTCTGCAAAATCATGGGTGAAACAAGATTCAACCTCTTAGATAATTAAAATTTGTTAACGTATAAATAAACTCTGCTAATTAACTTCCAACAGCCAACGTGAAGGGAGAGATAAAGTGGGGGTATGAACACGGTGACCAAGGGGTTTTGGCACGAGGGATAACCAAGTGCCTTTCATCCTTGTCAAATTCTTACTGAAAAGTTTACAACATATATAAGTGCTTAAAGTAAGAATTTTTTTGATAACTAAAAATGACATCTTTTCAGAGAATAAGTATATCCAGTCATGTTTCTTAATGTCACTTTTTCTTCTTCCCCAGATTAAAGATTGAGCGCCTTGAACTTTTTAGGAAGTTTCTTCTACAAGTCCTTTGAGTTCTTCTGATGACTTCCCATAAGAAGAGCATGCCATGAACTAATCACTTAAATTCTGTAGCTAATCTAGAAGACAATAGATCTGTAAGAGAAAACTGAAGAAGAATCCTCTCAAAAAACTTGGATGGAATTTCTAATGTCCCAAAAACCAAAACGCATCACCCAAGTCAGCATTCTTCTATGTTGAACATCTGTAAATACAATGGGAAGCTGTAAAAGATACTGCAATCATTTGAAAATTACCTGAACGCGGAGGTGCACTATTTTGTGATTCTTTGGTAGCATCATCATCTTCTTCATTTTGGCCACCATCAGATTGAGACATACCATCTGCCGATTGTTCAACTGAAGATGAATCAGATGCATTTCCTTGCATTGCAGAAGGGGAAATAGGGTTGTAGCCAGAACTATGCCACCATGGTTCAGAACACATTGCGGATCGTGAAATGTTAAATGGATCAACTTCCACTCGATTTCCAGATTTAGATTTTGACTGCATCCTTCAAAATACCTACAGAAGCTACACTTCAAAGTTTAGAAACATGCCACGGAAAACCAAATTCAAAATCAGCAAAAAATATCAAAACACAATTTCAAAAGCAAAAGTTCTGCTCAAACAAATACTGTGTTTGGAAGTTTTAGAAAGGAGAAAAAAGAAAGAGAAGGATAGAAATTAGGGGGAAAAAGCTAAAGTTACCTGTTTGTGAGGTTTTACAGAGAAGAAAAGAAGAGACTAGGAGATAAATTTAATATAAATATTCTTCCAAAATTTTCACCTCAAAAGTAAGAAGATTTGGGAAGAAAATCATTATAGACTTGTGGAAAGAAGTTTAAAACCGAAAATACCCTTAAATGGGTTTCTCAAATTTAGTCCTGACCCAACGATAACTCTTGCCTCATGGGTTCCATGAGGTCAAGGGTTCGATTCTTTGGGTGTGTGAGTATTCTTTGGGTGTGCGCGCGAAAATTAGCAAAAATTAATAATAATAATAATAATAATAATAATAATAGTCTCACAAGGGTAAAATAGGATATGCAATTTTACTAATAATTTCCTTCCAAAAACTCACAAACACAACGATAAAAGGTTACCTCTTTTCTTCTGTTTTCTTTTCTGTTATAAATTTTAATTCCTCTCTATTTCTTTTGTTCGCAAATTCATAAACATAGTGTAAGTTAATAGAGAAACCAATGCATCCGGGCCGGCTTCAAGGCGAGGCTCAAGAAAATTGCTTTGGATAATCAGAGGTCTATTTAAGATTCAAGACATTATTAGACATTAGCTTCACATCTATAGGCCCACCAAAAGATTTTAGGCATCAATGGAATGTCATAACCTTTTAGTTTTCCTTCCAATAATAATAGTCTTAAAACATACAAGTTCTCATCAAAAGCTTGTTTGCAAGCTTAGACTGGATAACTTAAGAAATAATTATTACAATGCAAAATGCACAAAATTTAAGTTAAATTGGACTTTTAGTTCATGACAATTGATATGCTTCTGTAGTCTCCACTTTCATATTATGTATTCCCTGATTTTGCATCTTTTATAGATATTTTTAAATGGTAAATTTCTTAAAACTTGTAGCATTAAGGCTTAGATCTTGTCACATTCTTTTTTAGTGCATACCTTATTTAGCTATGGGAAGTCAACTATTTAGCAAAATAGCATTAAGAAGATTTGTTGATATAACATTGCAGTGGATCAGTAAGTAGAACTCAGTACTAAAATACCAACAAGATCTATACATGTGCAAGCATATATATGTTGTAATTTGACATGTTTGTGGAAAAACCTCATAAAAGATGCATAAGAAAATAACATATAATTCAACACATATGCAATCTCAATTCTTTGATGAAAGACCAGAGCTGGAGAAACCGAAAATTCATGAAAACTAGTACAAATGAACCCAACACAAAAAACTCCATTTTCAAACAAAATTTGAACGCAATTCCCATACTATCATAATCAAAATAATAAATTTTAACCAAACATTACCATAATCAGGAAGCTTACAACTGGAACACAAAACTCAACAAAGATTTGATACAGAACTTAAAAATGGGGGGGGGGGGGGAACTCTAAGAACGAAAAAAATGATGGCATGTACACAATCACAACTGAATACAAACATATATGAGTGAGTGAGTGTGTGTATATATACAATTCATATGCAATTGAAAGAGAACATATCAAAATTGAAAAATTAAGGTGAACTAATTACCAGAATGGAAATTGAGCTGATGAATCGGAGAGATCTTAGCAGTCAAATCTATTAATTTCTCTCCTGCTGTGATGTAATACTAACATCAACTTTGAGTGTGATTCTATTAGATCATTTATGTAAATTTGTTGGACTAGGCCACTTTTGCTATCACTGCGTCATACCTAGATGAACCTCAATAAATACACCAAAGCTTTATGCAACAACACGTGTACAGCAGGACTCTTCCTTTACTTTTTTTCTCCTTTTGAATATAGTAGGAATAACTGATGTTTTTATCCCAGAATAGTTATTACCTTTTTATTTTTCAATATCCCAGATCTTTGTGACCTTCATCTTTTGATTTATATGATATACTTAATTTATTTTTACTTTGGAATTGAAAATCTTGTAATAGAATCCAGAAAAGGGTGCTTTTTAAAACATTTAATAAGTTGTACGCCTCTTTTTATTATTTTCTTTTAGCGAATAAGCACGCAGTACTCTTATTCAACAAACTAATCATTTAATTAAGAAAAGTGAAGGTAACTTCTACTAAAACAAATGATGTCATAATTGTTTCACATCTTACTTGTATATACTTCAGCAAAATTTATTCTACAACTTTTTTTGGTAAAGAGGGCTTATTTAATGAAAGTGTCTTGAAGTATCTTTGTAGGTCTGTTTAATTCGAAATGTTGAATAATTAATTTCATTTAAGTTTCAAAATTGATTGAATCTATTTCAAAGTTTACCCTTTTGTGTTAGCCGAATGACACCAAGAATCAAAATTCAAAATCGAAACAGAGGTAGTAAGATCACCCCCAGTCAGGGATTCAAACACTGATATTTGGACTGGTGGCACATACCACTAGGGAGATGATTGTAATATGTACACAGTGTGTGGGATTGGTTTCTCTATTTTGTTACAGTGCGTTTCTGAAATATGATAGTAATGTAAAACTATTGTGATAACTGAATTTGTTGCATTATTTTGTTGAATTTAGAATGTTTATGTACGACCCTTTTAGTATTTCTAAAAGTTTTTTGTTCTGTCGAGTAATTTTCCCATTCCCTATATTTCAAATTTAACCTTCAAAGTTTCATTTATTGTTGACAGGTGTTATAGAAAAAACAGAATCCATCAAAACTAAAACGCCACCGACCCCAAAATACAAAACACTCCACATTCAAACAACTTACTGTAATCAATTCCCATTCTATCAGAAACAAATGCTTCAAAATTCAACCAAACAGTACTATAATCCAAAATCCATCAAAACCCCCCCAACAAATCCAATAAAGCACAATCCAAAACAGCTCAAAATGTACTAAAAACTACACAAATACTAATCAGTAAACAAAATACATGACATAAGAAATAGAACAACCAATCACGAACACATGAGTGAGTGTATATACATAAATCACATATAGTAAAAGTGAAAAATTAATTCAGATAAAGATAGAACAATTACCAGAGAGTGAAGAACGGACAAAGGACAGAGAAAAAGCCCTAGAATTGAGTTGCTTATGACTCGGGATAGAATTTAGCGGTCAAAATCTATCACGTAGTAATTTCTCTCCTATTGTAGTAATGTTTATGTGATAATAACAGCACATTCTTATTCTTATCTATTTAAATTTGTTGATTGTATAACCTTGAGAAGAACGTGGATTTCGTATACCCAATCCTTTATGCGATGACACGTGTACAGCAGGACTGCACTCAATTCTTTTTCTTTGTTTCAATTAATAGCTTTAACAAGGGAGGCATATATGAAACTCAACCCTCATCTTGTTTAATTCTTTTTAAGAGCTCTCATATTTATATTAACAGATTCTCTTAATAATTAAAATTTAAATTTAAATTATTTAAATGACCTCTTAATAAAAAAATATGAACCGTTAAAATATATTGAGGTAGATTATTAAAATACAATCAAACACCACTTAGTGTTTATAATGATTAGTATATTTAAAGCGTTTGAAAATTTAATCGTTTATTCGACTAATAATAATTTATTTTAAATGCAATTTATTTAACTCATAAACATAACATGTGGGTCTCAAACGCAACTTACATCCAAACGTTACAAACTTTATCGTTGCAAGTGCTACAACTGCTGATAGCAAAACAAATTCTTAATCCTAAAAGTTTTTATTTATATATTTAAACCAGGCTAACAAATATAAATGACAAAATTAGATACAATATTATTTTTCTAAATGAAAACTCGCAAATAAACATACCCTCTATATATATTTATAATAATATACTCCATTCGTCTCATCAAAACTGATTTAATTTGAATTTAGAAGTCAAACTGTCCAATTTTGGAATCAAAACTTATCCCTTTTTTAAAAAATATAAGTAAAGAAATTATAATCATACGAATCTACGTTTAATTTACTATAACATCTAATTTTTGGAAGCTCAAAAATATAAATAAATTTGTTTAATTATCCATTTTAAAATTGATCGATTTGACTTGAAAAGTCAAATTAAGAGTATCACACATGGATAGTAGAGTTAAAGATCTCATAAACCGTTTAGTGCAGTCTACATGTTTTGATTTGGACCGGGTATCACACATATTTTTGGGTTATTTACACTATTATACAACAATTAGAAAGTAATTATAAAATTAGTTCATCTACAAAATAATTACAAAAAGAGTTCAATACAAATTGGTTACCTTCAATTCAGGTACTGACCCGACTACACATTCATAAATTGGTTACCTTCATATAAGTGTTTGGTTACCTATGTTTAATTGTTCAGTCTTTAATTGGTCACCACGTCATAATACTCAGTGATTTGATTATAAACTGAATGCAAACAATGTGTTTCAGATTTATGGTTACTAATTAGATATATTTTGGTTACTTTATAATGATTATTTGGTCATCATTCATAATATTGTATTATTTTTAATGCTTCAATTGTACTTTATTTTATGATAAAAACAGGTCTGATATAGTACATCAGCAAAAAAGTGTAACTACAAAAATATCTGAATGCTTACTGTGAGTAACCAATAACTAGACATATGATAACCTTTTTATTGATGTAAGGTAACCGAAATTGTGTTATACAATATTGAATAATATTTTGAATTTTTTTCTTCTTACATTAAGTAAGAGGAAAACCACACGACTACTCTCTGACTCCATCATGGTTTAATAAGATAAAGAAAACAAATACATGTAACACTTGGTAACTATTTTAAAAAAATTTATGACTATTTAGTTACCCACAAAAACTAAAATGGTTACTTGTGTATAGAGGTTTGGCTACCAACTGTACCATATTCAAAATAATTTATTTTTAAAAGGTTATTTATAAGTAACCAATATGATAAAGTTATGTCACTCACTAATACGCATTTGGATACCTCAAAAAGAAATAGTCCAAAAAACCCAATATGAACAAACAAACAATGTCAAACTACTGGTAATAGAATCGAAGATCAATCATCAATATCTAACTATATAAGCACTAGTAACAAAAACACAATTAACATGTTTTCAAAACAAAAACACTTATACTAGAAGAAGTGGTTTACAAATATATAAGCACTATTAACCAAAACACATTCAACAGTTTCCTTTCAACACCACTAGCCGAACATCAGAGAACTACTCGGATGAAGAAGAGGAAGGCACAGTCGATCCCCGTATCATCAAGGACGATGAGCCCGACTACGAAGAAGAAAAAGAAAGAGAGGATTTCTTCAACAACAATTACATGGAGTTAGTTGTTGCTTTTAACTCTATTAATAACAAATGCACTAATTTTATAAAATAAAATATTGAAAATGTATTAATTCTGTAAATATTTTCTAGATGCACTTTTGATGTAATTTTTTCTAAAAATATACTATGAAATGTAAATAACCCCATATTTTTTCAATGAGGATAAAAGAAAGGGAAAAGAAATGTAAATTGCATGTGTAGATTAGCCCAATAATAATGTTGGATCACCTTACCTAAAAGCTTAACATATTAGGTTGAGGTTCCACAATATTTATTAACTCATCTACACTCTTAAATTTATCCAATGTGAGATTCATGTGAAATATCCCAATATAAACAATCTTGTTTGCGAATTTTGTAATAATGGAAATAAAAGAAAAGAAATTGACAAAATTAACTATTGCAACCACTAAAGAAAACACAAGTGCCACTATAGAGCATCCCTGCAAGCTTTAAGTGTCGTTAAATAATTATAAAAGTATTGTTATATATATTCAGGCAATATAATTTTTGCTCTGACAATATCAACTGTTTTAATTAAATTGAAAATAAGACTAAACCAAATTAAGCATTCCTAACGAAAAAAATACCAAAGACAAATGAAACTAATTTGTACTCTAATCTCAATTTTTGAAGCTCGGTCTGTTTATTCATACATACCAAAGATATTTATAGTGAATATTACAGTTTATCATTTTATATGTAGATGAAAATTAAATTCACACATCCATATAGACAAAAAATTAACATTCACAATTGTTATTGTAACATAATTAATTTTATAGTACCTAATTAAAAATAAAATTGTTATTTCTCTTCTTTCATAAATAAAAATTTCTTCGAATTGATGGTAGTGATTATCCTCATAAAAATATTTTAATTATATGAATATTTATTTTTGAATTGTTGTTTGGAAAGAAAAATATGGTTATTTAGGTGAAAAATGGTACATTTCTATAAAATAGGTAAACAAAATGTTGACAAGGAATTCGTATTCGTTCGCATCTGTATTCGAAAAAAGCGGATATTATTTGCATTCGGGAAAATGGATATATCCGTATTCAGTTGAAAGGTATCCACAAATAAACGAATACGGATACGGATACGGATACGGATATGGATATAGATATAGGCGCATTCGTATTCGTTTCACATCTGACCGTAAATATATCCAGCGGATATCTGGAATCCGATATTCGGATTCATATCCGTATCCAAAATCTATATCCGAATAACTTATATATATATATTAATAACTCACACAATTAATTATATATATATATAAGTTATTAATATATATACTTATATTAATTATATAAATATATAATTAAGTTATTTGTCGGAGAATATTCGTACGACGGCGTAACCATTTGTGGGTTCCATAACGGAATAACTGTCGGATGAAGAAAACGACAAGTTTTAGTTTTTATAAATAACGACGTAGTTGTTACAGTTAACACTGTTGAAATACATGGTGCTTAAAATACAGTAATACGCGTGGTTGCACAGTAGCACACGGTATTGCACAGTATTTTTGAATTATTGATTCTTACGTAAGAAGGCACTACTCAATAATTGTTACAGTAATTACTGTTTAATATTTTATTTTATTGATTCAATAATTACTGCGTTGATATTTTATATTATTGTTATTTCAATAATTGTCAGTGCACAGTATTTCCCATTATCAGATCAATAATTCATATTATTTGAATAATATTATTAGATAGTATTGTTGGCAATGTCTAGAAAGTTCTGTCATTTGGTCACCTAATTGCGCGCCAGTAAGGAGAAATTTTTATCGAAAAGCCCAATCTTTCCTGGGAACGGCCTGGTTGTCATTATTATGATTCTGTAATATTATTTGTGAATAATTATTTATTGATTTATATGATAAGGAAATATTTATTTTATGTGGATATAAATGATGGATATATTTTAGGTGGTTGTAAATGAAGGAATTAAAGCTGAGGTGTTTTATTAGTATTTTGTCGGAATGGAGGTATTAAAAATCATCCGTATGTGGATTTCGGATATTTTTCGGTTTGGAATTTGGAAAACCTTTCTTCTGTAAAGTTGTAGAAAATTCGATTTCTTATGGAATGGACATATAATTCGTATTTTTCTGATAAAAGGGCTATTTTTATGAATTATTAAAGTTTTTGATTATTATCTAAATGATAAAACATTTTGAAAAATTCTAGAATTGGTGGGCCCCACTTTTGGTTGGTGAGAAATGTGCTCAAATTTTATTTCAAATGTGGTGGGTAACAATAGTAGCAGGTAAAGCCATCAGGTAGCAGATTAAGTCTGCTTCGGCGTGCTAACATTTTCCAATAAATAGGTGCTTAGGTTAGAATTGAAAATCACACCAGAAACATAAGCTTTCTCTCTCTATATTATCGAGCGTATTTTATGAGTATTTAGATACTTTGAGAGTTGCTATTCAGTACAAGTTTCATTCAGCATCATATCCGATGTTCCATTCCGAAGTACTGTTTCTTTGCAGTAAGGGATGCTATTTTTTCGTAATGATGTTATTCTTTCAATATCATTATACCAAAATATTGATATAGATTTTATTGTAGAATTTCTACCTTTTTGTGTCGGGGTTACTATTCACGTATACGACACTATTCACGTATACGACACTATTCACGAATACGACATTATCCACCGA
The DNA here is from genome assembly GCA_020205505.1 of Panax japonicus. NCBI lineage: Eukaryota > Viridiplantae > Streptophyta > Magnoliopsida > Apiales > Araliaceae > Panax > Panax japonicus. The sequence continues at coordinate 3,337,273 of CM035102.1, forward strand.
AAAATAATTTTTTTCCTTTTTTGTCCAAGATGTCTTTTATGGTTACTATCTTTGATTGTATCCATGTTTTGATCTTTATTTTTGAAATCTACTTCACAATTGGTTATTATGGAGTATTATTGAATTTAGATAAACTGAAATACGAATCCCTAATATTTGTCTTTCTGTCTCACAGGATTCGTTTTCTCTAAAATATTTTTCATCATCCTCAGTCCTTAATGGTGATACTTGATGAATATCTTTGGCCTGTAGTGCAAAGATGAATGATTACCTGATGAATATCTTTGGCTTGTAGTGCAAAGATGAATAGGTGTTGAGATGTACATGACCAACTGGTGATACAAATGAATATCTTTGGCCCGTAGTGCAAAGATGAATTTTTGATGCAAGATGTATATTGATTGATGTTACAGGGATAAAATATTAATGATGGACTTTTAAATTAATAGATGATAGTAGATTTCATTCTCTACTTAACTCTTCTAATGAATTGTTGTTTCCACTGCAATTATTGATCTAAAACTTGTTGTCTATTATATTCTATTAGATTTTTCCTTGTTGAAGACTAAGGATAATTTGTTGTATATTATCTTAGTCATAATATTCTTTACTGGGCTAGTTGAGCTCACCCTTTTCCTTTTTGTTCTATTTTTCTTCTCAGAAAGCGAGAACATAGCGGGAAGTAGTCGGGGTGTGGAATGATGGTTCTAGATAGTTGTTTAACAGTCCTCACTATTTTTTAAAATAGTATGTCAATAATTGTAATGAGAACTTTATCTGGGTGTGGATACTGTCTAGAAGACAATATTTGTATTTAAACTCACAATTATTGTGTTGTCGTATTTTGCACGATAATTGTATTAATAAAGTTGTAGTTATTTCTGTACCATGTATAGACCTGGCAAAATGAGCCCAGGCCCGCAGGCCGGGCCAGCCCGCCCGTTAAAAATTGGGCTATGGGCCTCATTTTTTTGGCCCACTGAAATCTAGGCCTTTTTGGCCCGGCCCAAATTTGGCCCGGCCCAATGAGAGCCCGCCCGTGGGCTCCCGGCCCGCCTGGTCTTTTTAAAAAAAACCCTTATTCTTCAGATCTTCTAAACCGCTAAAGCCTAAATTGCTAACCCTTGCCTTATTCTTCAGATCTGATACGAGAGACGGAGAGAGAGACTGAGAGGCGATTGTGTTCATACGAGAGAGACAGAGAGTTCTCATTCCTCAAGTTCCTTCGATCGATCGACTCCACGCTGTCCATGCTGAGTCGCTTGACGTCTCACGTCTGTCACTCTGTCTCTGTGTAGCTTCTTCTTCGGTTCTTCCCTACAGGTATCAATCGACCACGCTGTGCCTGTCCACGCCGATCTACCTTTTTCCCTTCGTTTTCTCTTCGTTTTTCAGTCTTAAGTTCTTAACTAAGTGTCTATAAGACTATGACTCTATGTGTTCTGCACTTCTGCTAGACTGCTATGTTCTACCTCTTTGTTTTTAGTTAGTTTCTGCTATGTTATGGTTTTTTTTAAGTTTATGTTCTTAATTTTTTTTAATCTATGTGTTCTGCACTTAATTTATGTTCTACCTTTTTGTTGTGGCAATAAATCTGTACTTGGATTGTGATTTTTGAATAATGAATAGATATGTGGACTGAATTGGGAGTATAACTAGACAGTCTGGACTGAAAGTTTCTAGTTATTTTTGATTTGTGAAACAAATTGTGTTTTTTTAAATTTGGGATGACACTTGGCAGGGCAGTTTTGACCAGGTTATTTGAGAACCAAATGGTCCAAATTGGTATTTGATTGTAGCATGTTTCTTCAATTCATGTTTGTGGTGGGTATTTTATTTTTTAGCATGTTTTTTCAATTCATGCTTGTCAAAATTATTCAAAATGAAATGTGACTGATAATCTGATATGACACTGCTAAGTGTTGAACTTGAACTGCTGATATTTGTGTAATTGTGTAATTGTGTTGCTGTTGATATTCATTTTTCATTCTGATATCATCAATTACACATCTCACATTTTAATTTTCTCCGAATACTTTAGTCAGTGTATTGTTTTCTTTTTTTTCTTGTATGAAATGTAGTACGTACCTTGTTAAAGATTTTAGAAATATATATAGTACCACATTATATAAATTAAAGGATTCTCCCACAATGATGTGGCATCGTTATTTTAGCTGCCATTGTCCCAACTGACTAAGCAGGAGTACTAGCTTCCATTCCTACACTTTAATTTAACAACCTTTCCCATATTCTCTATCAAAATGTACAGCCTAGTGAATTGTGGTCTATTGAGTGTTGATGAGATTTTGTTGCTGCTGCAGAGTGCTGAGTGCAGATTCTGTTGCTACAAATAGAATAGGATTGCAATTCTGATGCTGCAGAGTGCAGATTCTGTTGCTGCAAATGGATGTTTGAACTTTGAATAATTGAATTTGTAATTTTGTATTTGGATTTTGGAGCTTATTTATGTAATTTCGGGATTTGTATTATTGTATGTAAACAACAATATGTTACTGTTACAACAACTTAGTTTGTATTTTTTGTTCAATTTTTGTGATTTACAGATTTTTTTTAAAAAAATGAAAAAGCCCGCGGGCCGGCCCTACCCGGCCCAACCCGGGCCACGGGCCGCTTATTTTTAGCCCATCAAAACCCAGGCCTTTTTGGCCCAGCCCGTTAATAGCCTGGCTCGCCAAAGGCCCGGCCCGTTTGGGCCAGCCCGGCCCGTTTGCCAGGTCTAACCATGTATTTGGCGACTCAGAATGGGTGATGTATGTGACGCCCCCAAAATTAGGTATACATCACCCATCTTGGGCCGCCAGATACATGGTACAGAATTCAAATACAACTTACTAATACAACTGTCGTGTACAATACGATAAAACATAAACTGGGAGTTTGAATACAAATATTGTCTACTAGAGATCATACAAACTCAAAAGGAGTCCTCATTACAATTATTATCACACTATTTCACAGAATAGTGAGGACTACTAATGCTATCCTCTGGACCATTACTCCGTTCCCCGACTTGTCCCAGCTATATTCTCATTTCCTGAAGAGAACAGTGAAAGAAAGGGTGAGCTCAACTAGCCCAGTAAGAGATATTATGACTAAGATAATGCAGAATAAATTATCATTAGCCTTCAACAGTGTTAAATTGATAAAATATAGTAAACATCACGTTTAACTGCAGCGGAACAAGCAATCCATTAAAAGAGTCAAGTAGAAAATAAAATCTACTATCTTTTATGATTTAAAAGGTTTTTCATCACTGTTATAGCTGAGACTCAGCTTAATAAATATTCCACATCATCGAATCACCCCTGCACTACGGCCAAGGATATTCTTTAGTATCACGACCACAATTATTCATGCACTACGGGCCAAGAATATTTGTGTATTCATTAATGGTCATGATCATGCCAACAACTGTTCATCAATGCACTACGGTCTACGGGCCAATGAGAACTTTTACCACATCATTTGTAACATTACGGTCATGATTACACCGAATAATCCCTGGTCATAATCATACCAAGTCCATCTATGCACTACAGGCCACAGATGACTTTCAACAAAATATAAACATGAGGATGATGACAATGATATAAGAATTCAATAAAACAAGTTCAAGAATTATTTTATCCAGAAATTATTAACGTCCAAATTGTCAACACGATACTGTTTTGTAGAGTAAAATTCAAGAATGATCAGAAGAATATTTCCATGAAAGGATACTGGATGAAGCGCAAATATCAAGGATATTCTGCTAATTTCATGGAGTATAGAAGTCAGAATTTTAATCAACTGAGTAATACCGAATATAATAACAAAAGATATCACCATGCATGCGATAGAGACCGCACAAACAGGTTATTCCAGCAGAATAATAATAACGGAACCAGGTCAGGTGAAATTCACACCGACAGGATGTTCCAACAGAATAATAAATGCGGAATAGTAAATGATGGAACTAGGTCCGGCGTATAGCACAGACAGGATATTCCAACAGAAATGTAAAGACAGAATAGTAAATGGATGTCACCAAGTATAGGGTACTCCGCGTATACAGGTTATTCCAACAGAATAATAATGAATGGAATAACATAAGGATTTCACCAAGTATAGGGTATACCGCATATACAGGTCATGTATAGGGTATGCCACTTTTACAGGTTATTCCAACAGAATAACAAAGAATGGAATAACATAAGTTCTCTTCAAGAAGAAAGAATAACACCCCTTACATTATTAGGAGATTGAATACTGCAGTAGTGTAGTAACCGAATACTCTTCTTCTTTCTCTCTTATTCTTTCTATACTTTCTCTCTCTATAGCTTGAATGAATTCGTGAAAAATAATGAAGCACTAGGCCTCTATTTATAGAAGATTTCTAGCTTAGCACTTGCCATGTGAAAAGGCAAGTGGCTTGACGACTGGCTGATGTGAAAAGAAAAGTGGTTTGACGCCTGTAATGTGAAACGACAATTGGTTCGACGCCTGTAATGTGAAACGACAAGTGGTTCGACGCCTGTAATATGAAACGACAAGTGGTTTGACGTCTGATGAAGGTAATTACTATTGACGAAGGTAATTACTATTAACGAATGAGACTCTTAGATGATGACATATGGGCCCCCCCATAAAATAACCAAACTTACCACAAACGTCTCATAACAGACTCTTTATATACATCAAGGATTGAATAAATATTACCATAAATTAATTTATTTTTATTCAACACATAATTAATCTTTCAACAATTATTAGTCATTTACAACTTGTCGTCTCAATTATTGATTTAATAATATAACATATTATACAGATGATACTGTGACAATAATTGAATCAATAATATAAGAGATATGATGCAGCAATTACTGTTACAATAATTGAGTATAGCTGAATGACTTCTTACGTAAACATCAATAATCAATACCGTGTGCTACTATGCAACCACGCGTGTATCACTGTACTTTTACTACCGAGTAGTTCAACAGTTTTAACGGTAACACCTCCGCCGTTATTTTTATAGAAAGATAATTTTGTCATTTTCTAACTACGACAATACTTCCGTTGTGGGGTCCACCAATGATTGTATCGTCGTATGAATATTCCCCGACAAAAAGAATATTCCCCGACCAAACGAATATTTTATAACAACTTGCGTACTTTGCAAAATTTATAAATATTACCCACAACTATAACATTATATCAAATTTATTTCATAATATTCAAAAATAATAATTATAGAAAATTCATCTTTATTTATAAAAACTGAGGTCTTACAACCTCCCATTCTTATGAAATTTCGCCCTCGAAATTAGGGTACGTACCTGGTATGTCGAAGAGGTAAGGATACCTTGATTTCATTTCAGATTCTAACTCCCAAGTCATTTCCTCAACATCGTGGTTTCTCCACAAAACTTTGATTTGAGGTATAACATTGGAGCGTAGAATATGTTCCTTCTTATCCAAGATTTGAACATGAATCTCTTCATACGTCAAATCTTCCGCTATTTCGTCCGGTTCTAACTCAATAATGTGGTTCGGGTCTTTCACATATTTACGTAACATGGATATGTGAAAAACGTTATGAACATGAGACATACTTGGCGGTAAAGCGAGTCTATAGGCCACAGTTCCTACTCGATCGAGGATTAAAAATGGACCGATGAATCGAGGATTGAGTTTTCCTCTCTTTCCAAATCTTGTAACTCCTTTCCATGGAGTAATACGTAACAACACATGATCTCCTATATTGAATTGCACGTCCTTTCGATGAAGATCAACATAACTCTTTTGTCGATTTTGTGAGGTTTTTATACGTTGTCGGATCGTTTGAATCTACCTACCTCATCCCAACAATGTTGCTTTACCTACCTCATCCCAGCATACTGGAGAACGACACTTTCTTCCATACAACGCTTCGAATGGAGCCATACCAATACTTGCTTGATAACTGTTGTTGTAGGAAAACTCCACCAATGGTAAGAACTTGTCCCAACTTCCCTTGAAATCAAGGACACAGAGTCTTAATAGATCTTCGAGAGTTTGAATAGTCCTCTCCGACTGTCCGTCCGTCTGAGGATGATATGTCGAGCTAAATCGTATGTCTGTGCCCATAGCTTTTTGCAAACTAACCCAAAATCGTGAAGTAAATCTTGGGTCTCGATCAGAAACTATGGATACCGGCATACCATGCAGTCTTACAATCTCGTTTATGTACATACGAGCAAGACGTTCAAGTGTATAAGTTTCTCGTATCGGTAAGAAATGAGCAGACTTGGTCAATCTATCAACAATGACCCAAATCGCATCTATGCCTTGAGAAACCTTAGGAAGACCGGTAACGAAATCCATGGTAATGTGCTCCCACTTCCATTCTGGAATTTCAAGTGGTTGCAATGGACCTTTTGGTACTTGATGCTCTGCTTTAACTCGTTGAAAAGTTAGACACCTTGAGATAAACAACGCTATCTCTCTCTTCATATTGCTCCACCAAAATGTATGACGGATATCATGATACATTTTGGTACTCCCAGGATGGATTGCAAACGGTGTATTGTGCGCCTCCATCATGATTTTATACTTTAAATCAGGGTCGTTAGGAACACAAAGTCTGGAGTTGACTCGAAGTATTCCTTCTTCATTGATTCTTGCTTCCGGCATAGCACCTTCTTACACTTTCTTCCTCATACGCATCAGCTCTAGGTCTGTAGCTTGAGCAGCTTTAACTTTATCGATTAAAGTCGGTTCTACTCGTATATTCGCCATCGTCATATGCGTCCCTGGAGTCTTAAACTCTATCTTCATCCTTTGCAAGTCACACAAAATGGGCCCTTGCGTTGACAATATCGCACTTGTACTTGCATGTGATCTTCTACTCAATGCGTCAGCTACCACGTTTGCTTTTCCAGGATGGTATGATCATAATCTTTCAATAGTTCAAACCAACGTCTTTGTCGCATGTTGAGTTCCTTTTGAGTGAAGAAATATTTGAGGCTTTTATGATCCGTAAAGATCTCCACTTTCTCCCCATACAAGTAATGCCTCCAAATTTTAAGTGCAAAGACAACAGCTGCCAACTCTAGATCATGAGTAGGATAATTCTTCTCATATTCTTTGAGTTGTCGCGAGGCATAGGCTATGACTTTTCCATGTTGCATGAGAACACATCCTAGCCCTTTGCCCGAAGCATCACTGTAGATGACAAATCCCTCCGAGCCAGATGGTATTGTCAGAACAGGTGCTGAAATGAGTCTCCTCTTGAGTTCTTGAAAACTCTTCTCACATTCTTCGCTCCAACCGAACTTTGTATCTTTCCGAGTCAGCTGATTCAATGGAGTAGCGATTCGAGAAAATCCTTCCACGAATCTCCGATAATAACCAGCTAAACCGAGAAAGCTACGTACTTCGGTCACTGATTTAGGTTGCTCCCAGCTTTGAATAGCTTCAATCTTTGCTGGGTCAATAGATATTCCATGACTTGATACCACGTGCCCAAGGAATTCTACTTCCTCAAGCCAGAACTCGCATTTCTTCAACTTGGCATAAAGCTTATATTCACGAAGCTTTTGGAGTGTCAGCCTCAAGTGTTGCTCATGATCTTCACGGCTTTTGAAATAAATAAGGATGTCATCAATAATTATGACCACAAAATGATCCAAATATTCCTTGAATACTCGGTTCATCATATCCATGAAGGCAGCAGGAGCATTAGTCAATCCAAAGGACATGACTAGGAATTCATAATGCCCGTACCGAGTTCTGAAAGCCGTCTTTGGAATGTCATCAGTTCTAATCTTCAATTGGTGATACCCGGAACGAAGATCAATCTTTGAAAAGAATTTGGCTCCTTGCAACTGGTCAAACAGGTCATCAATTCGTGGCAATGGATACCTATTTTTGATGGTGACATGATTCAACTCCCGATAATCAATACAAAGTCGCATACTCCCATCTTTCTTTTTCACGAATAGAACAGGAGCACCCCAAGGAGAAGTACTAGGACGAATAAAGCCAATGTCTAACAATTCCTGCAGTTGGGTTTTTAACTCCTGAAGTTCGATAGGAGCCATTCGATATGGGGCTTTGGAAATGGGTTTTGTACCGGGTTCAAGGTCGATACAAAATTCAATTTCACGCTCTGGGGGTAGGCCAGGAAGTTCTTCGGGGAATACGTCAGGAAATTTATTAACAACAGAAATATCATTCAAAGCTGACGTATTTTTGTTTAGATTTGTGACATGAGCTAAGAAAGCTTGACATCCATTTTTCAATAAATGAATAGCTTTATGGCTTGAAATGATCGTGATTGATTTTAATGGTTTGGTTGCTTGAATTCACATAATAGGTTGATTAGGAATATGAAAGCTAACAACCTTACGAAAATAATCAATTTTTGCATAATGAGTAGTTAACCAATCAATCCCTAGAATCACGTCAAATGCAAGTATTTTCAATGAAATAAGATCGACAGGTAATGTGAGGGTACCGATTTGAACCAAACAAGACTTATAAACAGTGGATGTAATGAAGGTTTCTCCCAACGGAGTTTCCACAGATAAGTCAAAGTCTAATTTCTCCGGATTCAAATTTAATCGATGAGCGCAAGAAGGAGAAATAAAAGAATGGGTAGAACCGGTATCAAATAAAGTATAGACTTCATTAGAGTTTATGATAAGCTTACCCGTGATGACTTCATTCGGGTTCCTCGCTCTCTGGGAGGTCACAACAAACGCTCTCCCTTGCACTACCGGCTTTGACCTTTCTGGGACGGCCTTTGGTGCCTCCATCCTAGCTGAATTTGTCTTCGGTAAACGACAAAATCGGGCTAAGTGACATTCTCTTCCACAATTATAACATGCTTTGAACGACATCGCACAATTTGGACTGATGTATCCCTCTCCTCCGCATTTGAAGCATATGATAGGTGGTCTTTCTCCTTCCTTAACAACGGGTGCTGGTGCTGACGTCTTTCCATCATTGTTGAATCTCCTCTTTTTGAAATGTCCATTCTTATTGTTTTGGCCCTGATTACCACCGAAGTGGTTACCATTTCTGGCATGCTGATTCCCTCCACGCTTGTTGTCACCGCTTCGATGACCACTCTCGCTGGTATTATAATTTTGCCGGCTGCTCTCTTTTAGTTGAGTTGACTCGTTATCGCTCTCCACTAACTGAGCCCTATTTACAACATCTGAATACAAACACAGTTTATGAGAAATAAGATGTTGACGTATCTCTGGCTTCAAACCTCTTAAAAACATTCGCGCCATTCTCTCTTCATTATCCACCAAGTGGCACGCAAACCGTGATAACTCTGCAAATTTTGCCTCATATTGCGACACGGTCATATTATTTTGTTCCAACTTAATAAACTCCACCTCCTTCATGTGGCGAATACTTTCGGGAAAGTATTTGTCGTTGAACAGCTCCTGGAACTTCTCCCAAGATATCTTCAGTACAGCAGGTTGAGTACATTTTACCGATTCCCACCAGTAATCTGCCTCTCCGCGCAACATAAAGGCGGCAAAGGGAACCTTTTGCTCCTCGGAGCATCCCAAGACATCAAATATCTTGGTGATCTGCTTTATCCATGTTTCTGCTATAAGTGGTTTTGGCTCTCCCTTAAACTCCGGTGGTCCCAGCTCCTTGAACTGTTTAGCGGTGACCGCCCGAGAGTTTCCCGTGTTTCTATCTACGTTTTGGACAGGAGTCGCTCTCGCCTGCTGTTGCATGAATTGCATAAAACCTCTGAACATTTGATCATTCATCATTTGGTCAGTGTTGTTGTTTGCATGAGGATTTTTGCCTTCATGATGCACATTATCCTGATTATTGATATGTGGTGAATCAACGATCGCCTGTGCTCCATTGCCATTCTCAACATTCTCAGATGTCATTTTCAGATACTGCCACAAAACAAAAGGTTAATTGACATGTAACATATTATCCCTATATTCTGACCGACCAATAAAATAGCACATAAACTTAGGTAGGTCATACTAGCGAAGGAATTCCCGTCTCTCCCCTCCTAGTACTATTCTCACATCTTAGGCAGGGATCATATCCCTAAGCTCTGATACCAACTGTGACGCCCCCAAAATTAGGTATACATCACCCATCTTGGGCCGCTAGATACATGGTACAGAATTCAAATACAACTTACTAATACAACTGTCGTGTACAATACGACAAAACATAAACTGTGAGTTTGAATACAAATATTGTCTACTAGAGATCATACAAACTCAAAAGGAGTCCTCATTACAATTATTATCACACTATTTCATAGAATAGTGAGGACTACTAATGCTATCCTCTGGACAATTACTCTGTTCCCCGATTTGTCCCAGCTATATTCTCATTTCTTGAATAGAACAGTGAAAGAAAGGGTGAGCTCAACTAGCCCAGTAAGAGATATTATGACTAAGATAATGCAGAATAAATTATCATTAGCCTTCAACAGTGTTAAACTGATAAAATATAGTAAACATCACGTTTAACTGCAGCGGAACAAGCAATCCATTAAAAGAGTCAAGTAGAAAATAAAATCTACTATCTTTTATGATTTAAAAGGTTTTTCATCACTGTTATAGCTGAGACTCAGCTTAATAAATATTCCACATCATCGAATCACCCCTGCACTACGGCCAAGGATATTCTTTAGTATCACGACCACAATTATTCATGCACTACGGGCCAAGAATATTTGTGTATTCATTAATGGTCATGATCATGCCAACAACTGTTCATCAATGCACTACGGGCCAATGAGAACTTTTACCACATCATTTGTAACATTACGGTCATGATTACACCGAATAATCCCTGGTCATAATCATACCAAGTCCATCTATGCACTACATGCCACAGATGACTTTCAACAAAATATAAACATGAGGATGATGACAATGATATAAGAATTCAATAAAACAAGTTCAAGAATTATTTTATCCAGAAATTATTTACGTCCAAATTGTCAACACGATACTGTTTTGTAGAGTAAAATTCAAGAATGATCAGAAGAATATTTCCATGAAAGGATACTGGATGAAGCGCAAATATCAAGGATATTCCACTAATTTCATGGAGTATAGAAGTCAGAATTTTAATCAACTGAGTAATACCGAATATAATAACAAAAGATATCACCATGCATGCGATATAGACCGCACAAACAGGTTATTCCAGCAGAATAATAATAACGGAACCAGGTCAGGTGAAATTCACACCGACAGGATGTTCCAACAGAATAATAAATGCGGAATAGTAAATGATGAAACCAGGTCCGGCGTATAGCACAGACAGGATATTCCAACAGAAATGTAAAGACAGAATAGTAAATGGATGTCACCAAGTATAGGGTACTCCGCGTATACAGGTTATTCCAACAGAATAATAATGAATGGAATAACATAAGGATTTCACCAAGTATAGGGTATACCGCATATACAGGTCATGTATAGGGTATGCCACTTTTACAGGTTATTCCAACAGAATAACAAAGAATGAAATAACATAAGTTCTCTTCAAGAAGAAAGAATAACACCCCTTATATTATTAGGAGATTGAATACTGCAGTAGTGTAGTAACCGAATACTCTTTTTCTTTCTCTCTTATTCTCTCTATACTTTCTCTCTCTATAGCTTGAATGAATTCGTGAAAAATAATGAAGCACTAGGCCTCTATTTATAGAAGATTTCTAGCTTAGCACTTGCCATGTGAAAAGGCAAGTGGCTTGACGACTGGTGATGTGAAAAGAAAAGTGGTTTAACGCCTGTAATGTGAAACGACAATTGGTTCGACGCCTGTAATGTGAAACGACAAGTGGTTCGACGCCTGTAATATGAAACGGCAAGTGGTTTGACGTCTGATGAAGGTAATTACTATTGACGAAGGTAATTACTATTGACGAATGAGACTCTTAGATGATGACATATGGGCCCCCCATAAAATAACCAAACTTACCACAAACGTCTCATAACAGACTCTTTATATACATCAAGGATTAAATAAATATTACCATAAATTAATTTATTTTTAATCAACACATAATTAATCTTTCAACAATTATTAGTCACTTACAACTTGTCGTCTCAATTATTGATTTAATAATATAACATATTATACAGATGATATTGTGACAATAATTGAATCAATAATATAAGAGATATGATGCAGCAATTACTGTAGCAATAATTGAGTATAGCTGAATGAATTCTTATGTAAACATCAATAATCAATACCGTGTGCTACTATGCAACCACGCGTATTACTGTACTTTTACTACCGAGTAGTTCAACAGTTTTAACGGTAACACCTCCGCTGTTATTTTTATAGAAAGATAATTTTATCGTTTTCTAACTACGATAATACTTCCGTTGTGGGGTCCACCAATGATTGTGCCGTCTTACAAATATTCCCCGACAAAAAGAATATTCTCCGACCAAACGAATATTTTATAACAACTTGCGTACTTTTCAAAATTTATAAATATTACCCATAACTATAACATTATATCAAATTTATTCCATAATATTCAAAAATATTAATTATAGAAAATTCATCTTTATTTATAAAAATTGGGGTCTTACAATGTATACCTATTTTGGGGGCGTCACAGTTGGTATCAGAGCTTAGGGATATGGTCTCTGGCGGAGATCGGGAAAAATATAGACAAAAACGGTAACCACTCGGGTGGTCATCATGACCATGATAATAGGAGAGGTGAGTCAAGTGAAAATTTCAAAAAGAGGAGATTCGACAATGATGGGAAGACATCAGCACCAGCACCAGCACCAGCACCAGCACCAGCACCAACAACAAATTCTAGGGGAGGAGAACAACCGCCAATTAGATGTTACAAATGCGGAGAGGAGGGACACATAAGTCCAAACTGTTCACAGCCTTCCAAGGTATGTTTCAATTATGGAAAAGATGGTCATATAGCCCGATTTTGTCTGGTAGCGAAATCAAGTCCAACTGGGACGGCGACACCAAAGGCGAATACGGACAAAACAAAGTCGGTGGTTCAAGAGAGGGCGTTTGTCGTGACTGGCCAAAATGCGAGAAACCCGAACGAGGTGATCACGGGTAAGTTAATCTTAAACTCTTGCGAAGTTTATACCTTACTAGATACCAGTTCTACCCATTCTTTTATCTCTCCTACTTGTGCTCAACGTTTAAACTTGACTCCGGAGAAATTAGATTTTGATTTATCTGTGGAAACTCCATTAGGAGAAACCTTTATCACATCCACTGTTTATAAATCTTGCTTGATCCAAGTTGGCACAATCACATTACCTATTGATCTTATCTCTTTAAAGATACTTGCATTTGATGTGATTTTAGGGATTGATTGGTTAACCACTCATCATGCCAAAATTGATTATTTTCGTAAGATTGTTAGTTTTTATATTCCTAACCAGCCTGTTATACGAATTCAAGCAACTAAACCACTAAAATCAGTCACTGTCATATCAAGCTATAAAGCTATTCATTTATTGAAAAATGGATGTCAAGCTTTCTTAGCCCATATTATGGACTTGAACAAAAACACGTCAGATTTGAATAATATTTATGTTGTTAGTGAATTTCTTGACGTATTTCCTGAAGAACTTCCTGGTCTACCCCCAGAATGTGAAGTTGAATTCTTTATTGATCTTGAACCGGGTACAAAGCCCATTTCTAAAACCCCATATCGAATGGCTCCTATTGAACTTCAGGAGTTAAAAGTTTCAACTTATAGGAATTGTTAGACATCGGTTTCATTCGTCCTAGTACATCTCTTTGGGGTGCTCCTGTTTTATTTGTAAAAAAGAAAGACGGGAGTATGCGACTTTGTATTGAATACCGAGAATTAAACCATGTCACCATCAAGAAGAGGTATCCACTACCTCGCATTGATGATCTGTTTGACCAGTTGCAAGGAGCACAATTCTTTTCAGAGATCGATCTTCGTTCTGGATATCATCAGCTGAAGATTAAAACTGAGGATATTCCAAAGACTGCCTTCAGAACTCGGTATGAGCATTATGAATTCTTAGTCATGTCTTTTGGATTGACTAATGCTCCTGCTACTTTCATAGATATGATGAACCGTGTATTCAAAAAATATTTGGATCAGTTCGTTGTTGTCTTTATTGATGACATCCTCATATATTCCAAAAGTCATGAAGATCATGAGCACTATTTGAAACTGGTACTTCAAAGACTTCATGACAACAAGCTATATGCTAAGATGAAGAAATGCGAGTTCTGGCTTAAGAAAGTAGCATTCCTTGGGCACGTAGTGTCAAAACATGGAGTATCTGTTGACCCGGCGAAGATTGAAGCAATACAAAATTGGGAGCAGCCGAAGTCGGTGACCAAAGTGCGTAGCTTTTTGGTCTTAGCTGGTTATTATCGGAGATTCATGGAAGGATTTTCTCGAATTGCTACTTCGTTAACTCAGCTGACTCAGAAAGATATAAAATTCGTATGGAGTGAGGAATGCGAGACGAGTTTCCAAAAGCTCAAGAGGAGACTTATTTCGGCACCTATTCTGACAATACCTTCTGGTTCGGATGGATTTTTTATCTACAGCGATGCTTCAAGCAAAGGGTTAGGATGTGTTCTCATGCAACATGAGAAAGTCATTGCCTATGCCTCGCGAGAACTCAAAGAATATGAGAGGAATTATCCTACTCATGATTTGGAGTTGGTAGCAGTCGTTTTTGCGTTGAAATCTGGAGACACTACCTGTATGGGGAGAAAGTGGAGATTTATACTGATCATAAAAGCCTCAAATATTTCTTCACCCAAAAGGAACTCAACATGCTGCAACGACGCTGGCTTGAGCTGTTAAAAGATTACGACCATAGCATTCAATATCATCCTAGAAAAGCAAACGTTGTAGCTGACGCATTGAGTAGAAGATCTTATGCGAGTACTAGTGCAATATTGTTAACATAAAGGCCTATTTTGTACGACTTACAAAGGATGGAGATAGAGTTAAAGACTTCAGGGACCCACATGATGATGGAAAATATATGAGTAGAACCGAATTTAATTGATAAAGTTAAAGTTGCTCAAACTACAGACATGGAGCTGATGAGGATGAAGAAGAAAGTGCAAGAAGGTGTTATTCCGGAAGCAAGAATCGATGAAGAAGGAATACTTCGAGTCAACTCCAGTCTTTACGTTCCTAACGATTCTGACTTGAAGCATAGAATCATGATGGAGGCACCCAACACACCATTTGCAATCCATCCTGGGAGTACCAAATTGTATCATGATCTTCGACAAACATTTTGGTGGAGCAATATGAAGAGAGAGATCGCGGAGTTTATCTCGACGTGTTTAACTTGTCAACGTGTAAAGGCGGAGCATCAAGTGCCAAAGGGTCCATTACAACCACTTAAGATTCCAAGATGGAAGTGGGAACACATTACTATGGATTTCGTTACGGGTCTTCCTAAGGTTTCTCAAGGCATAGATGCAATTTGGGTTATTGTTGATAGATTAACCAAGTCTGCTCATTTCTTGCCTATACGTGAGACTTATTTCCTAGAACGTCTTGCTCGTATGTACGTGAATGAGATTGTGAGATTGCATGGCATGCCAGTATCCATAGTTTCGGATCGTGACCCAAGATTCACTTCACGATTTTGGGTTAGCTTGAAGAAAGCTATGGGCACGGATTTACGATTCAGTTCGGCATACCATCCTTAAACGGATGGGCAATTGGAAAGCACTATTCAAACCCTTGAAGATCTATTAAGACTCTGTGTCCTAGATTTCAAAAGAAGTTGGGATAAATACTTGCCACTGGTGGAATTCTCCTATAACAACAGTTATCAAACAAGTATAGGCATGACTCCATTCGAGGCATTGTATGGACGAAAGTGTCGTTCTTTAGTATGCTGGGACGAAATGGGAGAAGCAACATTGTTGGGACCAGAATTAATACGCATGACTACAAAAAAGATTCAAATGATCCGGCAACGTATAAAGACCTTTCAAGATCGACAAAAGAGTTATGCTTATCTTCATCGAAAGGACGTGGAATTTAATATTGGAGATCCTGTACTGTTACGTATTGCTCCATGGAAGAGAGTTACAAGATTTGGGAAGAGATGAAAGCTCAATCCACGATTTGTGGCCTATTTGAGATTCTTGACCGAATAGGAAATGTGGCCTATAGACTCGCATTACCTCCAAGCATGTCTCATGTTCATAATGTTTTCACATATCTATGCTTCGTAAATATGTGAAAGATCCAAACCAAATTATTACGTTAGAACCAGACGAGATAGCCGAAGATTTAACGTACAAGGAGGTACCTGTTAAGATCTTTGATAGGAAAGAGCATGTCCTACGCACCAAGGTTATACCACAAGTTAAGATTTTGTGGAGGAACCATGCTATTGAAGAAATGATATGGGAGTTGGAGTCGGAAATGAAAGCGAGGTACCCTCACCTTTTTCGAAACACCAGGTACGTACGTCAATTTCGAGGATGAAATTTCATAAGGAGGGGAGGTTGTAAGACCCCAACTTATTATAAATAAAATTAAATTTCTCTATTTATTATCTTAAAATAATATGGTGATAATTTGATATAATACTTTGGTTATGGGTGAAATGTGCAAATTTTACAAATTAATCAAGTGGTTATAAAATATTCATTATTATCGGGGAATATTCGTTTGGTCGTGGAATATTCTTGTTGTCGGGGAATATTCGTACGAAGGCGCAGCCATTTGTAGGCCCCATAACGGAATAACCGTCGGATGAAGAAAACAACAAGTTTAAGTTTTTATAAATAACGACGTAGTTGTTACCATTAACACTGTTGGAATTCCCGGTTGTTAAAATACAGTAATACGCGTGGTTGCACAGTAGCACACGGTATTGCACAGTATTTTTGAATTATTGATTCTTACGTAAGAAGGCGCTACTCAATAATTGTTACAGTAATTATTGTTCAATATTTTATTTTATTGATTCAATAATTGCTGCGTTGATATTTTATATTATTGTTGTTTTAATAATTATCACTGCACAGTATTTCCCATTATTAGATCAATAATTCATATTATTCGAATAATATTATTAGATAGTATTATTGGAAATGTCTAGAAAGTTCTGTTTGGTCACCTAATTGCGCGCCGGTAAGGAGAAATCCTTATCAGAAAGCCCCCTCTTTCCTGGGAACGGCCTGGTTGTCATTATTGTGATTCTGTAATATTATTTGTGAATAATTATTTATTGATTTAGATGATAAGGAAATATTTATTTTATGTAGATATAAATGATGTATATATTTTAGGTGGTTGTAAATGAAGGAATTAAAGCTAAGGTGTTTTATTATTATTTTGTTAGAATGTAGGTATTAAAAATCATCCGTATGTGGATTTCGAACATTTTTGGTTTAGAATTTGGAAAAACTTTCTTCTGCAAAGTTGTAGAGAATTCGATTTTCTATGGAATGAACATATAATTCATATTTTTCTGATAAAAGGGCTATTTTTTATGAATTATTAAAGTTTTTGATTATTGTTTAAATAATAAAATATTTTAGAAAATTCTAGAATTGGTGGGTCCCACTTTTGGTTGGTGAGAAATGTGCTTAAATTTTATTTCAAATGTGGTTGGTGGAAATAGTAGCAGGTAAAGCCATCAGGTAGCAGGTCAAGTCTGCTTCGGCGTGCTATCATTTTCCTATAAATAGGTGCTTAGGTTAGAATTGAAAATTACACCAGAAGCATAAGCCTTTTCTCTTTCTCTCTCTATATTATCGAGCGTATTTTGTGAGTATTTAGATACTTTGAGAGTTTTTATTCAGTACAAGTTTCATTCAGCATCACATCCGACTTTTCATTCCGAAGTACTGTTTCTTTGAGGTAAGGGTTGTTATTTTCTTCTTAAATGATATTACTTTTTCAATATCATTATGCTGAGATATTGTTATGAATTTTATTGAAAAAATAATATCATTTAAGAAGAAAATAACATCCCTTACCTCAAAGAAACAGTACTTCGGAATGAAAGGTCGGATGTGATGCTGAATGAAACTTGTACTGAATAGAAACTCTCAAAGTATCTAAATACTCACAAAATACGCTCGATAATATAGAGAGAGAAAGAGAAAAGGCTTATGCTTCTGGTGTAATTTTCAATTCTAACCTAAGCACCTATTTATAGGAAAATGATAGCACGCCGAAGCAGACTTGACCTGCTACCTGATGGCTTTACCTGCTACTATTACCACCCTCTACATTTGAAATAAACTTTGAGCACATTTCTCACCAACCAAAAGTGGGGCCCACTCAATTCTAGAATTTTCTACCAAAAATCATTTATAACATAATTTCTGAATCAGTCACCTCTTAAAATTCATAACAAATCATACATTCACTTTTAACGGTTCAAAATTTGTGGACATATACTCAACTTATATATGTATAACATATCTAAAAATCACAACGATCCAACGGTCGGATTAAAAATTATAAATCACGCAATATATCTCAAGAACACTGATTTGATTTTTAATACCTCCATTCTGACAAAAATACTAATAAAACACCTCAACATTAATAGCCACATAAAATAAATATTTCCTTATCATATAAATCAATAAATAATTATTCATAAATAATATTACAGAATCACAATAATGACAACTAGGCCGTTTCCAAGAAAAAGGGGGGCTTTTCAATAAGGATTTCTCCTTACTGGCGCGCAATTAGGTTACCAAACCTCTCCTTAGACAGAACTTTCTAGACATTACCAATAATACTATCTAATAATATTATTCAAATAATATGAATTATTGATCTGATAATGGGAAATACTGTGCAGTGACAATTATTGAAACAACAATAATATAAAATATAAACGCATAATTATTGAATCAATAAAATAAAATATTGAACAGTAATTACTATAACAATTATTAAGTAGTGTCTTCTTACGTAAGAATCAATAATTCGAAAATACTGTGCAATACCATGTGCTATTGTCCAACCACGCGTATTACTATATTTTAACCACTGGGTATTCCAACAGTGTTAACGGTAACAACTACGCCGTTATTTATAAAAACTCAAACTTGTCATTTTATTCATCCGACAGTTATTCTGTTATGAGGCCCACGAATGGTCGCGTCGTCGTACGAATATTTCCCGACAACAAGAATATTCCACGACCAACGAATATTCCCCGACAAAAATGAATATTTTATAACCACTTGCTTATTTTGTAAAATTTGCACATTTCACCCATAACCACAGTATTATATCAAATTAACTCCTTATTATTTCAAGATAATAAATAGAGAAAATTTAATTTTATTCATAATAAGTTGGGGTCTTACAACCTCCCCTCCTTTTGAAATTTCGTCCTCGAAATTGACGTACATACCTTGTGTTTCAAAAAGGTGAGGGTACCTCGCTTTCATTTCCGATTCCAACTCCCAAGTCATTTCTTCAATAGCATGGTGCGCAAGACATGCTTTTTTTCTATCCAATATCTTAACAGGTACCTCCTCGTAAGTTAAATATTCGACTATCTCGTCTAGTTCTAACTCAATAATGTGGTTCGAGTCTTTCACATATTTACGAAGCATAGATATATGAAAAAAATGATGAACACGAGACATATTTGGAGGTAACGTGAGTCTATAGGCCACATTTTCTACTCGGCCAAGAATCTGAAATGGACTAATAAATCATGGATTGAGTTTTTCTCTCTTCCCGAATCTTGTAACTCCTTTCCATGGAGCAATACGTAACAGTACATGATCCCCAATACCAAATTCCACGTCCTTTCGATGAAGATCCGCATAACTCTTTTGTCGATCTTGTGCCGTTTTTATACGTTGTCGAATCGTTTGGATATTTTCTGTAGTCATACGTACCAACTCTGGTCCCAACAATGTTGCTTCACCCACCTCATCCAATCAAATGGAGCCATACCTATACTTGCCTGATAACTGTTGTTGTAGGAGAATTCCACCAATGGTAAATACTTATCCCAACTCCCTTTGAAGTCTAGGACACAGAGTCTTAATAGATCTTCAAGAGTTTGAATAGTCCTCTCTGATTGTCCGTCCGTTTGAGGATGGTATGCCGAACTGAATCGTAAATCCGTGCCCATAGCTTTCTGCAAGCTAACCCAAAATTGTGAAATGAATTTTGGGTCACGATCTGAAACTATGGATACTGGCATGCCATGCAATCTCACAATCTCCTTCACATACATATGAGTAAGACGTTCAAGGGAATAAGTCTCACGTATAGGCAAGAAATGTGCAGACTTGGTTAATCTATCAACAATAACCCAAATCGCATCTATACCTTGAGAAACCTTGGGAAGACCCGTAACGAAATCTATGGTAATGTGTTCCCACTTCCATTTTGGAATCTCAAGTGGTTGCAATGGACCCTTCGGCATTTGATGCTCTACCTTTACACGTTGACAGG
Organism: Panax japonicus; assembly: GCA_020205505.1. NCBI lineage: Eukaryota > Viridiplantae > Streptophyta > Magnoliopsida > Apiales > Araliaceae > Panax > Panax japonicus. The sequence continues at coordinate 3,357,752 of CM035102.1, forward strand.
TTAAACACCTTGAGATAAAATCCACGATCTCTCTCTTCATATTATTCCACCAAAATGTATGTCGAAGATCATAATACATTTTGGTACTCCCAGGATGGATTACAAATGGTGTGTTGTGTGCCTCCATCATGATTTTGTGCTTCAAGTCAGAATCGTTAAGAACACAAAGTCTGGAGTTGACTAAAAGTATTCCTTCTTCATCGATTCCTGCTTCTAGAATAACACCTTCTTGCACTTTCTTCTTCATACGCATCAGTCCCAGGTCCGTAGCTTGAGCAGCTTTAACTTTATCGATTAAAGTCGGTTCCACTCGTATGTTTGATATCATCACGTGGGTACTTGGAGCCTTTAACTCTATCTCCATCCTTTGTAAATCAGACAAAATGGGCCTTTGTGTTAAAAACATTGCACTCGTACCCGCATATGATCTTCTACTCAATGCGTCATCTATAACGTTTGTTTTTCCAGGATGATATTGAATGCTATGGTCGTAATCCTTCAACAGCTCGAGCCAACGTCGTTGCTGCATGTTGAGTTCCTTTTGGGTGAAGAAATATTTGAGGCATTTATGATATGTATAAATCTCCACTTTCTCCCCATACAGGTAGTGTCTCCAGATTTTCAACGCAAAAATGACTGCTGCCAACTCCAGATCATGAGTAGGATAATTCCTCTCATATTCTTTGAGTTGTCGCGAGGCATAGGCAATGACTTTCTCATGTTGCATGAGAACACATCCTAACCCTTTGCTTGAAGCATCGCTGTATATAAAAAATCCATCCAAACCAGAAGGTATTGTCAGAATAGGTGCCGAAATAAGTCTCCTCTTGAGCTTTTGGAAACTCGTCTCGCATTCCTCATTCCATACGAATTTTGTATCTTTCTGAGTCAACTGAGTTAACAAAGTAGCAATTCAAGAAAATCCTTCCATGAATCTCCGATAATAACCAGCTAAGACCAAAAAGCTACGCACTTTGGTCACCGACTTCGGCTGCTCCCAATTTTGTATTGCTTCAATCTTCGCCGGGTCAATAGATACTCCATGTTTTGACACCACGTGCCCAAGGAATGCTACTTCCTTAAGCCAGAACTCGCATTTCTTCAGCTTGGCATATAGCTTGTTGTCACGAAGTCTTTGAAGTACCAGCTTCAAATGGTGCTCATGATCTTCACGACTTTTGGAATAGATGAGGATGTCATCAATAAAGAAAACAACGAACTGATCCAAATATTCCTTGAATACACGGTTCATCATATCCATGAAAGAAACATGAGCATTAGTCAATCCAAAAGACATGACTAAGAATTCATAATGCTCATACCGAGTCCTGAAGGCAGTCTTTGGAATATCTTTTATTTTAATCTTCAGCTGATGATATCCAGAATGAAGATCGATCTTTGAAAAGAATTGTGCTCCTTGCAACTGGTCAAACAGGTCATCAATGCGAGGTAGCGGATACCTATTCTTGATGGTGACATGGTTTAATTGCCGGTAGTCGATACAAAGCTGCATACTCCCGTATTTCTTCTTTACAAATAAAACAGGAACATCCCAAGGGGATGTATTAGGACGAATGAAATTGAAGTCTAACAATTCCTGTAGTTGGACTTTTAACTCCTGAAGTTCAATAGGAGCCATTTGATATGGGATTTAGAAATGGGCTTTGTACTCGATTCAAGATCAATAAAGAATTCAACTTCTCGTTCTGGGGGTAGAACAGGAATTTTTTCCGGAAATACGTCAGGAAATTCATTAACAATAGAAATATTATTCAAATCTGACGTGTTTTTGTTCAAGTCCATAATATGGGCTAAGAAAGCTTGACATCCATTTTTCAATAAACGAATAGCTTTATGTCTTGATATAATAGTGATTGATTTTAGTGGTTTAGTTACTTGAATTATTATAACAGGTTGGTTAGGAATATGAAAACTAACAACCTTACGAAAAAAATCAATTTTGGCATGATGAGTGGTTAACCAATCAATCCCTAAAATCACATCAAATGCAAGTATCTTTAAAGAGATAAGATCAACAGGTAATGTGATTGTGCCAACTTGGATCAAGCAAGATTTATAAACTGTAGATGTAAAAAAGGTTTCACCTAACGGAGTATCAACAGATATATTAAAGTCCAATTTCTCCGGAGTCAAGTTTAAACGTTGAGCACAAGCAGGAGAGATAAAAGAGTGGGTAGAACCGGTATCTATTAAGGTATAAACTTTG